>OW964558.2:9780323-10982207 GCA_943138885.2 Tholera decimalis
CTCCCCTACCCCTACCCTACACTACCCCTACCCTACACCAACCCTACCCTACTCTCCATTTCTTCTTCGTTCGCGTGGGATGTTTTTCCCGCTTAAATCCCGATCCCGTGGGAATTCCGGGATAAAAATATCCTATATCCGTCTCCTGGTTTTAAGCTACCTCCCTACCAATTTTCAGCCAAATCGGTTCAGCCGTTCTCGAGTTATAAATAGTGTAACTAACACGACTTTCTTTTATATATACACTACTAATTTTTAATAGGTACAAAAAAAAATGGGGCTCTATCCGTACCCTTTACTGATCATATTTATGTAGTCAAAAGTAAAAAAAACGAAACCCCAAAATTGTCTACGAAAATTTGTCATAACTGGTAAACTCATAATTGAATCAATCATTCATAACAATTGCTACTAGAAAATACTACGCGCAGTGCTAGTCCAGTTAGATCGTCATTCATAAATCCCGGCAAACTCGCGTCTAAGCTCAAGCCACGCCCCCTCTGGCCAGCGGTCCTTTTTACAATGAGTGAACGAACAAACAGTGCCAATTTGTTAGCGGAAGTGTGCGCGTGCTTTTTAAACATAAGTTGTTACGTTT
Source organism: Tholera decimalis (assembly GCA_943138885.2). NCBI lineage: Eukaryota > Metazoa > Arthropoda > Insecta > Lepidoptera > Noctuidae > Tholera > Tholera decimalis. Next base: position 9,780,922 of record OW964558.2, read on the forward strand.
TTACTGTCGCGATGGCTTACCAATTTTCATCTCGGGAGTACGTGGCTATGTTGCGTGTGTACTTTTGGTCTGGTGGCCGCTGTTCGTATGTACAGGGAAGAGTACCCAAATGCTCGCTAGCCAAAGGTTCGGACTGTGGTAAATGTTTACCAACGTTTACTCGACCATTGATCATTCCGCGCAACGGCCCATCGCCAAGGACATGGAAGACCGGCCCAAAACCTTTACGACGATGTAGTGGACTACTTTGAAGATCCCCGGCGAAGTACGAATGACGCAGCTCGTCATTTTAATATCAGCCAGTACTGTGCATATAGACGATCATTAGTTCGTCTGGATTTCACCCGTACCACTAAAGAAAGGGTCAAGAATTGACTACTGTGGATAATGAACCAAGGATGGAGTTCTGCAGGTGGATACTGAACAACACAAGCAAATGGCCCAATTAAAGTATGTAGGTAAAGTTTGAATTTAATAAGTGCCTATTATTTTTCGTGAACCTTTTATTTTACTTTTTTTTTAATTCGTAAAGCTTAAGCATCTTTAAGCTTTACGAATTAAAAAAAAGTAAAAGTCTAAGCTACCTACAATTACGATAACAGCTGTTGGAGGCGGGGCAAGTTTGAGCGAGACCGCGTGACCGCGACATCACGATTAATGAATACATGAATGGCCTGTACAATATGTCCGTAAATTGAGTGACATTTTGGGATATAAACAAACGCTAATAACTTTGCTATTTATCAATATTATATAGTGAGACTTTACATATATAATAACAAGACCTTTTCTAATAAGCCCTTTAAGTATTTGTACTAATTAAAAATTAGTAGTGTAGATACTAGGTTCTATGTAGTATGTGTGGATTTAGATCTATTCGTACCTAGTACCCATCATTAATAAAGAAAGAGTTATAAATAAGCACACAAGCCTGTGTTGGAATTATGTAAATACAAGAAAGAAAAGGATTTACTGTCGCAGAAAACCACATGCATATGAACTTCCCAAGATCCCCTTAAGTAAAAATAGTATAAGTATTTTTATTTCATTTATTTCGATCTTATTAATTACATTTTTAAATATTAACAAAAATAATATAAACATTTAAAAATATAAAAAATGGTAGCCCACCGGTATCAGGAACAGGGTCCAAGGTCAGGTCTCCATAGAGAGGAAATTCTTCACAATACGCGCTGTTTCCAGAAGTACTGCTTTCTGGATCAAGCCCTTAATCCAGCGAGCCCAGAAGATGCCTATTTACTCTTGCTTTAAAGGCTGAAAGGTCATAAGTGAGTAGTAGTGATTTGCCGGTTCTGGCGCACCAATCCCGTGGCTCACCGGTTCTGGCGCACCACCGCTTCTGGCGCAATCGCGGTCCAGGGCGTTTCAAACCTAAAAAAAAAAAAAAAAAAAAAAAAAAAAAAAAAAAAAAAAGGTTTTGGGGTCCGCTGATCACGTTTCTGCAATCCGTTTTCGCGTAGGATGCATGGTTCCGGAGATACAGAAATCAATTAGCAACAATCTGTTTCATTTCCGGTGACACCGTACCCTCGTTATCGACTTTCATTGTTCGCCTTTTCTTATCTATTGTCCGTGCGCCCGGCCACGCACCCTCATTACGATTGCATTGACGTATGTATGTATGCATGTATTACTCATTGTTACTGCTACTGTATCATTTTATTGTTCATAAACCATTGCTTACTTTGCTATTCGGGATCAATAAAACACATGCGTCATTCACAAATTTTATTTTTATCTACAAAATATGAGTGGAACATCTCATCCACTAAAATATCGTTGTACAGTGTGTTCCCTGTAAATATGTTTGTAAAACTATGCATTGAACATCCCTGAAACTTATATAGCAAATACATTAAGCAATATTCACCACAAACTGAAGTCCAATCATTCTGAATCCTATCAATACTCCAGCCCCATCTTTTACAATTCCTTTTCAAAAACTCGAGATGATATCGCGCAGGTGTTCGCCCATACGAATCAAAATATTGACCGATGCCATTCGTATCGATATGTACAGCTACCCAGTGTGAACCTGGCTTATCATCCGCATCCAAATTGCATATTATATACGTTGGTGCATGGGTATACATAGGTAGTCTATTAGCAGCATAAACATTATTTTCTAGACTGGGATGAATCTTTTTCAGATGTTTTTGTACTTCTAGTGTATCCATGATATAGCATATTATTACACTACCAATCTATTCAATGGTTGTCATAGGAATGTTCAATTATAGTGATTTGTAAATATTAAATCGCATTATTTTGTAGCACTCACAAAACAGGTTGATGCCAGCAATGTGAGATAAGTTTGTTGACTCATAGAGTTACTATCAGTTTCCGGAGGAACGTGAGATAATTTTGGTGATTCATAGAGTTACAATCAGTTTCGTTGTATTTAGGAATTTGTTTTAGATAAGAATGGTGCTATATAAGATCGTACATTGCAGTCATGCAGTCAGTCTATGGTCGTTTGACCGCAGTGGATTGTATACGTCTACCAATACTACGTTTGTGTTACTTCAACGCATCAATGGCCATGGAGGTAAGTGTTTATTCTATTGACAAACTTACTTGTATTCTTGTTGTTGTTTCCTAACGTGTGTGATTAAGTGTAAACAAATTGATATTAACATGATAACTGTCTTGTTGCAGAAATCATTCAACTTCGATGAAAATACCTATAAACAGTATTACTACTCACCGCTCTCCCCTCAACATGAAGAAGAGAACGATGACATCGTTATTAATAACACATGCGATGGTGGAAAAAGGAAATCACAACCGATTGATCATTTTTTTGAAGTGGCACCAAAAATAAAAAAGAAGAAACTGTTATCGTCAACCGTGGCACGAGCCGCTAGAGATGGTGTATCATACATTTCTAGTAATTCTGACGACGGAGACCAAGCGACGCATCTCATAAAAATTGAAATGTACGATATGAAGAAGCTATGTAAGATTCCAACTACTGATCATTGGAAACACGCTACCACGAGGATTAAATATTATGTAAAGAATAATAAGGATAGCATCTACGACAGCACAAACGGGCTCGTATACAACATTACAAAGACAATAGCAGAAAGTGAAAAAGTTAAAAAATACTTTTTTAACAATGACACCCATTAGTTGATTAGTGAATGTGATTCTGTTTACTTAAATTACTTCTGTGTACTCATTAGATTCTACCTGACTCATCATTAATAACACATGCGATGGTGGAAAAAGGAAATCACAACCGATTGATCATTTTTTTTTGAAGTGGCACCAAAAAATAAAAAAGAAGAAACTGTTATCGTCAACCTTGGCACAAGCCGCTAGAGATGGTGTATCATACATTTCTACTAATTCTGACTATGGAGACCAAGCGATGCATCTCATAAAAATTGAAATGTACGATATGAAGAAGCTATGTAAGATTCCAACTACTGATCATTGGAAACACACTACCACGAGGATTAAATATTATGTAAAGAATAATAAGGATAGCATCTATGAAAGCATAAACGGCCTCGTATACAATATTACAAAGACAATAGTCGATTAGTGAATGTGAGTCTGTTTACTTAAATTACTTCTGTGTATTCATTAGATCCAAGGAGGTGTCGTCTTGTGGTGCTGAGAGAAAAACAAGATTAGAAGGAAGAGATGAGTGTGGCATACGTGAACAGATCACTTCATTGAAAAGCAAAACTACAAAACTGATTGGAGAAGAAAAAGTGAAGAATATGCAGTACCCGAGAGCTGAATATCCATTTTTCAGTTCAAAATCTAGACGGTTGTTCAGTTTCGGAGACTGGCCACTCGTTATGAAACAGAAGCCTGAAGATCTTGCAGAAGCCGGTTTCTTTTATACTGGTCATGAAGACAGGACCAAGTGTTTCCATTGTGGTGGCGGTTTAAAAGATTGGGAAGATGATGATGATCCTTGGCAGCAGCATGTTCAGTGGTTTAGTCAGTGTGCTTATGTAAAGTTTAAACTCGATCAGTGTTCTGTATAAGATTGAATAGGGTGTTTATAAAGAAATAAAAAAATAGTATATTGCATATAATTTGTTTTATTTAATTTTATAATGTTTCCTTTAGTTACATACACATAACCTTAACTACTATAGTCTACAGTAACATTTCTATTTTTATCTATTTCAATAATATTATCAAACTCAGCATAAACAATACAGTTAATTGTTTGTATTAGTGAGGATTCAAATCGTACTTCTAATCTTACACTACCATGCTTTATGAGATTCCAATGAGCTGATGAGTTAGCTGATAAATCAGGAGTTAAATCAAATGCTAAAAGACAGTAACCTTTAGCATACTGTTCACGAGAGATTGCGTTTCCTTCATTTAGAAAGTGAATACCAGTTCCCGAGAATAGAGTATGATATGCTGATGTAAATATATTATTATTAAAAGATGGTTGCAAAGCTTTTGAAGGTATTTGTTGACCATCAATATATAAGCTGAAAGAGTTAATACCATAGTTTTCAAAGTTAAATGGATTTTTAGTAAGCGAACCATTAAATGCAGAATTGTTTACAAATCCAATAATACATCTTTTGGGTACCTGTCCTAAGAATATATTATCAAGAGTTTTTCCTTGAACACCTGATGGAATTGTTAAAACTTTAACTTCAGCACGAGTAATAGGATATTTAGCAGTGGTAGAAGCTAAAACTTTCTGATGTGCGAGTAATACACTTGGATTAATTCGTGCTCTTCGAACAATAAGAGTTGCGTCTGTAATGCAAACTTTAAACTTTACATCATTTGACCCAGCAATTAAATTAAAACTCTCTCTTGATCGAACTAATTTTACACTCATTTCAACGCCATTCATTAAAAATTTATCTTGATTGAAAATGTCACCATGAAGATGACCAATCATTTCTATTTCCCTACTTTCATTAACTAATTCCTGTCTTTTAACAAATCCTATGTTTTTACCATCTGTGGAATCCATTTTTCCTGCTGTATCCTCATACCAAAGGCTACAAGTAAGATGAGATTGTTTAGCAGCAGGAGCATAGTTTAAAAGAGTTTCCATGTATGCTCGATAGGCATAGGTATTATTAGGTGGTGATACAAGTTTTTGGTTTAAATAAACATCAAGTTGGCTAAAAAGTGAATGCAGCCAATTATTTACAGGTGCTACTGCTGTAGCTGATATCAAGTTTGATGAATCTTGATTTAATACTTTTGCCTTTATCTGGAGTAATGTATGAGACAAATCTATGTAGTCATCGCCTGTTCCAGGAACTTGAAACTCGATAGGTCCATCATCAGCAAGAGATGAAATTGGTTTATAGTGAATCCACAATCCATTTTCAATGCTTGTTTGTGTAGACGGTAATGCAAATAAATCTAATTCTGACTTAACGCACTCACAAGAATGATTATGAAGGAAAGACATATTTAATTTGAAAATATATCTTCGATGTTTTTTGGTTTTAGACCAAGTTTTTTCGTAGCTTTCACTTTAGCAGTTAGTGGTGGAATGAACGATGCCAATCGTTTTCTTTTAGTTATATATCCAGATCCTGTCATGTTAAATCGATCAATTTTGTTATCAGCCTTTCGTTTTAAGTTCGTACTAACTTGTTTAAGACGATCTTTTATTGAGGCTTCCATAGGACGCGCTTGAACCATATCCGATAAAAGTCCTACTCCAGCGTTTAATGCCTCCTTACCAACCACTCGAACACCACTTGAAAGTAAAGGTAAAACTGATCTAAATAACCCTCCTAAGAAGCTCCCAATACCATGACCGCGTTGGTATGGTGAACCCTTATAAATTACACCAACTCCTGATCCAGCTTGATGTGAATAATAATTTTCATATGGACATTTATGATGATCATGAGGAGAATACATTATTATAATTTGTGGAAATGTAGTTTAATACACACGGTTCCAAACTGGAATGGTATTTTTTGTCCTGTGCTCGATCTTATATCTATTTCCAGCGTATCGAACTCTCTTCGCATAACAGGTAAGTAGTGAGGTGGAGAGAAAACGTGCATTTTATTCGCACCATAAATGTATTTTGAAGGATCTAATGAAATGACTCTTAATAGCGGAGTCATAACATCACCCACAATCTGAGGATCGATAATGTCACAATATAGAAATAGTTGAGATGGTAACCCTAAGTGTAAATTAGCAGGACACTTCCCAAAATTTCTGTCTAGAAGATTTGTATTTGGTTCATAACCTAGTTGTAAACTTAATTTGGGTGATAATGTTACGGATGTTATATTTTTATCCAAAACAGAAATAGACACAAATTTTGTTATTTCATCATAACGAAATTTCAAGTTCTCTCTGATACCATTTAACGCTCTTAAAATATGTTCAACGTTATCATAGTTGGTAGCCGGAATATGTTTTTTGTAGTACACTGTTGATGGTTTATCTTCATTAGGCATTAACATGGTTTTTGTAATGTACACAACATTTTCATGATCTTGAACAGTAAACATGGTGCATGGATATTGAAACTCGACAACTCCAACCGACCATTCACCTTCTAATTTCATAGCTTTTGGTAATTTTGTTGAAAAATTTGTGGTCTTGTTATCAGGAAAGTATTCCATTGAACTATTGCTGAGCAAAGTTAAATAAAAACTTTCTTTATTCATATTTCTTTTAAACTAGAAGCTAAAATCCAACTGTTAAATTTATCTGGATAACCTTTCCACTTCACTAATACTTCTTTTCTGTTACCCGAATAACGAGTACCAATTATTTTATCTATTTTATATTGTGAGGTGGGGTTGTAAGTGACCTTCTGTAATTCTCTTTCATAAAAAGTACCAACTATTGCTTCATCTTGTAAATCTGTTATTGTATAAACAACACATGGAGATCTATCAATTATTGAAGATATAATAAATATTTCATCACTCCAATTTGATTCATATCCTTTTTGGAAAACATGTTTATATTTAGTTATTCGAACATAATCACCCACATTGAAATTTGGTTTTGGATTTTCTAAAGAAAGTTTGTTTGATCCTCTATTATAAAGATTAGTCCAAACTGTCATAATATTGGCGGAACTTACATCACATGGGCACATCTTAATACTAGAGTGAATGCTGTGATTATAAGAGTATATTAAATCCTGTAAAACATCTATGTATCTATAAGTATTGTTATGAGTGAAATAACGCCACATTTTCATTTTTAGAGTTCTTTGAAATCGTTCAACAATACTAGCCTTAATATCAGGATTGTTAGTGGTATAGTAATTTATCTTTTTGGATTTAAAGTATTTTTGTACATCTTTTGAAACAAATTCTGTACCTTTATCAGATTGTATGTGAGTAGGTGTGGAATTACTTTCAGTAAATATACTTTCAAAACATTCTTTAGTAGTTTCTGAGTTTTTCTTTTTCATTGGTCTTGCAAAAGCATATTTACTAAATACATCAATAATACAAAGTATATAGTTGAAACCATCATTATATTGAGAATAAGTTCGCATATCACTTAAATCAGCTTGCCACAGTTCATTAATATTTGATAGAATGTACCTATTACGTGGAAATTTTTTCCGACTGGGTTTATGTAATGTATATGTTTCTTGTGATTGTAACCATTCCTTTACTTGCTTTTTATCCATTTTACCCTTCATGGCTTTTGATAATTTATCAATACTACCAAAACCAGCGGGGTTAGATGGATCATAATAAATCCTGTTAATTTCTTCTAGTACGGGGTCCATTTTTCCCAATCGAGCTTTTTACGTATTTTAGTTATAGATCTTTTATCTCCACTGCTCGGTGTAGAAAACTCTTGAACTTCAATCTCAGAGGTTTTGTTCAGATCTTTTGCTTGAAGTTGGTTAATAAACTCACATCTCTTTGGATTTCCAATATAAGTAAGTGGTACTTTAATATCTTTTAATGCTTTAGCAAATCTATCCCACCCTATCGGATCACTTCTTTTTAAGGGTCTTAGTGAATCATTTATTAAATCAACAATATTACTTCCAGGAATTTTTTCATTATCAATTATGACTGTGCCTTCATTATCCCAATGTATTTTACTTTTACTTGTTCCAATTAAGTTTAATAATGACTCACCTTTTTTATTATAAGTTTTTGGTATTAAACTGAGTATTTGAGTTGGTGTGTAAAGTGGATTTGTGTCATTTTCTTTACTTTTAATGGATCCTTTCTCATCCAACAAAGATTCAGCATCAACTGAACTTTTTAGATCTCTATCTTTATTTTTAAAACCAATTTTAGATTCATTTGAATCTTCATTAGATGTATCAGAATAAATTGGTAATCTGAGTGGTTGACGATCCTCTTCGGTAAAGTGAAGGTATCTTTGTAGTGTTTGTAAATATAACATCCACTTCTTGCGGTCTTCCGTCTTACTATTCATAATATTTTGCATTTCAATATCTAATCGAGACAAATTACTATTAACCTTATTTTCTTGTTTTAATTTTTCAATCAATCCAGGTTCAATAAGTATCATTTTCTTTGCATTTTCCATGTTAACTGGCTAGTCCACTTACTAATCCACTCAATATTGCACCTAATATTATTGGTAAGAAAGCCCCTCCTTTTTGTATGATTATATTTTTTCTTAGTTTATGTTTACACTTATGCACCAGTTTACGAAGTATATTTTTGTGTTTATTCAATTTTTGTTTATCTTGATCTTTAAGAGGTACCTTTCCTTGTAAAACGTTATGAATACATTCACAAATACAGTTTATTTCTTCTTCATCACATGTTTTAAGTAACGCTCTTTGATATTTTGGTTTAAGCGTATGCAAAGCGCTTAGCAAATGTTTATGCGTTGTGAGTCGACGATGCATCATTTAGAAATGATTTGAATTGTTTGATTCTTGGTGTATTTAAACTCTTTTGTGGGGACGTAGACTGTACAGTGTCCATTAAATGGGAAGACATTTGTCTTGATACGACAAAAATCATTGGTATTCTGTTTTAAATCAACCATTAAATATCCATGCGCTTCTAAAGTTGCATCCCTATAGGCATCTTCAATGAATTTTGGGTTGTCTGGTGACACTTGTCGTGCTAAATATCTTATTTGAGTTTTATCTCGAGGGTTTTTAAAATATATTATATAACTTGAGTTTAAAGAAATGTCTCTTTGACCTTTACCCTGATGAAATAAATTTTGTGTTAAATAAAATACACTCAGATTCCTGTGATGACTACCTTTTGTAAATATATCCACAATTCTTCCATCAGACTCTCTCATTAGATCATCAATAATAACAAGATGTGGGTTTTCACCATCAAACATATTAAGATTTGGAATTCCTTGATGATAGTTAACATTTGGTAAATTATATAAAGGTTGCATTTCATCAAAGCACCATGTGATCTGATTAAAATCACAATTACATATTTCTTTAACTGATTTTATGAAATTTGTTACAAAATTTGACTTCCCACATCCACTTGGTCCTGCCACAATAGCAGTAAACGGATGGATAAAGTGAAACATTTCACACGTCTAGAGTTCAAAGGGATGAAATAAAAAATGAAAATTATGTTGTAGAAATTAAATATATATTGCTAAAATTACAAAAAACATGTAACTGATGAAAAACAGACTGATCTGTATACTATTTCTAACACAATGATTACTTGTCAGAACTTTACAATCTTCTCAAATGTATGTTCACCGTTTTATTATTACTTAGATATCATTATTTACAATCGAATAATTAAAACTAACACAATTAGTACATCAGAATTTTACAATCTCAAATTTAAACCTACAAATAAAAACCACAATTATCTTACATTATTTACAATCAAACAATAAATTTTAAATATGTAATAAACTATTATATAACATTATAGTAATATCATAATTTTACAATCAATATAAATTTTGTATAGGTACAGAAGTAAAAGTAAAAAGTATCAACACTTAACGTAATTTATAATGTCCCCAAGCCAATGTATCAATGTTGTTGTCCATAATACATCGTTTGCTATCATTATATGATAAAGATGCTTTATTTATTTTTTGTGTAAAAATAGTGTGTTTGATTGACTTAAACCGAAGCATACTACAATATTGTACATTTTTATTAAACAAACACGATTTGTAATTTTCCATATTCATTTTTTTGGTAACACTTTTGTTAACCCCTTTTGCCTTTGCTATAAATTTATCTTCTACTTCCAAGGCATACATTTTTGATCGCAACCCTACAAATTCCTTCAACACTTTACCATTATTCTCGTCTTTAAAAAAACCTAACTTCTTTTTATTTATTTTTGGATAATCGTAAATATTATTTTCTGGATAGTCTGATGTATCAAAATAGTGAAGTAGGTCAGGTTTTATATCCTCATACAAATTATCTGTAAAAATTTGATATATCAAACTATCGGTATCGGTGTACAATAACTTAATTTTGTTATTAAACTTTTTAACCATGTAGTTATAATGAAATTCATACATAAGGGTCTTAGATATATCTAAAATACAAAATCCTAAATAAATTGGCTTATCATAAATCAATTTTGTTTTTCGTAATTGTATTGCGACTAAATGTTCTGAAAATATTGATAAACTATGGAATTCTGGTTTTGCAATCAATTCCTGAGCACCTAAAACTTTACCACGATTATCCCAGTGAGTTAGTAGTTTAACGTTTACTCTTTTTTCAATATTTTCCATTGTCTTACCGAAGACAGAATTGTTCATTAATTTAAAAAAGTCTTTTTCAAAGTTTGATTTAGCTAACGTTCTCAAAGTAGTATTTAAGTCTATATATTTCTTTAGCCAAGAACTCTGTTTAAATTTTAAAATTCTATGTACTTTAATTAATTTAATTCCCATTTCAATGCATTGTTTTAAATTCCTGTAGTGAATGATGTATTTATTTTTATTATTTAAATTAGGAACTAATTTAGTTTCTTTAGTATTACCCACACATATGTTTTCAGGACATAATGGAAAGTCAGAATGCAAATTATGAAGTTCATCAGGATATTCCAAATCAACTTCTAAAACATAACCAAAATCAGACGTATCCAACACATTATAATCTGTATTACAATTTATCCATTCGAAACCACCAACAGGAAGGGATTGGGACATTGCCCAACCATATAAATTATTCGCATCAAAATATGTTAGATATGAATTAGGTTTTTCACCATCATAATCCTCCATGAATTTATTATTTGCTCTAGCAAAACGATTGCTACACTGAGATACACCCCCTCTAATACCAGCTTTAAAAAAAGCAATTTTGTCATAGTCCGTTAACAATTCTAATTCTATTTTCGTAAATTTTAACATTGCATCCCAACTTAAACCTGGAGCAGTATAGTAATGGGCAGGATCTAATCCATAAGTTTTAATACATAGCTTTCTGAAGTTTTCGAATACATCGGTCAAAAGTAAAACATCAGTTTTTAAATACAAATCGGAATAATCAGACATACTACTACACTTAAAATGTTGCCAAATATCTTTTGCATGATTATAATCATCATTTGAAATATTTGAATCTGTGAGTGAACTATAAAACTGGTGTTGATCAGGAAGTGACGGATGTTTCAAGCAATCACTATTACGCATAAATTCATAAGGATAAATACCTTTCCGTCTTAAACGTAAAAAATCTTCATTATTAGGATAGTTTCTTTTTAGTTCTTTAAACTGATCGTCATTAAGATTTTTAGCTAGCTGATCTAAACTACATAATAAAAATTTCAATGAATCTACGAATCTTAAACTTACAGGTTGATTATTTATTGTTAACTGTTTTGAAAATGATATGTATCGTTCTTTATTTTGTGGAATAACTTCAACTTTGCCATCATCGAGGTTTAATGCATGGACAATAAAATGAGCATCGTAGTGACCGAGGTTATGTAAAAATATTGGAACATAACGAGGGGTTCTGTACTTAGAACTACACACTTGATGTGCAACACCCCTAAAACTGCCAGTGTACCAATCAAAATCGTAAAAAGGATCTTCATTTAACTGAGTTTCACAAATATGACAAATGTTTGAATTTGAAATTTTAATTTTATCTTCATCTGATAATGGAACGGGACATTTTTGGAAACAATTTTTTTTAACTATTGTTTTCACATCTTCACAAAGGCGATTCATAAACACTTGTGCACAGTTTGGCCCACTATACGTCTCATATTTTGATAATCTGTCATCATATGAACATTTAATGTAATATCCGAAACTATACACTTCATGTTTTTGAATATTAATTGTACTAGGCTTGGATGGATCGTTACTACATGATTCTATCGGGTTCAAAAATGCTTCAAAGTCTGCATAAACCACAAAGGGCATTTCCAACTTTTTCACGAATTTATCAAATTTTATTTTATTATTTGATGTTGCTTTACCGAACCAATCCTTTTTGGAATCCTTACCGTTTGGTAATTCCGTACAAATGTGTGCGCAATCATATTGTTGATGGTTATTAAGTCTTTCCTCTGATGGGAAATGAAGTAAACATGAATCGCATATATAAACTGCGTGATGATTACTCGAGATTTGTGAGCTAACTAACCGCGATAACTTTTTAATATAACAGTAATGATTGTTGGTACCATTCGATAAATATAGTAGGTTGATATGATTAGGTGTACGACATTTTGTTAAATATAAAGGACCTACAACTGAATTACACTTTTTTTCTTTATTATACTCTAAACCAAAAACATTTATACTAATATTGTTTAATTTCTCTACTTTTGATATATCTACAATTTTAACCGGAAAAGAAATACCAGTAAATTTTAGTTTATTTTCATGAATTGCGTATGATGTTACGCGATCTACACTTTTACATACAGGATATAAACCGGGGAGTAATGCCCATTTGAAACACATATTATCATTATTTTTAACATTGATTACAGCTTTTTTTAATTTAATATCCTGAGGAAGATCGATATATGAACTACCACGTAAGGGGTTGAATTTGTTAACATTCATATCTATGTATTTAATTTGATTAAGACTCCAACCACTATCTTTTTTTTCAAATTGACAAATTTTACCAACAACAGTGTCTATTAATGATGAAAAAAAAATATTTAAGTCATCACCCTGACAAATTATGTAATTAAACGTTTGAAAATCAAATGTATTTTTAATATCTTTAGTTTGTTGTATGAAATCAGCATGCAATATGAAGTTTATTTTAAAAATTGTATGTTGTTGAATACATTCATTGATTAAAAATAAGATATCAATTTTTAATGAATTTAAAAACGATTCCGGTGTTTCAAAATATTGCCCCGATTGAATTGTTTTACTATTAATTCTATATGTTAAAATTCGGTTGCCAAAAGCGGTTTCAACAACTGTAACATTTGCTAGTGAATTATGTGATTTTAAAAGATTATTTTTGTGAACATTGCTTTTTAAATGGTTATTTAGATACCTTTTATTAATAAAAACATGACATGTGTCACATTCCACCTTATTGTTGTCCACGTTATTTGTTTCAGTCGATGATGTAGAAGCTCCTTCATCAAATTTTGCTTTCTTGGGAACCTTATTTTCGTCAGTAGTGATACCTCGTTTGATACCTCTTCCAACTTGTGGTTGACTGTAACAAAACAACAAGAAAATTATTAGACAAATCTTAAAATAAAACAATACAACAATAATCTTTCTTATTGAGTTTGTACTTCTAATACTTACATCAACGCTGTTTCAACCATCGCACAGTGATTATACAACTCATCATCATACGATGAATCAAACAGTTCACACTTCTCCATTTCATCACAAACTTTAGGCAGCTCCTGATCGAATTCGTTGATGAATAGTTCCATATTCTCTTCCATGGGTGCGGAAAAGAAAGCACTGGTACACACTTCACTGAAGTTTTCCATATTTATAGCAAAGAAGAAATTAGGTAGCACAGTAATTAACAGTTAAGTGTTGGTAGACCAACTGATACCCAATTTCAAATAATGTTCAAGATTTCAAATAATGTTCATTATATAGAGTCTAGCAAAGGATTAAAAAGTCAGGTAGAATATAATGAGTACACAGAAGTAATTTAAGTAAACAGAATCACATTCACTAATCAACTAATGGGTGTCATTGTTAAAAAAGTATTTTTTAACTTTTTCACTTTCTGCTATTGTCTTTGTAATGTTGTATACGAGCCCGTTTGTGCTGTCGTAGATGCTATCCTTATTATTCTTTACATAATATTTAATCCTCGTGGTAGCGTGTTTCCAATGATCAGTAGTTGGAATCTTACATAGCTTCTTCATATCGTACATTTCAATTTTTATGAGATGCGTCGCTTGGTCTCCGTCGTCAGAATTACTAGAAATGTATGATACACCATCTCTAGCGGCTCGTGCCACGGTTGACGATAACAGTTTCTTCTTTTTTATTTTTGGTGCCACTTCAAAAAAATGATCAATCGGTTGTGATTTCCTTTTTCCACCATCGCATGTGTTATTAATAACGATGTCATCGTTCTCTTCTTCATGTTGAGGGGAGAGCGGTGAGTAGTAATACTGTTTATAGGTATTTTCATCGAAGTTGAATGATTTCTGCAACAAGACAGTTATCATGTTAATATCAATTTGTTTACACTTAATCACACACGTTAGGAAACAACAACAAGAATACAAGTAAGTTTGTCAATAGAATAAACACTTACCTCCATGGCCATTGATGCGTTGAAGTAACACAAACGTAGTATTGGTAGACGTATACAATCCACTGCGGTCAAACGACCATAGACTGACTGCATGACTGCAATGTACGATCTTATATAGCACCATTCTTATCTAAAACAAATTCCTAAATACAACGAAACTGATTGTAACTCTATGAATCACCAAAATTATCTCACGTTCCTCCGGAAACTGATAGTAACTCTATGAGTCAACAAACTTATCTCACATTGCTGGCATCAACCTGTTTTGTGAGTGCTACAAAATAATGCGATTTAATATTTACAAATCACTATAATTGAACATTCCTATGACAACCATTGAATAGATTGGTAGTGTAATAATATGCTATATCATGGATACACTAGAAGTACAAAAACATCTGAAAAAGATTCATCCCAGTCTAGAAAATAATGTTTATGCTGCTAATAGACTCCCTATGTATACCCATGCACCAACGTATATAATATGCAATTTGGATGCGGATGATAAGCCAGGTTCACACTGGGTAGCTGTACATATCGATACGAATGGCATCGGTCAATATTTTGATTCGTATGGGCGAACACCTGCGCGATATCATCTCGAGTTTTTGAAAAGGAATTGTAAAAGATGGGGCTGGAGTATTGATAGGATTCAGAATGATTGGACTTCAGTTTGTGGTGAATATTGCTTAATGTATTTGCTATATAAGTTTCAGGGATGTTCAATGCATAGTTTTACAAACATATTTACAGGGAACACACTGTACAACGATATTTTAGTGGATGAGATGTTCCACTCATATTTTGTAGATAAAAATAAAATTTGTGAATGACGCATGTGTTTTATTGATCCCGAATAGCAAAGTAAGCAATGGTTTATGAACAATAAAATGATACAGTAGCAGTAACAATGAGTAATACATGCATACATACATACGTCAATGCAATCGTAATGAGGGTGCGTGGCCGGGCGCACGGACAATAGATAAGAAAAGGCGAACAATGAAAGTCGATAACGAGGGTACGGTGTCACCGGAAATGAAACAGATTGTTGCTAATTGATTTCTGTATCTCCGGAACCATGCATCCTACGCGAAAACGGATTGCAGAAACGTGATCAGCGGACCCCAAAACCTTTTTTTTTTTTTTATTTTTTTATTTTTTTTATTTTTTTTTAGGTTTGAAACGCCCTGGACCGCGATTGCGCCAGAAGCGGTGGTGCGCCAGAACCGGTGAGCCACGGGATTGGTGTGCCAGAACCGGCAAATCACTACTACTATTTTTGTTGCAATTATTTCTTCTTTTATATCAGGCTAGCTTTTCTTAGAATTCCAGGATAAAAAGTAGTCTATGTGTTATTCTAGGATGTCAACTACCTACTTACCAAATTTCATTGAAATTCGTTCCGTAGTTTTTGCGTGAAAGAGCAACACAAATACATAAATCCACACAAACTTTCACATTTATAATATTAAGTAGGATGTAGACCAATCAGCATTAAATATTAGAATAAACTAAAATTCCCCGTATTCAATTTAATTGCCTATTTAACTAAGCCACAACTTCTGCTAGCTTTAAATACACGATTATTGTTTTGAGCAAACTCAATTAAGTTAACAATGTAATCTACTCGAACCAATAATTACAATGTTAATCTAAAAACATTATCGAAATGAACATTTAGATGTTACGGTTGTAATCTAGAGTTATGTATAGACATCAATGTTTTGAATTGTCAATTTTATCGTTGACTTGAAGCGGTTGTAAAGAATAAATCAATAGTTTAAAAAACTAAAAACACGCCTCTATTTACTGCGCTAAAAATCGGATTTTTTCATGCAGTCCAAGGTTCCATCATCCACCTTCCAGTCCCATCATCAGACCAGCTCAATTGTACCATAATAATCATATGTCCTCGCAATCAGGAGAAATGGAAAGAATATCGCACCCTTAGTAATATAAGGGCACAACTCAAAAAAGTAGATTTTGAGAAATCGCGTTTCAAGATTCTGAATTCCTACATTACAGATATTTTTTTTCATATAACATGCTTATTATTTAAGTTAGTCAACCGGTAAGTTAGTTAATCGGTTAGTTAACTGGTTAGTTACCCGGTAGCGAATTTCATTTTGAGCCCTTAACATTTAAAACCTCAGTTTGCAAAAATTTTGACTTTATTCCTTATATTACTGAGGGTGCGATATGTTAGGACGATCTAATGAGTCCAAACTCGATTATGTTTACTATTAGGCAGTCCAAGGTTCCATCAGTCACCTTCCAATTCCATCATTAGACCAGCTCGATGGTACGATAATATTGTATTGTCTAATCTAATCTGTAACATAATTAAAATTGCCAATTTTCATGATGATAGTTGTATCATCATGAAAAGTGGCAATTTTAATTATGTTACAGATTAGACATATGGCTAATTGTTGAATTAGAAGTGTGTGTAATTCAGATTCTTAGATTTATTACATAGTTACTTAGTTTGTTACGGCTCGACTTAATAAAAGCGTGTCAAAAAAGAAAGTTCCTTCAAAAAATTTAATAAACGAATCCTAAAACCTAGATAAATACTTCAAATAATAGGTACATGTACTAAACAACAACACTCATAGTGCTCTCTGACCTAAAATACACCTGTAGAATTGTACGCTGAATAATATTTGTGAACGGTACGGAACTCAAATAAACAATTCTGGAACAATAACATGGAACGAAAACAAAATTATAAACGGACACAATAAATGGTAGAACAAAATTTATTTTGTGAGCTGAATGTAATTTGACAAAAAAAAAACATTTAATTTTTTTATTTAATTGGTACTTGTTACCTGCGATTTCGTTCGCGTGAATTTTTTAACTCCTACATCTGCTTAGTGTTTTCCCAACTATGTTGGGTTCAGCTTCGGATCTTACCGGATGTAGCTGAGTCTTAGTTTTTTACATGAAGTGACTGCCTATATGACGTCCACAACTCAGTAGCTAGGCAGCACGATAACTCTTGGCAAGACCAGTGTCAGATTTTCTGGCTTCTGACCACCCGTAACGATAATCAAAGATGTACAAATGGCAGCCGGGGCAAACGGGTTTATAAACAGTTCCACATTATAGCCGTGAAATCGACGAGCTCCTCAAACGGTTCAACATTATAGCCGTGAAATCGACGAGCTCCTCAAACGGTTCAACATTATAGCTGTGAAATCGACGAGCTGCTGAAACGGTTCAACATTATAGCTGTGAAATCGACGAGCTCCTGAAACGGTTCAACATTATAGCCGTGAAATCGACGAGCTCCTCAAACGGTTCAACATTATAGCCGTGAAATCGACGAGCTCCTCAAATGGTTCAATATTGTAGCCGTGAAATCGACGAGCTCTTCAAACGGTTCAACATTACAGCCGTGAAATCGACGAGCTCTTCAAACAGTTCAACATTACAGCCGTGAAATCGACGAGCTCTTCAAACGGTTTAACATTACAGCCGTGAAATCGACGAGCTCTTCAAATAGTTCAACATTGTAGCCGTGAAATCGACGAGCTCCTCAAACGGTTCAACATTATAGCCGTGAAATCGACGAGCTCCTCAAACAGTTCAACATTACAGCCGTGAAATCGACGAGCTCTTCAAACGGTTTAACATTACAGCCGTGAAATCGACGAGCTCTTCAAACGGTTCAACATTGTAGCCGTGAAATCGACGAGCTCCTCAAACGGTTCAACATTATAGCCGTGAAATCGTACTTACAGACTTCCCCATTGACGATATGAAGTATGGATTTAAAGTACACCTAGCAGAGACGCTCTTAGCTAAATAATAAAGACACAGCCATATCTTCAAGGTTATGCGACCTTTGCTAAGGTCGGTCTGTGAATGAATGACCATTTTAACCTTTTCGAGATTTCTTCGTTCCTCGAAAAGAACATTGAACAGAATTGGACCATTTTTGACAGTCGAATACATTATGATACCAGTCTTGCCTTTGTAGCCTTGCCTTAATTATGATATCCCTTGTATTAAAGTGTTACCCAGTTTCTATGTTGAAGTGAGACTAACAGTCATTCCATGTAAAACTACTACATCTAACCTACCTAGGTTAGTGTAGCCAGTGTGCTACCACAGTGTTGTCTGTTTATTTATTTATTTAGAGTTAGCAACATTTGATTACACTAATACAATTACTGAAAAATGACAGACAAAAGGGAATTAAACACAAGTGTAACAAACAAGTATTATAGGTAACTATAACATTAACAGATTCATAGTATAAGCAGTTAGTTATAAGTAGGTCTTTATTAAATTACATTAAAAAAATAAATATAATCTGCAATAGGCATCAACTGCATCTCATATTATCGCAAATAAATTTAGAATACAAAGCTTAGTCTAAACATTAGGTACCCATACTTTAAGGAACTCTAAAAATATCCAATGTATCGAGGCCTTATTATTACCCATACTTCAAAATTCATCCAAATCCAAGGATCTTCTACCTACTAACAAGTTCCTTGTCCAAATCCATTAAACCGTCCAGACGTGACAGATGGGTAAACTTTCTAGCATATATTGTCATATTTATAAAGTAAAGGAGACTATCCAGAGACACCCAAAAGTTAACCTCATTTTTCAAATCCCTCTACTTTACATTTACCTTTATGTTAATGTGAAGAAAGTTTGTATTATTAGGGTAAAACTCTTCAAACTTCAAATTATATTCAATTGCGTATACCTGTTTGAGAATGATCGAGAACCGTAAAAACCAATGTTTTGTACAACGGAGCCACTCATTTTTCGGACGTCATCTGTGATTAATATTATATTCGTAACTAGTACAGTCAAGAACAAATCAATTCGAGTCATGATTTTACCTTGCTTGTACATATTTGAAACTGCTTTATTTGTAAAAAAAATAAGAAATGCATCTGTTTATAAAAGCTTCTGAGAATCGCTACAAAATGATAACAAAAGAATACAGACATTAATGATGTATACAACCATCAAAGACCGCTTTGATGCACAAAAGCATTCTTTGCATGGCCCCAAAAATATTCAACAAATTACCGAATGAAATTAAAAACTTAAATATAATTCAACTTTAGAAGAAAACTAAGACTAATGTTATTACACCATCGACGAATTCCTTAATGACAAACTCTAAATTATTTGGGATTCCTACTGTTGATTTAAATTCCTGTCTATTGATTTAGATATGTCTATGTATCTATAAATTTATTATTTACTGATTAATTTAGAATTGTTTATGTTTTAATTGCTTTTTCTGTTTTAAGTTATATTGTAATGTTATGTCTTTTTTTCCTTTTCTGGACATATGCGAACTATCTATTACAATTATTTTTGTAATGTATTAATAATTACTATGTGAAATAGTGTACACCTATAAAGTAGATTTTTGAGGGACCATCAATAAGATCTCATGTAAATATGCATCCAAAATTAAACACTAATTAAATGAATTGAAATAAATTGTGTTTCAGTATGAAGTACGAGAGAAGTACAAGATGGACACCCGACCCATGACCATGGAGTTTTTATGTGAGGTCTACAGGCCAACTTCGACAAGCAAGCAACTTTGAAGACTAAGCTAATTTAGTCACGAGCTCAAAATGTCATTAAAAAATCAAAAGAAACCTTACTCTAAATTCCCATAGTTTCTGATTGTGATATAAACATAACCTCGTATGGCTCGTATTAATTGGAGTCAGAATTACGAGTGATAAAAGGGCTGCCTATTCATGGATCATGAGAAAGATAGCTGTGTTACATTAGAATTTAAACTCAACTCTTCTTTTTAAAACGTTTTGGGAATACTTTCATTGTGCGTACAGCTAAAGAGTGGAATTCCCTGCAGGAGTGAATAGGTTGCTTGTAGGTTAGCGTGCTTTATCTTCGACCACATTATCGTTTACCATCAGGTGAGATGGTCAAACGCAAGTCTATTTAAAATAAAGTTTCTTTTTGAATTAGGACACTTTCATGAACATGAACCAAAATCCTCGATAGGCATAAGTATAATTAAGTAAAGCCTGCTATGCTCCTCATTTGAAAGCGGTAATAATTCCACTCTGATTTCACTCGGTACGACATGATTGCAGCGCCATCATTTGCATGCCGCTTCATGTCATTAGAGTTACGTTCTCGCAAACGTACAATATAACGTGAATATAGGAAATTGATACAGTTTGATATTTCATAATCAAGATATATCAGTTTGCTATACAACGTGTAACGGAAACCCCATATCTATCCAAAACGACTGAAGACAACATCTGGTATGGAGTCTCTATGCACAGTTTCAGCTCAAAATAAGTGACTCACAGAATTGACCCCAAATTATTGGTTTCATATGTTTCTTGAATACCAGTAATAACAAACGTGTCACAGCACTATGAGGGTCATCACTTTTCACATCACTTGCCAATAAAACGATAATTCTCTTCGTTCTTCTTAATTTGAAAAATTCGGTCTCTGGTATCAATGTATTGAAATTTCTAATATGCTCCACACATGTACACATAGGATTAGAAAACCCTTGCCATATCGTTTATTATCATCCAAAGAAGCCGTGCACTTGGTATGTATATGTATACCCTTTAAATTACACGTTTTAATGGCTAAGGTGTCAGCTTAGTTGGTGGGGTTAACAAGATTGCTAGTAAAATGAATTCTACCCAAATTGCTAGTTCTCTTAATAAAAAAAGAAAATAAAAAGAAAAAAATATGCAGTTGCTGGTTCGGTACACGCACCGGAAAAAAAATGTTTGTATGGCCTATGTGGTTCGGAGTGAGCGTGTTTGTAAAATTGCACTCACGTTACAAGAGAAATCCCTTATTTTACACATTCTTACACTTTAATCAGCACAGTATAACACTACACCGGTCTCAGTTCCTCAGTTACATCTACAAAGTAAACAAATTGAGATAACGAAATATAATCCCGTCACAGTTCAATGCGCACATAAAATTACTCTAAAACATTTAAACAAATTACATTGTAAATTAAACAAGCAAAACGTTCTACATTAAGCAGGGTACATAATTAATTCCTACCATTTTGTGGAGAAACAGGGATTTTGGGGCAAACATCTCTCCTTATCTCTATGTACTTACTAGGGTTGCGTGAAACTAAATATCGTTCGTACTGATGCGGAACCTCCGATAGAAGACGTATTGATCTTTAGATAAACAGAATATACATTGTTGTACACCAAAATATTTTTTTTTTTTTTAGCTAGGGCCACTCGTATATCAGCTCAGTAAGGCTGTGCGTCGACTTAAACTGGTTACAACGGCGGTCTCATCAATAAATATTCTGCATTCATTTTTAGGGTTCCGTAGCCGAATGGCAAAAAACGGAACCCTATGAGGGTTCCGTTTCGTCATGTCTGTCCGTCTGTCTGTCTGTATGTCCGTCCGTCCGTATGTTACATTTTTTCATGATACCTATGCGTTTGTAGTATCTATATGTAGAGAGGCCTTTAAAAATGAAATTGAGGTTTCTAAAGCCACTTTTTCATAAGGTTAATCGTTTAAAAGATATACGCTTCCAAAGTGGTAAAATGTCCCTCCCCCTCTAACTTCTATAATAACGGACTGAAAAATCTAAAAAAATATATGTCTGTAGATCTTCATGTAAACTTTCAACCAAAATTGGTTTGAACGAGATCAAGTCAACAGTTTTTGAGATACAGCATATTTTCTAAAACCGCAAATCTAACTTTGTAATTCATACAAACACCATGAAAAACAAAGTTATTTGGCGTAGTTGTAAAAAAAGTAAATAAGCTAGTTTTACGAAATTTGTAAGGTTTCTTTTTGTCAAATAAATAAACATATGTCGTGGATTGATGGCGCTATGGTGCGACGGGCAGCGCCATCTAACAATTAGTTTGGTGAACTAATAAATCGTTACCGGAAACGCAAGCGGAGCCCTTCCGCTTGGACACGATCGTCGGTAGAAGGGATGTAGCGAGGACTGGCGGGAGGACGGAGTGATATAGACTACCTCGGACAGGCTTGGCAAAAAGCTCAGTACCAACGCACGTGTTTGTTTCTAAATTGTGAAAAACCGTTAGTAAAATAAAGTTATTTTGATTTAAATAATCTTTGGTTCGAGTACCCTAGTCAGTGCCCACATTTATCTAAAACTATGTCGGATCGTGATGAAGACCCGATGTTTCGCACCTCGGCCACCCCTGATGCGACATCAGAAGTGGGATACACTCGAGCTGAAGAAAATCAAGAAGTATTGCAGAATGGAGCCATGATGTCACGGTGTGACGAGAACTTACTTCGTACGCTGATGGCTGCTCAAAATCAGAACATGATGTCCCTGATAGAAGCCATCAAGGGCCCGGCAGGTACCAAGCATATTTCTTTGCCTGAATTTGACCCGGACATGCCGGATGTAGACGCACGTGCCTGGTGTACTACTGCAGACCTGTGCCTATCGGAAGTACCGCTTCAAGGAAGTGCTGTGATCATCACCTTAAGCAAGGCTCTGAAAGGAAGTGCTTCACGTTGGTTGGCGCAAGTATCGTTTGCGGGTATGACATGGGGTGACTTCAAAAGCTTGTTTTTGTCCCGTTACGATTGCGTGGACACACCAGCCGCTACTCTTGTCAAAATGATGAGTAGCAAGCCCAAGGAAGGTGAATGCTATGCTGCATACGCCGCCCGGTTGTTGTCTACCCTCACATCACGCTGGCAAAACATGAGCGCTGAGCAGATAGCCATATCTACGGTGCTTGCTCATATGGCGCAATTTGATGGGCGTATACAGAGGTTAGCGTTTACTACCGAAGTAAGCAACAGGAACAAGCTGCAGTGTGAACTTCAAGCGTTTTCGTTTTTGAAAAGGAAAGCTTCGATGGGTAACTCGACCGAGGCCGCTTCAGACTTCAAGCGATCGAAGTTTCAGTCGGCGACGGTGAAATGTCACAACTGCGGTAAAATAGGCCACCGAGCTTCCGATTGCCATTCCAGAAGTGAGGTGAAAGGCAGGGCAACCAATGCTGCCACTTCAGCGTCAAGCTCTGCGGGACCGAAGCAGCGTTCGGACATCATCTGTTTCAAATGCGGCAAGGCCGGACACTTTGCTACGAAATGTCCACGTAGCAACCGAGGAGGCGCCGGCGCGGCAGGAAGCCCAAGCAGTTCCGGAGCAGCGCCTGCAGCAGCGACGAGCAACGAGAGGCGTGTTGAAGTTTGCTATGTTAGCAATCCCAGCGGTACGCTGATGAACACTGGTGAGTCATATCCATTTTATTATGATTCTAGTGCGGAATGCTCTCTCATCAAAGATTCTGTTGCGTCAAAGCTTAGTGGCAAGCGTGTAAATAACATTGTCAACTTGACAGGTATCAGTCATGGTAGTGTGCAAAGTACCCTACAAATTTTATCTGAGTTTATGGTTAACGATTTACGATTAGAGATATTATTTCATGTTGTTCCTAATAGTTGCCTTAAAAATGATATTTTAATTTTGAATCGTGAGATTTTAGATCAAGGATTTAACGTTAGTATGGCGTCTGATAGTATTGTTTTGTGTCATGATAAGGTTGTTAGGTTATGCGATGTTTCAAATAAGCTCGGAAAGTTGATTTTCGACAAAGTTGATACAGACATTCCGCTAGAATTTCGTTCTCAATTAATTGATCTTTTGTCAGAATATTCTTCTTCGTTTTCTAGTGGTGTTTCTTGATCCCGGGTAACAACAGGTCAGTTGCAAATTAGGCTTGTAGATCCTAGTCGTACAGTTAATCGTCGTCCTTATAGGCTTAGTGCTAGTGAACGCGAAGTTGTTACTGCTAAGGTTCGTGAATTAGAGGAAGCAGGTATTATTAGACCAAGTTGTTCACCTTTTTCTAATCTGGTGTTACTTGTAAAGAAAAAGGATGGTTCAGATCGCATGTGTGTCGACTACAGGGAACTGAATGACAACACTGTGTCGGATAGGTTTCCACTGCCGCTGATAGAGGATCTTGTATCTAGGTTAGGTGGTGCTAAATGGTTCACGTATCTTGATATGTTATCAGGCTACCATCAAATCCCAGTGCACCCTGAGTCAGAGACAGAGCGAGAGCGTTCGTTACACCCGATGGACAGTGGGAATATTTTAACATCCCCTTTGGTTTAAAAAATGCGAGCTCAGTTTTTCAGCGAGCAGTAGGATGGGCCATGTGGACTTTCTTTCTAGAAATCCTCTCCAGACACCTAAAGGGACTTTCACACGAGTAGAACAAAAGCGTGTCGATTTAGCTGAGCTTTCTAGTAACTGGTTGCAAGCTGAACAGGAAAAGGACGAAGAAATCAGTAAGATTGCGTCTGATCTTCGTAATGAAGTTTTTCCTGAGGCAACTCGCAAAACTTACGAAATTCGTAAAAATATTCTGTGCCGTAAGATTCAGCGTAATGGTCGCACTCGTTGTTTGCCTATTGTACCAGGATCTCTTAGGTGGTCTGTAATTAATAACATCCATGAGTCTGTCATGCATTTGGGATGGGAGAAAACTCTCGAAAAGATTTACGAGCACTATTGGTTTGAAGGTATGTCAAAATATGTGAGAAAATTCGAAGACAATTGTATCACTTGCAAAATAGCGAAGCCCCACTCTGGTAGAGTTCAAGCAGAACTTCACCCCATTCCCAAGTTCAATATTCCATGGCACACAATTCATATTGACGCTTCTGGTAAACTGTCTGGTAAAAACGACATCAAAGAGTACGTGTTTGTCATCATAGATGCTTTTACCAAATTTGTTTTGCTCCGTCATTCGCTTAATATCGATACTAACAGTAGTATTTGTGCTATTAAGTTCTGTATAGCGTTGTTTGGTGCGCCGAAGCGCATAATAGCTGATCAGGGTCGTTGTTTCGCTAGCAAAGAATTTTCCAATTTCTGTACTTCTAACAATATAGAGTTGCACTTGATAGCTACTGGAGGTAGTCGTGCGAACGGTCAGGTCGAAAGGGTAATGAGTACCCTGAAGAGTATGTTGACAGCTGTAGAGACTAGTCGTGACCGCTCTTGGCAGGACGCTTTAGAAGAGGTTCAGTTAGCTATTAACTCTACTATTAATAGGGTGACTAAATCTAGCCCTCTCGAGTTGATGATAGGAAGGGTAGCACGGCCGCTTGGTTTAGTGACCGCTGATGATGATTTGAATGACGTTAATTTAGATAAGATTAGAGAGCAAGCGACACTGAATATTGAGAAAAATTCAAATTATGATAAAAATCGATTTGATCAAATAAGGCTCGGGTTTCTAAGTTGGCTTGATTATGTTTTGATAGAAAATGAGGAAAGGAATCAAACCAAATTAGATCCTAAATTCAAAGGTCCATTTAAGATTATTCATGTGTTAGACGAGGATAGATACCTACTAAAGACGCTTGACTCTAAGCGAACATACAAATACCTCCATGATCGTGTGAGGAAGATCCCCGACCACCAAGTTCCCCGAGAATTAGATGTCATAGTTGATGAGTGGTAGCGAAACCACATCTGATTAAGAATGGCTTGTATACTCATCCTCAAAACTCTAGACCGCACCTCATGAGTAACATGTGGCAATGGGTCTACAAGGAATCGTTGGTGCGATTTCTGTCTGTGTTGGTGCACAGAACGCTTCATGTGTTGTAGCACAAGTTGCGTGAGATTTTTAAGAGTCGTTGGTGCGATTCTTGTCCGTGTTGGTGCACGGAGACCCTCATGTGTTGTAGCATATGTGGCGGTAGATTTGTAACGAATCGTTGGTGCGATTCGGGTCTGTGTTGGTGCACAGATAATAGTGATAGTTTCATGAGTTGAGTATACATTGCTTATGAATTATGGTAAATAGTAGCAGAACTGTTAGAATTACCTTGTTTAGTCTTTTTAACTTGTTGGTCGGATTTTTTTCCAATTAATGATATTGTGCAGAAAGCACTGTATATGTAAGCTTAATTACAAGGCATTTTATGTCATGAAAGTTGATTACTGTACCTAGATTTAGGAGAAATAAGGTATCAATGAGAAACTGCTACCTTTGTTTCTATTGGCAGGATAGCCGAGCTAGTTTACTCTCTGAGCATATTTTGTCCACAGGTTCTACACCCGAGGACGGGTGCTAGTCAGGGATGGCCGTGTCGTGGATTGATGGCGCTATGGTGCGACGGGCAGCGCCATCTAACAATTAGTTTGGTGAACTAATAAATCGTTACCGGAAACGCAAGCGGAGCCCTTCCGCTTGGACATGATCGTCGGTAGAAGGGATGTAGCGAGGACTGGCGGGAGGACGGAGTGATATAGACTACCTCGGACAGGCTTGGCAAAAAGCTCAGTACCAACGCACGTGTTTGTTTCTAAATTGTGAAAAACCGTTAGTAAAATAAAGTTATTTTGATTTAAATAATCTTTGGTTCGAGTACCCTAGTCAGTGCCCACATTTATCTAAAACTATGTCGGATCGTGATGAAGACCCGATGTTTCGCACCTCGGCCACCCCTGATGCGACATCAGAAGTGGGATACACTCGAGCTGAAGAAAATCAAGAAGTATTGCAGAATGGAGCCATGATGTCACGGTGTGACGAGAACTTACTTCGTACGCTGATGGCTGCTCAAAATCAGAACATGATGTCCCTGATAGAAGCCATCAAGGGCCCGGCAGGTACCAAGCATATTTCTTTGCCTGAATTTGACCCGGACATGCCGGATGTAGACGCACGTGCCTGGTGTACTACTGCAGACCTGTGCCTATCGGAAGTACCGCTTCAAGGAAGTGCTGTGATCATCACCTTAAGCAAGGCTCTGAAAGGAAGTGCTTCACGTTGGTTGGCGCAAGTATCGTTTGCGGGTATGACATGGGGTGACTTCAAAAACTTGTTTTTGTCCCGTTACGATTGCGTGGACACACCAGCCGCTACTCTTGTCAAAATGATGAGTAGCAAGCCCAAGGAAGGTGAATGCTATGCTGCATACGCCGCCCGGTTGTTGTCTACCCTCACATCACGCTGGCAAAACATGAGCGCTGAGCAGATAGCCATATCTACGGTGCTTGCTCATATGGCGCAATTTGATGGGCGTATACAGAGGTTAGCGTTTACTACCGAAGTAAGCAACAGGAACAAGCTGCAGTGTGAACTTCAAGCGTTTTCGTTTTTGAAAAGGAAAGCTTCGATGGGTAACTCGACCGAGGCCGCTTCAGACTTCAAGCGATCGAAGTTTCAGTCGGCGACGGTGAAATGTCACAACTGCGGTAAAATAGGCCACCGAGCTTCCGATTGCCATTCCAGAAGTGAGGTGAAAGGCAGGGCAACCAATGCTGCCACTTCAGCGTCAAGCTCTGCGGGACCGAAGCAGCGTTCGGACATCATCTGTTTCAAATGCGGCAAGGCCGGACACTTTGCTACGAAATGTCCACGTAGCAACCGAGGAGGCGCCGGCGCGGCAGGAAGCCCAAGCAGTTCCGGAGCAGCGCCTGCAGCAGCGACGAGCAACGAGAGGCGTGTTGAAGTTTGCTATGTTAGCAATCCCAGCGGTACGCTGATGAACACTGGTGAGTCATATCCATTTTATTATGATTCTAGTGCGGAATGCTCTCTCATCAAAGATTCTGTTGCGTCAAAGCTTAGTGGCAAGCGTGTAAATAACATTGTCAACTTGACAGGTATCAGTCATGGTAGTGTGCAAAGTACCCTACAAATTTTATCTGAGTTTATGGTTAACGATTTACGATTAGAGATATTATTTCATGTTGTTCCTAATAGTTGCCTTAAAAATGATATTTTAATTTTGAATCGTGAGATTTTAGATCAAGGATTTAACGTTAGTATGGCGTCTGATAGTATTGTTTTGTGTCATGATAAGGTTGTTAGGTTATGCGATGTTTCAAATAAGCTCGGAAAGTTGATTTTCGACAAAGTTGATACAGACATTCCGCTAGAATTTCGTTCTCAATTAATTGATCTTTTGTCAGAATATTCTTCTTCGTTTTCTAGTGGTGTTTCTTGATCCCGGGTAACAACAGGTCAGTTGCAAATTAGGCTTGTAGATCCTAGTCGTACAGTTAATCGTCGTCCTTATAGGCTTAGTGCTAGTGAACGCGAAGTTGTTACTGCTAAGGTTCGTGAATTAGAGGAAGCAGGTATTATTAGACCAAGTTGTTCACCTTTTTCTAATCTGGTGTTACTTGTAAAGAAAAAGGATGGTTCAGATCGCATGTGTGTCGACTACAGGGAACTGAATGACAACACTGTGTCGGATAGGTTTCCACTGCCGCTGATAGAGGATCTTGTATCTAGGTTAGGTGGTGCTAAATGGTTCACGTATCTTGATATGTTATCAGGCTACCATCAAATCCCAGTGCACCCTGAGTCAGAGACAGAGCGAGAGCGTTCGTTACACCCGATGGACAGTGGGAATATTTTAACATGCCCTTTGGTTTAAAAAATGCGAGCTCAGTTTTTCAGCGAGCAGTAGGATGGGCCATGTGGACTTTCTTTCTAGAAATCCTCTCCAGACACCTAAAGGGACTTTCACACGAGTAGAACAAAAGCGTGTCGATTTAGCTGAGCTTTCTAGTAACTGGTTGCAAGCTGAACAGGAAAAGGACGAAGAAATCAGTAAGATTGCGTCTGATCTTCGTAATGAAGTTTTTCCTGAGGCAACTCGCAAAACTTACGAAATTCGTAAAAATATTCTGTGCCGTAAGATTCAGCGTAATGGTCGCACTCGTTGTTTGCCTATTGTACCAGGATCTCTTAGGTGGTCTGTAATTAATAACATCCATGAGTCTGTCATGCATTTGGGATGGGAGAAAACTCTCGAAAAGATTTACGAGCACTATTGGTTTGAAGGTATGTCAAAATATGTGAGAAAATTCGAAGACAATTGTATCACTTGCAAAATAGCGAAGCCCCACTCTGGTAGAGTTCAAGCAGAACTTCACCCCATTCCCAAGTTCAATATTCCATGGCACACAATTCATATTGACGCTTCTGGTAAACTGTCTGGTAAAAACGACATCAAAGAGTACGTGTTTGTCATCATAGATGCTTTTACCAAATTTGTTTTGCTCCGTCATTCGCTTAATATCGATACTAACAGTAGTATTTGTGCTATTAAGTTCTGTATAGCGTTGTTTGGTGCGCCGAAGCGCATAATAGCTGATCAGGGTCGTTGTTTCGCTAGCAAAGAATTTTCCAATTTCTGTACTTCTAACAATATAGAGTTGCACTTGATAGCTACTGGAGGTAGTCGTGCGAACGGTCAGGTCGAAAGGGTAATGAGTACCCTGAAGAGTATGTTGACAGCTGTAGAGACTAGTCGTGACCGCTCTTGGCAGGACGCTTTAGAAGAGGTTCAGTTAGCTATTAACTCTACTATTAATAGGGTGACTAAATCTAGCCCTCTCGAGTTGATGATAGGAAGGGTAGCACGGCCGCTTGGTTTAGTGACCGCTGATGATGATTTGAATGACGTTAATTTAGATAAGATTAGAGAGCAAGCGACACTGAATATTGAGAAAAATTCAAATTATGATAAAAATCGATTTGATCAAATAAGGCTCGGGTTTCTAAGTTGGCTTGATTATGTTTTGATAGAAAATGAGGAAAGGAATCAAACCAAATTAGATCCTAAATTCAAAGGTCCATTTAAGATTATTCATGTGTTAGACGAGGATAGATACCTACTAAAGACGCTTGACTCTAAGCGAACATACAAATACCTCCATGATCGTGTGAGGAAGATCCCCGACCACCAAGTTCCCCGAGAATTAGATGTCATAGTTGATGAGTGGTAGCGAAACCACATCTGATTAAGAATGGCTTGTATACTCATCCTCGAAACTCTAGACCGCACCTCATGAGTAACATGTGGCAATGGGTCTACAAGGAATCGTTGGTGCGATTTCTGTCTGTGTTGGTGCACAGAACGCTTCATGTGTTGTAGCACAAGTTGCGTGAGATTTTTGAGAGTCGTTGGTGCGATTCTTGTCCGTGTTGGTGCACGGAGCCCCTCATGTGTTGTAGCATATGTGGCGGTAGATTTGTAACGAATCGTTGGTGCGATTCGGGTCTGTGTTGGTGCACAGATAATAGTGATAGTTTAATGAGTTGAGTATACATTGCTTATGAATTATGGTAAATAGTAGCAGAACTGTTAGAATTACCTTGTTTAGTCTTTTTAACTTGTTGGTCGGATTTTTTTCCAATTAATGATATTGTGCAGAAAGCACTGTATATGTAAGCTTAATTACAAGGCATTTTATGTCATGAAAGTTGATTACTGTACCTAGATTTAGGAGAAATAAGGTATCAATGAGAAACTGCTACCTTTGTTTCTATTGGCAGGATAGCCGAGCTAGTTTACTCTCTGAGCATATTTTGTCCACAGGTTCTACACCCGAGGACGGGTGCTAGTCAGGGATGGCCGTGTCGTGGATTGATGGCGCTATGGTGCGACGGGCAGCGCCATCTAACAATTAGTTTGGTGAACTAATAAATCGTTACCGGAAACGCAAGCGGAGCCCTTCCGCTTGGACACGATCGTCGGTAGAAGGGATGTAGCGAGGACTGGCGGGAGGACGGAGTGATATAGACTACCTCGGACAGGCTTGGCAAAAAGCTCAGTACCAACGCACGTGTTTGTTTCTAAATTGTGAAAAACCGTTAGTAAAATAAAGTTATTTTGATTTAAATAATCTTTGGTTCGAGTACCCTAGTCAGTGCCCACATTTATCTAAAACTATGTCGGATCGTGATGAAGACCCGATGTTTCGCACCTCGGCCACCCCTGATGCGACATCAGAAGTGGGATACACTCGAGCTGAAGAAAATCAAGAAGTATTGCAGAATGGAGCCATGATGTCACGGTGTGACGAGAACTTACTTCGTACGCTGATGGCTGCTCAAAATCAGAACATGATGTCCCTGATAGAAGCCATCAAGGGCCCGGCAGGTACCAAGCATATTTCTTTGCCTGAATTTGACCCGGACATGCCGGATGTAGACGCACGTGCCTGGTGTACTACTGCAGACCTGTGCCTATCGGAAGTACCGCTTCAAGGAAGTGCTGTGATCATCACCTTAAGCAAGGCTCTGAAAGGAAGTGCTTCACGTTGGTTGGCGCAAGTATCGTTTGCGGGTATGACATGGGGTGACTTCAAAAACTTGTTTTTGTCCCGTTACGATTGCGTGGACACACCAGCCGCTACTCTTGTCAAAATGATGAGTAGCAAGCCCAAGGAAGGTGAATGCTATGCTGCATACGCCGCCCGGTTGTTGTCTACCCTCACATCACGCTGGCAAAACATGAGCGCTGAGCAGATAGCCATATCTACGGTGCTTGCTCATATGGCGCAATTTGATGGGCGTATACAGAGGTTAGCGTTTACTACCGAAGTAAGCAACAGGAACAAGCTGCAGTGTGAACTTCAAGCGTTTTCGTTTTTGAAAAGGAAAGCTTCGATGGGTAACTCGACCGAGGCCGCTTCAGACTTCAAGCGATCGAAGTTTCAGTCGGCGACGGTGAAATGTCACAACTGCGGTAAAATAGGCCACCGAGCTTCCGATTGCCATTCCAGAAGTGAGGTGAAAGGCAGGGCAACCAATGCTGCCACTTCAGCGTCAAGCTCTGCGGGACCGAAGCAGCGTTCGGACATCATCTGTTTCAAATGCGGCAAGGCCGGACACTTTGCTACGAAATGTCCACGTAGCAACCGAGGAGGCGCCGGCGCGGCAGGAAGCCCAAGCAGTTCCGGAGCAGCGCCTGCAGCAGCGACGAGCAACGAGAGGCGTGTTGAAGTTTGCTATGTTAGCAATCCCAGCGGTACGCTGATGAACACTGGTGAGTCATATCCATTTTATTATGATTCTAGTGCGGAATGCTCTCTCATCAAAGATTCTGTTGCGTCAAAGCTTAGTGGCAAGCGTGTAAATAACATTGTCAACTTGACAGGTATCAGTCATGGTAGTGTGCAAAGTACCCTACAAATTTTATCTGAGTTTATGGTTAACGATTTACGATTAGAGATATTATTTCATGTTGTTCCTAATAGTTGCCTTAAAAATGATATTTTAATTTTGAATCGTGAGATTTTAGATCAAGGATTTAACGTTAGTATGGCGTCTGATAGTATTGTTTTGTGTCATGATAAGGTTGTTAGGTTATGCGATGTTTCAAATAAGCTCGGAAAGTTGATTTTCGACAAAGTTGATACAGACATTCCGCTAGAATTTCGTTCTCAATTAATTGATCTTTTGTCAGAATATTCTTCTTCGTTTTCTAGTGGTGTTTCTTGATCCCGGGTAACAACAGGTCAGTTGCAAATTAGGCTTGTAGATCCTAGTCGTACAGTTAATCGTCGTCCTTATAGGCTTAGTGCTAGTGACCGCGAAGTTGTTACTGCTAAGGTTCGTGAATTAGAGGAAGCAGGTATTATTAGACCAAGTTGTTCACCTTTTTCTAATCTGGTGTTACTTGTAAAGAAAAAGGATGGTTCAGATCGCATGTGTGTCGACTACAGGGAACTGAATGACAACACTGTGTCGGATAGGTTTCCACTGCCGCTGATAGAGGATCTTGTATCTAGGTTAGGTGGTGCTAAATGGTTCACGTATCTTGATATGTTATCAGGCTACCATCAAATCCCAGTGCACCCTGAGTCAGAGACAGAGCGAGAGCGTTCGTTACACCCGATGGACAGTGGGAATATTTTAACATGCCCTTTGGTTTAAAAAATGCGAGCTCAGTTTTTCAGCGAGCAGTAGGATGGGCCATGTGGACTTTCTTTCTAGAAATCCTCTCCAGACACCTAAAGGGACTTTCACACGAGTAGAACAAAAGCGTGTCGATTTAGCTGAGCTTTCTAGTAACTGGTTGCAAGCTGAACAGGAAAAGGACGAAGAAATCAGTAAGATTGCGTCTGATCTTCGTAATGAAGTTTTTCCTGAGGCAACTCGCAAAACTTACGAAATTCGTAAAAATATTCTGTGCCGTAAGATTCAGCGTAATGGTCGCACTCGTTGTTTGCCTATTGTACCAGGATCTCTTAGGTGGTCTGTAATTAATAACATCCATGAGTCTGTCATGCATTTGGGATGGGAGAAAACTCTCGAAAAGATTTACGAGCACTATTGGTTTGAAGGTATGTCAAAATATGTGAGAAAATTCGAAGACAATTGTATCACTTGCAAAATAGCGAAGCCCCACTCTGGTAGAGTTCAAGCAGAACTTCACCCCATTCCCAAGTTCAATATTCCATGGCACACAATTCATATTGACGCTTCTGGTAAACTGTCTGGTAAAAACGACATCAAAGAGTACGTGTTTGTCATCATAGATGCTTTTACCAAATTTGTTTTGCTCCGTCATTCGCTTAATATCGATACTAACAGTAGTATTTGTGCTATTAAGTTCTGTATAGCGTTGTTTGGTGCGCCGAAGCGCATAATAGCTGATCAGGGTCGTTGTTTCGCTAGCAAAGAATTTTCCAATTTCTGTACTTCTAACAATATAGAGTTGCACTTGATAGCTACTGGAGGTAGTCGTGCGAACGGTCAGGTCGAAAGGGTAATGAGTACCCTGAAGAGTATGTTGACAGCTGTAGAGACTAGTCGTGACCGCTCTTGGCAGGACGCTTTAGGAGAGGTTCAGTTAGCTATTAACTCTACTTGTTTAGTCCAACGTGAAACCGAACGCACCTTTTGGTTGGCAACATTCTATTGTCTATAACTTTTTTCTCTTTGACGTTTCCGTTCTCTTGCAAAACTAACCTCCGGTTGGAAGATTGAGTTTTATTCATTATAATTGGAAATCATCTTGGATCTCACGTGAGATTAACATATTAATTGTGTTCAGGGCTTGATTAAACTTTGTAATCTCGGATTATCAAGAATCCAGTGATATTTCGTGAAACATATCGCCTTATTGTGTCTACCACGCGTAGCGCGCGTTTGTTGGGAACGAGTTAAGCTGTGATTGCTGTTGTGACCGCTACCTGGATATCGGCGCCTTGGGAACGTTCATCCACACTTGTCTTTCACCACACGTTACAATTACTCACCCTCATATTACATACAAACCACACTTGGAGCGTGACCTTGGAAGGTCGAAGTTGGCGTTCCCAGCACTCAGGTTAGTGGTACATTTTCTTTATTGGAATAAGGCCTAAGAGCCTACCACAACGTAGGGCTCCGCGTAATCGCGGACAGTTCGACATACCAGTTACCGTTGGCTGGACTTGGGGTCGAACAAACTGGTAGCAGAAGCGCGGTTCTTATAATATAAGATCCACTGGTTTAATTGGAAGTTTTGACTATTGTTGAAAGTAGCTTTGGTTCAATTACTTAACATAGCTGTAACTCGATAAGTTCTGAATATTGCTTTGTCAGCCGGGCTCAAATAGTACTTGTAGTTGTACTGTAATTTGTAGTGCTAGCCCCTTGGTATTGTACAGACAAGTAAGATTTATTTGTGAAATTAGGAATTATTGGTTGTATTTTGACATAATTTGGTATATTGTTGTAAAAGCTGTTTGGTATATTCATTTGATTAATAATTGAATGTCACTAGTCTGAAGTTAAAGGTTTATCTAAACAATAATCACATAGTCTAACATAATAGGACTTGAATTGTGTGTATTGGTTATTGTTTATAGTGTGATTATTGGATTGTGTTATTGGAGGTTGTCCGAGCAATATTACACATCCTATTGTTGTATTTATTTGAGGTTGATCCAGCATTGTATTATACATTCAATTGTTGTTTCTTTGTAACTAGCCATCCTTAGCAGGCTAGATTCATATTTGGAATAAGTACAGGGTCGGATTTGAACTTTAAATAATTGAATTTGAATTTTTATTTTTGTTGAAATTATTTGGTCAGCTAACAAGTCATATTTGTTTGTTTGTTTGTTATTTTAGCCTGTTGTATTAATATTTGATTGTTGCAATGGCCTCATTAAAGGCAGTTAGGGAGTCTGCTGCCGTATTGGTCTCACAGTTGAGATGGTTCGCATCGGCGGTAGCAACGGTTGAGCGTCCGGACTTGGAGGAGCTCACCCTTGCTCGGAACAAGCAAGTGGATGAGAGGATCAAGTCGGCTGATGCTGCGCTCACACGCTTCAATGAGTACATCATGGACGTGGATTTGGCGGTGATGGACCAGGCAGCCCGCGATAAGGTTTTGGGTGACTATGACCAGATTGTCAACCTGGGGGATGTCATAGGTCAACGAGCTCGGGAAATTTTGAGGAGCCGGATGCCTGAGGAGGCCAAGCCTCAGACCTCCGTTGTCAAGGGCCCTGAACTGTTGAGTAGGCTGCCCACCCTGGAGCTGCCACATTTTGACGGTCGCTTGGACCACTGGCTGGGCTTCATTAATCTCTTTGAGAGTCTTGTGGATGCACGCTCGGACCTCGGACCTGCCCAAAAGTTGGCCTACTTGTTGTCCGTTTTGGAGGGCGAAGCCAGAGCCTTGGTGCAACACTTGCCGGTGACGGACTCTTCTTACCCTACCGCTCTGGAGCTTCTCTCCAGACGGTATCAGAATAAGCGCTGTCTGGCTGATGTGCACATCGACCAGATTTTGGGGCTACCGGCCATCGCCAGCATGTCGGCGTTGCGCACTGACCTGCTGAACCCGTTGGTATCAGCGACCCACGCCTTGCGACGCTTGCAGTTACCGGTGGACCATTGGTCCTACCTGTTGGTGCACATAGTGCTGCGGTTGCTCCCGGCAGAGTTGAGGTCCCGCTTTGAGCAGAGATATGGTGGGGACAGTGCCACCCATCTTCCCCCCTTTGACGACCTCCTCAAATTCTTGGAGGACGAGTGTCGGTTTTTGGACAACACTCTTGGCGCCACGGGGTCACGCCCGCCACCTTCTCGGCCTAGAGACCAGGGACGGACTAGGGCTCGGGGGCCTGTTGAGGTTCGGCCCGCCCCCCGTTTTGCTGGAGCCCGGAGTTCTCACGATTGCCACTTTTGCAAGTCCACGGGACATGTCATGGCACGTTGCTCGGCTTTTTTGAACTTACACGTAAGTGCCCGCCGCCGTATTGCCAACGCACGCCGTTTGTGCTTCTCGTGTTTGGGAGCCCACTTCCATCGGGACTGCCCCGACCCCCGTCCGTGTAGAATTTGCACGGGATCCCACCTGGAGATTTTGTGCGCCAACGCGAACCGCTCCAGCAGACCTTCTTCTGAGGAGGGTTCGCGCAGGGGGGGGTATTCCGGAGATGAGCACCGGGCTGAGGCCCGCAATTCTGCACGCCGCTCTCCACCCCCCGCGCAAGTTGTACAGGAGCCCCGCGATCGAGATTTGGTCTCCCCTTGTCAGGGAGAACGCGCGTTGGCTGCTAGGCAGCAGTGGCCGGACCAGCACCGCCACCTCTCCCCTCCGTTGGCGGAACGTCCCCGATTGGAGTCACGTCCTCCGCCATTCAGGCATCCGGTAGGATATGCCCTTCCAGCGATGGCGAGTGGCTTGGGACACCGCGCGGAAGAACCATTCCAACCTTATCCTCGTCGTGGAAGAGGACAGCCTGGATGCGGCGATCGGTCGCCGCCCAGGCACCGCTAGGAAATTGCCGCCCGCCCAGCTAAAGAACCCCCCCCGATCGAGTCGATTTTGTTGCCAACGGCCTCGGTCAGGGTCTGGGGACCCTTTGGTGACTCGATTGTGGTCCGTGCCCTTTTGGACACGGGAGCCCAGGGTTCCCTTTTGTCGTCTTGGTTAGCGGGACAGGTTGGTCTGAAGGTGAACGACTTTTCAGGCAAAATTCAGGGAATTGGCGAAGCGGCTGTCACCACTGTTGAGGGAGAGACCTGGTTTGAAATCACCCCTGTGAGTTGTCCGTACCCTAAAATTGGTGCTCCTGCCCTTGTTATGCCGACTATATTGGGTAGCCATCCCGATTGTCAGTTGCCTTTGGATGTTCTACGGTTGACGTCAGGTCTGGATTTGGCTGACACCCGGTTTGATTCCCCTTGTACGGTGCATTTGTTGTTGGGTTCCGATGTTTTGGGGAAAATATTGTTGGGAAATATGACGGTCTTGCAGCCGGAGACCCCATGGTGCCACCCGAGAGGTCTGGTGGCGGTCTCAACCATCTTCGGCTTTGCGATTATGGGCCCAGTGTTGAACGTGCCCCCTCCACCTGAACCTGTCCTTGCGTTGGTGTCCGGCTCAGCCCTCTCTGACGCCGTTCAGAGGTTTTGGGAGGTTGAGGAGCCCCCTCAGGTGGCCCGCTTGAATCCGGAACACGAAGAGTGCGAGTTGTTCTATCAGAACAACACTGGTCGACTCCGCTCCGGTCGGCTTGAGACCCGGCTGCCTTTTGTTGCGGTGCGACCACCTCTTGGCCAATCCAGACCTACGGCTGAGAAAAGATTGTTGGCAATGGAGCGCCGCATGGCCAGGGACCCGGTGCTGCGGCAAAAATATGTAGAGTTTATGCGTGAGTATGCAGACTTGGGACACATGTCGGTGTCAGATTTGGATTGGCGTTCAGTAGAGCATTTCTTCTTGCCACATCACGCGGTCCTCAAGCCATCCACTGGTAAGCTGCGCACAGTGTTTGATGGGTCTGCGCGGACTTCTTCCGGCGTCTCCTTGAATGATTGCCTGCATTCCGGCCCCAAATTGTTGAGGGATCTTTGTGACGTCATCACGTCTTTTCGTCGTCATCAAGTAGTCTTTGTGGCCGACATCAAAATGATGTTCCGGCAAACGGTCATTCACCGGGATGACAGACGTTATCAGTTGATCCTGTGGCGGGAACATCCCCAGGATCCCATGATTGTGTATGAGCTCAACACGAATACTTACGGCCTTCGGTCAAGCCCCTTTGTTGCTATTCGTTCGCTTTGGGAGCTTGCGGACCGGGAGCGTTTGAGGTTCCCTCGTGCATCCGCCATCTTGAAAACGGACCTGTACGTCGACGATGTCTGTACTGGAGCTCCTACGGTGGAGGAAGCTATCCTGTTGCGTGACGAGTTGGTCCAGATTCTGGCTTCCGCTGGCTATGAGTTGCGTAAATGGGTGTCCAACTCGCCAGCGCTATTGGAAGGTGTGTTGGAGGATCATAAGCAGGATCCTCATTTGTTTGAAAACGTTGACAACCCCGCCATGATGGCCGTCCTCGGCGTTCAGTACCGACCAGTTCAAGACACCTTTACGTATGATGTCGACTTGGAGTCTCCTCATACTTGGACTAAAAGATTGGTGTTGTCTACTGTAGCAAGGACCTTTGACCCTAATGGTTGGATCTGCCCGGTATTGTTCTGGGCGAAATGCTTCCTTCAGCGCCTTTGGACCGCTGAACTTGGTTGGGACGAGCCACTTCGGGAAACTCTGTTGGAAGACTGGCTCCAATTTGTATCCGTGCTCCCGGTGGTCAACAAGGTCGCGCTGCCACGCGCCATCCTCCCCCCTGGGGCTTATGCTGCCACCCTTCATGGGTTTTGTGACGCGTCCTCTCACGGTTATGCCGCCGTTGTTTATCTGCGCACCGTCAATGCTACGGGCCAGGTGAAGTTGTCGCTGGTCATGGCCAAGAGCAAAGTGGCCCCCCTCCGGACGGCATTGACCATCCCTAAGTTGGAGTTGTCAGGGGCGGTGCTTCTTGCGCGTCTCCTAAATCACGTTGCGCACACCTTGGGTGGAACCGTTGACATTCGGGCTTCTTACGCCTGGACGGACAGTCAAATTGTTTTGTGTTGGTTAAAGACGTCCGTCCACTCTTTGGAGGTCTTTGTTGCGAACCGAGTGTCGCAGATTCAGGGCTCTGAAACGCCTTTGATTTGGAGACACGTGCCTGGTGACCTGAACCCGGGCGACGTGGCCTCACGCGGGTGCATGGCCCCCCACTTGATTGCTCACCCCCTCTGGTGGGGGCCGGACTGGCTGACTCGCCTCGAGGACGATTGGCCTCGAACGCCAGTCTTGATGTCGGATCCTTTGCCCGGACTTAAGGTGTTCGCTGTTAGAACGAAGGATCCTCCGTTTGATCCTGACCTTTTGTTGAATCGATACAGCTCCCTCGACAAATTGTTGAACGTCACCTCGTGGATCAGGCGTTTTGGCCATAATTCTAGGAATCCAGGGGACAAGCACCTGTCACCAGTTCTCTCTCCTCAAGAGCGACAGGAGTCACTCCTCCTTTGGGTCCGCTCTGTGCAGGCTGCACACTTTGAGAAGGAGATCGAGGTTCTGAAGTCTGGTAGGGTTAAGTTGTCGGGAGCTGTTAGTAAGCTGAATCCCTTCTTGGATAAGACGGGTCTTTTACGTGTTGGAGGACGGTTGAGGCACTCTAGCCTTCCTTATGGGGCCCGTCACCCCCTTTTGTTGCCCAAGGAGGGCCACTTGGTACAATTGCTGGTGACTGATCGTCACGTTAAAAACTCGCATGCCGGTTGCAATGCGCTGTTGGCTATTCTGCAGCGAGAATTTTGGATTTTGTCGGCTCGTCGTACTATTCGTAGCATTGTCTTCCGCTGTATGCCGTGTTATCGGACTAAGGCCTCCACTATGCAGCCCCTAATGGGAGATTTGCCGGCTGATCGTGTCAATGAGGCGAGGCCCTTTGCTGGCGTCGGAACGGACTTTGCTGGTCCCTTTTCGGTGAAGACGTCCACACTTCGAAATAGTAAAATCGTCAAGGCTTATTTGTGTGTTTTCGTCTGCCTGTCAACCAAGGCAGTACATTTGGAGCTGGTGACCTCCCTCTCGACAGAGGCCTTTGTGGCGACCTTGGACAGATTTGTGTCTCGCCGTGGGTTACCTTCTTTGATTAGGTCTGATTGCGGTACGAATTACAAGGGTACAAGTAACTATTTGAAGGAGGTATACGCCTTCCTTAATGAGAGCCAGGTTGACATTGGTAACAGTTTGGCCCGCCGAGGGGTCACTTGGTTGTTTGACCCGCCAGCCTGCCCCCATTGGGGGGGTATTTTTGAGGCCGCGGTGAAAGCGGCAAAGGGACACTGGCGGAGATTGTTGGGAGACACCGTTCTCACCTTTGAGGAACTAGCTACGGTATTTTGCCGCATTGAAGCTGTGTTGAATTCGCGCCCATTGTGCCCGCTCTCTTCGGACCCGAATGACTTGGAGGCTCTAACACCGGGCCACTTCTTGATTGGACAGCCACTTGTCGCCTTGCCGGAGTACCCTTTTGTTGATGTGAGCCAAAATCGGCTCTCGCGGTTTCAGTTGGTGCAACAGCTCGCTCAGAACTTTTGGAAGCGTTGGAGCTTAGAGTATCTGCACATCCTCCAGCAACGCGTCAAGTGGACGGATAAAACTCATCCGCCCAAGATCGGAGACCTCGTCCTGATTAAGGATGCCAACCTGAAGCCTTTGTATTGGCGCATGGGGCGCATTCTCAATTTGTTGACTGGCACCGACGGGGTCCCTCGTTTTGCTGAAGTTTTGGTGGACGGATCCATCATAAAGAGAGCGGTCGCAACTTTGTCAAGACTTCCAATTGATTAGCGGACGGGTAGGCCCGTCCGGGGGGGGTAGATGTTTAGTCCAACGTGAAACCGAACGCACCTTTTGGTTGGCAACATTCTATTGTCTATAACTTTTTTCTCTTTGACGTTTCCGTTCTCTTGCAAAACTAACCTCCGGTTGGAAGATTGAGTTTTATTCATTATAATTGGAAATCATCTTGGATCTCACGTGAGATTAACATATTAATTGTGTTCAGGGCTTGATTAAACTTTGTAATCTCGGATTATCAAGAATCCAGTGATATTTCGTGAAACATATCGCCTTATTGTGTCTACCACGCGTAGCGCGCGTTTGTTGGGAACGAGTTAAGCTGTGATTGCTGTTGTGACCGCTACCTGGATATCGGCGCCTTGGGAACGTTCATCCACACTTGTCTTTCACCACACGTTACAATTACTCACCCTCATATTACATACAAACCACACTTGGAGCGTGACCTTGGAAGGTCGAAGTTGGCGTTCCCAGCACTCAGGTTAGTGGTACATTTTCTTTATTGGAATAAGGCCTAAGAGCCTACCACAACGTAGGGCTCCGCGTAATCGCGGACAGTTCGACATACCAGTTACCGTTGGCTGGACTTGGGGTCGAACACTACTATTAATAGGGTGACTAAATCTAGCCCTCTCGAGTTGATGATAGGAAGGGTAGCACGGCCGCTTGGTTTAGTGACCGCTGATGATGATTTGAATGACGTTAATTTAGATAAGATTAGAGAGCAAGCGACACTGAATATTGAGAAAAATTCAAATTATGATAAAAATCGATTTGATCAAATAAGGCTCGGGTTTCTAAGTTGGCTTGATTATGTTTTGATAGAAAATGAGGAAAGGAATCAAACCAAATTAGATCCTAAATTCAAAGGTCCATTTAAGATTATTCATGTGTTAGACGAGGATAGATACCTACTAAAGACGCTTGACTCTAAGCGAACATACAAATACCTCCATGAT
Source organism: Tholera decimalis (assembly GCA_943138885.2). NCBI lineage: Eukaryota > Metazoa > Arthropoda > Insecta > Lepidoptera > Noctuidae > Tholera > Tholera decimalis. The sequence continues at coordinate 9,823,111 of OW964558.2, forward strand.
CGTGTGAGGAAGATCCCCGACCACCAAGTTCCCCGAGAATTAGATGTCATAGTTGATGAGTGGTAGCGAAACCACATCTGATTAAGAATGGCTTGTATACTCATCCTCGAAACTCTAGACCGCACCTCATGAGTAACATGTGGCAATGGGTCTACAAGGAATCGTTGGTGCGATTTCTGTCTGTGTTGGTGCACAGAACGCTTCATGTGTTGTAGCACAAGTTGCGTGAGATTTTTGAGAGTCGTTGGTGCGATTCTTGTCCGTGTTGGTGCACGGAGCCCCTCATGTGTTGTAGCATATGTGGCGGTAGATTTGTAACGAATCGTTGGTGCGATTCGGGTCTGTGTTGGTGCACAGATAATAGTGATAGTTTCATGAGTTGAGTATACATTGCTTATGAATTATGGTAAATAGTAGCAGAACTGTTAGAATTACCTTGTTTAGTCTTTTTAACTTGTTGGTCGGATTTTTTTCCAATTAATGATATTGTGCAGAAAGCACTGTATATGTAAGCTTAATTACAAGGCATTTTATGTCATGAAAGTTGATTACTGTACCTAGATTTAGGAGAAATAAGGTATCAATGAGAAACTGCTACCTTTGTTTCTATTGGCAGGATAGCCGAGCTAGTTTACTCTCTGAGCATATTTTGTCCACAGGTTCTACACCCGAGGACGGGTGCTAGTCAGGGATGGCCGTGTCGTGGATTGATGGCGCTATGGTGCGACGGGCAGCGCCATCTAACAATTAGTTTGGTGAACTAATAAATCGTTACCGGAAACGCAAGCGGAGCCCTTCCGCTTGGACACGATCGTCGGTAGAAGGGATGTAGCGAGGACTGGCGGGAGGACGGAGTGATATAGACTACCTCGGACAGGCTTGGCAAAAAGCTCAGTACCAACGCACGTGTTTGTTTCTAAATTGTGAAAAACCGTTAGTAAAATAAAGTTATTTTGATTTAAATAATCTTTGGTTCGAGTACCCTAGTCAGTGCCCACATTTATCTAAAACTATGTCGGATCGTGATGAAGACCCGATGTTTCGCACCTCGGCCACCCCTGATGCGACACATATTATATTATATTATTATAGTTACTTTGGAACCCTTCATGGGCGAGTCTGACTCGCACTTGGCCAATTTTTATACTTTAAAGAAGCTCGTGGCTACATAATAACACTCACACAGGTCGATCTTCAAGGTTAAGCAACGCTAGACGAGGTCAGTACATTGATGGGTGACCGCCTTAATTTATGAGGAGTCCTCAGTGCCTCGGACAGGACGTCAAGCCGTTGTTCTCGGCTATCATTAGAACATCTTTAACCGTCGTTACGGGGAGTAAGAAGTCAGAATATCTGACACTAATATTGCCAAGCAGCAGGCGCGTGCACAGGATTATGACAGGGTATGCGGCGGAGTAATCGGTCACAAAAACTTTTTCTTTTATAGATTTTTAGTATAGCCACAGCCACGCATCGCCACCAAGCTACGATGCGTGGCTGTGGCTATGCTAAAAATCTATAAAAAAAAAGTTTTTGTGACCGATTACTCCGCCGCATACCCTGTCATAATCCTGTGCACGACCCTGCCAAGGAGTATCGTGTTACCCAATAACTGGGTTGTGGAGGTCTGATAGGCAGTCACTCCATGAACCTAAAGACGGGTATTCAGCTGCATTCAATTAGACTGGAAGCCGACACCGACCGATAATTGGGAAAAAAAAAAATTAACATTTTAACCGCCTACGTCGGATTTTTACGACATATGTTTTCGGCCCATTTCGCCAGAGTCGTATATATACGACAAAAATATCACAGCTCGTTTAATGTACTTCTTTATTTAATTACGCTGTATTTTATCAAAACGTTGTTTATATTAGGTAAATAGTTAATTAAGTTATTTATATATATAAATTATAAAGTTTTTTTTTTAACAGTTTAATAAACTTTTGTCTCTTACTCAGAAGTGCTAATTATTTTGCACTGCTCTCTTTGTTGTAGGTATTTATTTTTCGATTCACTGTGCCGGGTGCTGGGGGCCCGACAAACGATATGAAGTCGGGCGGTTAAAAGTTTAAAAAATCTAAAAAACCCGACTGCTCAACTAAAATGCAAGCAACAAGCACATTTTTATTTAAAAAAATGACAAGCAGGCGGAACCCATTTGAACATATTTTTTTTTAAATGTCAGTTTATTAAAAAAATTTTGCTTGTTTCTTGCATTTTAGTTGAGCAGTCGGGTTTTTTAAATAACTTTATTTTTTCAACTTTTCAGTTAAAATATTAATTAACATTTTTTTTTTATTTCCCCGATCTTGTCACATTAGCATCCCACCGGATTCAAAAATGAAAGAGCTAAGTCCATATTTTTAAACTTTCTCTTTGTATTATTTTTGCTAGTATTACACTAATGATAAACATTATATACTTTTTGAAATCCTTGTGATAAGCCCTTTAATTTGATGCCCATTTTGTGGTATTCGAAAAAAAAATATTTCACTTCGCACAGCCGCCATGTTTATTTTTTTCAAATGTCACCTATCTAAGCACACTTGGGCTGCTAACACAAATCTAACAATACCTCAATTATGTGACCGTCCAGCGGTTTTGGAGGTATGAGGTAATAAAGAATACTACAAACATACATACAAACATACATACAAGATACGCGCGAAAAACATAACTCTTCCTTTGCAGTCGGGTAAAAAGTTGAGCGACTGGTTGAATTAATTTTCTAATTTCGCCTTCGTTACATCACTAGCACAAAGTATTTAGGAGTAAACTCAAGTTACCACCAATTACTCTGCCGGCTTTGTCACATACAATATATAAGTAATTAAAGACGGCTGAATTCTATTGGTTGAGAAATAAGAAGGGATTTCTGTTCAAAAGCCTGTGTTCTTGTTTTCCCTAAAGGCTTTAATAGGTCTTAAGGGCTTAATTCTGGTATTTGTGATTTCCTTTTTTGGTAAATAAATGTTGTTCTTGAATAATTAATGGTGATTTAAAACTACACATTTTTGTTTGTTTTTAAGCTAATTAAGAACGCAAGCAAGTTAACACATGTCAAAAATATTTTATTTAACATACTACATGGGCATTATAAAACGTCAAAAATTAGTGCATGGTTCGAAATTGGTGGGAACATATTACAGTGTAGTAACCTACAATTAATGTAAAATAAGTAAATAAACACGATGTAAGAGTCTACATGTGTTCTTGCATTCACACAAAAAGGAATTTTATAAAATATAAAAGTAAACTTGCCAAACGACATTAGATTTCACTAATGAAGGATGAAAACTAAAATTCTCAAAACATTTTTGATAACTAAATAATTGTCTTTTAGTTTTCAAACTGTACCTACTCATGAACCTAAAACAAACAAATTATTTTAAAATCTTCATACCGCCGGAAAAATACTAAGAATTTCCACCCAAAAGTTTGTACAGCCATTTAAAATTTCTCATGCGTGTCAACAATCTTTTTGTCTGCAATTTGGCCCCGACAAAGAGGCGATATCTTTTAAGAACAGACTCCATATAAAATTTTATTTGAAACCCGAGGACATTGGGTACACGCGTCATTCTCTCCACTAAGAACCAGAGGAGAGTTCACCGCGTTTAAAAATAGAATTAAAAATAATAATATAACAGATTTAAAATATAAATTATTATGAGCTCTCTTAATCAGAAAGATTATTATAAAGCACCATATTTATTACTGTATTATTTTAGCATATACATGTATGTAATTTATTACTATTATATATATTATTTCTCGTACACCTACCAGAATGTGTTTTTTTTAAACCCAAAGGTTGACCAGTAGAGAATGCCTTGCTGCATTAAGTCCGCCCATGTAACACCATTTTATCTACATAAAGTTTAAATAAATAAATAGGGCTGAGATCAGACGATAGTTTGTTTTAAATTATAAGACTGGTTTTCTTCCAAGAATCCTTTTTTAAACAAGGCATCAGGAAAAAGGTTTGCACCTATTTTCTAAATTAAGAATGTAAAGTTGTTAGAAAAGAGTTTAGGAGCAGGCTCCATGGAAGTTCCAGCAATATTGACGGGATCTTGGAAGACAAGATAAAAAAATTAGACAGTCTGTTCAATATCCAATATTGGACAGGTGTATTTGAAAGGGAATCAACACAATACATTTTGTTCTTTTTCTAATAGATTACTAACTTATATCTAGTGTTTAGTAACTTTTTTACTATTAAACTATGAAAAATCTCTGGATCTCAAATATCAACATTAAATAAGTTTAGACATATTTTTTTTCAAAACTCCTTTTAAAAACTTATAGTTTAAAAATATGAATTTAAATAATCATGAAGTATTTAAGATGCCATAGTAAGGCCTCAGTTCCATATTAGTTTGGGTCGACAGCTGTTTAACCTACATCTGTGATTTATGTTTTGAAACGAACCTTACCAGCCGTAAAATACAAGTTAATTTGCGGTAAAATTAAATACGAGATTACTAACTAACAGTACTCTACTAAAATTACGAGCTTTCCCTCTTGTTATTCAAGATTTAGGTAACCTATACTGTATTTCTAGGTTCCTAGTATTTGTTATGTGGTCAGTCTCTGTGGTCGGCTTGTGCTAGTATTGTGCTGCGGACTTCTGCATATCAAACGTGGGGATTATGGTAAATGCTTCAGCTTGGTTTGACGTTTTGCAGCATTGTGGTTTGCATACATATTTCTTTTTATTGAAAATAGTTTCGCGTTTGACCACTATCTCACCTGATGGTAAGTGATGATGTGATCGAAGATGGAGCACGCTTACCTAAAAGTAACCTATTCACTCTGGACTTAAAGACTCCAAGGTTGTAGCTGTCGGGAAACACAGACTCCGGCAGGGAATTCCACTCCTTAGCCGTACGCACAATGAAGGTATTCCCAAAACGTTTTGAGCGTATGGGTGGGATGTCCACCATGTAACGATGGCGCTTTATACTTTGCTTTGTTTTTGGCGATTTATAAGGGTTTATTTAGTTACTTAAAAATTTCGTGATTGCGGGTATTAAAACAGCCAAATAGAGATCTACGTCCTCTTATACTTCAGGGATTGCGGGAAAGTTCTGACCAAAATACAGCGGCCTTGAAACGCAAGGGTAACTGAAAGTACATGGTGGGTATTTAAGTTGGTAGATAACTAACACCCCCTTGCGATCCACCCAGAGCAGCACTTCTCCCGCTCCTAAATTGTCTCCTCATTTGATTATTTTCCACGAGAAAAATGAAGGATTTCCATATTCTTCTTATCTTCTTACTAATCTTTCTTACTAATATTATAAATGCGAAAGTTTGTGAGGATGGATGGATGTTTATTACTATTTCACGTAAAAACTACTGAACGGATTTGAATGAAATTTGGTAAGTAGATAGTTGACAATATTCTGGAAAAACACATAGGCTACTTTTTATCCCGAAATTTCCACAGGATCGGGATTTGCGTGGGAAAGCCTTCCCGGGCGTACGAAGTCGTGGGCAGAAGCTAGGATTAAATATAAAAGTAAAATAATAATATAATATTCCACAACTTTCCACACAACGCCATCTAGTCCCAAACTAAGCATAACTTGTGGTATGGGTACTAGACAACTGATAAACATACATATATATTTCTAAATACATACATATTATAGATAAATTACACCTAGACAAAGAACAAATGACCGTGCTCATCACACAAACATTTGTCCTAGGTGGGAATCGAACCCACGACCTTGCGCATAGCAGTCAGGGCCACTGACCAACGGGCCTGTCAGATATATAATGAAAATGAGTAATAAAAGACAAATCATCAACTGCTTAGACTTTCCCAAATTTTTATGTTAGGATTGACTTCCAGAATTGCGTATGCAGCTGACTACTAGTGTTTTACATGGAGTGACTGCTTAAATGACTCCCACAACCGAGTAGCTGGGTAACACGATACCCTTTGGCCAGACCAGTCTCAGATTCACAGACTTCTCCCGCAACGACTGTCAAAGATTATCATTCCCTTCAATACCTGCATTATCTTTCCTTGTAGCTTTTCCCCTTCATTCTCAACTGTGCATGTAATATTTATTAGTATATGATTTTTGTATTTTATTATCATATGTATTTTATATTATTATGTTTCAATTAATATTATTTATGATGTTTGTAGGTACACTGACAGCCCTAAATCTGTCTCCTTTAGTTTTGTCCATCCAAAGGTTGTCTGAGTTCGCCCTGAGTGATAAGACCGACCATTGTACACTAGTTTTAATTTTTGTATCCAATGAAATATTGTAAGGTGTCCAATAAAGTATATAATAAAGATGATGACAGCCTGGACCAACAGCTTAGCACGCTTTTCGAGGCACAGAGGAATCGCTATATGTTAGGAATATTGATATGTATACAGGGTTAATTGTAAAACACCGTTAACCTCTCAGGACTATGTTACTAACATCATAATCAACAACTTTTGTTCTATGACTTTTAAAAATTCGTTATATTTCAGTTCAAATTTAGTTTAGTTAAAATGAATTGTTAATGAATAAATAAAATGAAATAATAATTGGTAATTTGACACAAAATATTTTTATGATTATTTTTTATGATTGTTATTTTTTCTGTTTTAATGTATTTTATATAATTGCAAAAATGTAAAGTTCAGTAATTGTTTAGTTAGATAAATGTTTAGTCATAGAAATTCAGACATGATGTAAAAATCGTTATTGAATAAATGAATTGAATTGAATTGTTCACCAGATTTTAATACAAAAATAAAAATATTTAAATTGAACGCCCTAAATGTTACGAAGTCTATGCGAAGCAAAGGAAAGCGATTTATATATTGCTTTCTTTTGCTTCGCGTACACTTGCTAGCTAGACTAGCGTTCAATTTAAATGTTTTTATTTTTGTATGAAAATCTGGTGAACTAAAATATGACGAATTTAAAAAAAAGTCATAGCTATAAAAACCGGCTAAGACTGCCAAAAACATATAAGGGGATGTCGGTTCCCTCATGATGTTTATGAAGTATGGACTGCAAGTCTGCAAATTTTTCAGTAAAATTTCGAGTTCTAATTATAATTCCACCAAGCCCGTTCTATCATCGGACTACAAGACGAACGGCGATGCACCATCATTACATGGTGGACATCCTACCTATACGCATAAAAAGTTTTGGGAATACTTTTATTGTGGTGCGTACAGGTAAGGAGTGGAATTCCCAGACAGACCTGATAACCTGTGGATCTTTAAGTCAAATAGGTTACTTCTAGGCAAGCGTGCTCCATCTTCGACCACATCATCACTTACCATCAGGTGAGATGGTGGTCAAACGCGAGTCTATCATGAACAAAAAAATAGCTAAGTGCGAGCCAGACAAGTCCATTAAGGGTTCCATAGTAACTACGCAAAATAACTTTGTTTTTCATAGTGTTTGTCGGAAATACAAAGTTATATTTGCGGTTTTAGAAAATGTGCTATATCTCAAAAACTATAAATATTATTTGGATTTTTCACTCCATTATTAGGTATAGAAGTTAGAATGGGGGGGGGGGGCATTTTTAAGAAAATGTGGTTCTAAAATCCTCAATGTCATTTTATTAAATATATTTTTAGTTTCAGTTCTATGTATGGGGAGCCCCCTTAATTTTATATTTGTTTTTTAATTTTTAATAGACAGACAGACATGACGAAACTGTAAGAGTTTCGTTTTTTGCCATTTGGCTACGGAACCCTAAAAAAACAGTGTTACACAGTTTATAATAAAACCTTTGATCTATTTATTCAACTGTGGTTTTGATACGAATAAGCCCCGAGTAATCCTCATTATACAATACGCTTACGATCTGTGTGCTTACAATATTATAATAGCCTTCATTCATCAGGGTCTACTGCTATCGCTATACAGAGTTGATACGACCGAGGGGCTTTCCTTTAAACTGCGTATACTAGGTACCATTTTCAAGCTTTGTACCAAAAATCAATTAAATAGGAGAAGTAGTTTAGTCGGAAATGATTTTGATGAGATGCACCTTAAAGCGATAAATCTGACCAAGACAAGAGATAACACACGCCGTACTACGTTGCCACTTTGTTACCTAGGTATTTAAGGTCAGTCACATTTATTTACAAAGGCTGGTTGCGTTTTACTCTGATTTGTGAGCCACTTAGTTTGTTTGAAAAAAAAATTTTTTGGCTCTTTTTATTTTTTAACTGAATCAAATTAACACTAAACACGTATAGTATACGTAGTGTAATTTAATGCCCCTCTGTCGTATCAACTCTGTATAAAACAAAAGTGTACTTGACACTTATTGTTGTTTAGGATTAGCCCATATGTGAGAATAAAAATGAATGTACATACAAAATAAATATAAAAAAGTATAATTTGTCCCATCATGTTGAAATATATATGTTACATCCTATATTACTGATTCCTAGTAATATTTTAAATGCGAAATTTGGTAAGGATTGGTGGATGTTTGTTAATGTTTCACGCAAAAAAAATATTAAAAGGATTTAAATGAAATTTAAATGAAATTTCTTACATAGATTATAAATTATTTTTTATATTCTTTTTCTTTTTATCATGTGGGTAGTAAGGTCTAACGACCCCATACACCCTAGTGTCAGACTTTCTAGACCACCTCAAGGGCCTCTGACGTGGTATATTTTGACGACCGCCATTTGGCGACTGGGACCACCGGCTTATACGTGCCTTCCGAAGCACGGAACCATCTTTTTATCAGACAATCAAGTGATTCAGGCCTGCAATGTCCTAGCCAAACTGGAAACAACTTTACAAAGTATGCTTCCCGCGGGAATCGAACCCACGACCACCGGGTCACAAGGCAAACGCCTAAACCACTTTACCACGGAGGCATTATATTATTATATAGTTAAATTTCAGAGTTGGAAGCCTAGAATAACAGGCTATGTTTTATCCCGGAATTGTTACGAGATCGGGATTTACGCGGGAAAACCTTCCCACACGAACGAAGTCGCGAGTAACAGATGGAAAATTAGACACTTAGAATGAATGTGACGTTACTCTATATTCCTGTAACTTCTGATTCTGATAGAAACTTATCATAAACACTACTCTAAATATCCGTGGTATTAGGGGTACAGATTACGAATAACAAAGGGACAGTCTACATCGCTCACTGGAGAGATATATAGATACATATTTACTCAACACCGCATTTGTAAAGATTTTCTAGCTCAACTCCAAAAAAAATTGGCCAAGTGCGAGTCAGACTCGCCCATGAAGGGTTCCGTAGTAACTATAATAATATAATATAATATGTATATTTATTTGACGAATAAAAAAACACCTTAAAAATTTCTTAAAACTAGCTTATTTACATTTTTACAACTACGCTGAATAACTTTGTTTTCATAGTGTTTGTATGAATTACAAAGTTATATTTGCGGTTTTATAAAATATGCTGTATATCAAAACTGCTAACCCGATTTCATTCAAACCAATTTTGGTTGAAAGTTTACATTAAGATCTACAAACATATATTTCTTTTAGATTTTTCACTCCATTATTATAGAAGTTAGAGGGGGGACACACACACTGTTTGAGGCAATAAGGTTCTGTTTGGTTTAGCAGGATTTTAGAAAAAATAGACGTGTGTTTGTCGCGAAGATTTATTTCCGACTGGTTTGACAATAAGTTTAAGTGGACTGTATGAGTATTCATCTAAGTACATATCAATAGCTGGCTATAGACAACCAGCGCTATAGACCAACGTTACATTCATTACGGTGTAGGTAAGGTACCTACTTGCGTAAACATTCCGGCCCCCAAAGAACGCAGTTCTTTAATATGAATTTAAACAAAGTAATGGTTATACAATTACAATTTTAAGGTAACAATTAATGATGACTAAGGTAAGTTTTACACCAATACATAATTAACTAATTAGTACCTAAGTAGTATTCACACAAGTACAACATAATAATATAATACCGCAAAAGTAAGGTTTACAAGTAGCTAAATTATATCTACATACTTATTATTATATCGATGTGAGGGCCGGGATCGTATTTTACACAGCTGTTTTAGTTAGTTACTAATATCGTTATACACTAGTCAATTAGGTATAAAAGGTAAGTAATGCAGTTCATTTACATACAACTTGCTAAACATTACCTTTAAGTAGGTATACATTATATAAGTAATGGACATAAGTTTCACGGTAAGTTATAAGGAAGTTTTATTGTTCTTAGTTTAAAGTATTTAGTTTTAATAATTAGGTACACTATATTAGCTTTACAAAGAGTAGTTAGCACTAATTCTAAGTTTTATTTGTTAAGATACATATTTTACTCACAGGGCGTTTAAAAACACTGTTCTTACATCTAATCGATACAACTCTAGTCAGATTATCGGGACCAACATGTTTTTTAATAACTCGACCTAATATCCACTTACTAGGTGGTATATTATCATCCTTTAAGATAATTATGTCATCGATTTCTGGCTCAAGTTGTTTTGTGTTCCATTTATGTATTTTATTAAGATTCACAAGATATTCTTTATACCATCTTTTCCAGAAATCGTTGACCATTTTTTGGACTAACCGCCATCGCTCGAGATAAGTGATATGTTTACAAGGTGTATAATTCTCATCTGATAGGTTTAATAAAGGTTCACCAACTAAAAAGTGGCCTGGTGTCAGGGGAAGAGGGTCATTGGGGTCATCACTTAAAGCCGAAATAGGTCGCGAATTTAAACAAGATTCAATCTGTGCTAGCACAGTGGTAAGTTCCTCGTAGGTGAGTATACTATTTCCAATTACCTTTGTGAGATGTGTTTTTGTACTGCGTACCCCAGCCTCCCACAAACCCCCAAAATTAGGCGCATGTGGTGGGATAAAATGCCATGTAGTGCGTTCTAAAGTTAACAACTCTGCTATATCATCAGGAATAGAAGACTTGGCCTTATCGAACATGTCTCTTAGCAGCTTGTGGCCGGGGAGAAGAGGAAGGCTGCTGGCGCAGCCAGGTCCTCGCGGCGTAGGGAGAGACGGCGGCGGCGAGACGCCGCGGCGCGACTGCGCGCCCCCAAGACCACGGCTGTAGTGATCACACTGCAGCCGGACGCGGTGAAGAGGGGCGTGTCGTACCGCGACGTGCTCGCGAAGGCGCGGCAGGTGATAGACATCACGGAGCTCGGCATCACCGGTGGCCTCCGTCACCGGGTCACTGTGACGGGGGCTCGGATGTTGGAGATCCCCGGCGCGGACAGTGGCCCTACCGCTGACGCTCTGGCCGAACGGCTCAGAGCGTCCTTAAATGCGGAGGAGGCCCGAGTCTCCAGACCCACCAAGCGCGCAGACATGCGCATATCGGGTCTGGATGACTCCGTGACGGCCGAGGAAGTGGTGGCCGCCATAGCCAGGACTGGGGAGTGCCCTCCCGATCAGGTGAGGGCGGGCGCCCTGCGTCCTGGCTTCACGGGGACGCAAACCATTACGGTTAGCTGCCCCGTCCCGGCGGCCAAAAAGATCCAGGAGGGCCGAAGGCTCCTGGTTGGTTGGGTGTCTGCGCAGGTGAAAATCCTGGACCCCAGACCACTGAGGTGCTTCCGCTGCCAAGTGGGCAACCATGCGGCATGCGTGTGCACCTCGGAGGTAGACCGCAGCGATAGGTGCTTCCGCTGCGGTCAGCCCGGTCACAAGGCCGGCTCGTGCTCCGCCCCGCCTCACTGCTTCGCATGTGAGGCGGTTGGCAAGCAGGCCGATCACCGGGCTGGGGGCAAGTCCTGCGCCCCACCCACCAAGGCCAGGCGCAGAGGTAGGCCCTCTGCCGCCGCCGTCACCGCCACAGCCGCCGCCGCCGCCGTCACTACTGCCGCCGACGTCGCCGAAGCCGTGGCCAAACCCCCGCGAGGGGCCCTGGAGGAGGCTGCAATGGATCCCGATTAATGGCCCCATTGCGCTTCCTCCAGGCGAACATCAACCACTGCGCCGCTGCTCAGGAACTTTTGCTCCAGAGCATGGCGCAGTGGTTGATCAACGTCGCCGTGGTCGCCGAGCCGTATTTTGTCCTGCCCAGGAATGACTGGGTGGCGGACTTAGACGGCTCGGTGACCCTCGTTTCGTCGGCCGCCGCCGGTACCCCGCCCCTCGATCGCGTCAAGAGAGGGCGTGGGATCGTCGCAGCACGGTTCGGGGAGATCGCTGTGGTAGGCGTTTATTTCTCCCCGAACCGAACTCTCGCCGAGTTCCAGAACTCCCTAACGGAGCTGGGAGACGTCATCGTCGCCCTCGGTTCCCTCCCCGCCCTCGTCCTCGGGGACTTCAATGCCAAAAATCCGGCTTGGGGTTCCCGGTCCATGGACCATGGGCGGGGCAGGATGCTCGAGCACTGGGCCCGTGCGCAGGGCCTGGTGATCGAGAACCGGGGTTCTGTCCCTACGTGCGTGCGGTTTACGGGCGAGTCGGTGGTGGACGTTACGTTCGCCACCCCCAGCCTGTCACCGCGCGTCACCGACTGGTGCGTTGTGGAGGAGGTGGAGACCTATTCCGGCCACCGGTATATCCGGTTCGACGTCTCCGCCCACACCCCAGACGCGCCGGTCCGACGGGACCTGAGTGGTCCGCGATGGGCGCTGAAGCAGATGGACCGGGAGCTATTCCTGGAAGCCTCGATCGTGAAGGCCTGGGGGTCACCCCCGGACAGGCCTGCCGACATAAACGACGAGGCGGAGTGGTTCCGGGAGGCCATGTCGGAGATCTGCGACGTGGCCATGCCCCGGGTCCGGCAAGGACGCGCCCGGCGTCAGCTGTACTGGTGGTCGAGTGAGCTAGCAGCGCTGCGTGAAGCGTGCGTTGCGGCGCGACGCCGGTACACCAGGTTCCGCAGGCGCCGCACCCGACCTTCGGATGCGGCGACTGTAGAGGCGGAGCTGTACGAGGGCTACAGGGCAGCGAAGGCCGTCCTCCGAGACGAGATCTGGCGGGCCAAGGAACTGGCCCGGGAGGAGATGCTGGCGACTCTGGACGGGGACCCATGGGGCCGCCCATACAAGTGGGTGCGAGAGAAGCTCCGCCCCTGGGCTCCCCCGTTAACGCAGAGTCTCCAGCCTCAGTTCTTGGAGGACGTGGTGAGCGCCCTGTTCCCATCGCGAGGGGAGCACGCTCCCCCGCCCATGGCTCCGTCTCCGACGGAACCTGAAGCTGGCGCAAACGCGGACCACAGCGACGACGACGTCTACGACGCTCCAGAGGTGACCGAGGTAGACTTGAGAGTGGCGGTACAACGGCTCAAGGCCAAAAATACCGCCCCAGGACCCGACGGCTTGCCAGGGAAAGCGTGGGTCCTGGCCTCGGAGACTCTCGGGCCTCGACTAGGGGGGCTCTTTAGCGCATGCCTGGAGAGGGGCCAGTTTCCGCTTCGCTGGAAGACGGGAAAGCTGGTCCTGATCCAGAAAGCCGGGCGCCCTGCGGACTCTCCGTCCGCATTCCGGCCCATCGTGCTGCTCGACGAGGCGGGCAAGCTCTTGGAAAGAGTAGTTGCAGACCGCCTCCTCGGGCACCTGAATCGGGTGGGCCCGGATCTTGCGGAGTGCCAGTTTGGCTTCCGCAAGGGGCGCTCGACGGTGGATGCCGTCATGCGCGTGAGAGCCCTCACGACGGGGGACGCGGTATCCCGGGGCAGGGTCGTCTTGGCGGTGTCTTTGGACATCACCAACGCCTTCAACACCCTGCCCTGGAGTTGCATCAGGGAGGCACTCCGGTATCACCGGGTGCCGACCTACCTCCGTCGCATAGTCGAGGACTACTTGACGGACAGAGCCGTCATCTACCCCGGTCACCGGGGAGAGTGGAACCGGCGAGAGATGTCGTGCGGTGTCCCACAGGGATCGGTCTTGGGGCCGCCCCTGTGGAGCATCGGATACGACTGGGTGCTGCGCGGCGACCTCCCTGACGGCGTCAGCGTAGTATGTTACGCTGACGACACGCTCGTCCTGGCGCAGGGAGAGTCGCACCAGGCGGCAGCCGACCTGGCGACGCAAGCGGTTGCGACAGTCGTTCATAGGATCCGGCAGTTGGGACTCGACGTGGCGCTGCACAAGACCGAGGCCATGTGCTTTCATGGCGGTCGGAACGCGCCACGGTCCGAGTCCCACATAACGGTGGAGGGGGTTCGCATCGGCGTCGGGAGGACGATGAAGTACCTGGGACTCGTCCTCGACAGCCGGTGGAACTTCAGGGAGCACTTCCTGAGTTTGGCCCCAAAGCTGAACCGGGCAGCAGCCGCCTTCAGGCGACTCCTGCCTAATCTCAGCGGGCCAAACGCCTCCTGCCGAAGGCTGTACGCCGGCGTCGTGCGGTCCATGGCCCTCTACGGGTCCCCAGTGTGGGCCCTGTGCATCCGGACGCGACCACTAAAGTTGGTCGCATGCCAGAGGGTCATGGCTATCCGAATGATCCGGGGATACCGCACGATCGCCGGCGAATCGGCCAACCTCCTTGCCGGATTGCTGCCCTGGGATCTGGAGGCGACTGCCCTCCAGCGCGTCTATGAATGGCGCGTGGAGGCGCAGCGCCGGGGCGTATCTCCGCTGCCTCGAGAAGTCGAGGCGCGGCGGGAAGAGCTCCGGCGCGATCTCAGGGCAGTATGGAGGGAACGACTGTCGCAACCGACGGCCGGGCACGCCGCAATTGCGGCGGTAAGACCCCTCTTTGAGGAGTGGCTAGATCGGCGTCACGGCGTCCTGACCTACCGCATGACGCAGGTCCTCACCGGACACGGAAGTTTCGGGAGGTACCTGTGTCTGATGGGAAAGGAGGAAACGTCTGGGTGTCACCACTGCGAGGGTCGCCCTGAGGACACCGTAGAGCACACGGTGCAAGACTGCCCCGCCTGGGCAGAGCACCGACGTGTCCTCACGGCGGCGATAGGCGGAGACCTCTCGCGCCCGGCATTGGTCGAGGCCATGCTGCGGGGCGAGAGGGAGTGGGAAGCGGTCGCCTCCTTCTGCGAAGCAGTCATGCTTCCAAAGGAGGAGGCGGGCCGCGAGAGGGAGAGGATGGCGTCCTCCCTCCAGCCCAGCCGCAGTGGTAGACGCCCACGGCGTCGGACGTCGGCCGACGATCTCCGGCCACCGTAGGCGCGGGCATGCGGACAGCGAGTAAAGGGCAACTCGCTGTCCGACCATGGACCATGCCCGGGTCGACGGCGCGTCGTGTTCCACGCGCGCCTCAAAGAGCGTCAGCAACATGACGAGGCCCCCTCTGCAGAGGGCCGAAGCCTGCCGGGGTCGTGGGACTCATCCCGTTACCGTGGCCCCGGTATGTAAAGGGTTATTGAAGGAACACCGTGGATTTTAGTCAGTAAAAGTCTGACAGTCCCTCCCACCCTGCCCGGAGTGGGAGGACTTATTTGATAATTTTACCACGTTAAAAAAAAAAAAAAAAAAAGCTGCTTGTCTGCTCCCACAAAATTAGTACTATTGTCACTAAAAAGGTCCTGACAATGTCCTCGTCTGGCTGTAAAGCGCCTGAAAGCAGCGATGAATCCCTTGGAAGTCAGATCTGTGACAGCCTCCAGGTGTACAGCACGTGTTGCCATGCAAATAAAGAGACAAATATAGCCCTTGTAAGATTTAGCTCCTCGCCCTGGGGAAAATCTGATATTAATGGGTCCTGCATAATCTACACCAGCTGATCTGAAAGGTCTGCTGGGTTTTACTCGTACCTCTGGCAATTGGCCCATCAACTGTACCGCATTGTTTTTTGCATATCTAATACAAGTTGTACATTTTCGGTAATATCCCTTTGCTTGATCCTTAGCTCGCAATATCCAGTACTTCGACCTCAGGTAATTTAGCATTACTTGTGGTCCACCATGCATTGTATTCTGATGGGCATCTTTAATTATTAGTCTACTAAGATGGCTCTTAGCAGGTAAAATTATAGGATGCCTCGTGTCATACGCAGCCTGCGATTGTTGAATACGTCCGCCAACTCTTAAAATGCCATTATCATCGATTATGGGACAAAGATTGCGTAGTTTGCTCCTTTTGAGGACACTGCCTTGAGATTTTAACTGCGTTATTTCTTGATTAAATTCTATGCCTTGAATTTGTTTAATGCAATTATTAAGTGTTTCATTAATTTCTTGTGTTGTAATAAATTTAGTATTATATTTAACCTTGTGTTTATTTAACCATCGTCTACAGTATGAAATTACTCTCAACATTTTCTGTAAATTAGAGAACTTGGTCCATATTAATTCCTCTTCAGTATAAGTAGTGAAAACTCTGGCTTTTTCTTCTTCTTGTGTATCCTCGACATCAACTAAATTTATGTTTAAATCTAGTGCAGACAACCAAGCTGGACCATTCCACCACAGTAAGTTATTTATCAGCTCTGAGGCTTGCAAACCTCTTGAGATGCAATCAGCCGGGTTTGTGTCTGTAGTCACATGACTCCATTGTTCATAATCTAGAATGTTCAATATCTCAGAGACTCGGTTGCTGACGAATGTGTTCCATCGACTCGCTCCACCCTTTAACCACGCTAGAACTATGGTCGAGTCTGTCCATGCGTGTAAATTTTCCTTAGGTATGTTCATTACTTGTGCTGTCTCGTAAATCAGTTTCGCTGCTAGTATAGCGCCACGGAGTTCCAACCTCGGAATAGATAATTGTTTTTCAATAGGAGCAACCTTTGTTTTTGCTGATATTAAATTAACGTAGACTCTGTCTCCCTCAACTACTCGTATATATACTGCAGCCCCATATGCTGCCTGCGAAGCGTCTGCGAAAACGTGCAGCTCTATTGTAGATGTGTGGGAACATTGTAACCACCTTGGTATAGAAATTGCTTTGATGTGAGCTAAATTCTCTCTGAAGTGTAACCATTCTGTTAGCAGTTCTCCACTTATGGTGTCATCCCATCCTAGTCCTATTTTCCATAACTTTTGTATCATCATTTTTGCTATAACAACAACAGGAGCTATCCACCCTAACGGATCATACAATTTAGCAACATCAGAAAGAACACGTCGTTTAGTTATTGGTTCCTTTATGTCTGGTAAGTTGAGAAAATATACAAAACTGTCAGCGTCTCGATTCCAATTAACTCCTAGTATTTTAACTAAACTATTGACCTTAAGAGGTAATTCATGATCATCTCTTTTATTTATACTCATATGTTTTAACACGTTTTCATTGTTACTACTCCACTTTTGCAACTCAAAGCCTCCTAAGTTCATTAGTTTATTCATGTCATTGTAAATACTAACAGCTTCATCTTCTGTCTCACATCCTGACAATAGATCATCCATAAAAAAATCTGTCTTTGCTATTTTAGCAGCAGCTGAAAATGTTGATTTCTCATCATCGGCCAATTTCTGCAATGATTTTACTGCAAGGTATGGTGCACATGCGGTACCAAAGGTCAATCTCACTAATTTGTAATGTTTTATTTGCTCAGTCGTTGTTTGCCTCCATAATAACCTTTGATAGTCTATGTCTTCATCTGATACACGCACCATTCTATACATTTTTATAATATCTGCAGTAATACAAATTTTATGTGTCCTCCATCTCATTAGTATATGACGTAAGTCTTGTTGCAGCTTAGGACCTACAAGCAAATTGTCGTTCAAGGAAACCTGATTACTGCCCTTACACGAAGCGTCAAAAACCACCCGAAGTTTCGTCGTATCCTTATCTTCTCTTACTACGCCATGGTGAGGTAGGTATACCGCTTTGGGATTATTAATATCTGCAGAATGTACTTCGATCATGTGATTAAGATTCATGTATTCCTTCATAACCTTACTATATTCTTCATGAAACTTGCAATTTTTTGCGAATTTCTTTTCGAGGAATTCAAACCGTTTAGCAGCTATTTCTCTCAGTCCTTGAGCTTGCCCTTCTGGGTTGTTGTTTTTGAATGGCAATCTTACCACGTATCTTCCTTCCCTGTCTCTGATCGTTGTAGCCTCGTAATACTCTTCACATCTTTGTTCTTCCTTTGATAATCTCTTTTGTATGGTGTTTGGCTCGTTTTCTAACTCCCAAAATAACTTAAGCATCTCATCTTCTTTAAGCTGAATATGCAAACTACTGAAGTTCTTCTCTGCTGAAGTGCATTCTCGTGACATCCTTCCTGATAGAACCCAACCTAGAATTGTGTTTTGTGCTAATAGATTTCTTTCAGGATGTTTGATAACGCCGTCTAACAAGACGTCGCTGTAAATCTCAGCTCCAAGGAGAATGTCTATTCTCCCTGGTGTTGCAAATCCTGGGTCAGCCAGCTCCAAGTCTTTTAAGACTGACCACTCAGGAATACCTAGATTAGTGGTGGGTAGCATTGTTGTTAATGAACGCAATACATAAGCCTCTACCCGCACTGACGCATTAGGATTGTGACATGATTTGACGTAAAGTGTGACCTTGTGTTTGTTTCTCATTTGTCTCTCTCCCACACCTGACACCCAACCACTCACAGATTTACGATTAAGATTCAATAATTGCACTGTTGCTTCTGTAACAAACGAAGCTTGTGACCCTTGGTCTAACAAAGCTCTCACAACGTATTTGCAACCATTCCTACTATCTACAAAAACATTAGCAGTAGCTAATAGGACACTGTTTGATTGTATATGTTCACTAGAAAAGTTGGTTACAATATGCTTATCATTAGATACAGAAATAGGCGTACCTGTAGATTTGTTGATCGCTATACCTGTAGTTGAAGTTGCACTTTCCTTCGGTTTCTCGTTCTGTAGTCCTCTCTCGAAATGCAGAAGGGTGTGGTGCCGCCGTCCACACTTCCTACAACACGATGGCTGACGACACTTGCTCACGGAGTGTGTAGGCGCCAAGCAATTGAAGCATAATTTGTTCGTCTGTACAAATTCTTGTCTTTCATTCGTATTCTTGTCTCCAAACTTCTTGCAGGAATAGATGTAGTGGTCACCGCTACACAAAGCACATTTTGCTTCAGGCCTTTTTTCCTCACTGCTGGTAATATTTGAATGGAAAACCTTGGGTTTGACTACTGGTTTGGGTTGCACCGTTTTAAACTTAGTACTTTCTATCATTTCTAAAGCTCGAAATCTCGCTTCCAAAAAATCTCTTAATTCCGACCAAGTAGGTATGTCGTTATTACACGTTGCACTAATTTGTTGTTCCCACAATTTTATAGATTCAGAATCTAACTTCGATACAACTAAGTAGGTAGTAACCATATCCCAGGTATCAGTCTGCATACCCATGTTCTTCAACGCCTTCAAACACGTAGAAGTTGTGTCGACTAGTTGTTTAATTGAACTAGCCGAATCCGCCTGCACAGGTTTTTGCGTAAATAAAATCTTCATAATCGCGTTACTATTGAACCTCGTATTGTTATAACGTTTTATTAATTGGTTCCAGGCCTCATCATAATTTGCGTCTGTTATGGAAAAGTTACGTAACAGCACCTCAGGTTCACCAGATAAGTTGCTTTTCAGGTAATGCAGCTTTTGTACACGTGATAGATGCTCATTGTCGTGAATTAGAGTACGGAACAGGTCGTAGAATGGTTGCCACTCCTCGTACTTTCCGGTGAATGTGGGTATCTGTATATTGGGCAACCTTATTCCTCGATTCTTGAAATCACGCACGTCGTTAATTGAAGAGGATTGAGATAAAGCAGGTTGAAATTTTGGTTCTTCTAAAAAGGGCTGAAGAGCTTCTCTTAATGTTGATTTGTAGTTTATATATGTCTCTTCAAATAGTTCATAAGTATCTTGCTCAAAGTAGGTATGTTCTCTTTCCTCATCAGCAACTTTTATAACAATGCATTTATGACCCTCCTTGAACTCTTTCCATAGTTCCTCTAATAATTCCAACCTTGTTTCTAAGTAGGATCGTTTTATTCTATCTTTCGGCGATTTCTTATAGTTTTTTTCTGACGTTTTTAAGTTTTCCAGTAGCTCATTCTGATACATAATGAGATCCTCCATCGTTATTTATTTGTTCCAATCCACAAGAAACACAGATAGTCCCAGTATATAGGTAAGTTCACCGAAATTATGCGTTTAACACGGAATAAAGTCTATTTATTTGTATTCACTAATTAGTTTTAAACCACTTCTCCGAAAAATCCTTATCGCTTAGGAATGCTATTGTTCTCACTCGCGGTGGCCGCTCGCACCTGGGTCGATCGACGACTTGTATCCGGTTCGATTTAGGACCATATGTTTGAGGCAATAAGGTTGTGTTTGGTTTAGCAGGATTTTTGAAAAAATAGACGTGTGTTTGTCGCGAAGATTTATTTCCGACTGGTTTGACAATAAGTTTAAGTGGACTGTATGAGTATTCATCTAAGTACATATCAATAGCTGGCTATAGACAACCAACGCTATAGACCAACGTTACATTCATTACGGTGTAGGTAAGGTACCTACTTGCGTAAACACACACATTTTACCACTTTGTAAGCTTATATCTTTTAAACGATTGACTTTATGAAAAAGTGGCTTTAGAAACCTGTATATCATTTTTAAAGACCTGTCTATAGATATCACACGCATATAGGTTACATGAAATAAAATATATATTTTCAGTTCTAGTTGCAAGTATGGGGACCCCCCTTTATTTTTTTTTTCTTAAATTGGAAAGCGGTTCACAGAATACATCTACCTACTAAGTTTCACATGTATAGTCTTAATAGTTTTGGAATAAAATGGCTGTGACATACGGACGGACGGACAGACAGACAGATAGACGGACAGACATATCGAAACTATAATGCATTCGGCTACGGAACCCTAAAAAATAGCAAATTTTGAGTTACGTGAGTTTCATTCGAAGAGTGCAATATTTTAATCTTTAAAACATCACTGTAAAAGTGTCACCGTCCTGGCACACAAGAATATCCATTAGAGATAAGACTGAAATGTGTGATAGCCTTTTGATGGCTTCAGACGTGAAACATAACGTTTTTAGAATCCACGTGTATCGTAAAAATGTTGTATTATGTAGGTAGTATGTCATACTTATGTCAATTTAACGTGAAGGATATAAATATTATCTTTGTTAGGTAACTTAAGTTGACGTTCTTGTTTTTTTTTATTTTTGTTTTATTAGTTATAATAAACAACAGATTATTTAAAAATTAACAAAGAAGCTTAAGAGTTAGTTGTAACAAATACACTGCTCACAACGTTATCCACAGATTGTTACCTAAATAAAATAACTAGTTGCTAGACATCAGGCTTACAAAAAAAATAAAAACTAGGTCAAACTGAATAAAATTAAACTTATAGATCGATGCCTCCCACGTAAGTTGTTGTAAACCACAAATAGCAATTTTACAGGAGAGTGTTTCAAAGATACTATTAGCAATAAAAACTGCATCTTTCAATTAATCTTTACCTATACAATTCAATATGTGAATATAGTTAGTAATACTGAATTGTATAAAGATTAATTGAAAAATGTAGTTTTTATTGCTATTAGTATCTTTGAAACGCTCTCCTGTAATATTGCAATTCATGGGTTACAACAACGTACGTGGGAGGCATCGAGATACTCGTATAAACACATTCACATACATTATAGAGTAAGCTAATTATGCATTATTAACTATTGGCTTGTTTATTGAGAATAGGCTCGCGTTTGACCACCATCTTACCTGATGGTAAGTGATGATGTGGTCGAAGATGGCGCACGCTTACCTAGAAGTAACAAAATAAATTGAAACCAAAACTAGACTTTTTATAAAATAGTTATCCTTACTAAACGCAAAACGTATGTGCGTCATACAATATCCTTACGCAGACGCATACACTCATGCAATGTTACCGGCCGACACGCACACGAGTGCATTTCCTTGAATTTAGGATTGTATTAATTTGTTATGATACTGTGTTTCCATTTTATGTTAAATGAAAGATTTTTCCGTCACAATTTAACACCTATTTTTTATGACGGAAATCGATTCAGAAGCCGATTCTGAACCAACTAATTTCAGGAATTGCGTTTATCCTTTTACACTTTGTATACAATATACTGCTATATGTAGCTGTATTATGTAGTTAACTGCAACTAAAAACACTTCTGAAATAAATTGTACAGGTCACATAAGCTGTAGAAATTACACTAGAAAATCTTAATACTTATAACTACTATTTCCTTTAAGTTCTGTACATCCCAAGGTTGTCTGTAAGAGATTGCCCTGTGCGATAAGACCGCCCATTTTCCACTAGTTTTATTATTTGTATCCGTATATTGTAGTATATTAAGATATACAATAAAGTATACAACGTGTAATTTAAAGGGTATATACCATTGGTATACATACCGTGTGCACGGCTTCTTTGGATGATAACAAACGATATGGCAAGGGTTTTCTAATGCTATGTCTACATGTGTGGAGCATATTATAAATTTCAATACATTGATACCAGAGGCCGAATTTTTCAAATTAAGAAGAATGAAGAGAATTATCGTTTTATTGACAAGTGACGTGGAAAGTGATGACCCTCATAGTGCTGTGACACGTTTGTTATTACTGTGTTTCAAGAAACATATGAAACTATTTGGGGTCAATTCTGTGAGTCACTTATTTTGAGCTGAAACTTTGCATAACTAGAGACTCCATACCAGATGTTGTCTTCAGTCCTTTTGGAAGATATGGGGTTTCCGTTACACATTGTATAATAAATAAATAAATAAATACCATTGTTTAATTTATTACATAAAAGTAGTCCCTATGTTTTTGGGCGCCATATTTTAACATCGCAGCGCAGGTGGCACAGATACGTAATAACAAAGTGAAAATTCAGAAAAACACATAATAATACACACACATAAAAAATATTTAAGTTTCGTCTCGGAAAATTTTCTAGGTAACCTTCTTTGTGGAAGCTAATTATTGACCTAATTAAAGCAGAATTAGTTATCCAAATAAAAAATTTGTTAATTAATTAACAGGTAATAATCAATTTATTTGCAGCCTATTTTGTACTTGTCATAGAACACACACTTACTTTTTATACCACCGACAGCAGAGCAAGACAGGGTTATGTCGTCGATTAGCTAGCTAGCTTCTGCTCGCGACTTTGTCCGCGTGGGAGGGCCTTCCCTCGTTTCCCGCGATCCCGTGGGAATTACGGGATAAAAAGCCTACGTACTCTAGGATGTTGACTATCTACTTAACAAATTTCATTATCCGTTCAGTAGTTCTTATGTAAAAGAGCAACAGACATACATAAATCCTTTTCAAACTTCCAATTTCCAAACTTTCGCATTTATAATATTAGTAGGATAAGTAAGATTATAATAATCATCGGTGTCTTTCACATCGTTAAATTAATGTACAAACTATTTTGTTTCTTTTTTTCGGTATAAAAACCGTCACCTTAAAATATATTTCTCTCGCTGTCTCCTAAGGCATTACACTATTTTTTTCCTCATCTCACATTCTCTCCTAATCCTATTTCAGCATAAGGGTGTAGAATAACAAAAATATCCCACGTATAATACGATAAACCGGCTCCTATATCATATTATATGTGCCCTTAACACGAAACACAAAAGCACCGACGATTTGTCTCCCGAATCCTGAAGAATGACGTCATAATATTAGTAAAGACGCTCATATAGTAGGCGACAAAAGATGGCAGCATTAACGGGCATGTTTTCTTAGAAAATACAAGTAACTAAAACCATAATTAATATTATTTTAATAGACATGCTTCATGTCTTAAAGCATGATAAATTGTGTTGTGAAAATGCTAAAATACTTAGAATTAAATCCAGTCAATCAAATAATAAAATTGTACAGTTTGTCTAGCATAGGTGTAGGTACTAGGGTCTACATTTGCCACCGCTGGAGATGCCCTGTATAACGAGGATCGTGAGGCGATCTCCGGCCACCGTAAGCGCGGGCTTGCGGGAGGCGAGCAGGGGTAGCTCGCTACGCGGTAAGGATCCAGGCCCGAGTCGACGGCGCGTTGTGTTCCACGCTCGCCTCAAAGAGCAGTCAGCAGCATTGACGGGGTCTGACAAGGCAATTGTCTAATTGGAAGACATTTTTTTTTTTATATAACTTGGAATATGGGTAGAATTCACATTACTAGCAATCCTGTTAACCCCTTCAACTAAGCTAAAATATGCTTGTGTCTGGAGTGGGTTCACAGCCGACATACCGCGGCCTTGAAACGTAAGGGGAGCGAAGGAACAGAGTGTGTTTTTAATCAGTCTGTAGAAGTCTGACACTCACTTCTGCTCCAACCACAGCGAGAGGAGTAATAACTCCTCTCGCTGTGGTCATTCTCCCACAGAAAAAAAAGCGTGCCATCTGGCAGTCTCTAAAAATACGTATTCATATATATTTATCATAAATTTCCGCGAATGAACACCTAATTACATTCGGTATCTTAAAGGTTCTGCATGTATGTATAATGTATGAAAAATTTAAGACAAAATAATATTAAATCTGTAATTGGAATACCAACACTGGATCATAACACTGAAATTGTATGTTCTTTTTACGGAACTTTTTATTCGTTTGTACTAGCCAAGATTTTTTCTCAGTAAGACATAATATGGATAGGACTTCCCACAAATCATCTAAACCACTATTTGAATTTTCGCAATTACGCGTACATCTTTATTCCTTCAAGCATAGTTATACAACGTGTAACGGAAACCCCATATCTATCCAAAAGGACTGAAGACAACATCTGGTTTGGAGTCTCTATGCAAAGTTTCAGCTTAAAATAAGTGACTCACAGAATTGACCCCAAATTGTTGTCCCACATCACTATGAGGGTCATCACTTTCCACGTCACTTGCCAATAAAACGATAATTCTCTTCGTTCTTTTTAATTATAAAAATTCGGTCTCTGGTATCAATGTATTAAAACTTCTAATAAGTTCCACACATGTAGACATAGGATTACAAAACCCTTGCCATATCGTTTATTATCATCCAAAAAAGCCGTGCACTTGGTATATATATACCCTTTAAATTACACGTTGTATACTAGAAACGAACTGAAACAAGATTTTTATTAATGGGATTCCTGTTTTTCAGTCATATTGTTTCTTTGAGTCCTTCTTTTCCAGTCCTCTCGGTAAGCAACGCTTCCAAGAGATATTCCGTGCATATTTCACCATCCAAAACGTACCAAGCTACAAGCCAGGGAAAGCATGTTTAGCTCTGGCTTTTATTTAAAGATCTTTGGCAGAAGTAACAGGGAAGTGAAACCCTGAATCTTTTAAAAAAAAGTCGCATCCAATCTTCTAAAGTAGGCAGGTAATTAACTATCACTCAGGCATATTAATTGTGTTGTGGGAATGTTCTAACGAGATACCGCGGCCCCGGAACTTAAGGGCAGCTGTAAGAACAGGGTGGGTTTTTAGTCAGTAGAAGTCTGACACTACCTACCCTCCAGCCAGAGCGGGAGAAGTCATTCGATGATTTTCCCACCCGGAAAAAAGGCATATTACGTGAAAGTACCAAGTTTCATATGAATCGGTTCATTTATTTCCAAGAATAAAGCCCTGAAAGTTCGTGTGAAACACCGCGAGAGTTGAGACATGTCCTCAAAATGATAAGAACACAACAATTTCCAAAGAGTTAAAATTGACGATTTTATAATAAATGTATAAAGGCTATATTTTAAAAGTTATATTATCTAAACATAGAGTTATCTAGATAGTACTACTGATAGCAAGTCAAAACTTTGCTAGTACATAATCTTCTAAATAAAAAATTAAATTCAACAGTGCCTTAAACATCGGCAACGTATTGCAAATCTATCGGTTTTGTATGATCTTCGCTTACCATCAGGCGAGAGAATGGTTTAACGCGAACCAATAAAAAAATGCTATTAACAAATCTATTGTAATGCCAAGAAGAATAGCTAGCTGATAGCTATAACCTGGGAGTCTTTAATTCAAGAGTGAATATGTTACTTCTAGGCAAGCATGCTTCATCTTTGACCACATCATCGCTTAACATCAGGTGAGATGGTTAAAAAAAAAATATTACCCAGCCGGAAAAGAACTATTAAAATCGAAGCCTGTGTACTATACCAAGACTTGCAATTTCCATTCAGCATGGTAATTTCCACGCATTCTGGGGTATTTTGCGCCATGAAAGATGCGAAGAGAGTTGATTTATTAACTATGTCTTGATAATTTTTGTTTTCTTTTGACTTTATTAGTTACATTTAATAACCATACTATACCAATATTTAGTGAATTATATGCACATGTAGAAGGTAAGATTATGCATCATGCAACCCAAACCTTTAGTCAACACACGTTTTGCACCTCCACGGAATATCCTCAGGTGATATTGATACATCGACTACTAAGATGCGACCATTCTGTGTCTAACGAGATGAGAGTAAATAGCAAAGTAACCAACCCAAATTATTTACAACAATCTTAATTTTTTACATTCCAACTAATGGCACCTCTTAAAATTTTATCGTTAGTAAGATGACAAATATGTATGGAACGTTGTTCAACCAAATTCCCTCAAGGATATCGTAATTTTCATAATTTGGTTTACATCGGAAAATTAATTTCCATACTTAAGCTACCAGTGACATCACCCATCTCTTTCACACTTGAACAAAGCACCAACCGAGTGGCAGAGATGGAACGATGTCTTGTGAGTTGGCGGTATAAAGTTGTCAAGTCATAGGTATAATTAGTTTGTTTTACAACGTAATAAGAAGCTTTAATTTACGGGCACGTACACATAGATAGAATCTACAGACGTGAAGATATAATGTGAGATTAGCTATGGCGACGATTTTGCAAGGGAGGTTCGCATAAATCTCACTCCCGTGGAGATTCCGAGAAAAAATAGCTAGTATACAACGTGTAATTTACAAGGTATATACATTATACATACTAAGTGCACGGCTTCTTTGGATGATAATAAACGATATGGCTAGGGTTTTCTAATTCTATGTTTTCTAATTCTACCTTATTAGAAATTGATACCAGAGACTGAATTTTTCAAATTAAGAAGAACGAAGAGAATTATCGTGTTATTGGCTAGTGACGTGGAAAGTGATGATCCTCATAGTGATGTGACACGTTTGTTATTATTGGTATTCAAGAAACATATGAAACCGATCATTTGGGGTCAATTCTGTGAGTCACTTATTTTCAGCTGAAACTTTACATAGAGACTCCATACCAGATGTTGTCTTCAGACCTTTTGGATAGACATGGGGTTTCCGTTACACGTTGTATATTACTATGTAGCTTAATCTAACTACCAGTCAAAGTCCCAATAAAATCAGTTAAGCTGTTTTAGACATTGACCAGGTGAATTTCCTTTATTTATAAAGAGAACTGGCTATGTGGTTATATTCATTCATATTAATAGCAATCTTGTTAACCTCTTATTATCATGCCGCCAATGCCACCGCTTTTTAATGGCATACGTACATTGACTAAATAAACATCAATAACTTAACTAGGGCGTCCAATCCCAGAATACCGAGATCTCGGTATTGCGGGATCCCGCGTCATTTTTCAATCCCGCGTGATGTGGGATTACGGGCGTGGGATCCGCGGAATTTGCGGGAATGAAAAAAAGCATGCATACAACCTCTCGCGAGCGCGGTCGCTCGGTGACTGGCGGCCGGCACTCCGGCAGTGTTGCAAACAACGCAGGGGCCGATGTCACCCGTTTTTCACAGCTTCAATTTCAGTCAGCGGTAGCCTAAGTATGTAGCCTAAAATATCAGTAAAGTTTTTTATTCAGTATTTGTTACTGTTTTTTGTGAAGAAAAACGGTGTAATTTGATTGATCTCATACTAATAAATGTGGAGTTAATTGATTAATTCATTGTTTTATTGTGATAAATAAACGGTGTAATTTGATTGATCTCATACTAGTAGTAATACTGGAATAAATGTGGAGTTAGTAGATTAAGTCATTGTTTTTTTTTGTGATTAATAAACGGTGTAATTTGATTGGTCTCATACTAATAGTAATACGTAAATAAACGTGGAGTTAGTAGATTAATTCATTGTTTTATTTGTCTTATATAAATGTGAATATTTTCAATATGCGGGATCCCGCAAATACCGAGATCCCGCGGGATTGAAAATTCGTAGTCCCGCAAATATCGAGATTGAATTCAGGCCCGCAGCCTGAACGCCCGATTGGACGCCCTAAACTTAACAATCATGCTTGTAGAGTGGTTATCCATCAACAAACCAACCTCTTTAAGCGTTGCTTCACCTCAAAGATTAGTAGTGATATTTTAGGCATGAGTTTATATACACCGGCGGCATAGTCGTTAAATAAGTGAACTCGTATACACGAAGTCAAAATGAGATCAATGTTTTTCTATGTCCACATAATAAAGCCTCTAGTCTCTATGTTGGAGTCGGATCAGGGGCGTAGCTATCGCCGTATCAATAATACGGGGCCCCCGAACTACAGGGGCCCCGTCATATGCCAAAATTCGTAACATGTTATTCACAATCTGAAATTCTCATAGTGATTGAATAATGACTAAATGATACTCTATAAATACATTTTAGCACGCTCCTCTCGCTTTACCATTTTCTACATACAAGACGACAGTAAAAACTCAACCTATTTAAGTAGGTACCTTCTGATAGATCCATTAAATGAGCTCATTTTCATCTTTGAGGCCCCTCAAGGTACTATTTCTATGCTAGTAGAAGCTATTTCGTACAAAAAGACAAACTTTCAAAAACATTTGTTACGGGGCCCCATTAGGACTAGCTACGCCACTGAGTTGGATTGCAGTCAAACTGGATACAACTAAATGTCAGTATTTAATAAGGAGCGACTACCTGTATAACCTTTAGAACCAAGACAATGGAGAAAACGATACCTCTCGGCAAGACGACTGTGAGATTTTCTGTCTTCTGACTACTCGTAACTAGTGTTGCCCAAAATCGGTCTTGGTCTTGCAGTCTTGTTCTTGCATTTTTGCAAGACCAAAACCAAGACCGCTTTATGTTAGCAAGACCAAGAATTACCCTGCAAGATTTGAGCAAGAACAAGACTAAGCATGCGAGGCTTTATTAATTTATCTTATTAAATTAGGCCAACCATGGCCTATGATAATTCAAGCTCAAAATGTACCTGCTCTGTTACGTTGTTCTAAGATCTAAACAACGGTTAATAAATAGCAATAGGATAATAGTTAATTGCAAGACTTGCGAGACCCTTGCTGCAAGACCAAGATTAAAACTGGGGTGCAATACCAAGACCAAGACCAGGTGTATTGACGCAAGACCAATACCAAGACTGGCTAAGTCTTGTCTTGCTCTTGCATTTGGGCAACACTACTCGTAACGGCTGTGGAGAATGTAGAAATGACAGCTGGAACGAATGGTTTAATGTCAATGATATTATAAAGTACAGATATGTTACGTTCATAGTAATTTGCGTTGAAATTTGTTCCGCGTAGTAAAAACTGCACACATCACGGATATCTATGGCACACATTGACAAGTTTTACTGATAAGTAGAACAAAAGATACGAAACAACACGCAAGTGAAAGAGATAGCTATAATTCTAACAATTGCGCTTCAAATGAGTCGTTGTGCCATAGGATAACATTTTTATAGCTGTAGAGTGGACACTCGATTGAAGAGTAAGTACGTAGGTAAGAAATTAATGGTTAATCACGGATCAAGTATTACCACTAATGTTTGTATTCAGCTTAGCCCATTATATTCAAAAGTAAAGTAGAAATGAATAGTCATTATGTTAATGAAATAATTTATGATCAGTCATAACAATAATTGTATGATTCGAGAACTTCGTCAAATCGGAACTTCATCTTGGTTGAAGCAGGTGGAAAGCTAGTAATCAATAAATAATCAATTTCATGACACAACTATTGGTTTCATAATGAAATATCATGTAGCAGTTTCTTTGTAGGTACCTATACTGGCCAAACAAATTCAACGTTGGCGAAAATGCAAGCAACAGGTAGCTGACATTTTATAAAACAATATGCAGGCAGCATTATATTTTATAAAATGTTTTAGTTACCTACCTCTATAATTGGAACTGCATTTTTTTAAGCATTGTTCCACCACATTTCGAAACATATTTGTTAGTATTTTGGAAGTGATTGCTAAAAAAAAACTGCTGTTTTTATGTTATCCAGTCTGATTCGCTTTTTTGTTCACGAACAATTGCGGTCCAATCTTGAAGTCGAACCTGATCCCTCGGAAACCTAATTCAATAAAAAAACAGTTATAATCCTCAATAATTAGTCAAATGAACTTTAGTCAAAAAAATTGTAACACAAAACAAATTAAAACAACTCAATCAATATCGCTTCTACACTTGTAAACTTTTAACTAATCTATGTCCGCACGCACGCATCCTTATCGCTCTCGCGACAAAACAAGTTTGCTCTCTCTGTCTTCACCTAGATATGGCTCCTAAGCATAATTTATTGGCAAGTTTGGAAAACAAATGAAATATAAAAAATATTCTTAATATATTTGCATTCTCACATGTGGTATGAGATCCTTTGTATTTTGTTTACTTTGGAAGTATAATTCGTACACTTCCGAAACTCACACGATGGCATTTTTGATAAATAAAATCTAAGGACACGGGTATTACGGTGCGGCATGCTTGTGGTTGCGTTCGACACAGACTAGTTGCAAGACGTTCCAATTAGCTCGTGTTCGAGTCTTCACGACGCGCGTGCCTTTAACATATCTGTACTATAAAATATCATTGTTTAATGTGCTTTCAAATGCATGTAGAAATTTCATGATATGATAAATAGTAAAGTCAAAAACACGGCACGTCTACTTCAGAAGCTGGAACGTGATTTGAATTGGTTGTTACCAATGGAGAAGAACCAGAGTTAATACCACAACACTTAAAAATAAACAAAATACAATGTTTACTTGTCACTGTGTACATGCATATATAATAACAGCCTATATCTACCCACTGTTTGGACACAGTCCTGCTCTCTATAAGAGAGAATGGCTTAGTTGACGGATGTCGCACGTATTCCAGGTCCAGTTGAAAACCAGCGTCAGGCAATTTGCAGTTGTCTGGCATTTTGCTGAACTGGGCCTATTTGGCACAGCTGTGAGGCACACGCAACGCCGTATTATTTAATTAAGTTGTTGTTTTAGTTTTATTGAATTACTTTTTTTTGTTTTTTTTTGTTTGTATTTATTGTGTGCCTGTACATCTGGGTCAAGTAAATTTTAATTTGGTTTTTTTTTCTTTCTTTATAATAAAATTAACAAAAATATCTATATCTATAAATTACCATATTACTAATGCAAAAAAAATAGTCCACGATTTCTTACTTGCCACACACATTCACATACATACACACACACAATTATACAACACAAAACAACTATATTACTACAATTTTGTTACTTTACCT
Source organism: Tholera decimalis (assembly GCA_943138885.2). Taxonomy (NCBI): domain Eukaryota; kingdom Metazoa; phylum Arthropoda; class Insecta; order Lepidoptera; family Noctuidae; genus Tholera; species Tholera decimalis. The sequence continues at coordinate 9,854,538 of OW964558.2, forward strand.
CTTTTAAGTTGTAGTGCCTGCTTGTAAACTTTGACACATTACACTTAGTTCTTAAGTTACTTTAATTCTAATCACAGGCTTTTAACTAGCGTAGCTAGGAAAGCAGTATGACACTGTTGTATTATATACGTAGTGCAAAAAGTGATATATAAATGTGCCTCTATAATGTAAATTAGACAAAGTGTATTTCCTCGTTGTACTACAACTCCTGTAAATTATTAAAGTTTTTATTATTATTATTTTATTATTATTTGGATTTTTCCGTCCTAGAACACGCCGGTTTCCTCACGATGTTTTTTGCTTCACCGTTTTGAGAGTGATGATGAAAGTAATACAAAGTATTAATAATAATAACAAGTGCGTGTCGGGCCACACGCAGTGTAGGGTTCCGTAGTTTTTATAACAGCCAAGTGCGTGTCGTATTCGCTGACTGATCGTTTCGTACCATGCTCTAACTAAAAGCCAAACATGACTACCTAACTAATTTGACTTCCTATACAAATCCTCACCTGATCCGACAATTTTGCACGGAAAGTTTCAATTTTTTTTAGAGATTTGTATAAAACTTGTCATAGCCGGTATTTTGAATTTAAATACGGACATAGAGCTACACTACTCAATCGTCACAAGAAGCTAGCACGATACAACTCGCGCTTAGCGCCATCTATCCACATTTCTATAGAATTGTTCGAAATTTTCGAGTCAAATACAATTGGTCGACTTTTACTCGTAAACTTGTAAAGCCCACTTATGTGTGATAGTTTTCCTTTAAATTTCGTTATATGTAGGTACTACTGCCGTGACATTTGAATTTCTAACTATAACCGTTTAGTTGATAGAGGGGGGGGGCACTTGACTCTAACGAAATTGGTAATTTAAAGCTTGATAAGTCATGAACGGTTTACTTAATCAAAAAACGGTCTTAGCAAATCCCTAATATTTTTGAAAAACTTATCCAACAATGTCCCACACTATGGGAAGAACAAAATAAAAAAATTATCATCCCACTTTACATGTATGGGAGGTACCCTAAATAATTGTTTTTTTCAAAATTTTATTTTACCACTTTTTCGGCGTCATTAACGTGTATACTCATGCCAAAGTACAACTTTCTAGTACTAATAGTTTTTGAGCTAAACCGCGGACAGACGGACAGACAGACGGACATGGCGAAACTATAAGGGTTCCTTGTTGACTGCGGAACCCTAAAAATGGCACGTATTGTGAGGAGGTTCCTCTCTATGGAGCCCTGACCACCGGTAGCTTGGACCCTGTTCCCGATACCGGTGGGCTACTATAATAATAATATAATATATAATAATATAATATTCCACAACTTTTTTTTTTTCACACAACGCCATCTAGTCTCAAACTAAGCAGAGCTTGTGATATGGATACTAGACAACTGATAAACATACATATATATTTCTAAATACATACATATCTATACTAATATTATAAAGAGGAAACCTTTGTATTTTTGTATGTTTGTATTGAATAGGCTCAAAAACTACTGGACCGATTTCAAAATTTCTTTTACCATTACTTAGAGGGATTCTTCCGAATCCGTATAGGCTATATTTTATCCCGGAAAATAGATAGGATTTTTCGTGGTAGTGAAAATTGTGGAGTAAGGCGTCGAACAAACTGCCGTACGTTAACGATTCTCGCGAACGCTGCCTATATTTAATATAAACATTGCACCCGTGCGAAGCCGGGGCGGGTCGCTAGTTATAGATATACTAATATTATAAAGAGGAAACCTTTGTATTTTTAACCGACTTCTAAAAAAGGAGGAGGTTCTCAATTCGGATGTTTGTATTTTTTTTTTTTTTTTTTTTTTTTTTTATGTTTGTCCACGCATAACTCCGTCGCTTGCCAACCGATTTGAAAAATTCTTTTTTTGTTGGAAAGGGTATACTTTCCAAATGGTCCCATGAAAATTTTATCGAAATCGGACGAGCCGTTTCTGAAAAATCAAAAAAAGTCGAAAAAAATAATTTACCTTGATGATCTTTTCGTTTACTCTGCATTGCGTTTTTTGTTCGCGCATAACTCCGTCATTTACGAATCGATTTGGAAAATTCACTGACCCACTAAAAAGCGCGAAAATAAAAACTTTTTTGCAAAAAATAAAACCGACTTCCATATCAAAACACTACAAAGCCAAAAATAATTTTAATTTCGGAAGGCGGTGTGAAAAAAAAAGAAAATACAAAACCAATAACACCGACTACCGAAATTAAAATTATTTTTGGCTTTGTAGTGTTTTGATATGGAAGTCGGTTTTATTTTTTGCAAAAAAGTTTTTATTGTATGTTTGTATTGAATAGGCTCAAAAACTACTGGACCGATTTCAAAATTTCTTTTACCATTACTTAGAGGGATTCTTCCGAATCCGTATAGGCTATATTTTATCCCGGAAAATAGATAGGATTTTTCGTGGTAGTGAAAATTGTGGGGTAAGGCGTCGAACAAACTGCCGTACGTTAACGATTCTCGCGAACGCTGCCTATATTTAATATAAACATTGCACCCGTGCGAAGCCGGGGCAGGTCGCTAGTTATAGATAAATTACACCCAGACAAAGAACAAATGACCGTGCTCATCACACAAACATTTGTCCTAGGTGGGAATCGAACCCACGACCTTGCGCATAGCAGTCAGGGCCACTGACCACTATACCAACGGGCCTGCCAGCCTAGTAGTAATGTGCCTACCTTGGTTCGAACTCACGACCTACAACTCGTAAGTCATGCCTGTAACCACCGGGCCATCGTTGCTCTGTCACTGTATGTACAAGTATAGTATGTGAATAGTTATGAAAGAATATTGCCAAGCTTATTATAAAATAAGATAATCAAATTATATATATAATCAAAATTATACTATTTTTTATATTTTTAAATGTTTTTATTTTTTATATTAATATTTAAAAATGTAATTTATATGTACATATATTAAATAAATGGAATAATAATAATAATAAGTGGCCCGGTTGTCAACACGGACGTCAAATATTTTCATCCTGATTTTTATCAATAATTTATAAATTAAATAGTTAAATACAATGTTCGACAGAACGAAAATAGTTAAAAAAAACCAACAATCCATAAAACCACACTTCATATATGTTCCAACTAAGAAAATAGACCAAACGACGTAAAAGAAAACTTCGTACAACCGTACAACGTAGACAATCTTGACCAGAAACCGGGCAAGATTACTCAATAACACACGCCCAAGACCTGCGGAATCGTCGCTCAGCTCCGCCTCGCAGCCGCCGGGACCAGCTCTAGCCGTGAGTGAAGAGACTCCGGCCGCTGCAGTTGCGTCGAGCTCGAGCGACGAATATTTCTCGCCGCCGACGACACCACCACCTGCGCGTCGGCGAGGAAGAGGCCGCCCTCCGGCCAGCTTAGGACTTCGAGGCCCGCCGGCCTCTGATAGGGTCCCCGCTGCCGGTGGAAGTGTGCAGCGCATGCGATGGACAAATTCCATCAATGAAAATGTCATGCGCTCATACTTTGGGGCTACAGAGGGGGGAACTAACCTGACTGCGTACCGTGGTCGGATGCTCTCTCTGTTTCAGGTACTTGAACCAGCTGTCAACGTTTCGGCCCAACGACTGTCGGATCAGGTGCGAGTCATCCAGCGTAACCGTATGTTGGATGACGCCGTACTTGATAGACTACGTCTCGAATCACGGTGCAGTCGTGTCTCATCTGCTTCACCACAGGCTGCGGTGCAACTACAACCTAGTATCTCACCGCGACCCGACCACGTCGGTGAAGATGATGAGGACCGGGCTACATCCGTGAGTACCCAGTGCAGTGAACGAATGAGGAGTGCTTTGGAGTGTGCATTACGGGAGTATCGCTCCACACCACCTGAGCTGAGACCTCGTCTGCCTCGTTTGCCCATGCATAAAAAAATAGAGCGCTAGTGTGTGCTCTAGATTCACTGTTGTCAAATTATTTTGACAATAGCGAAGACCTCACCGATACCCATTCGATCCTGTACTGTGCCGCTGTTGCAGCGTGTCGGGTAGCTCATGTCAAGTTTCCAAAGACTGACAGAGCTATTCGACCAGCTGTACCAGCTTGGCAGTGCAGGATAGAACGTCGTATCGCTGAGGCTAGAGCACTCATTGGCAAACTTATCTGCTTCAGACAGGGCAACACTCGCCCTAGAGTGATGCGCTTTGTGAAGCGGGCGTTCGCGGGGACTGATATTAGTCCTCGGGATTATCTGACCTGCGTCACAGAGCGCATCGACTTCCTGAAGCAGAAAGTCTATGCGTGGGCAAATAGAATTCGTAGATATAAGCGGCGGGTGGAGCGATACACTCAGAATCGCGCATTCCAAAGCAATGAAAGGTGGGTTTATAGGGCCTGGGAGCGACCTGACCAAGGTGTGACTGATACGTGCTTACCGGATGATGACGCCATGTGTTCGTTCTGGCGCAGCATCTGGTCGGCTCCTGTCAGTCACACCGAGGGTGACTGGATGAGTGAGATCAAGCGCACGTGCGATCTTATACCAGAAATGGGGGCAATTACGATCAGCCCCCAAGACGTAACCCGTGCAGTCCGTCCGCTATCCAGGACCAGACGGACTGCACAATTTTTGGATAAAATGGTTTCAAAGATCGCACGCCCGCTTGGCATCTCAGTTCCAATCTGCCTTAGAGTCAGGATCGCTGCCTCAATTCCTGACTACAGGAATAACCCACCTGCTCCATAAATCAGGTAGTACAGCGGAACCTAAAAATTATAGACCGATCACGTGCTTACCGACGGTCTATAAAGTTCTTACTTCCATTTTGAGAGCCAAAATTAATAATCATATTGATACAAATTCAATCATGTCTGCTTCTCAGAATGGATGTAGGAACGGGTCCCGCGGTACTAAGGAGCTTCTCCTCATTGATATTGCCATTAACCAACAGGTTCGACGTTTCCGAAAGAATCTGTCGACATGTTGGATAGATTATAAGAAGGCCTATGATTCTGTTCCACATACATGGCTCAAGAAGGTGTTGGAGTTGTATAAAATAGACCCAATACTACGTAATTTTCCTGAGTCATGTATGGGGCAATGGAAGACGGTCCTTCGCTATCCAGGATGTCGACAGATCCAGGAAAACAGCGAACCGATTAGGATTGAGCGTGGCATATTTCAAGGCGACAGTCTGAGCCCACTGTGGTTTTGTCTGGCTCTCAACCCTCTCAGTACATTGCTGGAGGGTTCGGGGCTAGGCTACCAGTTGAGAAGAGGTGGTCAGGTCATATCACATTTGCTTTACATGGATGATTTGAAAATCTTTGCCACCAGCAAACTGCAACTGATGGAGCTACTGAAGGTAACAGAAACTCTCAGTAGCGCCATCGGGATGGAATTTGGGGTGGACAAGTGTGCAGTTATGCATGAAAAGCGAGGGGAGATTATGGAATCCGTGGGAACACAACTCTCGAAATCCATACACCTAAGATCCCTCGGATCAACTGAAACTTACAAGTATTTGGGTATGTCAGAAACGCTAGGCATCAATGCTGCTTATGTTAAACATTCATTGAAGGAACGCTTCTTTGGCCGCCTGAATAAAGTACTGAATAGTCTTCTGTCAGGCGGAAACAAGGTGCGTGCCTTCAATGGTTGGGTTATGCCAGTATTGATGTATTCTTTTGGCATACTCAAATGGACTCAGACTGAACTTGACGCCTTGGACAGGCGGGTCCGCACAACGCTGACTGCAAATCGGATGCATCACCCACGTTCATCGGTCATGAGGCTGTATATCCCGCGGAAGTGCGGGGGTCGTGGCTTTTTAAATGCAAAGACCCTGCACAACCGCGAGGTATGCAGCCTTAGGGAATATTTCCTAGAAACCGACGTGGGTATGCATCGGGATGTGGTAGCGGTGGATAAAGGCCTCACGCCGCTCTCCTTAGGTAACGAGAATTGGCGCAAACTTGTAGTATTAGATACTAATGACCGCAGAGAAGTATGGAAGAGCAAGGAGCTTCACGGACGCTATTACCGAGCCCTTCATGGGTCTGAAGTAGATTTATTAGCGTCCGTAGTCTGGCTACGTTTTGGTGACCTCTTCGGGGAAACCGAAGGTTTTGTCTGTGCGATTATGGACGAAGTTATGATGACGAATAACTATCGGAAATATATTGTGAAGGATGGTACGGTAGACACATGTCGGGCATGTCACAAACCGGGAGAATCCATTCGTCACATTATCTCCGGTTGTTCTCGTCTGGCTAACGGAGAATATTTGCATAGACACAACCTCGTAGCCAGGATTATTCACCAGCAACTTGCTCTTAAATACAATCTTGTGGAATCAGAAGTACCATACTATAGGTATGTGCCCGACCCAGTTCTCGAAAATGGCAATATTACACTGTACTGGGATCGGTCTATCATCACTGACAGGACTATTGTTGCCAATAAGCCTGACATAGTGGTGATAGACCGATTAGAGCGTCGCACAATGATTGTTGATATAGCAGTCCCCCATGACGAGAACCTCGTGAAAGCTGAGATAGATAAAAAAAATAAGTATCTTGACCTGGCGCGCGAGGTTGTCGACATGTGGGATGTGGAGACAGCAATCATTGTGCCGATAGTCGTCTCAGCCAATGGCATAATAGCCAAGAGCCTCGACCAACATCTAAGGAGGCTCTCGTTGGGCAGCTGGATCAAGGGCTTGATACAGAAAGCAGTACTCCTGGAAACGGCGCGTATTGTGAGGAGGTTCCTCTCTATGGAGCCCTGACCACCGGTAGCTTGGACCCTGTTCGCGATACCGGTGGGCTACTATTTTTTATATTTTTAAATGTTTTTATTTTTTATATTAATATTTAAAAATGTAATTTATATGTACATAGATTTAATAAATGGAATAATAATAATAATATCAAGGGCTTGATACAGAAAGCAGTGCTCCTGGAAACGGCGCGTATTGTGAGGAGGTTCCTCTCTATGGAGCCCTGACCACCGGTAGCTTGGACCCTGTTCCCGATACCGGTGGGCTACTATTTTTTATATATTTAAATGTTTTTATTTTTTATATTAATATTTAAAAATGTAATCTATATGTATATATATTAAATAAATGGAATAATAATAATATTCCACAACTGTTCACACAACGCCATCTAGTCCCAAACTAAGCAGAGCTTGTGGTATGGATACTAGGCAACTAATAAACATACATATATATTTCTAAATACATACATATTATAGATAAATTACACCCAGACAAAGAACAAATGACCGTGCTCATCACACAAACATTTGTCCTAGGTGGGAATCGAACCCACGACCTTGCGCATAGCAGTCAGGGCCACTGACCACTATACCAACGGGCCTGCCAGCCTAGTAGTAATGTGCCTACCTTGGTTCGAACTCACGACCTACAACTCGTAAGTCATGCCTGTAACCACCGGGCCATCGTTGCTCTGTCACTGTATGTACAAGTATAGTATGTGAATAGTTATGAAAGGTCAGTGTGAGTACGCTCGTTATCAAAGTATCAAGAATTACAACAGTGTAGTTACCTCAAAGCTTAATCAACTAATTTGTAAGGCAAAACTCTATAAAGAATATTGCCAAGCTTATTATAAAATAAGATAATCAACACGCTCCTTGCTAACAAGTTTTTTCACGTTTCAAGTTTTTTTTTCCTGTTAAAGAAAGCAATTAAGATGCTTAATTATTAACTGGAGTAGATTAAAGTTTTTACAAAAAATCAACAATATTATGTACCGTCAGACTAAGTTTTATCAAATTAAATAACTTCTTCAAAGTGTTAGCGTTTGAACCTTCAGGATCACTCGTGTGTTTGTCTGTTTTTTTTTTGTGGAAGAAAATTATCAAATGAATCCACCCTTTGTATTTATTAGAGCATGATGCGGAACTCTCGGTCAGCTAATCCGACTCGCACTTGGCGGTGTAGTAAACTACGGAACCCTACACTGCGCGTGGCTCGACACGCTCTTGGCCAATTTTTTTTAAGAAGTCTTTTTGTTTCCTGTTATGGTATACAATAAAGAGTATATCTACTTATCTATCTTTCCATAAAGCCGTTGGTCATCTGGCCAATCACTTCTTACTATGAAAGCAAAGGTACAGAGAGTACATTCACTTGTGCGCTACTACTACTAATTGAAAGTACATATACAACGTGTAACGGAAACCCCATATCTATCCAAAAGGACTGAAGACATCTGGTATGGAGTCTCTATGCAGAGTTTCGGCTCAAAATAAGTGACTCACAGAATTGACCCCAAATTATTGGTTCATATGTTTCTTGAATACCAGTAATAACAAACGTGTCACAGCACTATGAGGGTCATCACTTTCCACGTCACTTGCCAATAAAATGATAATTCTCTTCATTCTTCTTAATTTGAAAAATTCGGTCTCTGGTATCAATGTATTGAAATTTCTAATAAGCTCCACACATGTAGACATAGAATTACAAAACCCTTGCCATATCGTTTGCTATCATCCAAAGAAGCCGTGCACTTGGTATGTATATACCCTTTAAATTACACGTTGTATAACAGAATAAAAGTACAATGCCATATTTGCCACATCTAGTAAGAATCACTTTTCAACCGACGAAAAAAAAAAAGTACGAGGTTATCAATTCGACGCGTATATATTTTTTTAATGTATGATCACCGATTACTCGAAGACGGCTCAACCGATTTGGAAAATTCTTTTTTTGTTTGAAAGGGTACACTTTGAAATTGGTTCCATTGCTACCAAGTCAGGATCTGATGATGGGACATGGAGAAATCGAGGGAACTTTTCAAATATCACACACCTATAGTGATTTGAGTATTTTTTATAGTAACTTGTGTATTTGCATTCGAAAAGCACAATTTGTGAAGTGGGCCTGATGATGAAGACCACAGATGGCCACTGGAACTACTCAATATATAAGTAGGAATATTAAGTATTTCATGGGTTCCGCTTCGATTACTTGAATATAGTTATTAAGCACAATATGCTCGTCAAAATGCATATGGTGAAGTGAAGCTGATGGTGAAGTACCAAGAGAACTCCTCAACAATTAACGGCGCAATATTGGGAAAAACAATATTTTGGAAATGATTATAAGTATTTGACATTTAGGTTTTTGTAACTAGGTAAATTAAAAATCGACCAACTAAAAAGACTGAAATAAAATCTTTTTAGCAAAAAATTAAACAGGTAAAAAGTTTTTAGATCTTTGTTCAAATAACCGCTTACTCACTTTTTCCTTTATTTTATGAATCTGTCATTTTTATCAAAGTAGTTTTTTTTTTTCTCTTTATTTTAATTTGGGGACTTTTATACAATTGTACATATCAGTCCCATCGGACCTTATACAGTAAATCGCAACAAAACAAATTTAATTAAACTATGAGCACCTCTGGAGTTCTGTATGCTTACCTACACATCAAATCTTATAAAAATGTTTTCTCAGTAAGTGAATTATTGTAAATCTTTATGAGGAGGAGGGAATAAATAAAGTTCTTAAACCACAAGTATATATAAATACATCCTGAGTGGGGTTTTTTTTTTTTTTTATTTAGAATAGGTTCGCGTTTGACCACCATCTCACCTGATGGTAAGTGATGATGTGGTCGAAGATGGAGCACGTTTACCTGAAAGTAACCTATTCACTCTTGACTTAAAGACTCCTAGGTTATAGCTATCGGGAAACACAGACTCCGGCAGGGAATTCCACCCTTTAGCCGTACGCACAATGAAGGTATTCCCAAAACGTTTTGTGCGTATGGGTGGGATGTCCACCATGTAACGATGGCGCTTCGCCGTTTGTCTCGTAGTCCGATGATGGAACGGGCTTGGTGGAATTAGATTGTGTAATTCCATCGCACACTCCCCGAAATGTAACCGATAGAAAACCGATAGACTTGCAACTCGTCGTCGATGTTCAAGTCTCTGGAGCTTTTGGTGACCAATTCCAACAGAGATTGAGATAAATCTCTGTAGAGATTAGCCACCGTGACCGGAATTCGTTCGGGAGTATTACATCCAGAGCATACCAACCTAAAAAGAAACAAACGATTTATCTATATACAAATAAATAAAATTTTAGGGTCTGTCTGTGAGTTCAAAATAACTGTGTTTTCTTAAGTTTTTATAGTTAATTACACTATACCTACTGAAACACAAAAAGCTTTATTTTTCAAATTTTGGTATGATATCTGTCCGTTTTTCCGGGCTAATCTCTGGAACGGCTGTACTGATTTATGGATCGGACTTACACTGGATGATAGAAAAGATTATAGGACAACATTCATATAGATAGATAGATATACTCTTTATTGTACACCATACACATACACACACACACACATGTACACATAGGTGGTTTTTATCCCGGAATTCCTATGGGATCGGGGTTTATACAGAAAAACCCGAATAGGTAATATCGACTACCACATGAAGTGGCAAACACACATTGATTTTAATAGTAAAGATACGGTCGTCAGAACATTTGACGGACGCGTTCGCCCTACAAAACACACTAACGCCATCTATTATAACTAAGATGTCAATCGGCGTGCTCTGCTCCTAGACGTAACCTTGTAAGAGCGGGATGTGATATTTTTCGAGGTAAAAAAAACCTTTTATTTTTCGAAATTTATATTTGTTGTACATAAAAATATATTTTAATTTGCTTTTAATGAACAATAAAAATAAATTTTATACATCATTTAATCTTATAGTAATATTATTAAATCTTTTCATTACATCGGCTATAACGCGCGCCGCTGCAAAGTTATGTCACACTTTTATGCGGCTTCGCGTCGTCTTGGCCAAAGATTGAGACAAATAAGAAAGAAAATTGTTTTAAATAATGTTAGAAGTTGATTTAATGTCATATTTTTAACTTACCGGTGATATTAAATGTTATAATTTTTTTTATTGTGCTTTTTGTCTTATTTCCCGAAACCCTTCACGACACAACTCGGCATTTTTGCTTGTAAAACTTACGACCGCTCCCGAAGATAGCCGATCGCTTTCTAGTTCACTTCGATAAAGGGAAGACCACTTTGGGACCAAGTTCGAGGCGTCATTATAACATGCGGTCCGCCCAGTCCTTACGCAGTAATATATATGTCAATGCAAGCACAGCTAGGTTTTTTACTAATATTATAAATGCGAAAGTTTGTGAGCATATACAGAAGGATGGGTGTTGGTTACTCTTTCACGCAAAAACTACTGAATGGTTCTGAATGAAATTAGTTACCTATGTAAATAGTTGAAATCCAGGTATAACACATAGGCTATTTTTTATCCCGGAATCCCTACGAGATCGGGATTTACGCGGGAAAACCCTCCCACACTAATGAAGTCGCGGGCAGAAACAAGTTTCTTTTATATAAAAATTAGTTTAGACTTGATACTTTTCGAGCTTGAAGGGGTCCTAAGTGTTTTTACTCAATCACTGGAGTTCAATAGGTATGTTTTTCTATTATTTACTTTATCTAACGAAAATAAAGTTTACTTTCACATCATCTAATCATATTAGGTTGTCTAGAAGATATAGACCGCCATTGTAACTTTAACAATGTTGTTATTTAAGTGTGTTTCTATGATTGGTGTACAATAAATTATTTCGCGTCTTTCACATGAGACGTAGGTACATACCTAAATGGTGCCTAAATGTCTCATTTATACAACATGTAACAACATTGATGCACATTTTTTTATATTGATGATCGGTCAGAGCTTTACTCCTCTGGCTGCACTAGCTGTCATGTGCATCAAAATAATACATACAATTTTGTTTAAGAAGCCGAGAATATATTGTAAATACGCGGTTGGCAGTGCTCAACTGAGACTATAAATTTATCTAAAGCCACATAACATCTCGACACAGTAAGATAAAATGCTGTGCGCAGTCTATTTTTCAGCGATAAAGCGTTGTAAACACGACACAACCCTCGTGAAAGTTAAGGCACGGAGTAAGAAGGCCACCCCATTCATTCCTCACTTGTTTTACTGCTGGGAATGGTAAGTAGCCGTCACGTACAATTTTTTTTTTCATTCAGTTACATAAGTCGGAAAATGGATTATGCAAACTGAATCCAAATGACATTGCTATAAGAGTTATGTACGTTTCATTTTTTTACATGACAACGGCTTATAAAGTATGAATATGTTAGTTCGTAACTGGAATGATATGGTCGTAGAACGAACCGGTTTAACGACTTCAAAATTAATTCCTTTTGTAATATTTTCAAGTTAGCCAAGCCAGCATAAAATACTCAGAAACTGGTTATTGTACAAATCCCTAATGTATACTTATTAGTATAATATTTTATACAACGTGTAACGGAAACCCCATATCTATCCAAAAGGACTGAAGACAACATCTGGTATGGAGTCTCTATGCAAAGTTTCAGCTCAAAATAAGTGACTCACAGAATTGACCCCTGGTTTCATATGTTTCTTGAATACCAGTAATAACAAACGTGTCACAGCACTATGAGGGTCATCACTTTCCACTCACTTGCCAATAAAACGATAATTCTCTTCGTTCTTCTTAATTTGAAAAATTCGGCCTCTGGTATCAATGTATTGAAATTTCTAATATGCTCCACACATGTAGACATAGGATTAGAAAACCTTTGCCATATCGTTTGTTATCATCCAAAGAAGCCGTGCACTTGGTATGTATATAACCTTTAAATTACACGTTGTATAGCGGAACGTTCTTTGTTCAAACGCGCTTATCTACGAAACTCCTGGGTGGATTTGGTTTAAATTTGGCATAGAAGTAACTTGAGGTTTGAGGAAGGCTATAGGCTTATTTTTACCTGACTGCAAAAAAGGGAGTTATGTTTTGATTGTAATAAATTCTACGGAAGCAAAACCCTGTGCGGCCGCTAGTAATACAGGGTTTTTTTTACGGATGAGCCCGCTCTTGATCTCGATCTCGCCTGATGGTAAGCGATAGATGAGGTCTACGATGTGACGAGCGAGCCCAGAAGATGCCTGTTTACTGTTGCTTTAAAGGCTTTAAGGTCATAAGTGGCACGGAAAACAGAAGCCGGCAGAGTTCAACAGTTTGTCTGTACGCACAATTAATGATTAACCCATTCCACGTTCTTTTCCGTTCTCAAAAACCTTAGTTGCCCAGGTTTTAGTTTAACTAGTGTTGAACCGATCTCCTCAAACATTTTACCCATTTCTGAATGAGCGGAATGCTTGGCGTAGCATTGAAATGACGAGAACCTCGAATATTGTCTCAGAATTACCATTTATATAAAATACACGTACGCACAACGCGCGATGCGCTTCTGAAAACCGCTCCAAAGTGACTAAATTCCCAAAAGCCAGGGTATCGAGTAGCATATCCTTTGTATGCCTCTGAATCGTTGCGTTTACAAAGTGAGCTAAACAAATATAAACTTTCTTTTGAGACACCCTGTATTAAAAATGCGAAAGCAACTGTGTCTGTCATTCGGTTACACATTCACGTGTAAACCACTTAACCAATTTTGGTGAATGTTGGCACAGAGATAGATTAAACCTCGGTGAAGGACATAATATACCACTTTTTCGCACTGACGTTTAATTTTGAGGAAAAAAAAAGAACACACAAACAAACAGGAAAAATGAATTGAGCATTTTTCAGTGATCGTGAACTTAACTAAGAACTTTAAGGAGTATGATTTGACGAACAATAGGATATTTTAGTAGTCCGTAAAACGTACTCTAACTTCCAGGCAGTGCCGTGATCTAGTTATATACGAATCCTTTGTAATAAAGATGAAATGATGACGCAATTATACATTTTGAATATGTAAAAGCCTCCTCAAAGTTCTTCCAGGTAGGTATATTTTTCTCCGGACCCCTTCAAACTGCTCAAAAGCTTTGCCACTGATTATCGACGACGTCAAGGTTGTCGCAGTGATTGAGCTCTACGCTGCTGCATTTCCCAGGTTCGATTCCTGTATCTAAATAAAATGATTTTATGGCCTGCAGATAGTTGTTCCGGGTCTACTTGTTTGTATTTAGTTATTTAATAATTTGGGAAAACAAATGACATTAAAATTATTAGTAATTACAAAAATATATGTATGTCATGACATTGTCCACATATTACATAAAGTACCACTATCTATATATATATAACTCAAAGGTGACTGACTGACTGACATAGTGATCTATCAACGCACAGCCCAAACCACTGGACGGATCGGGCTGAAATTTGGCATGCAGGTAGATGTTATGACGTAGGCATCCGCTAAGAAAGGATTTTGCGAAATTCCCACGGGATCGGGATTTACACGGGAAAAACTTCCCACGCGGGCAAAGCCGCTGGCATAAGCTAGTTGTGCATAAAGTTTAAATAAATAAATAAATCAATGTTAAATTTGAAATAAAAAAGCGAAAGCCACTGAATCTACTTTTGAAAGTGAATTAAAATGTCTGTAAGTGTTCCCACGATACCTACATAAGAAATTCCTAGTACGGAGCAATATTCAATTACATAATAAAAAATACTACTTACTTTCCATCCCGTATTAAGGTTTTTAAGGTCACAAAACAAATCCCCTAGAAAACACTTATTCAAAATAACTACCCATTGATATTTGTACCTTTCATCTTACAACTAGGTACTATTTTTAAAAGTTATACGCGTACTATTCTGACTGTGACAACTATTTTAAATATTCCCAACTTCGCTGACAAATTGTAACAGCTGAACCGGCAAACTTCTCGCCTATAAAGTACCTATTGAGCTCACAGAACTGTAAGCGGTAGATATAAATTAGGAGCTCGTTATTGACTTGTGTGAGCTCGTTACGTCACAGTGATATGTTGGGAAGTTCCTAGTATGAGGAACAAACTTCTAGATCGGTATGTGAGGGTGATTGTCCCAAATTGATGAATTGGAGCGTTAGTCTTGTAATATCTTTTGTTCTTGATTCTGGTCTTCGAAGTTCGGATGATTATCACCGTCAGCTTAGCCTTTTTAGGGTTCCGTAGCCGAATGGCAAAAAACGGAACCGTTGTAGTTTCGTCATTTGTCTGTCCGTCTGTCTGTCTGTCTGTCTGTCCGTCCGTCCGTCCGTATGTCACAACCATTTTACTCCGAAACTATTAGAACTATACATGTCAAACTTGGTAGGTAGATGTATTCTGTGAACCGCTTCCCGATTTTATGAAAAAAATTTAAATATTTAAAATAAAGGGGTGCTCTCCATACATGTAACTGAAACTGAAAATATTTTTTTCATGAAACCTATACGTGTGTTGTATTTATAGACAGGTATTTAAAAATGACATTAAGGTTTCTAAAACTACTTTTTCATAAAGTTAATCGTTTAAAAGATATACGCTTTCAAAATGGAAAATGTATGTCCACCCGTCCACGCCCCCCTCCTCTAACTTCTATAATAATGGAGTGAAAAATTTCAAAAAAAAAAATGATGTAGATCTTAATGTAAACTTTCAATCAAAATTGATTTGAACGAGATCGGGCCAGCAATTTTTGAGATACAGCATATTTTCTAAAACCGCAAATATAACTTTGTAGTTCATACAAACACTATGAAAAAAAAAAAGTTATTGGGAAATTTGTAAGGTTTTTTTTTTAATAAATATAAATATTATATTACTAGCTTTTGCCCGCGACTTCGTACGCGTGGGAAGGTTTTCCCGCGCAAATCCCGATGCCGTGGGAATTTCGGGATAAAAAGTAGCCTATGTGTTATTCCAGAATGTCAACTATCTACTTACTAAATTTCATTCAAATCTGTTCAGTAGTTTTTGCGTGAAAGAGTAACAAACATCCATCCATCCTCACAAACTTTCGCATTTATAATATTAGTAAGTAAGTAAGTATTAGTAAGAAAGATAGTAAGATTAGTAAGAGTAAGAAGTAAGATATTATTATAGTTACTTCGGAACCCTTCATGGGCGAGTCTGACTCACACTTGGGCAATTTTTTACTATGTTGGAATCGGCTTCTAGTCTAATCGAATACAGTTGTATAATATAGTTTTACATAGACTGACTGCGTATCTGACCTTCACAACCCAGTAACTGAGTAACACGATATGCCTAGGTAAACTGGTGTCATGTTTTCTGGGTTCTGTAACGACGATCAGAAATAAAGGTACAAATGAGCCGAGCCCAAGGGCATAACGTACTTTCCGAGACAGCGAGGAGTTTCAATATGTTAAGATGAAAACTCATACCCGAAATTCGGATAAATCGTTTCAAATATTTAAACAAATTACGACTTTACCAACATGAATCGTGCGAGAATAATCTCACAACAGCACATTTATGTAATCCTTTGTCCCTTTTTTCCGAATGAACTCGTTATAGGAATTCCCTACTAGACTTACGCAATTGTACTTATATTAAATTTATTCAAATTTCGTCATGAAAGCTATATGCGTAAAAAAAAAATTTTAATGACAACAAAATACCAATAACTTAGACACCTCACTCCATATGCAATTGAGTCTACAGAATCATCCAAATCAATGCCCAACATTGTAAACAACGAGCTTTCAAAGCTACCAATGGAACGACGCACATGAATAGTCAATGTCAAAGTCAAGCCACACAACACAGAATAATACAGAAAACCTCCAGCCTCTATCCTATCTTCGAACAACATCTTAGCCATTAGCTATGATAGCTACAGAGATACTTTTTATTGATAATAGGTTCGCGTGTGACCACCATCTCACCTGATGGTAAGTGACCATGTCGTCGAAGATGGAGCACGCTTACCTAGAAGTAACCTTTTCACTCCTGACTTGAAGACCCGTAGGTTATAGCTATTGGAAAATACAGGCAGGGAATTTCACTCCTTAGCCGTACGCATCATGATAGCATTCCCAAAACGTTTTGTGCGTATGTGTAGGATGTCCACCATGTAACGATGGCGTATCGCCGTTTGTTTTGTAGTCCGATGATGGAACGGGCTTGGTGGAATTAGATTGTGAAATGTAACAGATAGAAAACCGATAGACTAGCAACTCTTCCTTGATGGTCAAGGCTCTGGAGCTTTGACTCGAAATTGACGATTCTTCAGAATTTCTCTTGTCTCGCCTGAAAATCAGGCTTCCCCATTTCAGCATGCTTGTCTATCGCTAATCTTGGTTCATTGTGTCAAAATAGTGATCTATCAAGGTCATATGGACCTTATTATCCTAGTCTGCCCAGAGCTTGCAACAGGTTAAAGATGGCTCTGATCACGAGCGATCTCTCACCTCTTGTTTTTTGAGAAGCGTTTTTTCGAATCGTGGTACAGACCTGACCTTCTGTGGCTACTATTTTGTTTAAAGGTAAGTTGACGGTAGGAAACGCTGCAGTTATTGTAGAAGTGTCGGTCCCCGCTCAACGTGGCAAACAATGTGCTAATATTAGTATTGTTATGGGTTGCAATTAATGCTAGTACCAACATTCCAAGCAATCAAATTACCAAACTTAATAGGTACATGAAAACAGTGTATTAACGGGGCCGGTATGGAGATAGCTTTTGAGGGTTGCGGAATCGTTCTAACGAGATACCGCAGCCCTGGAATGCAAGGGCAATTGAAGGAACTCCACACAGAGTGGGAGGACTCATTTGATAATATCCCCAGAAAAATAAAACTTAAGAATCTATACTAATATTATAAAGCGGAAAAGTTTGTTTGTTTGCTTGAACGCGCTAATCATCGAAAGTACTGGGTGGATTTGGATGCAATTTGGTATGGACGTAGCTTGAAGCTTGAGAAAGGTTATAGGCTACATTTTACGCAACTGCAAAAAAGGAGAGTTATGTTTTTACCTTGATAGAATCCACGGGAGCGAAGCCCCGCGTGAGTACTAGTAGTAGATATAGTCTGTTATGGTTATTTATATACAGTAAGAGCTATGAATAATTTTAAATATATTTTTGATTTCACAAATCGGATTTATCGTTAAGGAAACGAACCGATTACAAACTTCATGGGTAGTCTTTTATAAATATAGAAAGTAGAAACGACAACAATTCGGATCGCAAAAACAAAAGATTAATGCATTCTAGATGTGGTACTTTATTTCTGGGAGGGAAAATCATCAAATAACTCCTGCTGTGGGTGGAGCGGGAGGGAGTGTCAGAATTATACTAACTAAAAACCCACCCTGTTGCTTCAGTTTCCCTTGTGTTCCGGGGCCGCGGTATCTCGTTAGAACATTCCCCCAACCCCGGACTTTCTCGAATACCTCGGACAGCGAAATACATGAATTCAGCATAGCTAGAACCTTTTAAAAACTCGCTTGTTAACGATATGCCAACAACGCATACTATTGGTCTTTGGCCACACAATGCGCAAGATGGTTAGGAACACCGAAGGCAAGAGATGGCGCGGTCGTTGACTAACAAGATGGACTGATCATGCGAAAGGCTCTTTATCTTCCAAATTCTACACGGTCGAAAGACACGTGCTGGATAGGAACTCAAAAAAAATACTACAAATTATTATGCCTACATGAGCGCTTATAAAACCTCAGAATGACCATGTAGGCACATGTGAGATAATATTTGCAATTGGTGGTTTCCTATAGAGAAGAACCGGCAATAAACTCCATGGATAATCTTTTTAAAACCTAATTGATTTTAATTATCTCTCTCTGAGTCTCAGTCTATACCGTTCTCTCAAACCTATGTATAAGAGGATAGACTAATTAACTTAAAACTTAGATAGTTAAATTACATTCTACTGTTTTATCATTAAAGAGAATAATGTAATTAAAAACCAGTAGAGGCAGATGTTCCGCTCGAAATGCAACTCTGATCCTCATACATGAGGGACTGATCAAAGAAAAATAATATTCCATTGTTTGTTGTAATAATAAACTACCAAGTATCTAAGTACCTACATAACAAAAGCATACAGCGAAATAGAAAATTATGAGTCTAGCCAGGTCATTGCCCTTTCTCAAGTACTTCGTTGTTGGATCTAAAGATATAAGCCAGTTATTGATATTCATCAAGAGAAATTATTTCAGATCACGAATTGACGATAGATGTCTATTCAGGGCATAAAAGTCTTTTTTAAGAGTGGCAATCCTGCAGACGATTATTTTGATGACAAGCAGTCGCCAATTTTGGTATTATTTTGGTTCTTACATTTTTCGAATATTTTATAAAATCTACCCTCTGTAGGATTAAAACTAACGAAAGGGCTGGTTGACAGTTCCTGTGGTCCTGGAATGGCTAATACTTTGACCAAAGACTAGGTATTAACATATAACGCGAAAAATGCCGATGACACGTTGGGTCCCTTTTTATAATAATTCTTTTAAAATTTAGGTTCCGAAGCTAATAACTAGCTATTTTATATTACCTCCTACATACAAACTAGCTTTACCACTTTATCACATCAGCATAGATATATAACGTGTAACGGAAACCTCATATCTATCCAAAAGGACTGAAGACAACATCTGGTATGGAGTCTCTATGCAGAGTTTCAGCTCAAAATAAGTGACTCACAGAATTGACCCCAAATTATTGGTTTCATATGTTTCTTGAATACCAGTAATAACAAACGTGTCACAGCACTATGAGGGTCATCACTTTCTACGTCAATTGCCAATAAAACGATAATTGTCTTCGTTCTTCTTAATTTGAAAAATTCGGTCTCTGGTATCAATGTATTGAAATTTCTAATATGCTCCACACATGTACATATAGGATTAGAAAACCCTTGCCATATCGTTTATTATCATCCAAAGAAGCCGTGCGCTTGGTATGTATATACCATAGACTGTATTTTTTATTTCTATGGTAAATTACATGTTGTATATGTAGATAACTAACAGCAGAAAAACATTATAATGATATTATTTAATTATTTTTTTATTTATTTTAGTAAACAGTGAGCCAATTAGGTACAAGACCTCACATTTAGAGACAGAAAAACATTATAAGAGAAAGAAAAAATATTAATTTAAACTATGCCACAAAAGCATAAAAAAACAACAAAATAAAAACTTATATAAAATATTTACTTTCAAATACAGAAAAAGAATAGAGATAAAGTTGTGTACCTCACGGCTGTGTCAAAAAAGCTTGTTTCAGCAAAACGCCAGACCTCTAGTAATTATGTTTGTCTCACATTGAAAACTGAAGTTTCGCAGCAAACAGACTGAAATGCTCTTAGTTTTCTGATAACTTTTAAAAGAAAACACATTACAAATCTTATCGCGATCTAACTAGAAAGGTGAACCTTAGTACCGATACCGTCCCATCTCACATAACCCCAGGGAACAAAACTCGGAGTCTGGTATCAAAATAAGATCCCACTTCTAGTAAGTTTTATCCATGTAATCCCTTTTTACGGAAACCCGTAACCCTCCAACCGCAGGTGTGATGTTAAAACTGAGAACAAATTTTTAATATAAAACTGGCCAGCAGTTTATAGGCTGGTTTACATAAAATACCCGTTTTTAATGCGATTGCCACGCTATGTGTTGCGATAGAATGCAATTAATTTACTTATCCCCACTTATTTTAAAGTAAATTTACACTAACCGCAAACAACTCATTTTTTTCTAGCTATACCTATTTTATAGATATATAGATAGAATACTCTATATTGTACACCAATAATTTAAACACACACTTGATTTACAATACTGTAAAATATGGTTACAATGGCGGTCTTATCGCTGATAGCGATATCTTCCAGACAACCTTTGGATGGACTTTAAGAACATAAAACAAAGAGGGGAGGGGAAAGTCAGTGTACCTACTTCAAGTATATAACATACACAAGAGAAACTATTTAAAGTAGTTAATATAAATATATATATATATATATAAAGATGTGATGAAAATATGTCATAAAGAGAGAAATACGGTATAATCATAGGAGTGTATAAAAATGATTGACAACAGAGCTTTTAAAAGCAGCAAGTGACTGTGCTTGTCTAACTGACACCGGCAATGCATGAGACCTCTGCCTACCTTATTATACTAAGGTATAACTAGTGTCAGATATCCCGGCTTCTGACAAAACGGAACGAACATCAGGATTTACAAACCTACCGAACTGATAACCGAAACCGACAGGTAAACATTCATTTTGAATCACGGAGGAGGAAATCACGAGCTCCTCTTTCTATGATAATCAGAATTAAAACAAATATGTGATACCAATAACGTGTATACGTACAATAGACCTAGTTTAAAAACAGCACAAACATTATCAGTCTTAAGACTACGCACGCAGGGTGAAGAATCGCGGCAGTAATCTTCTCTTTGAGTTGATATATCGGAGTACAGGCAAACGCTTTAAAGTAGCGTGCCCCACTGCAAACTGCTAAGGGATCATGTATGGGGAGAGGACGCAGCCCTGGAACGCAATGGAAACTAAAAGACCAAGGTGGATTTTCAGTTAGTAGAAGTCTGACTTCCTTCCACTCCACCCAGAGTGGAAGAAGCTGAAAATAAAAGAATTTAACTTCCAAAAGAAAAACGTATCACTTACGGATCCTATCATATTGTTTTACATTAACTTAGCAAAAAGAAACCATATATGTGAAACCGAAGCCCACAATCGCCTCGCTCCCGATCATTATAATTATGTAGCAATGCCTTTAAACTGGGTGTTGAGTAAACTGATTTTATTTAAAATGGATAAGGATTATTTAAAATGTGGATTACACGATGAGTCCGGTGTGGACGGCTTATGCATTAAATTAATTTAATTTTAGTGGTTTTGTTTGTAAAATTTCTGGTTTGCTGTAGAAATTATTTGGGCTAGCGGGATTTTGAGAGCAACGAGTTGTTATTCCCTAATAAAACCTCCATTTAATTATGATCTCATAATTTGTTCAACATAATTAGTATTGAGTTTAAAAATCTATATGATGATGATGATGTTCATCCTAGCCGATTTCGGATACGGGGAGGGACTATATGATAATACGTGAAACACAAAATAATTTAAACAACTATAAAAAAATTACAAAGACGGAAGTATATGAAATTTGGAACACAGTTAAAGTGTATATGTAGAAATATTGCAAGCAAGCTAGTATCTTTATTTAATAATCTATTTTAAATAGTTTAAATGATTACCATTAGTTATTATAATTGCATAAAGAGACTGCATCTCAAGTAGCCCGAGTGAGGTACACAGACAAATGGGGAACAGCCCATCAAAACAACCGTCTATAGTCTGCAGCGGGGACATCAACTTTGGATACCGTTGAAATGAAATGAAATATTTGTTTGTAAATTGGTTATAAATAACATTTTTACTCGTCATGTTTTTTGCGTTTTAAGTTTAAATAGATGAGGCCGGTGTTTCTTAATTGACTACTCTGAGAAGAAACACCGAAACAAACTCAGAGGTCAACGTCTCTTTTAAAGTCCATACAATTCGTATTGGTCCAATCATATAAAAAGCTATGTAGAGAAAAAGATACAAGATCATACTCTATGGCAGCTAAGCAGAAAATAGCTTAATATTCTTTTCGTGTTCTCAATAGCCAATGAAGTTGACTATTAAATTCAAATATAATAATTTCAAATTCAAATGAACCTTATTCCAATCCACTTTAACAAAATCACTCAAAGTAGCGGCACTTAATTTTTTTTATGTTCATCTCTTTAATATTCAGATGGGTTTGCTTAGGGCCAATCAAAATTATATTCAAATCTAGACAGCAATATGAAAAGGTCTTTCTAACCCTTCGGCGCTTTTGGGTCACCTAGACACCTACTCGGGATTTATGTAACCTTGTAGTCAAGGCACGTCACCGGTTCATCTACTTATTACGTAAGAACGTTCGTCTGAATACATATAATTTGCTTTTTATCATTCGGAGCAGTTTGCTCCTCAGGTTAATAGACGTATTATCACACGTGTTTCTTTCGTTAAATTAATTGGAGTTATGGGTGAACAGTGAACGAAATTCGCGCATGGTATACATTATTTCGCTCCGGGCGTCGGGAGTCACTGGGTGACTTCCAGCCACCATAAGCGCAGGCCTGCGGGCTGCGAGCAATGGGTAACTCGCCGCCCGACTGAAACCATGCCCGTGTAGACGGCGCGTCGTGTTCCACGCGCGCCTCAAAGAGTGTCAGCAAATTGTCGGGGCCCATAAGAGGGCCGTTGCCTGCCGGGGTGGGCCTCGGAACACGAAGGGCATATGATAGAACACAGATGGGTTTTAGTCAGTAGAAGTCTGACACACCCTCCCACTTCGCCCAGATTGGGAGGCAGTCATAGGATGATTTGCCACCCTTAAAAAAATGGTATACATTATTTTAATGCGTTATTCATCAACTGCTTAGGTTTATTCCAACTTGGTTCCAAGCTGGGTTGGCTTTCAGTGGAATTGGTTGCAGCTGGGTATTATAGGTGTTTTAATGGAACGACTGCCTATCTTACCTCCACAACCCAGTTACTGGTTAACACGATACCCTTTGGCGAGAGCAGTGTCAGAGAGAGAAACAACAGTCAACAGCATTGATGGGACCCGACAGAGCCATTTTTGACAGGCCCGTTGGTATAGTGGTCAGTGGCCCTGACTGCTATGCGCAAGGTCGTGGGTTCGATTCCCACCTAGGACAAATGTTTGTGTGATGAGCACGGTCATTTGTTCTTTGTCTGGGTGTAATTTATCTATAATATATATGTATTTAGAAATATATATGTATGTTTATCAGTTGTCTAGTACCCATACCACAAGCTCTGCTTAGTTTGGGACTAGATGGCGTTGTGTGAAAAAAAAAAAAAAAGTTGTGGAATATTATTATTATTTCCTGCCGCAGTTGCGGGCATATTCCAACAAGATACAGATCGCAGAATGGTCGAGTCCTACAATAGGACTTTTGAACATATAGACATTTTTGCATGTTCTCCCTATCGGTTTAAAAGTCTTATACTTAAGGAGCTTTCTTGAATGTTATTCTCTATTTTGTATTTTTTTTTTGAATATTATATAAATTATATACATTATACCATACATATTATACACATATATATCACAGTAAGTTGATTTAATAAGCTAGTATTATCCTATATATATAATGCATTTGTAACCCTAGCGATTATTGTTTTCATGTATCGTATCCAATTATTAATCTGTGAACAGCGTTGTGGGCTGTAATATTGTTTATAGTGTTTTGCGTATTTATTGTTTCTATGTTTTATATTGTGGCTGTTTGTTGTTCCTCTTGAATAAAATAAAATCAAATAAAATAAGATACCACAGCCAGAACGCAAGGGCAACTCAATCAATCAATTCACTTATTTCAGGCAAACCTGGCCCATACAAATAAAATACTTACATACTTTAACAATAACTATAAATAAACTAACACATATTACTTAACTAAAACCAAAGTTAAACAAAATACACAGAATAATCTAATACTATAATAAACTAATACATATAAAAACCTTATAAAACTATCACTTTACACACAATGTTGACGGCGTCATGTTTCGCTGCGAGTTGCCGCGTAACCGTCCTCGGAAACGTCGATAAACGACACCTTTCGGCCAAAAGTCCTCCTTTAGGCAATTCTGTAGATGGTGGGTTGGAACTCGAACCACGAACGACTTAAAGTTGATGATTTGGTGCGATTACAACCTTTCAACTCTCTGAGTCCAGTTTGTTTTCACCTTCATATACTGCACGACATCCTCAGTCGTAGTGGAGTAATGCAGTAGAAGTGTGATACTCCCTTGCGCTCCACACACATTCTGCTCCGACGCTCGCCCGCGACAGTCGTCCCGCTCCGCGCTCTCGATCGTTCCGTGCCTGAGTCATCGCTCCGTTCGTCACGCCCGCCGTGACGTCACTCGTAGTCGCCGACTACGACGCCTGGTCCGGATCCGCCATTTTCGAGGCGGTGAAGGATATCGTGTTTCTCTAACAGAGATTGTCAAAACAATTTGGTTTGGCCCCTTCAGGGTAAAACCACAGTTTCGTGGTCCTTGGTTGGAAACCTCACGGTGTCAACAAAACCAAGGGGGTGCTGACCCGACGCACCCGCTGATCCCCTTCAGGGTGAAGCAGTCAATTGGAGTCGAGTGCTAGGTTTTGGCCTTGGGGGATCTCCTAGTCAAACCTAGTTACTGAGTTCTCTTCACAGCATACACACCTAGTGTCGGTTGGGTGTATCTACCCCTTCGCACTAGACCCAATAGGGCCCGGTACGCACATTAAGATTGGCGACCGGATTACAAGCTTAGGGCACACCATTAGGCACACACCTCCCTGCTATCCCCGCAGGGAGCGAACTCACCTCCGGGTCATTCCCGCCCGGAGGGTTAGGCAAATAGGGCCCCTCAGGCCACATCAGACGGCAACACAGCTACCGAGTTTGTCTGGGTTTCTCTTCTCGGTAGCGAAGTGTTAGGAGAAACTCCGGGGCAGGGCTCTTTGGGGACCGTCTGCTCGGGGAGCTCACGTTTGACGTGTCTCCTCGAGGCGCTTATGTTAGGGTTAGGAGATTAGGATGCCCACTATTGTCGCCTCCAATATGGAGGACAGAGTGGAAGATCTCATGACCAAATTAGAGTCCCTAACGGTTCGGTTAAATCTAACAACCGAGATATTAGGAAAGATCCTATTTGAAAACCCCGCCCTACAAAGGGAGTATAAAGTTGAGATAGAAAAAATACCCCCCGCGGTGTTTCCCATCCCACAGCCAGATTTAGGTCCCACCCCCGCGCCCATCGCAGATAGGTCCCCCTCCCCCCCAGACGTCGAAATGGACTCTGAGGAGGAGGAACAAGAAAAAGAGGGCTCGGACGGCGAGCGCTCGGAGCGCGCAGAGAGCATACACTCTGAGCGCTCGGAGCGAGCGGAGTCCGAACACTCCTCCGACCAAACCTCTTCCTCCGACGAGTTTATCCTCGTCGAGGGAAAGAGGAAGAAGAGGTCGCAGGCCTCGTCCTCCACTCAGGCCCCTAAGGCCAAGAAACCCTCCCCTCCCGAGCCAGCACGCTTAGTGCAGAGCCAGCCCTCCACTTCCTCGGCCACTAGGCCTAGCCCTACCCAAACCCCAGTCGTCAGCGCCTCAGTGCGCAAGACCATCCCTCCCCCACCCATCTTCATCCATGACAAGGGGGCTTGGACAAACGTGTCCAAAGCGTGTGGCGAGCAACGCATCGCCTACACGAATGCCCGCGCCGTTCAGAACGGCATAAAAGTAGGGTTAGCGACAGCTAACGACCACCGCGCGCTTTCGAAGCTACTCAAGGCTCGAAATATCCCCCACCACACTTATACGCTCCATGAGAGCAAGCCCGTTCGGGTGGTCCTCTGCCGGATCCCCAGTGAGATCCCCACCACCGAGATCGTCTGCGACTTAGAGTCACAGAACATCCCGGTGATTGAGGTGCACCGTATGCACGGCAGAGGTGGCAGGGCGTCTAACAACGTCCTCGTCATCTGCCACCCCGTCTCCGAAGGTCCCCACCCCATCTTTGCGCTGAAGACTGTATGCAGTCTTTCAGGAATTCTCATTGAGAAGCCACATAAGAGTGGCACGGTAGGCCAATGCCACCGTTGCCAGTTGTACGGCCACGCGCAACGGAATTGCTTCGGCAAACCCCGGTGCGTAAAGTGCCTGGGCGATCACGGCACCGCGGAGTGCAGTCGCCCAAAAGATAGGTCCCAGTGCCCAGACCCGCCCAGCTGCGTGCTGTGCGGGCAATCCGGCCACCCCGCCAACTACCGAGGCTGTCCGAAAGCCCCGAAAACCTCCGCCCCTAAACTGGCAACGCGCGCTAGCGCACGCCAGGGACGAGAGTGTCCTACACTCTCGTCTGAGCTCCCCCAGACCCTCAGTCCCCAGCGTCCAACTCCTTGGACGGCGGCGAATCACGCCCAAAACTTCCCGGCACTAAGGCCGAAAGTCCCTGGGCTGATGGATCAACCCAACATGCCCTCCGCCCCGGTTGTTGTGGCTTCTCAGCCCCCACCTCCTCCCCAGTCACTCCCTCGCTCGGATGAGCCGGAACTCGATGCGTTCCTCATCCTTGGGAATACTTTTAGTTTCTTCCAGTCCTCCCGCGCCATCCAAATGGCAAAGGAGGTCGTGGCCTGCACTAGTATCAACTCCCTGATTCGGGTATACTCTAAGTATCCCGATGTCAAAAGTCATTTTGATAACCTTTTTAAACAGCCATAATGTATAACACGGCTAGTAAGAGATTAAAGCCCCGATCCCTAAAGCTAGGTTACTTCAATGCCAATGGCATCACCAATCAACGGGATGAGATCGCGACTTTCCTTCGCGATCATAGTCTCGACATCCTTCTGGTCCAAGAGACCTTCCTCAAACCCCACCTTAGGGATCCCAAGGTAGCCAACTACCGGCTAGTTAGGAACGATAGGACTAGATGCCACAGAGGTGGCACTCTAATATATTATAGGAACTCCCTGCACTGCATCCCTATGGATCCGCCGCCCCTTGCCCACTTAGAGGTATCCGTTTGCCGGCTAGGCATGACGGGCCATCCCTCTATCACAATAGTATCCGCGTATCTCCCACCGCACAGCGACGTAGATTCAAATTCTTCGATAAACGCCTCACTACGAAGCGACCTTACAGCCCTTCTTGACATGAGTGACTCCGTCCTTATAGCGGGGGATCTCAATGCCAAACATCCCGCATGGTGTAGTCGTATTACCAACCCCCGTGGGAAGGTACTATACGACCTTTGCACACCTCTCCACATAGATATCATAGGTCCTATGCGGCCTACTCATTATCCGTTCGAGCCATCCCACTTGCCCGACGTACTCGACATTGCCCTCCTGAAGAATGTGAACTTACGTTTGCACTCTTTAGAGACGGTAGACGAACTTGACTCTGACCATAGACCGGTGATCTTGGAGTTAACTCCGAGATCGGGTCCCTATGACCCTAACCGCCCCCCTCCCACACAGGTGATCACTGACTGGAGGAAAGTAGGCGAATTGCTGAAATCCAACACGTCTCCTCACCTGGACAAGATCCCCGACCACATCCAGTCCGCCGCCGACACGACGGCTGCGATCGACTCACTCACGGAGCACGTGCAATCTGTCTTGAACGACTGTTCAAAGGAGATTCCGGTGTCAGAGCACTGGCGCCGGAAACTCCCGGATGATGTACGGGCCCTGCTGACTGAGAAGAACGCAGCAGTCCGTGCCTACAGAGCTTTCCCCTGCCAGAATAACAAAACTTTCATGCGGTACTTACAGCGCAAAGTAAGTAACAGCATCAGAGAGTGGCGTGAAGCCGGCTGGGACAAGACCCTGAGCGAACTGGAACCCACCCACCATGCCTTCTGGCAACTTCAGCGGAAGATGCGCGCCACTGAGGTTGCCACAATGCCTCCCCTTATCCGCCCGGACAAAAGCATTGCCTTCGACGACGAAGACAAAGCCGAATGCCTAGCCGACAGCCTGGAGGCACAGTGCTCTCCCAGCTCCCAACCAGCCGACCCAGCCCACCTTGCCCACGTGGATGCTGAGGTCGAACGTAGATCTGCCCTACCCCCTGTCGAGGACCCTGATGCTCCCCTCCCCCCCGTCACGGAAGACGAGGTGGAGGAGATCATCAAGAAACTCAAACCTAGGAAAGCTCCCGGGACTGACAGACTGACCACTAGGGCACTTAAACTCCTCCCACGTACGATCATAGTCCTACTGGCTGCCATCTTCAATGGCGCCTTGTCCAACAACTTGTTTCCACAAGCTTGGAAAGAGGCTATAGTGATAGGTATCCCAAAACCCAAAAAGCCCAAGAACCTCCCGACTAGCTATAGACCCATTAGTCTGCTCAGCGCCCTCGGCAAGGTCTACGAGCGGATTATTCTTAATCGGCTCAAGGACTTTGTCGAGGCCAAGAGCCTAATCCCTAACGAACAGTTTGGCTTTAGAGCCCATCATTCCAGTGTCCACCAAGCCCACCGCATCGTAGAGCACATTAGCGGCCGCTTTCAACGCGGTCTGGTGACGGGGGCCCTATTCTTTGATATAGCGAAGGCTTTCGACAAAGTCTGGCACAATGGCTTAATTTATAAGCTCTACCAACTAGGTGTGCCGGACCGTCTCGTGCTCATCATTCGAGACTTCCTGTCGAACCGCTCCTTCAGATATCGTATCGAAGGAGCGCTTTCCACTCCCCGCCCTATCAGAGCCGGCGTCCCTCAGGGCGCCGTGCTCTCCCCCCCACTCTTCACGCTATTCACTAGCGATATCCCCAAAAAGCCCCCAGTAGAGTTATCCCTATTTGCCGACGACACGGCCATCTACTACTCGGGACATAATCCCGTTAGCATCGCTCATACCCTCCAGACCTCAGCCAACGCACTAGGCGATTGGTTTAGGAAATGGAGGATTGAGGTAAATCCCGACAAAAGTCAAGCAGTCCTGTTTCGCAGGGCTCGCCAGCATAAAAAATTCACCCCCCCACGCCCGATCACTATGTTCGGCAAGCCAATCCCTTGGGAGAAGCGAGCCAAATACTTAGGTGTGATCCTCGACCAGTTCCTGAATTTCAGTGAGCACATAAAGTCGGTTCGCTCGCGAGCCGCTTTCGCTCTCGGTAGGCTCCACGCCCTGCTGAATAAACACAGCAAGCTCTCCCTTAAATGTAAAATCCGAATATACACGACATGCATACGTCCTATCATGACGTATGCCTGTCCGGTGTTTGCTCATGCCAGTCCCAATCAGATCCATAGGATGCAAGTCATTCAGAACCGTTTTCTCCGAAAGGCCACGGGCGCGCCCTGGTTCTGTAGGAACGAGGATCTCCACGTAGACCTCAAACTCCCGACCATAAAGCAAGTGTTGAAACGCATGTCAGTGCGTTACTTCACCTCTGCTGAGACCCACACTAACCCCCTGATCGTATCGGCCGCCCGATACAGACCCTCCAAGATTTCTCGGGTTCGTCGCCCGCGTAACATCCTAGACGAGCCTGACGACCCCACCACCATCCGACAAGAGAGCAGTAGGGAAACCAGCACTCTTAGAAGACACAGATACAGAACGCGTTCCTTATTCCGGCCTCGCCGACGAGGCCCATCGCGACGTCCGCGTACCTGTAATGAAAATCCTCCCCGACCTTTGCCAAACGAGCCAGCCCGCGATGCTGAGCCAGTAGCAATAAATACTCCCGAAAATAATATGACCCAGCCTGTCCCTTTGCTGCCCTCCCAAAATGACCCCGCTATGCCGAGGCCCGTACTCCACAGGGAGTGCCCTTAGCGTGCGGTCATTAGTTTTTAAGTATATTTTAGTTTGTAAGCCCTGGCTGGGGGCCTTTAATTTATTAGAGGTCACCACAGGAAAGTCCGGTTAAGTAGACTCACAGCCTTAGTGTGCTGATCTACAAGTGGCCCTACCTAAAAAAAAAAAAAATAAAAAAAAAAAAAAAAAAAGCGCTCCACACACACCGGGAGAAGTCAAATGATGATTTTCCCACGCAGCAAAAAACCCAACATGGATAAAAGCTACGCAAATGATGATTCATAGTTGATTTGCATGTCGTTAGTTAACTGTGGAAATAAAACATTTAAACTTCTTATTTTAATTTCCCAAGTCTCACCATTAAAAATAACTAGAGACAGCATCTCCCCGGTTTCCACGTTAACATAAATGAGGTTAAAAGAAAACACAATGCAGTTTTCTCTTGAAATCTCTCAGTTGCTCTAATTAATCTACAATGAACAATCTGTCTCATTCATTTAAACTACAGTAAAAAGGATTAAATAACCACAAGTTCAGATAAGTCTTTTGTAGCCTTTTGTCTTTTTCTTTTCTTAGTAAAGTTTCCTCTATCTACTGCGGCACTCGTCACAGATATCTTTAGAAGTTACTCTACATAATTTTGCAAATTTTAGGGTTGTCTGACACTTTTTATAACAGTTTTAAAAGCTCTCTGGATGACGGATAAATATTTCAGAGGTACTCCCATTTTATAGAGGTGAAATAATTTATGTTTCAAAAGTATTTGGGTACTTTTTCAGACTGGTTTTAGTGGGGTATGCAGTAATAGCGTGTCTGGTCTACATTGTGTGTTATATGGCGGGTTCACGCAAAGCACGTCTGACCTTTGGAATTTGCAAAAGTTTTTGGTGAAGGAACTTTGTAGAATAAATTTTTCACTATGTTCGTTTCAAAACTATTGTGTTAAATTAACGTGCATAGAAAATAATATCTTGTTAGAGCCCTCACAAGTTACTTGTTATGTACTTAAACAAAAAACTTTTTCACAAAGAATTAAACCGACTTCCATCTTAAGTCCCTAATAATAAATAAATAAAAAACACTGCAAAGCCAAAAATATACTTTAATTTCAGTAGTGAGTGTTTTTGGTTTTGTATTTTCGTTTTCTTGACACCGACTTCCGATATTAAAGTATATTTTTGACTTTGAAGTGTTTTGAGATGGAAGTCGGTTTTATTTTTTGTGAAAATGTTTTTTCATGCTTTTAGTAGATCGTCGGTTTGTAATTTATCTAGTTACAAAAGCCTAAATGTCAACTTATCATCTATTGCAAAATACTTATTTTCCCGATGCCAGGCCGTTAATTATTAAGGTACTTCACCCAAGCTCCACTTCACCATATGCATTGTGACTAGTGTTGCCCAAATGAGAGTCTCGCAAGAGTCTTCAAGAGTCTCAATTAAATTGATTCATTTGGTTGGCCTATGTCAATTCAAGCTCAAAATGTACCTACTCTGTTACATTGTTCTGAGATCTCAACTACCGTTTAATAAATATCAATAGGATAATCGCTAATTGCAAGACTCTTGCGAGACTCTCGTTTGGGCAACACTAATTGTGACGAGTATAAGATGCTTAACTGCTTCGCAGAAAGAGGTGACCGCTTTCCATACCTCCTCGCTCCGGAACATGGATTGAACCAGGGCCGGGAGCGAGAGGTTGCCGCCTATCGCCCCTACGAGGACACGGCGGAGCTCAGCACAAGCAGGGCAAACCTCCACTGTGTGTTCCACCGTGTCCTCAGGGCGATCCTCGCAGAGTATAAAGTGCTTAACAACCATATTCAAGTATTCGAATCGCAACCCATGGAATAAGATTCAGACGAACTGAGAACCTCCTCCTTTTATTGAAGTCGGTTAAAAAACTACATACATGAAAACCCATAACAAACATGTTACTTTTATATCATCTGCTCAGCCTTTCTAAGGTGGCCAGCTTCCAGTCTAACCAAGGGCGGATCCAGCTTTGCTGCCAGGTACTGGTACAGGTACAGGGTCACATAATCGTGGTCAAGTCACAAGAAGTTATAATTTGTATTTCCTGACTCCGCTGCCACTTGGCCATCCATTGCCGATATTCGTTTACAACGACAGAAACTGAAATATTATCTAGTAACAATGTTTAAAAATGTTAATTAGTGGTCCACCTAGGTCCTGGAACCAGCCCAGGGGGGGCTCATGACCCCATGACCCCCCCCCCCCGGATCCACCCTTGTGTCTAACTGGATACAGCTGGGTACCAGTTTTTTCGTTTAGTTATTTTCGGACAGAATGCATACTAATTTGTAAGTAAAACCAGTTATACATCAATTTTAGTTAGAGACTTAAAATATTTATCTATGACTAATTAACGTAACTTCCTGCAGTCTAAACTCTGCTAAATTTCAGCTTGATATCTTCATGTTGTCCTCATAATAAGAGTTGTGACACACAGACAGACGAATAATGCAGTGATCCTGTAAAGTTTTCGTATTTCTTTTGATGCTTGGAACACTATACATTCTAATTCTAGTAGTAATAGACACAGGTCTAATTCGACAAAACGTCACACAACAAGAACTTGCCTGGAGTACGGAGTGTTTTATACGACATGTTGTAGTTGTATTAATAAATTGTGTATTATTCTTTTCTGTATGTGTGGAGTTTATAAGAGATATGATATACTTCCTGAGTGAAAATACATAGTTTGATATACAGCGTCTTTTCGGAAAGGATACAAATAAATAAACCCATACAGAGATACAGAATGGAATCTGTTGAAGGTTGTATTCAATTGAGCTGCTGGTTAGAAAGATTGTCTATTGACGTGACAAAGTCACTTTTGAAGATAATGGTTTTTTCCGTGTATGAATACGATACAATGAAAAGTCCTTACGTAAAATAAACGTATTTAATTTTGATCTCAAGTAATCTTTGATTCTAGTTGTGCACTCTGCGTTACAGAAGCGTAGCCTTCTAACAGGTTATTGGCCCAGAATAGCCAAGAGTTTATTAGCTTTTAATAAGTTATGGCGACACCAAAAATAGAGTTACTGAATCATCAAAATTATGATACGTGGAAAATACAAGTACAGGCTTTACTCATAAAAAATCAAGCCTGGAAGTATGTTAACGGCTCCCTAACGAAACCGACAGCCACGGGGGCGGTATGCGAATGGTCCGAGAAGGATGACATGGCGAAGGCCGACCTGATTATGGCAATAAGTCCTGGTGAGTTAAAACATATTCGAGGGTGTGTAACTGCACACGAGATATGGAAGAAGTTGGAGAGCGTATACGCATCGGAAGGTCCGGTAAGAAAAGCAAGTATACTTAAAAAGCTTACGTTGAGCCGTATGAAGGAGGGCGATGATGTACAGCGTCATTTAAGTGATTTCTTTGAGGCAGCGAACATGTTAAATGATATGGGTGTTGAGATACACGAGGACATGTTGTCGATTTTATTGCTGTATAGTTTACCGAAAAGCTATGAGAATTTTAGATGCGCTATGGAAAGTAGGGACGAATTACCGAAAGCAGAAGTGCTTAAAATTAAGATATTAGAAAAAGCTAACATTTCAAATTCAACGGAAGCTGAGAATATCGAGGGTGCTATGTATGTGAAGCGTAGAGTACCGAAGAATGCAAAACAGGAAGAACAAAAACCTAAGACCAAAAAATTTACCTACAAATGCTTTAAATGTCATAAATATGGTCATAAAGCTTCAGAATGTAAGATGAAGCGGAGCAATGACGATGCTAAATATATAGATCCAGAAGAGGAAGAGGACAGTACTTTTGATATTCTTTTTAATTGTACAAATCTTTCGAACTCTTTAAAAACTACAAAGAATGACTGGATACTTGATAGTGGATGTACATCGCATTTGTGTAATAATTTAGATAAATTTACAGATAACTTTTGTGTTTTGCAGGATAAACTCAACTTAGCATCTAATCTGTCGACTGATGTAAAGGGCAAAGGTGATATACGGTTGTCAGCATCAAACAGGAGAATTACCTTCAAAAATACCTTGTTCATACCAGATCTTCGTAGCAATTTACTGTCAGTAGCAAAAATTGCAGATAACGGGTATGAGATTAATTTTACTAATGATAGGGCCTGTATAAATGATGCGACGTCTGGTAAGACCGTGATGACAGCTGTACGAAAGGGAAATCTTTACCTTGTTAAGGAATTGAATGAAAAAGCTTATTCTGCTGTGGATTCAATTGATATCCTAGCTTGGCATGAGCGTATGGGTCATTTAAATGGTAGAGATCTCGTAAAACTACTGAACTGAAAGAGGCAGATTTACGTTATATATCCAATTGCGATATATGTGCTAAGGGCAAAATGAGTTCATTACCTTTTTCTAAGTCGAGTGGACCGTGTAATGAGTTATTACGTATCGTACACTCAGACGTGGTAGGTCCGATGAAAACGCAATCCATAGGAGGCGCGAAATATTTTGTAAGCTTTATCGATGACAGTTCCCGGTGGTGTGAAGTTTACCTACTAGGGAAGAAAAGTGCAGTATTTAGTGCATTTAAACTTTATAAAAATTACGCTGAGAAGTTGACAGGAAAGAAAATAAAATTTCTTCAGACTGACAATGGTGGTGAATATTGCAATCGCGAGTTTGATGAATTTTTAGAGAAAGAAGGTATCAGACGAAGATTGACAATACCACATACTCCTCAGATGAACGGTGTCAGCGAACGCATGAACAGAACTTTGTTGGAAATGGCTAGGTGCATGTTGTTGTCGTCTGGTCTATCTGTAGGCTTTTGGGCGGATGCGGTTGTGACAGCATGCTACATACGTAACCGTTGTCCAACCAGCAGCTTAGATGGAGGCATCCCTTTTGAAAAATGGACTGGAACTGCTGTGGACTTAACGATTATCCGAAGTTTTGGTACCAAAGCGTACGTTTTTGATAAGACATCAGGGAAGGACAAGTTCGATGCACGTGCCCGCGAGGGAATCCTAGTTGGATATCCGAGATCTACGAGGGGATACCGAATTTGGATTCCAGCTGAACAGAAAGTTATTGAAGCTAGAGACGTTAAATTTCAAACAGAAGTAAAAACCTTGAAAAGTGATAAGAATATTAAATTAAAAGTTGATAATAATATTCGAACACGAGAGAAATCTATAATTCGAACTGTAGAATTTGAAGTACCAAATGAAGCCACACAAAAACCTACCTTAGGTGCTGGTGATTTTGCTAGAGAACAAGAACTCACTGTAAGAGAGCGCTCAGGAAGTGGTGACTTTCAAGACAATAGAGACGACTCTCGTTGCAATTGTGATATAAATATGGATCAAATTGAAGAAGTTGCGGAGGACTGTCGTAGACAGCCAATTTTAAAGCGAGCTCCTGGAAGACCTAAACTTATTAAGGGGGAGCGTGGACGTCCGAAGAAAGTATACAACATGGTAGAAGTACATTCAGGAGATGCAGAACGAATGGAAGGAAATGAAGAACATCAAGGTAATGTTAATAAGACAGATCCACAAGTTGAAGGTGAAGTGTTGAACAATGAAAATCATGAAGAGAATGATGAAGAATTCTTTTCTGCAATGGCTGAAATATCTCTTGAAGAAGCGTTATCAAGCGATGATCATGTGGGGTGGCGAGAAGCAATCCTATCCGAGATAACAAGCTTAATAAAGAATGAAACTTGGGATATTGTAAAGAAGCCTAAAGACCGAGAGATCGTAGGTTGTCGTTATGTATTGACAACAAAATTGAATGTCGACTTGAGCACGAAGAAGAAGGCTCGATTGGTAGCAAAGGGTTTTAGTCAACGTTATGGAATAGACTACCATCAAACGTATGCACCAGTAGCAAGACTTGAATCAATTAGATTACTAATGGCACTTGCTGTAGAATTGAACCTCGAAGTACATCAATTGGATATCAACACAGCATATTTGAATGGTCGACTTGATGAAGAGGTATACATGCAAATACCGAAAATTCTCTATGAGAGTCTTAATACTTTGATTCGAAGAGAAGATAAGAACTCAGTAATTCATGTGCGCGCTAGAAAAATGTTACGAGACCTCAAGGCTGGAGGAGACGCCTGTTTACTAAGGCGATCATTATATGGTTTAAAGCAAGCGGGACGACAGTGGTATCTCAGATTTGATGAGAAGCTTCGTCGAATGGGCTTAATGCCAACTAAGAATGAACCATGCCTTTATCAACAGCGGAGGGCAGATGGAACAATTTGAATAGTAACAATTTACGTTGATGATGTTTTAGTAGCTTCACAGAATGTTAAATGGATAGAACATTTTAAGAAAAACTTAGCTGAAGATTTTGAGCTGAAAGACTTTGGACCAGCCAAATACTGTCTAGAGATAAAAATTAAAAGAAAAGATGGTGCTATAAGTCTTTCACAGCGAAATTATATCAAAGATACTTTAAAGAAATATGGTATGGAAGATTGCAAAACAGTGTCCACTCCATTTGAAGTTGGACTGAATTTTGCAGAGCCGAAGAAAGATCGTGATAAAGATCACAAAGAACAGGCAACGTAGCCGTATCGAGAACTGATAGGCACGTTAATGTACCTAAGCGTGGGTACGAGACCTGATATTTGTAATACTGTTTCAAAATTAGCTCAGTTCACGACTTGTCCTAACCATATGCATTGGATTGCGGCTAAGAGGGTTCTTCGATATTTGAAGAAAACAATCGACTATCGTCTAACGTTTCGTAAGACAGGCAAAACGTTGATAGGTTACTCGGATGCCGACTGGGGTAATTGTTTAATCGATAGGCGGTCATACTCTGGTTATGCTTTTATTTTAGGAGGAGCAGCCATTTCTTGGCGGTCTCAAAAACAGAGAACTGTAGCCACGTCGTCCACTGAGGCAGAATACATTAGTGCTAGTGAGGCGATGAAGGAAGCTCTCTACTTAAGTAGTTTATTGAGGGAGATAGGATTATCAGGGCTATCTAAAACTACTGTATATGCTGACAACCAGGGGGCGATATACCTTGCTAAAGATCCTGTCTATCATGCTCGTAGCAAACACATAGACATAAAATATCACTTTATTAGGGATGTACTCAAGGGTAACATCGTTGAGTTGAAACATGTGTCGACAGATTTCATGCTGGCTGATGTTTTGACGAAAGCTTTACCTGTATGTAAGCATTATAAATGTACTGAAGGCTTAGGGCTGCAGCAGCTAAATTGAAGGGGCGTGTTGAAGGTTGTATTCAATTGAGCTGCTGGTTAGAAAGATTGTCTATTGACGTGACAAAGTCACTTTTGAAGATAATGGTTTTTTCCGTGTATGAATACGATACAATGAAAAGTCCTTACGTAAAATAAACGTATTTAATTTTGATCTCAAGTAATCTTTGATTCTAGTTGTGCACTCTGCGTTACAGAAGCGTAGCCTTCTAACAGAATCTGGCCTTACTTTGTCGGAAAATGCCAAACAAATCTGTCCTTTTTTACCAAAATAGGAGGAGTTTCTCAATTCGTTAGTAAATTTTTATGTAATACCGAACTTATTATAACTTATTATATATAATAACAGTATTATGTAACTACAATAAAAATAAAAAACTTATAAAAAAATATATATTGGTAAGTGATAACCAAAAGCAGTATGCCGCACAGCCGTAATATATGCGTATGCAAAAGGTGCGATTGTTGTGTTGCAACATGCAACCCAAACCAATACTCAACACATGTTTTGCCCGTATACGGAAAACCCTCAGAAGATGACGACTCGGCAAACTAACGTACAGACCATCTCATCTGATCTGATGGCATTTGATGATATGGTCAAAGAGGAAACCAGCTTAATTAAAATTTAGAAGTAACCTATTAACTCTTCATTTAAGACCTCAAGCTTAAAGTTATCAGGTTATAGTACCTAACTAAATCAACATCTATGTATACGTGTAATAAAACAGTAAAAAAAGTGTGTGTGTACATATTTAATAAAAAGTAATTGAGGGGGTAAAATAAAATGTCCGCCTGTTTGTACTCGCTAATCTATAATTATATCGGAAACTAGAACACTTGATGGAGAAATTAAGGCGTGAGTGGAGCCCCAGGAAGAAGCTAATAGTCAATTAAACAAAACAAATTATATTCATTCATTAATTTATTTGGAACAGCAGTTAACGTTTGAGCTATTTATTTGTTTTCATAGCAATAAGATCTAGAGAAACTAGTGAACTAAATACCATCTTGTCACTGTGATGTGTGTAATAATATTTAGATTATGAGGGTAGTTTTATATCTATTGGTTCATGCGATATTGTCACCACCGCCGCGCTAGTCCGCAAATATATGCTGTGCTATCCATACGTCTTTCATTCCGCTCACAGTCGACTCAGTACCTACTAACTATATATTTCTCAGTGGCGACGAGAATTGAACAATTCGCGTGTAATTTAAAGTGTTTACCATGTCGGTCGGGAAAATTAGTGAGTTTAACTTGCATAAAGACGATTGGAACCTATATATTGAACGCTTAGAACAATACTTCGTGGTGAACGATATACGGAAAGAGTTACATGTGCCGACGTTAATAACCGTTATGGGTGCAGAGAGCTACGAGTTTCTTGTCAATCTATGTACACCGAATAAACCTAAAATAAAAACTTTTGAGCAGTTATCGGAAATAATGGGTAAACATTTACAACCTAAACCAAGTGAACTCGCCGAGAGGTACAAGTTCAGGCATAGGAAACAGAAAGAGGGCGAGTCCATATCCGAATACGTGACGGTACTTAAGAAAATGTCGAAGACCTGTGAATTTGGTGTCAAGTGACGTGCCAGGCGGTGACGGTGAGAAGACAAGTAGCAGGCGAGCAGCGGCAGCAGGGCGGAACGCGGGGCGACGCGCGTGTGGGACGAGAGATGCGTGAACGGCGCACGGGCCACGGGTCAGCGATGTCGGTGCCGGGTGAGCGGGCTCGGCTTGGGGAGCGAGCTCGGTCGCAGCGACAGTGTCGTGTGTGTGGCGCTAGTCACGATGAATCAATGTGCAAGTTCGCACGTTACGTGTGCAGGGTGTGCAACCAGCAAGGGCACCTGCGACGTATGTGCCCCAATCTAGTGCAGCAACATCAGGTTGACGTGCAAACCGCGGGCAGTGATAAGGACGCGGACAGTGACGAGGTAATTTTTGTTGATGTCTGTAAATTGTCGATTTCCAGTTGCAAACCTATCTATATAACATTGAATGTGCATAACAAAGAAATAGCGATGGAATGTGATACCGGAAGCGCGGTGTCTTGTATTAGTCGCGAGTGTTACAATAGGCTGTTTAACGATCTTCCTCTGCAACCTTGTAAATTAACTTTAAGATATTATACTGGTGAAATTGTAAAACCATTGGGTATAATAAGACCGCAAGTTCGTTATAAGAATAGAAGTGAATTTTTGGAATTACTGGTTATCGAGAAAGGAAAAACTATTCTTTTAGGGCGACATTAGATAGCGGCATTAAGAATCCAACTTCCCGATTTTAATTATGATGTTAATAATATAAGGGAAAATGATGATTGTGATGTATCTTTTATCAGTTCCAAATATTGTAACGTGTTCGCGGAGGGTCTCGGGCGCTTTACGGGCGGTGCTGTGAGCATTCACGTGCGGCCGGGCGCGCGGCCGGTGTTCATGCGTGCGCGCCCGCTGGCGTACGCGCTGCGCAAGCCGGTGGAGCGCGCGCTGGGCCAGCTCGTGCGCGACGGAGTTCTCACCCCGGTCGAGCGTTCCGACTGGGCTACACCGATAGTACCAGTCGTAAAGAAGGATGGTAGCATTCGTATCTGTGCCGATTATAAATTAACCTTAAATAAAATTATTGAAATTGACCGTTATCCGTTGCCGAGGGTAGAAGAATTATTATTTCGTCTTCGAGGGGGTGATCACTACAGTAAAATCGATTTGTCGCAAGCGTACGCACAATTTGAGCTCGATGATACAAAAAAATACACGGTGATAAATACGCATAAGGGATTGTATATGTACAATAGATTAGTGTATGGTTTATCGTCTAGTCCGGGCATTTTTCAGAGGCGAATTGAACAGTTATTCGCTGACATGTCACATGTAGGTGTTTTTCTCGATGACATAATCGTGACAGGTAGTACGAAATCAGACCATATTAAAAATCTACATAAAGTCTTCCAGCGGTTGCAAGAGTACGGACTTAGAGTAAAAAAGGAGAAATGCGTTTTCTTTTCAAAGTCTGTTTCTTACTTAGGCCATATGATAAGTAAAGAGGGGGTGCACACGTGCCCAGATACCTCCTGTTAATATCACCGAGTTAAGAGCGTTTATAGGTCTAGTAATGTATTATGCAAAATTTATTAAAAATATTAGTACTGTTCTTGCTCCATTATATAACCTTCTTAAGTCAGGGGCTAAGTTCAATTAGAGTGAAGATTGTGAGAGAGCTTTCTTGAGAGTGAAACGCCTTTTGGTGGAAGGGGAAGTATTAATTCACTATAATCCGGAGCTGCCACTGATTTTAACTACAGATGCGAGTAGCGTGGGCGTTGGCGCGGTGATATCGCTAGTTACAGAGGGTGGTGAGCGGCCGGTGGCGTATGCGTCGCGATCGCTCACACCGACCGAACGAGCTTATGCGCAGATAGACAGGGAGGCACTTGGGATTGTATTCGGGGTTCGTAAGTTTCACCAATATTTGTATGGTCGTCACTTTATACTACGAACTGATCATAAACCCTTAACATATATATTTGGTGATAAAACGGGTATCCCAGTAATGGCAGCTTCACGGCTACAACGATGGGCGGTTCTGTTATCGGGTTACAATTATAATATTGAGTATATCGCGTCTAGCAAGAACAGCGCAGACGCTTTATCACGCTTACCATGTAGGAATAGTTACTTTGATAAGTCGAAAACAGAAAGTACATATGTTAATTTTGTAGAAAATTTTTTACCTGTCACTCGCAATGATATCAAAAGAATGGTATCCAAGGATAAGGTATTAGGCAGAGTCATGTTATATATACAGTCAGGTTGGCCGGCAGTTTGTCCTAATAGTGATGAGATTAAGCCGTTCTTTGCTAGGCGAAATGAATTATACGTAGAATGTGGGTGTATAATGTGGGGCTATCGCATGGTGATCCCTGAAACATTGCAAGGGCAAATATTAAATCAGTTGCATAGCAGCCATATGGGTATAGTTAAGATGAAAAGTTTAGCTAGGAGTTACGTGTGGTGGCCTAACATCGATAAGGATATTGAGGAATTAGGTAAAAGTTGTGAAACGTGTGCAGCGGAAGCGAATGTGCCCCCGCGGACGACCATACAACCGTGGCCATACTATACTCAACCGTGGACTAGACTTCATATTGATTTTTTGGGCCCTTACCGAGGTATGACATTTTTAGTATTGATAGATGCGTCATCAAAATGGTTAGAAATATTTGAAATGTCACGAACTAACGCGTCTAGTGTTATTAGAGTATTGCGGTCGATTTTCGCGAGGTTCGGTTTGCCGGAACAGCTAGTATCAGATCAAGGACCACTTTTCACCAGTACTGAATTCAAAAATTTTCTCGTCAATAATGGAATCAGACAACATTTTTCTCCCGCGTATCACCCGGCCTCAAATGGAGCGGCAGAAAATGCAGTGAACATTTGTAAACGTACAATAAAAAAAGCTATTAGGGATCGCGTGGATGTAGACACAGCTTTACAAACATTCCTGCTAGCATACAGAAACACAGTTCATAGCATTACGGGTGAGACGCCTGCTATGTTATTGCAGAAAAGAATTTTACGCTCCAGGCTGGATTTGTTACGCACGGAACGATCAGTAGGAGCTAGAGTACAGGATGCGCAGCAGAGACAAATTGATTCGGCAGGAGGGGTAGCACGTACTTTTAACGAAGGGGATACCATTTGGATGAGGAATTACGGTTCTTCAGAGAAATGGATTAAAGGTTCGGTTTCAGCCGTTGATAATGCTCGACGATATGTGATAGCAAGGGATAACGGTCAATTGGTTAAGAGACACGTGGATCAGATACGGCGCAGATCCCGCGTATCGGTGGGTGGACCAAGCACGGTGGAAGAAGGGGCTATAGAGGGTGAGAGCTCCGTTGTGCATGCTGGGGACAGCATGATAAAGTCGGGAAAGAATGAGGATGAATGCAGTGGTGAGAGTGTGTGTGAATAAAATAAGTCGAAACAGTCTGTAAGCAGTGAGGTGAGTGGTGTTGAGCACGATCTGCTTTCTGATCAAGCACCTGGGTTATCACCGCAGCAGCCAAATGAGTACCCAAAGCGAACCCGAAAACCGGTCATGCGATTTCAGTGTACTTAAAGTTGTTTTCATGCATATATTGTAATATAAGAAGGGAGGTGTGATGTATGTAATAATATTTAGATTATGAGGGTAGTTTTATATCTATTGGTTCATGCGATATTGTCACCACCGCCGCGCTAGTCCGCAAATATATGCTGTGCTATCCATACGTCTTTCATTCCGCTCACAGTCGACTCAGTACCTACTAACTATATATTTCTCAGTCACCAATAATAACTGTAAAAAATGTATATGAAACTAACTCCTGATAGCTGCTTTTTGAAATGAATGGTCACCCATTTACGAAACCTCAGAAAAAGTTACTTAAGCTCAAAAATCGAAAAGTAAGGATACAGTTCAAGAATACACTAGCTTACAAAGTATCAGACTCCCCTTTTCTGCTAATTCATAAAGAATTCGAAAATTCTATACTCTGCTATTTTTTTCATTTCAACAAAATCTTATAGGTCAACGCGTAAGCCTAGTTTTATGTTCGACGAACATATTACGGCCATCCAAAGCCAAGTTAATGGAATGACCGATAACTTGGGAAGCCAGAGCGCCCTTTATAAATAAAGTGGGCACGGGTGGCTTTTCATGCTAAACCCCGATACCAGATGTCCTCACAAATTATGTAGGTATTTTCTTCGGTTTTTTGCTGAAAATCTTGACGGTTTTTGGCGAAGGATTAATTCGGTCGGTTTTTGCTGAATCGGGGAAGTTCGAGCGAAGGTCGTAGTCATATTGTGTTGTGCTCGAAAATTGGATTTGCTTTCTTTACAATGGACGAACATGCGATGTTTTGATCCCATCATTTGAATTTGGTAGAGTTTTTCGGCTTTACAGCAGAATAAAAATAAGCTTAATGGGCTGGGTCGGCGCTTCGTGTTCCACGCGCGCAGCATTGACCCAATAGGGTAATAAGATAGGTAAGCAATGGCTTTTCATTGTTTTTCAGGGGAATATCATCAAATTACTCCTTCCACTTTGGGTTGAGTGGAAGGGAGTCTCAAATTTGTAAAAATGG
This sequence comes from Tholera decimalis, assembly GCA_943138885.2. Classification (NCBI taxonomy): domain Eukaryota; kingdom Metazoa; phylum Arthropoda; class Insecta; order Lepidoptera; family Noctuidae; genus Tholera; species Tholera decimalis. Next base: position 9,898,177 of record OW964558.2, read on the forward strand.
TCTGAGAAGACCTGTCAGAATGGTTAAAAACCGACCCTGTTACTTCAGTTGCCCGTTCGTTCCGGGGCCCTCTTGCTAAAACAATCCCGCGACCACGGATACATTAGTCTCATACTATTTTACCCATTACAATATTCTTTAAAATATCTACACGTTCCGTACTCGTTCACAAATACAAACCGCCATGAAAAGGCTCCAAGATTACACGGAGACTGTCAGTGTAACATGTTTGCATCTTTAATGACGTTCTCTTGGGAACTTTCTAAAGACCTGAGGAGGATAGAGGATGACATATTTGAGATTATAAATGCCATATTTCGTTGTATGTAGTTGATAGGAATGTTATACTTTATGATAAAGAAGGTGGTGAAGCAAAACTTTGAACCCTGTCTACGAAAATTAAGTGAACGGCCGGGTACGAATGATATTAGGCACAGTTTAGTCTGTATATATTTTTTTTTCTTATTAAAATCCTCCAAAATGGTTTGATAGATTTCATGAAATTTTTGTGTATATTTTGGTAGGTCTGAGAATTGGTCGTAGACTATTTATTTAAAAAATATATATATTTATATGTCAGAGAACATCGTTTGTCGGATATAGCTGATCCTCTGTATTTTTATAATAACTTTCAATGTTTAAATTTAAATAAATATTGGTTAAATTAGGTCCAATGTGAGCCCTCTGGCGCCCCCCTCTAAATTGGTCCGGGGACGACGGACTTGGGGATGCCCGCCGTCCCCTATAACACGAGACCCGAGATGGCGGCGCGCTTTGTTCCACGCGCGCCCTTCTCAGTAGTCACAGTGGGAGTAAAACACCTCACTCCCCCCGCAAAGCAAAGAGATGGTGCCCGTGGAGTCGGGGGCTGCACTGAAGAATACTTATTTGTTCCCACAGCCCCCGGCGCATGTGTACGAGGGAATACGGGGTCGTTTTAGTCAGTACGAGTCTGACAGACCCCTTCGCCCACCCCAGGGCGGAGGACATCCATGAGGATTTCCACCACGGAACATAAAAAACGCCCAAAAAAAGACCACAAGTTATCTTAGACTAGCTTCTGCCCACAGCAAATTAAGGAAACATTCCTACAATACTGTAACAAACATTTTTAAAATTAATGCATACTACCCGACTCTTGAAAGAACTCTACGATTTTACATAACTTCATTGCATTACTTCGGCAATTTCCGCCATCCTTCGGATCCTATCGTGTTTGTTCGCATTTACATTTCTCGACTGATTTACATCGGAACAGATTCCTATACCTATGTATCGGAAGCCATTACAGAACGTATGTCGACAATTTCCATGTACATATAATACAGGGTAAATAGCTTTGTATTGGCATATTTTGTTGTTATGTACATAAATGTTTTTGTCGTTATATTTACATTTCATGTAAGAAACAAAATTGTAACGCTTATGCTATGTAGACGAAAATTACATTACCTGAAGAGTATCTATATCTATCCGTTCCTATTTATGTGATTTTTGTAAATCATTTCTTAACGTCATGAATATAAATGAGGGTATTTTAATCACCCATACTGGGCCAATTTTATTCACCTATTTTAGAACGATTTACCGTCACTTTTGTTTTTTTTTATAAACTAGGATTTTTTTTTGTACCTTGGGCGTATTTTCACAAACACCCAGACACGTAACAAATATTTGTAGGTCATACAAACATTTGTCCCGGTGCAGAAATCGAACTCGCAATACACAGCGCAGCTGTGCTCAACCACTACATCAGACGTGTCATCATTTGTGATTAAATATTCAGTTTCTATCTGTGCGTGCTTCGCCATCAAAGGACGATTTGTTTACTCGAAATCTAAATTTTTTGTACCTTATTATATATCATGTATGTGGACTATATCACGTCCATCCCCTTTCACCCATCCACGGACAAATCTCGGCAAAAATTGCTTTACCTCAAAATTAAACCAAATGGCTTTCATTATTGATCGGCCCTTATATCGTTTATCATTTGCGCCATTAAACAACGCTTAAGAAGGCAAATTATGCGATTTACAACATCTTAGTGTATCATGAAAAACATAATTTGTAAAAATATATATCTTCTGTAGGTAAAGCAAAAAATAAGGTCGGTTTACAGAAATTAAATTTGGCCTACCTGACTGATCACAGATCACATACATTAGAAAAAAAAAAACAAACCTATTCGACAAATAATTTTGAATTTCGAAATGTCATGGAAATTGCACGACCTACGCAAAATATCCATTTGAAAGGCATTTTTTGACATGCAACGTGAATATCACGTACTGCAAGCTTTAAAAAAAATAAGTACTATCCCTCAATTCTACGAACCTACAATTTGCCCCCTAACCATAGCGTTTCAACGAGAAGTGGATTTGAATCCCTGAGGGCATCGGTCGTTGGATACACTAAAATTTACACAGAACTGACGTCACCAATCCATATTGTCAGATAGGCTAAAACAGTCTGAAAGGCTCTATTAATCCTCACAGGTAGAGGTGTTAAAAGCTTTTGACTATTGATGTCCAGCCCATTTAGTAACTCATGTGCTTCTGGGCATCCCTAAATGTAGTGTTGCAATATCCAAGTAACATTGGATTAGCTATCCTATTTGGTTGGCTTACAAATCAATTCTGACTGCAAAAAAAAGACAAGGCGGTCGGCGTTTCCGATGCCAGAAATCGGAGTGTAAGTGTCTCGCAACCTTCAAAAGCCATTCCTGGTTTCGCATAGATAAGGTCTAGTTAAGCCACGCCTACGGGTTATGCGATATAACTTTGAAAAGGTGCGCGATATTTAAGGCGAAAGGATACGTCAAACTACGAAATAGACCTCTCTTTGAAGGACTACTACTACTAGACGGATGGACCAAATAGATAAAAAAAATACCTAATACGCGTAACATATTTGACTTTTAATTTTAAATTTATTTTTTTTGTTATTGTTCATACTTTTCTCGGAAAAAAATCGAATATATCCTCTTTATTTTTGCAATAATTTGCTTACTGCTTTCAAATAACTGGACCGATTTAAATATTTCTTTCACATTATTATAGAGAATTTATTTCTTTATAAAATTTAAATTCAAAATTTTACAAAATTATTACTTACGTGCCGTTAAATCAATAATACTATATTATTACATTCGCGCTCGGCGCGCGCGCTCGCTCATACGCAAGGACCAGTCTCACCCTAGCGTTCGCACGGGGAGGCTGTGTCGCATGTTAGCGGGCCCCGCTCTTTAAACTTTGCGTCAAAGAGTAAACAGCGTAGATAGTACGTTTGGTACAGTGGTACGGTTGAGCTATTTAAAAATGGGACATTTCGTTTGAGCTTGGACGTATGTGAATATTTAGTTTTAGTGTTGATTGCGAGTGGACTAAACTAAATGTTAAGTAAATAAAGATAGATAGATTTTATATTTTAGTTTTTATTGTTTCGTAGCCAAATTATACAAACCATTTTTTCTCCAAGTCAATTGTTTGAAATATTATTATTATTTAGCCTGCACTGTCCCACTGCTGGGCAAAGGCCTCCCTTCATTCCTTCCATTGGTCCCGGTTGTGCGGCAATTCTTTCCAATTCTCAAGGAAAACATCAAGTTCGTCCCGCCATCTCCTTCGTGGTCTGCCGCGACCTTGTGTCCCTGTTTCAGGACACCAATCTTGAGGTTTGCGGGCCCACAGCTCGTTTGGCATGCATATCGTTCGTTTGAAATATATTTATTTATTTTATTAACACTATGAAAAACAAAGTTGAAAGCAAAACTGCTTGCTACTATGGCACTCTTCATGGGCGAGTCCAACTCGCACTCGGACAGTTTTTTATTAGGGCTCCGTAGCAGAATAACTTGAATGACAAAAAACGGAACCCTTATAGTTTCGATATGTCTGTCCATTTGTCTGTCTGTCTGTCTGTCCATCCGTCCGTATGTTACAGCCATTTTATTCCAAAACTATTAAGAATATACATGTGAAACTTAGTAGATAGATGTATTCTGTAAACCGCTTTCTTATTTTAAGAATAAAATTAAACTATATTGAAAATAAAGCGGGGTCCCCATACATGGAACTAGAACTGAAAATATTTTTTTTCATGAAACCTATGCGTGTGTGGTATCCATAGACAGGTCTTTAAAAATGATATAAGGGTTTCTAAAACCACTTTTTCATAAAGTTAATAGTTTAAAAGATATAAGCTTCCAAAGTGGTAAAATGTGTGTGTCTCCCCTCTAACTTCTATAATAATGGAGTGAAAAATCTAAAAAATATATGTCTGTAGACCTTAATGTAAACTTTCAATCAAAATTAGTTGGAATGAAATCGGCTCAGCAATTTTTGAGATACAGCATATTTTCTAAAACCGCAAATATAACTTTGTAATTCATACAAACACTATGAAAAACCAAGTTATTTAGCGTAGTTGTAAAAATGTAAATAAGCTAGTTTTAAAAAAAAATTGTAGGTTTTTTTTTTATTCGTCAAATAAATATACATAATTATTATATTATTATAGTTACTACGGAACCCTTCATGGGTGAGTCTGACTCGCACTTGGCCAATTCTTTTAGTACATTTAAAAAAAAATTACCAAAAATTAAACCGACTCCCAAAAAATACTGCAAAGTGAAAAATAAATAACCACATTCAAGTAATCGAAGCGGAACACATGAAATACTTATTATTTCTACTTATATATTGAGTAGTTCCAGTGGCTATCTGTTGTATTCATCATCAGGTCCACTTCACAAATTGTGCTTTTCGAATGCAACTACACAAGTTACTATAAAAAATACTCAAATCACTATAGCTGTGCCTATAATATTTGAAGAGTTTCCTCGATTTTTCCAGGATTCCATCATCAGATCCTGACTAAGTGACAATGGGACCAATTTCGAAGTATACCCTTTCAAACAAAAAAAGAATTTTCCAAATCGGTTCAGCCGTCTTTGAGTAATCGGTGAAAATACATTACAAAAAATATATACGCGTCAAATTGATAACCTCCTCCTTTTTTGTTGTCGGTTGATAAAAGCGATATTATTTATTTTCACAAAAACAAATTGATATTTTTTATATTTTGATTCACTCTATCTACAATAACTGTACTCACTAAAGAATATTTTGTTCTCAAAACAAGCATTGCAAATGTTCTGAGTCCGACTATATTCAATCGATTTCATGATGATAAAAGCTAATAGGTAGCGACAAAAATGCTTCGAACGTATCTGCGTCCGGTGATACCTATGACGTTCGGGGGAGCGTGCGGGCGCTCGGGGTGGTCAGCACTGGCCGCTTGTTTCACGTTCAATGCTCAAGGACGTTGGGCTATCCTTTCACCTTAATAACCACAAATCTATATTTTGTTTCTATAAAGAGTAATACGTAAAGCAAGACCTTTGTACCCCTTTTTTAAGTAATTGCGGGGATGGAGGAGTATGAGATTTGCGACCGTTTCAGTTTATATACCTAAGGCACAGATTACTAAATAGTTACTTCGCCTAGGGTGCAGAAAGCAAATGTGCATTTGGAATAAATTACAGTATGGTCAAATTTTGACTACTAGCCATCTACTAGCATACTGAATTGTGTTATATAACGTATTTAGGTATTTGATTCTTCATATTTCTGACAATAAAATCAAGATTAACAGTACAGTTAGTAACGTATTTGTTTTACAAATTGCTAAATATTTAAGTAAATATTAAAATTTTACTGTTTTTTTTTTAAGTCGTTATACAACTAGCAAAGTATTAATTTTCTACGCAATCTAAAACCAATATTATTCTGATTACTTACTAGAAACAAACATTTCATTTTCAAGTTATATATGTAAGAGCAGTGTGGGATAACAACGAATATTATGAATAGATTACCACACTGTCTGGCAGTTTGAGTGTTTTATACGGCCCACCCAAATGTCCTTACTCTGGTATTGTTCGTCAAATCGTTCGAGCTCCTCAAGGTTCTAAGTTGAGCTACGCGATATTTGACAAATGCTTGTACAGTTTGGACGGGCCTGCTCAAATCTGTTTGGTTCTGTCCTCTAAAGGGCGCCACAGATATTAACCTACATGGCTCTCATATAATTTGATCACTACAGTTTGTCTGAACTTTAAAAGAGACGTTGACCTCTGAGTTTCAGTGTTTCTTCTTCTCAGAGTCGTCAGTTAGGAAACACTGGCCTCATCTAGTTTACATTTACGGAAAAAATGACGTGTGACAGTGTTATTTATAACCTATTTGCAAAATAAACATCATTATTTAATTACTCGGAAGTTAGTTCTTTAAAATCTAGATATAACTAACCGCTTTAACAAGACCACATCGTGAGGACGACATGTGCATTATGCTTATTAGAAGTGGCACAAACGTGCCTTCTAGCAAAGTTACGTACTACCCTATCATTATTAATTAAACGTAGCCTAATGGCGTAGGTGTCAGACTTGTGATCGAGAAGTGGTGGGTTCGAACCCCACCCATTACACTATTGCGGTGAACCCACTCGAGACACAAACATATTTAGCTTAGTTGGAGGGGTTAACAAGACTACGACCTACTAAAACGATTCATAAAAATGCTGGGTGTAAATGAACCCAAAAAGATACGAAAAATCCAAACAATTTTTGTTAAAAAATATATATAAAATAATTTTTAGGTCAAAATTTTCTATGACATCATTAACATGCCTTGCTCCGACGATTGACAATCTAAGTACGGTCGGCCAAGAAAGTGGTGTACCACCCTAAGGTTGAATATCGCTTGCAGATTCATAGGTGATAAAGATTAGTTTCGCTTGCAGATCGATCTGACAACTTCTATTGCTGTCTTTATCTGATTATTGATAACGACTATTACTGTTTGTAACGTGACAGCTGTTCTTAGTTTGAACTTGATGGAACCAATGACGTCGTAAAATCAACGGCGGGGGGCTGTAGATTTTGATGACAAAATTGTATCTACAAATTCAGAATTGTAATCAACAAGTTACATAAAATTGTAAAGGCACAAGGCGAGTCCACAAACCTACAATTTCTGTAAACTTGTAATTACAATATCAATAAAAAACAAGCTAAAAATAGATTTATCCTTTTATTAAATTTCTACAATCAATTTTAAAATACTTATAACAAACAAAAACATAGCATATATAGTAATATTTAGAAGATATTGAAAATTTTTAAAAATTAGAAACGGGTGTAACCGCCGTTGGCCTCTATAACCTCTAAAAGACGAGACCTCATTGAACCAACAAGCCGTGAGCAAATATCGGTTCCCCGCATTTCCTCCCAGATATAATTACAGTGACTAATAAGAGCTTGTTTGGTTCTTTCATTTTGATGCGACCATCGTTGGACCATAAGGCCCCAAAGATTTTCTATCGGGTTGAGGTCCGGCGATCTTGAGGGCCACTGAATTACCCTTACGTCAGTGTGTGAACGAAACCAGGCTCTTACGATCCTCGCATTATGAATTGAACAATTATCTTGAACAAAATCAAATTGTGGCACTTCGTTCTCCGGGTAAACATTACGGACTGTCGGTAGCATTGCATTCTGAAGCACGTCGATATAATTTACAGCCGTCGCTCGAGGAGGTAGAGAACACAATTCTCCTACACCATCCGTACTCATCCAGCCCCAAATATTTACGGAAATTCGACCTGATTCTCTATTTGGGATTACATGATCATCTTTATACCGTGTTGAATTATATCGCCAAAGGTGAAGACGTCCATGCTGACTGGATTTAAACGTTTTTTCATCACAAAACACTGTATTAGACCAATCAAACTCTAAGTGCTCTCTGGCGAAGTTCAGACGAGCAAGTCTGTGAGCATCCGTCAAATATATTTTCTTGGCGTAATGCCTGTGGTGCAACCCCATGTAATGTAGATGATTCCTTGTTGTACATCTCCGCAAAATGTTTTGTGGGCTTAAAACCATTGATTTCATATTCCCGTCTCATGAATTCTCTATCGTTATTGGAGAGTGCAGGCCGGCGACCACTTCTTCTGTGATCCAACAAACTTCCCTCCTCTCCTTCACGACGAATCCAAAAGCGGACAGAACGCCTCGATATATTCAAATTCCGGGATATCGCACTGATACTGCTTCCCTCATTAAATTGGGCAATTATTTGTGCTCTTTCGGCAATGGTCAAGTTGGCAGGCATTGAGATGATTTTATATGCAGTTGATTGAAAAATAACACGGAAAATATATCGATTTTTTGCATATATTTGACAAAATGTCAATTGTCAGTTTTCTTTTTCAAATGGAATTCGGTTGTCTAAATAGTTTTTATTACTTTTGTTTGGAAACATTTCAATTGCTTTGTAGAAACTAATGTCCTTTTCATTTATACTAAAGGTTAAAATGTCATGTACTTATATGTGACATATGACGTATGAATACTAAATACATAGGTTTACGTCATGATAATGTTGTCTCTTTCAGTAATATCTTTTTATAACGAACCTTGTTGTAATTTTCGATGACCGGGAAACTAAATCAAAACTGGTACACCACTTTCTTGGCCGACCGTACCAATGGAACCATAGCTTAATAATTCTAAATTAATATTTTTACTAGTACCCAATCTCTCGCCTAAAAAAACGCAATAGTAAACTCCCTCTACTTTGAATCATCAATTCACTTCTTCCTTATTCTGCTCTGGGTGGAGGTGAGGGGAGTGTCAGACTTCTACTGACTTATAACCCACCCTGCTTCACTTGTCCTTGCGTTCCGTCCTAGGTATCTCGTTAGACCACAACCCCAGTAATACTGAAACCGTAGACAGTTAGATACACAGATATACTCTTTATTCTTTATTTATTTTATATTTATTAAAAAAAAAAAACAGAATTGAATGAAAATAAGAGAAACCTGGGGGTATTTAAGTCAAGAGTGAATAGGTTACTTCTAGGTAAGCGTGCTCCATCTTCGACCACATGGTCATCACTTACCATCAGGTGAGATGGTGGTCAAACGCGAACCTATTATCAATAAAATTAAAATAAGGACTTAATGACTACAAAGGGCAGTCTAATCGCCAAAAACGATATTTTACAGACAACCTTCGGATGGATTTGACACAGCTTTATTTTAAAACAATGAATTGTTTACCAGTACCTGATCTCTCGTCTAAAACTAACATAAAAATAATGTAAAACTAATGTAATATTTTATATTTATTGTCTAATATTTATATACAGGGAGTATATAAATATTAGACAATAAATATAAAATATTATGTTATTTTAAGAATGGGAAGTCATCCAATGACTGTCTCCCGATCTGGGTGAACCGGAAGGGTGTGTCAGACTTTTACTGACTAAAACCCATACATTTCATCATCCGTCATTTGCCCTTCGTGTTCCGAGGCCGCGGTAAATCTTTCGAACAATTCCGCAACCTCGGCAGGCAACAGCCCCTTAGTGGGCCCCGATAATTTTGCTGAAATTTGCCTGAGAACACAATGCAATTTCTAACATTTGCCTTACATAACCTCGCGTGTTTACTCAGTCTCGTCTCGGGTTCGAATCGAGCAAAAAGTGCTATTGGGTTTTTCTTTTAGAAATTTATCAGTAGAAGCCTGGAGTTTGGAAGTTGACGATATGATATCCCCGTACCTTGAAAAGCAAATTAAGCCTTTGGTCCTTTTATTAAGGATGGGAAATCATCCAATGACTGCCTCCCGACCTGGGCGTAGCGGAAGGGTGTGTCAGACTTTAACTGACTAAAACGCATCCGTGTTCCATCATATGCCCTTCGTGTTCCGAGGCCCCGGTAACTCTTTTGAACAATTCCGCAACTCCGGCAGGCAACGGCCCCCTTATGGACCCAACGGTTTTGCTGACACTCTTTGAGGCGCGCGTGGAACACGACGCGCCGTCTACACGGGCCTAGTTTCAGTCGGGCGGCGAGCTACCCATTGCTCGCAGCCCGCAGGCCCGCGCCTACAGTGGCTGGGAGTCACCGTGTGACTCCCGACGCCCGGAGCGTCTCCTGTGGAAGCCTTTGGTCCTATGCCAAACAAGTTTATTAGTTTATCAGCCGGTCCCACTGCTGGCTGGAGGCTGATCCCTTCCATACATTCTGTTCCCGCGCCGCTTCAAACTAGCCTTCGCGTTCACCTCCAGGTTATGTCACCACCTCTTTCTGGGCCAGCCTTGGCGGCGCCATCGATCAAATTCTGCGTCACAAACAACCTTATAAAGAGTTCAATTTAACTTCGTAACTGCTCTCAATTCCAATTAAAATCTTACGAGATGAAAAAATAATTATTTATTTGTTCACTTTACAATTTGAACCTAATTTGATAGTGTACTTATTCTAGTAATTTACATTTTTTTACTTAATCTGCTTATAATAGACTAGACCAAGTATGTTAAAGCTAGATTCCAATCTAACTAGATTTACATTAGGCAACTGCTTATACAACGTGTAACAGAATAAATGCAATTTCTGAAAGTAGTTGGTTCAGATTCGGCTTCTGAATCGATTTCCATTATAAAAAATAGGTGTTACATTCTGATGGAAAACTTTCATGTAACTTAAAATGGAAACACAATATCATGACAAATTAATACAATCCTATTCAAGGAAATGCGCTCGTGTGCGTGTCGGCCGCTAACATTGCATGAGTGTATGCGCCTGCGTAAGGATATTGTATGACGCACATACGTTTTGCGTTTAGTGAGGCTAACACATTACGCCTTAGCAAGACTGGTGACAGAATTTCTGGCTTCTAACTACCTGTAACGACTAAATACGAATTACAGCCGTGACTGTAATCTCGATATGATAAGATGTTTTGTTAACCCATCGAAGGACAGACCACGGCAAGCGGTGCATAACTTGAAGATCCCATGCTATTATTATTTAACCACGACCTCCTACATGTAATACACTTTTACTGCCCGTTATTTTCTAAAAGTCGCGTTGCCAACAAACGTAGGTACAACGCTGGAAATTTCCACAAAAACAAATGACAATCGCCGAAAATACTTTCCAATCCAATTATCTCGGTACCGAGGGTTTCAAAGTGTTGCATAACAAAATCCATGTTTGTTCAAATGCAACCTCCGTATGCGTCACTCATAAAAACAAAATGTAACGGTACTTTCTGTATATTACTTAAAGTAGGATATATACAACATGTAATTTAAAGGGTATATACATACCAAGTGCACGGCTTCTTTGGATGATAACAAACGATATGGCAAGGGTTTTGTAATCCTATGTCTACATGTGTGGACCATATTAGAAATTTCAATACATTGATACCAGAGGCCGAATTTTTCAAATTCAGAAGAACGAAGAGAATTATCGTTTTATTAGCAAGTGACGTGGAAAGTGATGACCCTCATAGTGCTGTGACACGTTTGTTATTACTGGTATTCAAGAAACATATGAAACCAATAATTTGGGGTCAATTCTGTGAGTCACTTATTTTGAGCTGAAACTTTGCATAGAGACTCCATACCAGGTGTTGTCTTCAGTCCTTTTGGATAGATATGGGGTTTCCGTTACACGTTGTATATTACTTGCTGATAATGAAGTTTTACATTGGTGAAAAATTCTAAATCAGTCTATTATTCTTTGTGTTTATATAATAGAATGCCAGTTCAGAGCAGATTTTCTCACGAGTACATCCGCGTAGCATTTATTGAGACTCTCAAATTCGTTTCTGATTAGTTATTACAGTTAATTGGTCTATACTGTCCTCTCATATTTTCATAAAAGAGAACTAGCAATGTGGCAGAATTTTTCAATCAATCAGAAATTCACATTACTAGCAATCTTGTTAACCCCTCCAACTAAGCTAAATATGCTTGTGTCTGGAGTGGGTTTAAGGGCACACCGAGTTTCTTGCGCTAATCGATTGTAATTCTATGCGCTCCGTGTATGTGTGCGTGAGCTGGCTAGACAGATAAAAACACGGCGAGAATCGCGCGCCGGTCGACTGAGATTTCTGGTTTTTCGCCAACCCCTTCCCTGTCTTGATTTCTTTACTTTGTTCCCCATTTCAAATACGCTACAATGAATTTTCATTCAATTTTTATCGTTATGTTACTAAATCCGTGCGTAAGCGCAAGCGACACAAGCTCCCCGTCCGATGGCCGACGCAGGCCTAAAGTGGACAAGACAGCGGCGCGGTGGCTCTGGATGAAATGGGCGAAACTCGCGTTAATTTAGGTATTTCCTTCTTATTGTAAAACAAATCAACATTTTGAAAATGTAAAATGTATACGTTGTGTAAAACATGTAGTTCTGTTATTATTCAAAAATTGATGACCTTCAGCGAAGTATTCACGCCGTACTGTTTGTTGTGTTGTTTAGAGGTAACTTTGTGAATTTATTCTGTTCAGGCAACTTTATCAAATTATGATTCCATCGTGTATACCGCCTGGTATATATGCCCAAAAATACCAATTTATTTCCTTAGATTTTAATTTAATTGTTTACTACTTCAAACAACCGTTATAAAAACGCGTTTTTGTGTATAAAAAGCTCGGTGCCCCGTTAAGGCAATAGTGTAATGGGTGGGGTTTAAATCCGAGATCTCAGGTCCGACACCTTAGCCATTAGGCCATTGACGCTAACGTAAATTATTGATGGTGTTAAAGCTAGTCGCGAGATTTCGAATTTAAATTATTTGAAATTTAAAAAAAGAAGTTAGTCGATATTTTATGTTTCATTCGCTTTTTCATCTGTACAGCTAAATCTAGTGACAAGCGTAATTTGTGTAATGACGTTGATAGTAAAAGTTTTAAAGAAAATGTTTATTTTATTATTTTTAGCATGTTATAAAAAAGCTCGTTTTTTTATCGCTAGCTTCTTATTCTATTAATTTCATTCAACGTATCATTATTTAAAGGTCGTTTTCCGGTAATTTTTTAACAGTCAAGCTCTCCCGTAAGGAGAGCTTCTAATGATTTTACCCTACTTGATGCCACATATGCTTGACCAGCAGCGAAGAGTTTCGAGCCTAGGTATATAACGGCATGGTCGACAGTACTACCCCGCATTTTTCCTTATTGTAGGAGTGCATTAAAAGTAACTGGGTAGTCCGCCATGTTGGGTATTGCGCCATATTTGATTTAGATTGACGTCATACAGACTATCATGCATTGCCATCCAAACACCCATATAGTAGGATGCATAAAAAATAACTTATGCGCCATCTTTAGAAGTCCGTCATATTGGATTTTGAGTCACCTCACTTTATTTTTCGAGTCATTATTAGCAAGCCCTTTCATTTGATACCAGTACTGTAGGAGTGTGATGGATTATTCAAATAATTTCAGTTGGTTTATTACATTAACTCAAGTTTGTTTCTTTAATTGAACACAAATTAAAATATCACTATAATAATTATCACCTTTTTAACATGTGATACACAAAATTTAACTATTTATTATCAAAACATTGTAAACACTATTACGAAACCTATTTATAAGATAAGAGTTTAAACTGTTCTTTCATTGTTGTCTTGTATAACAGAATATTTAAACGTTATTTAAAAAATAACGTTGCTTGTTTACTAATTCTGTCATCGTAAAACTAATAAGTAATTGAACTAATTAATTTCAACATATTTACTGTATTTTTATCATTTAATCATAGTTTAATGTTAAAATACAAAGGTTAACAAATCTGTTTTAAAATCGTATGATATGACGCCACTTGTTTACCACTGTGTATAAAAGCCGCCGCTCAGTCGTTCTAGACACAGTCAGTCACTCAGTCGCTCTGGAGCAGTCACACCGAACGGACCTAAGTTAAGTGAACTTGTGTTGTTTCTAACTTTTATTAATATTTTTACGTGTAGAATTGGTATAAAAATCCTATCGTATTGCTATTGTATTTTAATATAAATTAATTACTTTGTATTTGTTACTTTAATGTGACAGTGTTATTAATTGATAATTGTGTGATAATTTAATGAACATTTGGTATTAATTCTATAAATAACTTTACTTATATAATATGTGTTCAGTCCCACAATTACCGTTGCACTGGCCAATTGTGGGACTGACGAAAAAACAACGAAGAAGCAACGTTTATAGCTCCACGTATCGTGGACAAGTTTAGACCGTCCAGTTAACGTTGCGCTGGCCAATTGTAGTTCTGAACAATATGTAATAGAATAATGAAATAGTAGATACACAAGTAAATAAAGCTATAAGTTATAACGATAGTAATCACATTGTGGTAATATTGTAAAGTACATATAGTGAATTGATGTTTATGTGAAAATGAATTATGTTTTGAAAAGAGTAACTGTGGAGTTTCTTGCCGGTTCTTCTCCACAGAAAACAACCCTTTCCGAACCGGTGGTAAATGAATAAATTGATATTGCTATACAAATGGCTAAATTATTTCTATAATATACCTGACAATCATGGTAATATCGATTAATTGATAATTAATCGGTAAATACATATAAATTGATATTGATAATTAATTACTTTAAAAAAATAACAACATTCTTTATACATATACTATATATATATACATCACATTTTATATACTTAATCTCACAAGTGCATAAAAAAATAATTTTAATTCAATCGGTTAAAGATATCTACTTCAAAATTGAGTTGCAAGATTCCATCTAACAAACACTGTTACCTACTTTGCAAATTTTAAAACTTTGTACAAAAATAATATTAATAAATGTCTCTAGTATTAAATAAAACTACGTAGGTGTATAGGAAAATAAAAAACATACAAAAGGTTCCTTTATATTGCTTACAAACGAAATACGAATCGTGCCTTATTACGAACGAAATAGTCGACAGAGAAAATCTAAGAGCTCCAACAAGCCCTAGTCATGAGATTACTTCTGTAAGCTCCATACGCTATGCCTATTCTTTTTACGCAATTACAGCAAAACTACGGAAAATGTGCTATTTGCGCTATATAAATTGAGAGAAACCACCAGAAAGTAACCCAGGGATTTCTCTGGATTTCTTACGTATAGGTAAAATCTTTAGAACTGCAATCAAACCAATATTTATCGTGTAATACAAAGGGTTACAGATAATACAGTATTATAGACAGGTTACAGTCCAATATTTCTGATCATAATATTGAAGATGAAATGTATCTACATAACTTAAAGATGGCCCGCAAGTTCGTCCGCATTTGAAATTCTTATTAGAAAATAACAGCTAATGTTTCTATACGAAATCATTCAAAAGAATCCAAAAAAAAATAAAACGCGTTTTATTAATGCTCAGTCCATGTGTGTAATTCAAATTTACATATATCTTTTTTCCAAGAAAATTTTCATTCAGATATAATTTCTTCACCCCTTCTTGATAAAATTAGCTAGAAATAAGGTTTTTGCTAATTACTTAACGGGCACTTTTTTATTCCTGATACGTTCGCATTTGACCACATACCACTACACGCGCTTTCTAGGTAGCGTTGATATAGACAAAAGACGGGATCACATTATCTCTTTAAATATTCTAAAACACACATATTATTAATGAACAGAGAAGCTCTTCCTTTTTAAGGCCGTTTAAATATCCAAAATGGTTGACATCACCCACATTGTAGGACGTTTTTTTAATCGCTACCACTAATAGTGTTTAATTTCGTAGCTTGTCTACCCTACTTGTCATTGATTGATTACTTTCCTTAGAGGCATTGGAAATTGCTAAGTTGTGTACCCATATAAGATAGTAGATAATAGATACACCTTTTCTTAACCTCTAGAGCCCCAGCGGCACAAAAACGTGCCAGTAAACAAGTATTAGTAGAGCCCCGCTGGCACAAATTTGTGCCACTAAACCCCGACCGATTTAAAACTGTATTTGTAGTAAATCGTTTGTGACCGGGGTTAGATTACGCTTACGATAAGAGCCTGCCCGCGGTGCTTGACGGATGGTTGACGTAAATAATGGTTGTCCTTGAGAGGTTAATGATTAAGTTATCCAATTTGGTTAAGTTATCCAATGACTGCCTCCCGATTCGGACGAAGCGGGAGGGTGTGTCAGACTTTTACTGAATAAAACCCATCCGTGTTCCATCATTTGCCCTTCGTGTTTTGTGGCAACACTGCTGTCAGATCTGGCTTCTACCTACCTGGAATGACTGTCAAAGATGTACAAATAACAGCCGGGAACAACGCATAATGTGCTTTTGGAAGCACGAACGAATCTCGATAATATAGTCACCCACCTACGCAACAACCTGGGCAAGCATTGCCTTGAACATCAACCCGTGTGACTTATTAACCCAGTTCTGCATATTCATCCATAAATAATAATTAGATCGGAATCTTCTAAATCAAATAGCTCTAAGCTATTTTCAGATTATCGTAGCGTCTAGCTGGGATGCGACCTTGTGTCTTTTTCTGTATCCGGGGAAGGGATGAAATGGCAATATATCCATCCGAGGCCAACACATTTCCATTTCATCTCGCTCATTCTGAAAGCTTAGTAGCTTTTCTACAGACTGGCTTTTCTCCCGGCTTATCTCAATGAAACTGTGCATTATAATGGGAATAAAATAACTTATGTTACTCATTTTATGGTCTCTTTCGTCTGGCCAGCAAGTTTTATGTGATAAATAGCTTGCTGGCCAGACGAACGAGTCCATCTTCGACAGTAAGTAATGCTTATCGATATCGTTTCGTGGATGGATAGGTAAATATCCATTACATACCAAAACTCCGTGCCTCGGAAAACACGATAATCCGTTCCATCATTGTCATTAGAAGATGTTTTAATGGGCCCTAAAAATTCTGCCAGATCACCAAACGATTACTAATATTTATTCATGTTCTAACGATATACCGCAGCCCCGGAACGCAAGGGTAGCCAAAGGAACAGGGTCCCAGCCCTGGTTCAGACCATGGTGCGGAGCGGGAGGGAATGGCATGCAGTCGGCTCCTTCTGCAAAGCAGTCATGCTAGCGAAGGAGGAGGCTGAACGCGTGACGGAGAGACAGTTATGTTCATAACGCCCCAGCCGACGCGGGAGACGACCCGGGTGTCGGGAATCACGAGCCGATCTCCGGCTACCGTTGATGCGGGTCTGCGGACGGCGCGCAGGGGTAGCTCACCGTCCGGTAAGGACCATACGCGAGTCGGTGGCGCGTCGTGTTCCGCGCGTGCCTCAAAGAGCAGTCTGCAGCAGTACAGCATTGACGGGACCTTACAGGGTTGCGGGAATGTCCTAATGAGAATCCGCGGCCCCGGAATGCATGGGCAACTGAAGGAGAAGGGTGAGTTTTTAGTCAGTAGAAGTCTGACACTCCCTTCCGCTCCACCCAAAGCGGGAGGAGTCATTTGATGATTTTCCCACACAGAAAAAAAAACTGAAGGAACAGGGTAGATATTTAGTCAGTAGAAGTCTGACACTCCCCTCCGCTTCACCCAAAGCAGGAGATCTGAATCAGAACCATTCGATGATTTTCCCCCCCGGGAAAAAAATAAACAAAAAGGTACCGAAATAGTACATTTTGATACAAGTGGAGAAAGTTTGTTATTGCGTACGAGGCGGAGTTACGCCCGAGCCGCGAGGCGAGGGGGTTATGGAGCCGAGTACTGCAGTAACAAATGTCCACGTGTATCAAACGACGTTTTTCAATACATTTTCGAAGAAAAATACTTGCTCCGAAAATGACGACGCATTTTTATTTGTTTTCCATTCAAGAAAATTATGCAATGTTGCCATATATTTTAGCTTCGATTTAGATGACAACAGGCTATCGCAAACATTTTGAGCCTCAATCACAATATCTGCGGCGTAGCATCTAAATTGTTCTCATCAAAATTTAAATTCGACATACTCACGCAAAAAAACACAAATTAATAAGCCTTCGCGGGTTAAAGGAGAAGTAAAGGTATGAAGCCGCAAAACAGCCTAATAATTTTTTTTTTTAATTTGAACACAAATAAATGTTAATTTGTTGATAAACGCAAAATTATTTTATAAATAATAATGTTTATTTTTAACTGACTTCTTAACCGACTTCAAAAAAAGGAGGTTTACAATTCGTCTTGAACATTTTTTTTTTTTGTTTATTTATGTTACCTCATAACTCGGAGACAGCTGGACCGATTTGAAAAATTCTTTGTGCGTTTGAATGGGTATAGTTTCTAGTTGGTCTCATTGTTACGAAATCAGAATCTGATGATGGAATCCTGGAGAAATCGAGGGAACTCTTCAAATGTTATAGGCACACCTATAGCGTTTTGGGTATTTCTTATATAACCTTGAACAGTTGCTCTTGAAAAGCACCATTTGAGGAAGTGGAACTGATGATGAAGACCCCAGATGACCACCAAAACTACTCAATAATAAGTATTTCATTGATTGCGATTAGATTACATGAATATGGATGTTAAGCACTTTATGCTCGTCACAATGCATATGGTGAAGTAGAGCTGATGGTGATGTACCAGGAGAACTCCTCAAAAATTAACGGCTCTGTACCGGGAAAAGCAATATTTTGTAAAAGGTGATAAGTAGTTGACATTTTGGCTTTTGTAACTAGATAAATTACAAACCGACCCACTAAAAAGAGTGAAAAAAAAACTTTTTAGCAAAAAATAGAACCGACTTCCATATAAAAACACTACAAAGGCAAAAATAACTTTAATTTCGGAAGGCGGTGTCTTTAGTTTTGTATATATTTTCGTTTTTGACACCGCCTTCCGAAATTAAAGTTATTTTTGCCTTTGTAGTGTTTTTATATGGATGTCGGTTCTATTTTTTGCTAAAAAGTTTTTTTTTTGATATTCTGTTTATAAACACAATTTTAATTTTCATTAAATATAAGGCCTTAAAAACATGCGCATCTTTGCTGTGAAAAAAAAAGCTATCACCGCCGAATATAGGGAATTGAATAGTTGTTTAATGTTATCTGTGGCAAAATCTGGAATAAAAATACTTTTTACCAAAAAATTAAACCGACTCCCAAAAACACTGAAAAGTGAAAAATAACTTTAATTTCGGTAGTCGGTGTCTTTAGTTTTGTATTTTCGTTTTTGGCACCGACTTCCGAAATTAAAGTTATTTTTCACTTTGCAGTGTTTCTTGGAGTCGGTTTGATTTTTTGGTAAAAAGTTTTTATTTCACTCTTTTTAGTTGGTCGAGTTTTAATTTACCTAGTTAAAAGAGCCTAAATGTCAACTACTTATAACCTTTAACAAAATATTGCTTTTCCCAATGCTGGGCCGTTAATTGTTGAGGAGTTCTCCTGGTACTTCACCATCAGCTCTACATCACCATATGCATTGTGACGAATATAAAGTGCTTAACATCCATATTCGAGTAATCGAATCGCAATCCACGAAATACTTATTATTGAGTAGGTTCGGCGGCCTTCTTTGGTCTTCGTCATCAGTTCCACTTCCCCAAATGGTATTTTTTGAGAGCAACTGCACAAGTTACTATAAGAAACACCCATAACGCCATAGGTGTGCCTATAATATTTGAAAAGTTCCCTCCATTTCTCCAGGATTCCATCATGAAATCCTGACCTGGTGACAATGGGACCAATTTCGAAGTATACCCTTTCAAACAAAAAAAGAATTTTCCAAATCGGTTCAGCCGTCTTTGAGTAATCGGTGATCATACATTAAAAAAAATAGACGTCGAATTGATAACCTCTCCTCTTTTGGTCGTCGGTTGAAAAAAGCCCTCGTGTGTGAAAAATGAAAAAAATCCACGAGTGTGAAATACATTGCATGTTGAACCTAATCGTAGTGCGATAAGAGCCAGTTTACGAGGAAGTGTATTGAAAAAGATATTTATTTCGAAAATAAACGATAATGCCCTTTTTCTATCCTCCTTCTTGCGTCGTTATCTACAATTCTGAGGGTCGACATCTCTATGTAGCACGTTCTTACGGACTATATTCCAGCAATTGTTTCTATCCTTTGCGGTATGGATGGCGTCACCGACACTGCAACCGAGTGTCAGCTCCATCCCTTAGGCCTCTTGCTTTCCACCTTGCAACTTTTTAAGATTGTCACCGCTCTGTCTAAAAAACGTGCCTGAAGTTCTCGAGTATTCTGCGGACACACGTGGTGAAAAGTCTAGTCTTTGTGTTAAGTTTCTCATGTACTCATGCGTTGGTGCGATTTACCGTCCAGGGGATGCGCAACATCCTTCTCCAGCACCAAATCTCAAATGCAATATCCCTTAAAAAGCTTCAACACCCACTTGCTTATACATATATAAACAAGCAGCAAGCAATATAATTATTAGCTTTTACATAATTATGTAAAACGAGTCTCGTCACGCCACAAAATCAGGCTTTCCGATTTCAGCAAGAAGTCTTTCTGCATGATTGACTAACAGGAATCTTTGTCTTTTTATCAAAATAGTGTTCTGTTGAAGTCAAAAGAATCTCATTATTTAAAAGTGACATAGGTTTCAGACGGCTCTGCTCTGATTCATACCTTGTCAGTTTTTCTATGTTGTACTCGAAGCCGATCCCGGCACAATTGGGAAAACACTAGACAGTTAGATTTTTTTTATTTTTATTAAAGCAAAAATATCAATTCGTATAGCAGTTTACGTAGTACACACGGAATAGACGAATAAGGTTGGAATGGTAATGTGGGCGTGGCGAGCGCGCCACATTTATGATACGAAAATCATAGCTCGACCGATTAATTCATTCACCGCGTTTAGTGCGCTTCGGATTACTTCGGAACACAGAGCTCTACTTTAAAATGCCGTGTTATGCAATTATAACCTATAAAACAAAAAGTTAGACCGCAAGTATAGAGCGAGGAGGTATATCTTTCCATCGGTAAGTTGAAAATAACATTGAATTACAATTTTCTTTGTAAAAAACATAAACAATATTCTGATCACTATGAAATTCCGAACATTAACAACATTATTGCAATAAGTTACAAAAAATATATATTGCCCGATTTGTTACTCGCTTAATCAAGGCAATAACTAAGTCGGCTTACAATGTACTGCATCCTTCATAGTTTAACCATTGATGTTTCGTCCTTTGCCCTGATTGGCCGTGAAGCACGGCGCATATTTATAGACAGTAAGTTACAATCAGTAGCAAGCTCTCGATTTAAGTGTATGTAATTTATTTGTGTGCGTAATTTGCATACGAACGGGCCTTTTTTTTTTGTGGAGCTAAAGAGTGGGAGATAAGCGGTGACACGCGTTCTCATACAAATCAGGAACTATTTCCTTTCTAACGTCTTTTATCTGTTCTGTGGTAATACACGTGTAGGTGGAAGTAGGTACTTCCAGAGATAAATATTTTCTGACCTGTAAGTACGAAAGGAGCTCGTGGCTAAATTATAACAGCCTTAGGGGTCGATCATAAAGGTTAAGCAACGGTCGCCGAGGTCGATTAGTGGATGGGTGACTATCTTAACATATCTGGATGCCACCATGCCTTAGAGAGCACGTTATGGTGTTGGTCCCAGCTGTCATTTGTACATGTTTGACAGTCATTATGGGTGGACGGAAACCAAAACATCTAACACCAGTTATGCCAAGGGGTATAAATTTACCAAGCTGCATAGTCGTGGAGGTCTGATAGGCAGTCACTATGTAAAATACTGTTTTTCAGCTGTATCCAAAAGCTGATACCAACTTAATTGCAAGCTTAGCACTCGATTACAATGCTACCTCTTCATAATTTGATTTGAAATAATTTTTACCAAAAGATATGTCAAAAATCTGTGGTTTCATAAAACCAGCTGACCGCAATCTCTACAAATGACCATCCATGACCTGATTCCTCCATCTTCATTTCACTACCGGTCTACCAGACGCACGGCTGGGTACCATCCACACTTGGTTGATATACCGTCTTGTCGTACCAAGCGCTTCTCCTCCACATTTATTGTGCGCACAGCCAAGTTGTGGAATTCTCTGCCGGCTTCTGTGTTCCCTGTCACTTATGACCTTTCAGCCTTTAAAGCACGAGTAAATAGGCATCTTCTGGGCTCGCTCGTCACATCATAGACCTCATCTATCGCTTACCATCAGGCGAGATCGAGGTCAAGAGCGGGCTCATCCGTAATAAAAGATACGACAAAAATCTGTGGTTTCATAAAACCAGCTGACCGCAATCTCTACAAATGCTTACACTAAAAATAAAGTCAGATATGCAAATATGACAAGACACTGGAATCGCATCGCAGTAATGGCCACAGTATTTTTCTACGATTCCGATGAAAACTGATTAAATTTTCTGGAAAATTCATAGCCTTGGTTCGTATTTCTGAAAGGACGCAGACCAAGCAGGTTTTAATAACTTGCATCAAATATGTAAAATTAGGTAGTTACTATTTGGTATATAATATTACATGAGAATTTTGCAGACTTACCCTTTAAATTACACGTTGTATAGGGCAACGTGTAATTTAAAGGGTATATACATACAGTCAGCGTCAAATAGATAGTGACACTCAGGGTATTCAAATACATAGACGCAACCAAAAAATCAATAATATCGGTACAAACAAAGTTCCCTTATTGTTGTCAACAATATATTCGCTCAAAAAGTCGAGACGTTTAAAACGTCATAGAAATCGGTTCAATAAAACCGCCATAAATATAGTTACAGTCATCCAGCCAATGGTATCTAAGCATTCTAGGTGTTCAAAAATATGGAGCACATTAGGAAAATAAACTTTACTGCTATATATTTTAAATGTTATTTCTCGCATCAATTAATTTTATAACATTTTTACTCAAAATAAAAGGGATAGAAACTACTGCTGTCCTTTTCATTTTAAGCGTGACGTCATAGACATGTCTTTTGTTTTGGAAAGAATTTCGTGCATAGCCGTTTACGGTACTTATATTGTAAATAATAAACAGCCGAGTGAATGTAAACCTCATTGATAATGAGTATATAATATATATCATAGAGCAAGAGTCATTCAATATTATGTTCATGTCAAAAATTGAAATAAATTCGAAATTATTTCATATTTAATTTTACTTGTATTTTGTGTATTTAATTGTACCTAATTGAATTAAACACATTCCATTTAATGTCACTTTAGAACATACAGAACACTCAAAGCTTTCATCGGTTGAAAAATAAACAATAATTTTAGATGTGATTATCTTTATTTTTATAATTAAAATCGAGTGTAGCCCAATATCTTAAGATGATTCGACCGCTGCGATTGTTAGGGAGGACATTTCTTTCATCATGTGTTCGATGATCGGTATAGAGATAATCGTCCCTGGGCAGACGAACAAATCCTTTTTCATCTACAAATATTACATTATCAAAATTGAAATTGAAATATCATCGTGCGAATTGTAAACGCTGCGCTTTAAGTTTCAGTGTTAATATAAGCTTTTTAGCAGGAATACGATGGCGTAATCCATGTTCTTACAGATTTCACAGACATACTCCTGGAGTTTATAAAGCGATTGCTAATAGCTCGCTGCACTATATCTCCGTCTTGAATTGTACTAGTTTGACGTGGACGACCAAATGAGACATGGTTCTGCAATGCACCATCACTTTGCCATTTCTCTAGCCAACGGTAGACGGTGTTTCTCTTAATGAAAGAAAGAAGAAAAATCTGAAGAATTGCGAATATAAATAAAAAAATTCGATAGGTAACTCATCTAAAGCGATATTTACGGATATTCCCAGTTCATTTGAAATATCTGTTACGGAGACACCTTCCTCCCTCAAATATATAATTCGATGTTTTGTATCGTGTCTAATGCGATATGTAGCCATATTTAAACATGAAACATTATTACACTATTATTGCTTCAATAGTTAAATTTCTTGCTTGACGTTTTAATTGACATGCAATGATCAAATCATCAAACAACACAAGATTGCCTAAAGAGGTTTTCATCTTCTGGAAACCGTTTATTTCTATAACATGTTAGCTTTTTTTTCTAATGTGACCATATTTTTGAACACTTGAATGCTTGGATACCATTGTCGAGATGACTGTAACGATATTTATGGCGGTTTGAATGAACCGATCTATATGTCATTTAAAACGTCTTGACATTTTGAGCGAATGTAGTGTTGACAACAATAAGGAAACTTTGTTTGTTCCGATATTATTGACTTCTTGATTGCGTCTATTAATTTGAATACGTTGAGTGTCACTAATTATTTGACGCTGACTGTACCAAGTGCATGGCTTCTTTGGATGATAAGAAACGATATGGCAAGGATTTTGTAATCCTAAGTCTACGTGTGTAGAACTTATTACAAATTCCAATACACTGATACCAGAGACCCAATTTTTTAAATTAAGAAGAACGAAATGAATTATCGTGTTATTGGCAAGTGACGTGGAAAGTTATTGATCCTCGTAGTGCTGTGACACGTTTGTTATGATTGGTATTCAAGAAATATATGAAACCAATAATTTGGTATCAATTCTTTGAGTCAGTTATTTTGTGCTGAAACTGTGCATAGAGACTCCATACCAGATGTTGTCTTCAGCCCTTTTGGATAGATGTGGGGTTTCCGTTACACGTTGTATAGAACATAATAATTTATAGTGTGAGTGTCTTGTTTTTTTTTTCCGGTGGGAAAATCGTCAAACGACTCCCTCACTCTGGGAGTGTCAGACTTCTGTGTGTTGTTCTTAGATTTTAATTTGGAATTCACAATGGAATGTTTGAACAGAGAATCATAATGAAGAGCTTATAAAAGTTTTTATATCAATTCATTTCCTGACAAACCAAGCACAATGGCACAGCCTAAATAAGGGGAGATAATGCGCTAAATCTACTAATATGTTTATTTTTTCATTCAAAAATGGAACAAGAATATTCCTAGTGCAAGGAAAGTACAGGCCAAAAGAAGGTACAGTATGAAATCAGGGGTAACTTTACGGAATTCCATAACAAACTAATAGTACTGAATAATATTACATATTAAATCCGCCATAAAATTGCACTTGTTACGCCTCTCCGTGGAATATCCCCAGAAGAGGTTGACTCGCCGGAGCGATCAGCGAGTTTATACACGCAAGCATGAACAAATGTTTCTTGGCGAAATTAACATTTTTTTTTCTATACTTGAGTACATTATATTTTTTTTGTACATGGCCTGTTTTGCAACAAAAATTAAATTAACCTTTTCTTTTCATAATCACGAAATACAAACAAACTTCAATGGAATCGGATAGAATTCCATTACGAACACGAAGCCACTGCAATTGGTAGCGCACATTGTACATATTATTAGCCATTAACAAGAACCTCGCGTGCCAGTACTTCGAACAAAATGGCCGCTGAAGCGTTTCCTTCCTACGGTTACACTTAAACTACGAAAGAGCACTCACACAAGGACAAAAAGAAACACTTAAAAATGTCTTAAAAAATACTATAGGTCAAATATATCTCAAGAGAGAGAGACAAGCTCGTGGCTAATTAATAACAGACGCACGGAAACCTTCAAGGTTAAGCAACGCTTACCAAGGTTTGTCAATGGATGGGTTACCAATGTAACATACTGAGTTTCCTCCGTACCTCGGAAACCACGTTAAGCTTGATCCCGGCAGTCATTTGTACATCTTTGCTAGCTGTTACGGGTATACATATAAATAAATTAACATTTCACAAAATGGGAATAATATTTTAAAACTAAGGTTAAAGTTTATTGTATTGCTTCGACATTCCAACTTGGCATGTTATACTGCATAAAAGATAGCTTGGTCTCTGCGACATATGTCAAACTGACATTCCTAGGTTTGTCGGGATATAAAAAATTGTCGATAGAAATTATCGACGTTTCTTACTATTATCGATGTTAATGTAACATGTACTTGGGTTTAATTTAATTACAAATCTTACGAAATTAGACGAATATTTTAATATTATATGCATTTATTCTCTTAAAGGAGTACGCCCCAAATCCATATCTGAATCAGTTTCTGAATCGCTAGAAATTGGATTTTACTCACTATTATTTTAGATCAAGTATTTACAAATATGAATAATGTTATCATATTAAAATATACAATAAAATTAAAACATACATTAATTTTTATTTAACATATCGGAAGTAAAATATAGGTAGTCTGTGGTCGCGATGAATCATCGCCCATCACTTATTAGGTCGGCATGCCCATAAAGTATGACATTGATAGGTACTGTCTGTACTGGTCTGTACTATTGTAAAATTCAGGACTTCATAGGCGTGATTCTACTGACAGCTGTCGCAGAGATCAAGCTATGTTTTATGAAGTATAGTAACCATACATAGGTATACATTCTGATAGTAATGTGTACGAACTAAGAAACAAAGTTTGTGGGTACTTTTAGAAGAATCGTAGCCACATTAGACAAAACTACCTTACTCGGAGAATAAGAGCGCGGTCTCGA
Source organism: Tholera decimalis (assembly GCA_943138885.2). Taxonomy (NCBI): domain Eukaryota; kingdom Metazoa; phylum Arthropoda; class Insecta; order Lepidoptera; family Noctuidae; genus Tholera; species Tholera decimalis. The sequence continues at coordinate 9,924,531 of OW964558.2, forward strand.
TTTTGTTAATGCAGGTAATTACCCAGTAGTATCACTAGTAATTGCAGCTTTATCTTTTTTATACATCGCAAATATTAGAATGTTGATACCTATTGTGTGCGTATTTAAAACCTATATTTTGAAGAAAATAACCATTGTTGTATATCAAAACACACATATGACAGACACTATTCATATAAAGTGAGATCAAGCGCGCTCACGACTGATCCGTAGCCAAAAAGAACTCGACTTAAAGCAGCGACTACCAGCACTCGTGCTTTCTCAAATCCTACGGCCGGCTCTTCTGGCTAAATAATGATAGATAATATACATACTCTTTATTGTAAACCATAACAGAATGAATATGGAAAAATAACAAGGGTGATATCATAGGCGGTTGTCTGTAAAAGATCGAGTTTAGTAAAAAATCGATCTTTTACAGATAACCTTTGATAATAATCGATAAAAATACATACATAAGAAACTACATATATACATACGTACATACATATACAATGCTGAGACATATACTTATAATAAAATTACTCCTTAGATTGACTAGTGGTATAGGATAAGTGAAGCTGGAGACCACCAATGAGGTAGGTGGGCCGACGAAATCAATGGCCCAGTTAATGAATACGCGTATTTGTGGTCAGGTGCGAACCCCCAAGTCACCACTAATGAGTTTCTGAATATACTTGCGCATAGCATTGGTTTTTTCATCATGTGGTATATGCATACAACGTGTAACAGAATAAACGCCATTCCTGAAAGTAGTTGGTTCAGAATCGGCTTCTGAATCGATTTCCGTCATAAAAAATAGGTGTTCATTTTTGACAGAAAAATCTTTCAATTCAAACTTCACCACATCATCACTTACCATCAGGTGAGATGGTGGTCAAACGCGAACCTATTTTCAATAAAAAAAAAAACAAACTTAAAATGGAAATACAGTGTCATGACAAATTAATACAATCCTTAATTCAAGGAAATGCGCTCGTGTGCGTGTCGGCCGCTAATATTACATGAGTGTATGCGTCTGCGTAAGGATATTGTATGATGCACATACGTTTTGCGTTCAGTAAAGCTAAGTATTTTATAAAAAATGGCTAAATTTATTCAATTTTGGTTTCAATTTATTTAGTTACGGATGTTGTTTTAGACTTATAATTTAATATTCTAATTGAGGTGTCTGAAGTATTGCGCTTAATTTGTTACACCTTGTATATAATTTTAGTGTGTATTTACACAGTCTACACATGCCTTAATAATAAATAAATAAAAGAACAAGTTTGATATTATCGAAGTTATAGAAATCCGCTCGTAGTTGCTCTATCAAGATATAAAAGAAGTCGGATCTACATACACATAATCCTTTTTATTTAAACTAAACTTAAACAAAGCATTTAAAAAATCACCCACATTGATGTCGGCTAGTAATGTACCAAAGCGCACTTGCCACATTTTATGGCAAAACTTGGCCTTTGGGCAAAGTTAGACAGCCGTCATTTTCTTGCTTTTTTAAGGCTGGGATCACAAGGGCTCCACTGTCCGAGTTTCCACCACAAACGAATCGAAAATATAGTTATCACTCAGGTTAGTACTTGACGCAACTTGAGGTTTTCACAGCATTATGAGCTGAGAGATTGATATGGTACAGCAGTATCAAGACAAGTTGCGTCTAACAATATAGGCCTCCCCATCTTCCAAGCAAATAAAGACATGTCGTCTGGTCTTTTGTCATCGTCATGTACTAAACCATTGAGTTCTAAGACGGCTGAAACGCTGATGGTGACAAGAGCTCTTTAAAAATTATACTACATAATTATTTACCTATTTTCAACCGTTATATTCTGACCTTCTGAATCTATTTTATATGTTTACAGTACCGGGATTGGAGATGTAATCAGTGGAAAATGATAGCGTGTTTGACTTTTTTTTTAATAATTCTCGAGCACTTGTATTTACATTTGCTCTAATTTATAGCTTTGGCCCTGTTTAAAGATTAGTAATTTACCATCTGCAACCATCTGCACCATCTGGTTTAAATTTAATTAAACTTTAATAAACTGTAGAGTAAAATATGTTTGTTATCAAACGCATACAAGCAAATGTAACGTAATATCCACTTCACCGACGCGACGGCCCGTCTTTGTGTCGCCGTCGCGTCGTCGTCAGACAATTAAACACACAAAATTAATAGAATATGGCGGGAGGATTATAATCAAATGACTCCTCCCGCCTTGGAGGGAACGGAAGGGAATGACAGACTTCTACTGACTAAAAACCCACTCTGTTCCTCAGTTGCCTTTGTGTTCTGGGGTTGAGGTAACTCGTTAGAAAATTCGAGCAACCCCAGCAGGCAATGACCCTGTCAGGCCCCATCATTATTGCTGACTGCTATTTGAAGCGCGCGTGGAACACGACGCGCCATCGACCTGGTATATATGTATGTCTTAGATTCAGTTTCTGGCATGATTAATATCGCAATAAAGTGAGGTTCATGGTAACGAAGTTGCGATCCACAGCTAGTATCTAAATATGAATAAAATAAATAATATGATAAACATACCTATATACTAGCATTTCGTCCGCGTGGATTTCAAAACAATGTATCGCCTATAACACTCACTAATAATGCGACTTACTACCCCTACATACAAATTTACAAACTAATTTTACCTCTTTATAATATTAATATAGATATAGTCCTCGGAAAGTAAGTTGGCAAGGTTTTGGCGTAGTGGGGGTATATTCACGCCTCGTGCACATAGTAGAACAAAAAAGTGGTCACTTTTATTGCTTGCCATTATTCTATGGTTATTGCCATCATTTATTTTTAATCATGTTGGTTCAGAAGAATGTTAAAGGAAGAAGAGGAATTCATTAGTTAATTCGGTATTATAAATAAAATAGATATAATACATAAATACATTTAACCGTGAATTTTTTTTATTTAAAAAACATTTAAAATAATATGTTCTCGTCGTCACAATTAGTTAATAAAACTGCTACCCCTTTTATTCTATTTTTTCCCAGTGTCCTAAAGACAGTGACGAATTTGGAATTTCAACCTTCCTTTAACTATAGTGTTTAACTGTTCTTTCTGACGTTTTATTAGTCTGCGTAAAACGGTATTTAGTCCTGGCATTGTAATCAACTTAACAAAAACTAAATTTAAAACAACAACTCGTTACAAAAACAAAGGATACAACTTTCGTGTACGCAAGTGTATTCGGGAGCAAATTGAACGAGAACTACTGACGTACCAATCGCGCGCTCGGAGCGGCGTTACGTTATACCCCGCGTCCCGCTGATAACCGCTGACACTGAAAAATCGACTTCTCCGCATCGAACGACTCTTGCCAAGTTATTTGCCTATCACTATACATATTATACATAACGCGCGAAGCTTCGCTCCCGTGATAACCTTCTTCTTTTGCAATCGAGTAAAAAGTAACCTATCACCTTCCTCAAGCTACTTCCATACCAAATTTCATCCCTCAGTACTTTCGAAGAGTAGTGAGTTCAAATAAACAAACTTTTCCGTTTTATAATATTAGTATAGATATACAACATGATGTATCATAATTAACGCACACCCCCAAACACCCCAATTAGAAAATTTTGTTATTATCATAATACATACTCTGAATTTTTAGTTTTACTTGTTTAAGCAGTTTTTTAAGACTTTAACTTCCTTTAAGTGAGTTTAATTTTTCTGTAATGTGTGACGGAATTTATATAAATCTGCATTTAAAAAGTTATTACTTTAATTTACGGTCCATAGTTATTTGGTTTTTACTATACAGGGAAAGCGTAATTTGTAATTTACGTAGATTTAATTGCTTTGGGATAAAAATTTCGGTATTTTTTTTTAAATAAAAAATGATAAAAATTGTTTCAGTAAACGATTCTGAAAAAACTAATTTCAGGATGTGCATTAATCCTGTTACGTGTTGTATATTACAACTTACAACGATAAGTGGTTTTATGTGTGTGTAAATCCTCTCATAGTATCACAAAGTGTCAAAACTACTATGATGGTTAAAAAAATATTTCTGCAACCAATTGCGTCATTCGTATTTTGCTTGAAACGTATCGAGTGGATTGAGGACATCAGCTCAAAGCCACTGAATCTCAAAAATCTCTTTTCACTTCGTAAACAAAGTTCATATTTATTTCTGCAAGTAACTTAATAATGTTGATTTACAGTATTTTCTGAAGTTTTAGACCATCCAGTTTGTCCCTCGTCTTCAATTGATAGCTTTGTATGTCCTTTCAGCTCAACTCCCGCCGTTAGTCATGATTTGTGTTTGAAGTACAGTTTCAACTGAAAATATCACGGGGTATTATTGTTAATATGGTTTCCATATACCTTACATTTTTATTAAAACCGGATATACTTACATATTAGATTTCGCACGACTGTATTTAAAAACGGGACCCTTACATAATAACACGTGTCACGTGACGGTCTGTCTGTGTGCTTCCCCAAATTAGAATCACAGCTTTTACGCAAGTAATTTGTTGTTATTGTAATTCTTTAAAGTAATTTTCATTGTGTGAATGATGTTATAATTTTGACCTGATATGGGTAGGTACTATTATAGAATCCTCACGACGATCCCTTTGATGCCCATATATATATTCAACTTTTTTCACTTTACACTTAACGTCTCACCGACAGCGACACCACGTTGTGACGTCATTTTTTTTAAGAACTCTTGGGTTATCAATACGTTTCCAACAATATCTTAATGATAAAAATCCGATCAATAGCTTGTAAGATAAATTAAGTAAATTAAAGGATTTTTTTATTAGCTTACACTGTCTCTCTGCTTCTCGCGCCGCTTCGAACCCACCCTCGTGGAACACGTCCAGGTCGTCTCGCAACCTCTTCCTGGGCAGGCCTCGGCGACGCCGTCCATCCTACCAATTGTGTGGAGACTTTTACCCAGCAATTCTCGTGCATTCGTTTAACGTGACCCGCACAATCCCATTTCAGCCTTAATTAAAGGAATATTAAAGGAAAAAAATAAATACACGCTGAGTATACTTCCCAATACCAAATGATACAACAGTGTGTATCCCCCCCAACCACGTCCCTCACCCGTCCCATCCCTCATATAATCTTAACCAAGGACTAAACGTGACCGCGTGAAGAAGGACGAGATCCAACCCGAGACTATATACTTGCAACCTTCCATTGTGTGTACTAGCGTGTGCCTCTACCTCCACTTTTATCCGTATAATTCCTATAATAGTAAATGCTGAAGGAATTTGGTCTTGGTGGGTAGTTTGTAGTGCAAATGCAGTTGATTAAACTTTGCGAGGATCTTGAGATTTTAAGGCGTTCAGATTTATAAGCTTACTGAGCTAAAAAAAAACATTGTACACAATTTGATAGCGGCTTATATGAAAAAAGATATAGAAAAATTATACTTCTTCTTAGCATTTCGATGACAATCCAAATGGACTCGGCCCGAAACTGAACAGCAAGTTGGGCACCGTCAAAAGTGTCCATCAATTCCTGCAGTGAACAATGTGCAAGGCCCGTAGGATAGAATATCAGGTGCGTCACTTTTAGTGTTTCGTATCCAAAAGTTAAAAACGGGACCCTATTACTAAGGCCCCGCTGTCTGTGTGTCACCACGCTGTATCTCATGAACTGTGATAGCTAGATAGTTAATATTCGCTATAACAAAACATACTAAAAAATAATAAAATAAATATTTTACGGGGGGTCCCATGTAACAAACGTGGATTTCTTTGCCATTTTTATAGATAATGGTATGGAACCCTTCGTGCGCGAGTCCGAGTCGCACTTGACCGGTTTTTAAAAATTACAAAAATAGGCATATATTTTTGTTCGTTTTATAAGTCTTTAATTTTTTATGGTTTCCAAGGCGCTAAATTAATTTTTATTCTAACACGTCAGGATTTTGTGAAATCTTAGGCGAAACGTATCACAATTACGATTATCTAAATACCCCAGACTCACGAAATAATTTACTTTTAGAAAAAAACATACTCCAGCAAGACATAAAAACAATTTGTTTTTGTTACCTGATAGCTATAATAAACACCAGGTGCAATGGTGGTCAAACGCAAGCCTATCAACTATAAAAATAAACTTTTTACCGACTTCAAAAAAGGAGGTCCTGTCCCTCGATCAAGAAACCATAAAAATAAATTAATAGTTTAAAAAACACTAGAAAAACACGCTTTTATAAACGCACGTAAAAACAAAAAAATATCAAGAAAACCGATAACGGATTTTCATTAGGTTTGTTATAACCTTGAAACCTGATCGTGTTCAAAGTCCATTACGTGGCCTTTCTCACAAGTGCAAACACGACTATGATACGATATTCCATCATGGAATGCCAGTGCCTATCTTCCGGCTTCATCATCAGACCTTGAAACCTAACCATGGTCAAAGTTCATTACATGACTTTTCTAAGAAATCAAAAACAGCTATGATACAATATTCCATCATGAAGTTCCAGTAATTCATATCTTTCGGCTCCATCATCAGATCAGTTCGACAGTACCATATTATTGCATTGTCATCAGAACTACATACAGCTGCCAATTTTCATTACGCTACGACCCTTGGAAGATGGTTAAATTAGTTACCTTAGATTCCATTACATAGTTACATACAGGTCGACCTAATAAAAGCGTGTTAAAAATAGTATTAGTTGATTCATCTTGTATTTTATTTTCAATGCCAACTTACAAACTCATCTTTTGTATAATGGGTAAACTTAGCAAAAGACTAGAGGTACTTAAAGATGCCACAAACAGTGAGCAGGCACCCTGTCGATACCAACAATGGGCCATTGTGATCGAGAGCAGATCATACAATTTGTAAAGCGTTTACACAATGGTGGATGCTGGCCACACTTGTTGGTTCGCGGATTAATAATGGCGCTGGTGGAGCTCTTTTACATTAACAATAAAAATTGCTAGGGATTTTTTATATTATTTTTTGGTAAATTTTCCTCCTGGTGTCAAGTTGCACATTACAGTGGCTCGTGCCGTTAGCACAGTGGCTTAGCGGTTGGTTGGCGTGTCGTGAATTTGATTCCCGCATATGATAACAAACGTTTGCAAGGCCTCCAGATTTCTGTCCTGGATGTTTGTATATGCGAGTTTAAATGTTTGTAATCACACCCGCAATTCAGGAGAAATTTGTAGTATGCGGCAAGGTTTTTATAACAATCAATCATCAATCAATGAATAAGTATCGGTTTATTGCAGCCTGTATGGCTTCGTAAACTTTTTGCATGTTTGTTTCTTTTCCTTTTATATTAATTCATGGAACACTGTAGTCTCCTCTCGTTGGTACTCCAGTTGGTACTCTTGGAGGTGGGCGCTAATGGTCGCGACACAGTATTTCATACTAATGTGATTGTTAACGTACACAAACTTTTGTAAACTGATTTTTGTTCCAATAAATATTTGTATTTGTTTATCTTAGTGTACAGTTCTATACAATATGTTTCGGAAAACATTATGCAAAACTAAAATACTTAAAATACAAACTAGAATAAAGCAACAAAAATTCATCCTCAGCGCTGATGGCTGGCAACGTACCCACAAAGACTGGCGGCGTTGCCTCGTTTATGGCAATGCTTAGCCTTTCGCCAAAGAAATACCCCGCCCTTGGGTCACGAGAAGAGTCAAAGGCCTTTTCGATATTTATATTTTGGATTCTTAGTCTGAAACAAAAAAGTTGTTCTATCCGGATATAAAACTCTTTCTTGATAAATTTTTCAGCTAGCTTTTTCAGGTTATCATTTTTCTTTCTAGCTCAACGAAAGATTCGTCTAAAACCAAAGATGTTAAAGGTCATTAGACCTATAAACTGCATTATTAATGCTTTGAGAAGGTCGTGGCTAATTAATAGCCGCACGTCTCGATCTTCCAAGTTAAGCCACGTTCGCCGAGGTCAGTCTGTAGATGAGTGACGTGCTTAACGTGCATTCTAAGAGCCTACGCGCACTAGCGATTTAGGCTGCGTTTCCACCAGAGATGTGCGATGGAAATGTGTTGTGCGAGGATGTCTAGCTGTGCTGTGAAAATGTGTGGGGGTTTCCACCAAAGCTGTGCGATGAAAATGTACCTACGAGAATGTGTAGCGGAGCTGTGAAAATGCGCATTAATGTGTGATGCAAGGATGCGCAAACCTCGCAACACATCCTTCTCAACACACATTCCTCGAAACACATCCCTCGCAACACATCTCTCGCACACATCCCTCGCACACATCCCTCGCTTGTTTTGTATGCGCAAAAATCTAGCTCCGCTGAGCTGTTTCCACCAGAGCTGTGCTGACCGAGGCGAGATAAATGAAGCGATTCTATTGGTTCTTTACAAACACATCCCTCGCTACGCATCCTCGCACATCTTTGGTGGAAACGCAGCCTTAAGTTGGCCGATAGTTTGATTGGTCAGAGGATCAGTATAGAGCTATATGGCAGTGTGCGCACTTGACAATGAACAGTTGTACGACCGAACTATCGAATCCGACTGCCCGATCCCTATTCGATCAAACTATCGAACGACTACCGGCCGATTGAATATGTGCATGAAGTTGTATGCGAGTGCGCGCATTACATTCAATGATTCAACTAAACTGTCGAACCACTATCGACCGATCGCACAATCAGTATGACGCAGTATGTGTGTGCGCGTACTTGTCAGGCGATTTTTCAGTCTGTCTGCTCGACTACAAATGGACTGTGTCGGCCGAATTCAATCGAATAGTGCGCGCACCGCCACGAGACTAAACTATCGAGCGACAGTTTGAGCATGATTGTTGTACGATTACGACTGAACTATCGGCCAACTTAAATCGCTAGTGCGCGCAGGCTCTAAGGCACAGAAAAATCTCTTCGTCACCCATCCACGAACAGACCTCGTCATGCGTTGCTTTACCTTGAATATCAACCAATTAGAGTGCTTTTATTTAGCCACGAGCTTTTCATATTCATGTCAAGGGTACGTCGAAATTAAACATACATGTACTTCCGTACACAATGCTTAAATTCCACTGCAATGGAAGCCATCAGGTTAATATTTTCCTTGTCATTAGATCGACGTCATTGCTCCCCATCATGCAATGTTTGTGTGTCGTGTCAACAGTCGCGCGGTATTCAGGCGGTATTGACGCAACGGACAGGTATTTACCGCGTACCTGGAGGGTATATGACAGCTTTTGTACCGTTTATTAAGTAGGAAACGGGGAAAGTAGTCATTAATATGTGAATGTTTATACGGACGTGTATAGCATATAGTTTTATATCTTTTGTGTGCTATATAAGGTCAATAATATGTAATTTATGTATATGTAATGTCCGCGCACCTATACGACGTTTAGCAAAAAATTATAATACCAGTTTTTCTGAACTGGATTTATTTTCTTTGTCAGCAAAAAAAATTCGTATTGAATTACTTAAACTGATCGAAATAGCAAAAAAATTAACCTTTTTCAGAGATGTATAAATTTTAGTATTAGATATAAGAGTAAGACTTACTAATTTTATGATTAATAAGTAATGTTGTACTCGTGCTCATATTTTCAATTAGTATGTATAAAATGTGGATAACGTTGTTAGTTACGCACTAGTATACCTAGATTATAAGTTAATATTAACCATGTATAGAGCGTAATTGTTGGTTTTCCCTAATAAATAAAATAAAATAATATAATATGAAAGCACTGGTGGGCCAGTGGTAGCAGGCATGATTTGCAGGTTATAGGTCTTAGGTTCGAACCCAGACAGGCACGTTACTACCCGTTGTTGTGTCCCACCCATACGCACAAAACATTTTGGGAATAAATAATAATAAAATAATAATAAATTGTTTATTATGTCTCAAACAGTAACATTAACAAATGTGGATGAAACAGCCCCAGTAAGTAGTTAATAACACTTGTGTCGGGGTTGTCTCGCTCCTCCCCTTGAAAGTTAGTTGACAATATTAAGACAGTAGATTTAATTTAACTTAGAACTAATTTTAAGAACAAAAAGATTGACTTAAAGGTTATAAAGTAATGAAATTGCAGCTCTGTCTAGTGTGTTATTATGCGTGTGTCTATAGAAGTGTGGAAGTTTAAGTGTGTATGGATGTGATGATGTGTGCGTGTGTTTATAGTAGGATGTGAGTTTCAGTGTGTGTGTGGATGTGATGGTGTGTGCGTGTGTATAAAAACGAGGTAAACATTTTAGCTAGTGTCAGGTAAGTCTGGCTAGAATTTGCTCCGTTTCTTCATAGGTTAATGTTTTTAACCATTCGGTTATAAGGTTTTTGCATTGGTGCGACACTTTGTTGTGAAAACTTAGTTTTGCATTAATTTTATTGTAAATGTAAGCTGATTGGCATACATACTGACGCCTTGCGAAAACCGTTTGTACACGTTGGGAGTGAACCACAATGTCTTTTCGCCTCTTAGCCTGGATTTCCTGGTTAACTGGTATGTGTTTGTGTAGATATAGAACGATGTTTAAAAAGTATAGTTTCCTGACGGATAATATGGAAAAATAGAAATACATTAATTGTGCGTACAGCCACACATTACTAAATAGTTACTTCGTAACAGATACATCACTCTCACACAAAAGCGAAAATACCTACGCTATAACAGCCTACAAAATCTTAATAATAATACCAGCTGTTTGCAGCGAGAAGAAATGTACCATAAGTACGCACAAAGAGAGTTGAGATTGTTTTGCCCGCCGCGCGACCCACGTCATCGGGCGAATGTCCTAGGGTTGTATAATATTAAAGTAATTAGTAATAAAAAGAATATAGAAAAAGAATTATTTTTTATTTGTTGATCAAATATGTTTCAGTTTAATAAAATGATATACTTACGCATTTTTCCTTCCTAAATTCCCGATTATTAAATTTTAGTGTCGAAAATATCCGAAATCGCGTAAATAATTTTTATTTTAATAAAATTCCGCGCAAATAAATAATCAAAAGGGAAACAGGAGCAAAGCGGAGGAAAATCAATTGTTTTTAGGTCGATCCATTATGACGTTGTCAAAATTATTTAAAAAGGCTCAGGCAGGCGTGCGGCAGCCCACTGTCGGATGTACCGATGGCGACGGCGTTGCCTTGAGCGAGTGACGGACGCCTGGTACAGCTACGGATTAGAATTCCCTGCCAGAGTCTGTGTTTCCTGATGGCTATAACCTGGGGGTCTTTAAGTTAAGAGTGAATAAGTTGCTTCTAGGTAAGCGTGCTACATCTTCGACCACATCGCCGCTTACCATCGTATGAAATAGTGGTCGAACGCGAGCTTATGTTCAATAAAATAAAGTTTGTGGCCTACTTTTCCGACGATTTCCAGAAAATATTTGCGCCGTGCGGTAATAGAAACCGCAACACACAGCGTAGCAAGCTAATCGCTCAACCGTTACGCCAACAATCTATCAAATCATATTCACTTAATGTTGAAAATACCTGATAACTGACGACGTATCAAAAGCTATCCAAAATAAAATAATGTTATACCTATTAATATTACTTCACAAAACTGCAAAAGAAATAAGCCAAAAAAAACGTACTTACGTAATTACCTTCCTCCCTAGTATGTTTTATTTTATTCCAAAGTTAGGTCAACACTATTAACTCACTACAAATACGATTATCATTCATTACATTAAACTCTCCAACAAACTTACCTCAAGTACTTAGTCGAGTGTTAGTGTACACTTCGCGTTGAACTAGTACTCGCGCCAGTAACGACTGTTTCATGAAACCAACTTAATATCGTGGGCACAGCCACTGTTTACAGCTACCGTGCATAATCACCTGACCAATAGTGTTTCAATGTGGGTGTGTTAATGTGCTGAATTGCCTTTGGGGTGTGTGTGTCAGTGTGTGAGTGTGTGTATGTTAAATTTTGGGATTGTTTGCAGAGGGAATTAGAAAGTGAGAAGTTACTTCGATAAATTTACATAGGTACCTTTCGTTTGTAAACTTCTAGCTTGTGAGGTTGAGGATAAATAATAACAATTACACAGATCGATCTTGAAGCCTAAGCAAGATTGCCCAGGTTGGGCTTTGAATCCATCTTAATATGACGAAATTCTTCCGTACCTCGACAGCACGTTTAGCCTCAGGTCCCGGTTGACATTTACTTTTGTACATCTCTAACAGTCTCTCTCAGTTCTGATAATTGTGTGTGTTACATACTAGTACAGTCGGCAACATCATCTCTTTATGCTGTTTTGTGTTCTCATTGTTGTTGTTACTCATGGATTAAGACAAAATTGTAAAAATTTAAGAAATAAATTAATATAGAAATAAATAAACTATAAAAGTATAGTTTGAGCAGATGATGATGTTTGGAAACTTCCATTTTTAGGGTTCCGTAGTCAACAAGGAACCCTTATAGTTTCGCCATGTCCGTCTGTCTGTCTGTCTGTCTGTCCGCGGTTTAGCTCAAAAACTATTGGTACTAGAAAGTTGTAATTTGGCATGAGTATACACATTAATGACGCCGAAAAAAGGTAAAATAAAATTTTGAAAAAAAAAAACAATTATTTAGGGTACCTCCCCTACATGTAAAGTGGGATGATAATTTTTTTTACGTCCTTCCCATAGTGTGGGATATCGTTGGATAGGTCTTTCAAAAATATTAGGGGTTTGAGAAGACCGTTTTGGTTAAGTAAACCGTTCGTGACTTATCAAGCTTTAAAATACCAATTTTCGTTAGAGTCCAGTGCGCCCCCTCTACCAACTAAACGGTTGTAGTTAAAAATTCAAATGTCACGGCAGTAGTACCTATATATAACTAAGTTTAAAGGAAAACTATCACACATAAGTAGGCTTTACAAGTTTACGAGTAACAGTCGACCAATTGTATTTGAATCTAAAATTTCGAACAACTCCATAGAAATGTCGATAGATGGCGCTAAGCGTAAGTTGTATCGCGCTAGTAGCATATTTACATAAGTTTAAAAAAAAAACTTTTTAACAAAAAAACGGACTTCCAAAAAACCACTAGGTACAATGTGAAAAATAACTTTCATTTCAGAATATGGTGTCTTTGGATCTGTATTTTAGTTTTTTGCCACCGACTTCCGAAATTAAAGTTATTTTTCACGTTGTAGTGTTATTTTGGAAGTTGGTTTTTTTTTTTTTTTCAATTTTAATTGGTTCCAGCTGAGGTTGTTACAATTCACAAAAGCCAGGGTTCCATATTAGAAAAAGTTGTTGTACATTATGAAGCCCGGTATTTCAAGGTCAATGTTATATGTTGCTTGCAATGTTATATCTACTTAGCAGTAGAAACGTCGAGTTGTTCTCAAGATTCTTTTTATATAACTAATTTTAAGGAAATAATTATAACAAATGGCCCTAAACAGTCTAGTTCAAACCCAGGTTTTGGTGTGTGTGCATGGGCAAAAAATTATATTGAATATAGCAACCCACATTGACATTGCTGGAGTAGCAAGCAGTAATTTTCGAAATAAATGCAGTGAAGATTATAGCTTTTTATATATCATGCAAATGTCCCAACAGTCGCGCAGTAGGTTTTGTAAGTAATTTACTATCGCATAACAGTCCTTGCATAATATTTGGAGATTTTAATGAAGACTATCTCCGTAACGACAACACTGCAGTTTTCAAATTAATACGTGACGCTGGTTACCAGTCTTTATTACAACTACTTCCCTCTACACGCGGTGGTACTCAAATCTTATCTTACTAATCTTTCTTACTTACTAATATTATAAATGTGAAAGTTTGTGAGGATGGATGGATGTTTGTTACTCTTTCACGCAAAAACTACTGAATGGATCTGAATGAAATTTGGTAAGTAGATAGTTGACATTCTGGAATAACACATAGGCTACTTTTTATCCCGAAATCCCCACGGTGTCGAGATTTGCGCGGGAAAACCTTTCCACGCGTACGAAGTCGCGGGCAGAAGCTAGTAGATCATATTTTTCAAACTTCCCTTGTGAAGTTGGATTTTATAATTCCTTCTTCAGTTACCATTGCCCTATGTGGGCCCGTTTTAAAGTGAATTCAAATTAATATGTTTTTATTTATTTGTTATTTTGCTATATAATATCAAACACAAAGCTCCCCCAGCAAACTACTTCCTCAATTTAATTTTTTTGTGACGATTGAGTAGTGTAGCTCTATGTCCTGTATTTAAATTCAAAATACTAACTACTAACTTTCCGGGACAAATTGTCGAATCAGGTGAGGATTTGTATAGGAAGTCAAATTAGTTAGGTAGTCATGTTTGGCTTTTAATTAGAGCATGGTACGAAACGATCAGTCAGCGAATACGACACGCACTTGGCTGTTATAAAAACTACGAAACCCTACACTGCGTGTGGCCCGACACGCACTTGACCGGTTTTTTATTTATCATGTAAACTTATCCTAATGTACCTAATTAACCAAGAGGTGGGTAGGTGCTACAGCCAGTCAATAATATGTTTAATACCAGCTTACTGATCAATCTTTAAGATTAATTACACTTGTCGAGATTGGTCCGAGGATCGACAGACCAATCTCGCACTTCGAGGGACCTCCGTTCTTTGGGAGCATGCGAAGCCGTTGGTCCCAAATTTTATTACAAAATCTGTACTGATACCGACGTCCATCAACCTAAAGCTGAAGTTTCTTTTCAAAAAGTAACACAAAGAACAAAGTTCCAAATAATTCACTCGCTTATCATTAGTTTACGAAAGTGGCAAACTTCGTGTGTGATATCGATAGTTTCGTTACAGCGATCTATCACGAACGAAATGGCGAGAATTTTATTGCCTCATATCCAATATATTACAATAACAACAAAGATAAAAAGAGAGTTGATCATCTTGCACAAAGTACTAAGCGCTTCTCCACAACATTTATTGTGCACACTGCCAAGATGTGGAACTCTCTGTCGGCTTCTGTCTGTTCCATCGTAGAACTCATCTAAAGCTTACAATCCGACAAGTCTGATATATGTCACAAAAGTGACAATTCGACAACTATTCTTATACAGGCGACAAAATTGTCATGGTGCAAAATTGTCAAATATGTAGGAAAATCGCAACAATCCGTAATTTTTCTGTTTATTAAAACTTTTTAAGCGACATGTGACAATTTGTCGTGAAAAACTTGTCAAATCTGCTTTATTAAACAGAAAATTGTCTTGATATATTTGTAGAATTGTCAGACAATTCTGACAGGAGCATTACCTTCTGTTGCGAAATCATATTTTGAAGGTGTACGAAAGTAATTGATTTATAACCATTATGCAAAACCTATTGACAATGTGTGATTGATTTATTTATTTAACTCCTTTTATTCCATCCATCCATAGGTTGGTTGTCTGTAATAAAATGGACTGTGTAAAATGGCAAAAGGTGTACAATAGAGTATGTAACAATTTATCAAACCCATTCCTGGTAAGACTAAATATAGAATAAGCTGTGCCCCTCTTTTACCATCCTGCAGAGTTCATTTTACGACATAATTAAGACATGCGACAGCAGCTATTGCTGTGACAAATTCGCATTGACATAAACCTCGTAAACAGGCTTTATATATAAATTTAAAATTTTGACGACGAAAAAGTGTCATGTAGAGTTACGAATAGCAGAATACCAAGTCTGCCTTGCCAATTTTTTGTGTTGTCATCTTCTGTTTAACCTTTTATCAACTAAACTTAATGGAATCAGGCGTTACTTTGCGGAAATCCATACCAAAGTAATACTTCAGAAAAATAATTCGACCCCCCCAACCAAGAACTCGGTAATGTGCTATTATGAGCTTTATGCTGTTATGTCAAATTTAGCATCTATAGATCGGAATACACCTTAGCAATTTTTTTCAGATTTTTCCTAATGATATTTACAAAGATATCATGACATACATGATATTTTATGGAGGTATAGAATTTTAGGTTTTTTTTTCTTAAATGATTAAGTTTTGAATAAAACGAATTTCATATCAATGAAACAGTGAAAATTTCGCAAAAAAAATTGCTTCCATTTAATACATCAATGACTTCAATAATCCCACTAGTTAAAACATATTTGATAAAATCACTAAATCTTTTCTCCTGTAAAATTTTGATTTTTCGATTACCGAGTTATTGCTTGGGAGGGTTGAATTATCTAATCTTGCATGCAGTATGCAGCACCGCCCTACCCATAACGACTGTCAAAGATGTTCAAATGACGGCCGGGACCAACGGCTTAACGTACTTCCCGAAGTAAGAATCTCGATATTAAAATGGTCATCAATCTAGGGACACAAAAAAGTATCGATACTTTGTGGTATTGACTACGTTTCATTTCGATACCGATACTTTTGTACTCGATACTTTGTATTTAATACTTTTACCTAATGAGTACTTCTTAACAGGTATCGTATCGAATAAATTTTGGACGGTAACGCCATCTGGTTCAATTAGACTGAATCTTCTAAATCATTACATTGAGCTCGAAATCCTTCAGTCTACCTGTTCACAGTTCAGATCCTTTCCTTCACTAATCAATCACTCAATCGTTCGCCGTTAGAAAAAATCTACAACGATATCCTACAAAACCGTATTATTTATATTATTCTTCGTGTTCGTCTCGCGTTTTGTTTTTCTCCGGTTGATAGTTATTGTGCATGACTATATTTGACTTATTAAATGTGATTGTGTGCCATCTAAAAGTACCTACCTGTTGTTCCGTGTTGTTTATCTATAAGCGATTGTACGGAGGAGAAATGGGTACTATAATATGTGTCTAAAGGAATAAATAATATAATTGTTTAAATAATTTGTAAAGTCACAGTTGTCTTTTTATAGTACTATTATTACACTAGTGTACCATTACCATTAGTGTTGATGTTCTGTTATTCTATCCTACTGTACTGAAGCTAAATTGACATTAATGACTGACATTGACAGCCTGATGTATGCGCATTAGGCCCTAAGAAAAACATTCGATACTTTGAAGTATCGATACTTTTGTTTCGATACATTTATGAGCACGATATTTTTTTTCGATATTACTCATGAGTACAATATCGATACTTTCTTATCGAAACCGTGTCCCGGCGAGCGTTGTTAAACCTTGAATATCAACCCGTGCGGGTGTTATTATTTTGTCACAGGTTCCGATTTTTATATTGTATTCAACAATAATAAACCATGGAGAAATAATCTATATAATAATAATGAATTGCTAAATGTGTTGCTAAGCGCAAAACACGAAAACGGCTGGACCGATTTGGCTGATTCTTTTGTTATTGTGTTTGGTTTTGGCAGGAGAAGGTTCTTATGAAAAAAAAAGTAGGATAGGTCTCAAGGGTAGGGGTAGGGTAGGGTAGAGGTAGGTTAGAGATAGGATAGGGGTAGGGGTAGGGTAGGGTAGAGGTAGTGTAGGGTTTGGGTAGGATAGGGGTAGTGTAAGGTATGGTTAGGGTATCGGTAGGATAGGGGTAGTGTAAGGTATGGTTAGGGTATCGGTAGGATAGGGGTATTGGTATCGGTTGGGTAAGGGTAGGATAACACGCGAACGAAGTCGTGGCGGGTCAGCTAGTTACAAATAAATATACCAACATGAACGGATGTTAGGTTCAGCTTCCAGTCTAACTAAATGCATTTGAATACCAATATTTTACATGGAGTGACAAGCTATTTATCTACCTATCAATCCAGTTACGCGAAACCCCCCAAAAAAAACTATGAAATATGTTTGATGACACACGTAAATAATGTTTAACCAAGGAAATAAAGAAATGATTTTATTTTACAAGGAATAACTCTTTTTCTTTAGTCCCCTTTTCATGTGTTGCGCAAACACGATAAGCTAGTAGAACAATTCAATATTAAATACACTTCAGGGACGAACAGGCAAATATTTTTTTCTGTAAGTACCTCATTCCTAATATATAACATATTTAATGTAGGTTCTCAACATTGTATTTGAAATGAGTCTACTTTTCTTTTCAACAATGCCATTAAAGACAAATCCTTCCAAAATCTCATTAAGACAAAGAAGGTATGTATATGAGATGAGATTTCTATATCACAAAAAACTACACAAAAAAATAGTGACATACAACACACGGAGTATAAACAAGTTACAGCTAATGACCTCACGTGCACGGACTAATTACGGAAAAAGTACTATATTGTTTGAGGGAGTACGGCTGTACAATGGTCTACCAGAGGATTTGAAGCGAACTAATAGTGTCAATATCTTCAAAAATAAACTTAAGAAACATGTCCGGACATTGTAACATAACGCCTCCAACATTCCAAGAGTGAACGCTACTTAATAATTAATATTCAAATATATCAATACTTTGTATCTCATTTTAAGTGAACCATGGTTCTTATGAGAAATAAATGTCTTTAAATCTATATCATCGCTGCGTCTTAGTATAAATATGGTAATCTCATTTGTAACTATATTTTAGAGCCATTTGGGGACGAAACTTTCGGACCGTGCGTCCCGTGTGTTTACAGCCTGTTCGAGAAATTTCTAAAAGGGTAACTGACACTTCCCGTCTCCCAAGGGCTGACTATTACTTTAGAAAGGTTAAGCGTTGCCATATAACGTGGCAATGCCACCAGTTTTTTGGTGACAGCAGCTAACAGCGTTGAAGACGAAGTTTTTTATACCTACTTTATTTTAGTTTATTTTATAAAATATATCGTTAAAGTCCAGCAATTACCTAGTAAGGATTGACAAAACGGACAGAAAGGTAAACGAACAGGCGATCTTCTTCATTAAGTTGCGTGAGAGACTGCTTCCTACAAACGTCTTGAGAAAATGTTCCGAACGCTCGCAGTTAATGAAGATTTGTTACATCGAATGAAACGTAAAAAAAATGCTTGGTTTCCCTGAGACGATACATCTTAGTTTAATATACAGTCGTTAATGGAACCTGTCTTGCATCTATTTTGTGTCTATGTACCCTCAAAAACAGTCAGTATAATAAACCAGTTTTCCTTTGATATTCACAAAATATTTTCACAAAGTCCAAAGAGTTAATTGGAAGACGGAAAGTTTGTAGTTTAATAATAATAACAATTTAATTTTTAAGCTGGCAACACTAGCCGTCAAATCAAGTTTTGTTTTCAGTTCCTACAAAATAAATTCGCAAAATATAGTGATAAGTTTTCCCATCCAAATTTCTCAATATTTACGAAAAGAGGACAGATTGAACCAAGATAAATAACATAAATCTAAAAAACAACCGATATTATAACGAAAATGAAGATAATGTATAATCCATCGACAACTGTCAAGTGGTCTGTCATTGACACCAATCACTAAACAATGCAAGAAATAACTATGTTAACAAACAAAACTTGATGATGCTTACTAGAGCAGCTTCGCAACGTGCACGCCCACCACCCCCGGACCCGTCGCTCAGCTCCGCCTCGCCACCGGATTTAGGATTACCTACGTCACCGGCGGCTGCATCCGCGTCGAGCTCGAGCGACGAGTATTTCTCTCCGCCGACGTCGCCAACACCTGTGCGTCGGCAGGGGAGAGGCCGGCCACCGAACAGCTTGGGACTTAGGAGCCAACTGGCTGCGAGTCGGGTCCCCGCTACCGGTGGTGTGCAGCGCATGAGATGGACTCAGTCCATAAACGAAAACGTCATGCGCGCATATTATGGGTCTACAGAGGGGGGAACTAACCTCACTGCGTATCGTGTCAGGATGCTGTCTCTGTTCCAGGACCTAGAACCAGCTGTCAACGTCTCGGCCCAACGACTGTCGGATCAGGTGCGGGTCATCCAGCGTAGCCACAGGTTGGATGACGCAACACTTGATAGGCTGCGCTCAGAGGTACTGAGCAACCATATCATCTCGTCCCCGACACAAGCCGTGGTACAAGCGCCCACTAGTAGCGCAATGACATCGCGGCTCTATAGTCATAATAATGAGCTAGATGATAGGGTTGTCACGGTAAGTAGCCAATGCAACGATCGACTGAGGAGCGCACTGGAGGATGCGCTTCGTGAGTATAGATCGGCTCCGCCCGAACTTAGACCCCGGTTACCACGGTTACCCATGCACAAAAAAAATAGGGCGCTGGTGTGTGCTTTGGACTCGCTGCTTGAGAACATTTTTGAGAGCAGCGAAAACCTCGTTGATACGCACTCAATCCTGTATTGCGGGGCTGTTGCGGCATGTCGCTTAGCTAACGTTAAATTCCCTAATAACGATGAAGCTATTCGACCAAAACCTGCTGTACCAGCCTGGCAGTATAGGATCGAGAGGCGTATCGATGAGGCCAGAACACTCATCGGCAAACTATACTGCTTCAAGGAAGGCAATGCACGCCCACGTGTAATGCGTTTTGTACGGCGGGCTTTCTCGGGGACTGGAATCAGCCCTCGAGAATACACACCCCACATTACGGAGCGCATTGACTTCCTGAAGCAGAAAATTTATGCATGGGCAAGCCGTATCCGACGGTTTAAGCGGCGGGTTGACCGGTACTCACAGAATCGCATGTTCCAGAGCGATGAAAGGTGGGTATACAGAGCTTGGGAGCGACCCAATCAAAATGTGACTGACGTGTGCCGCCCGGATGATACCGCCACGAATTTATTCTGGCGCAACATCTGGTCGGTACCCGTCTGTCATGTTGAGGGTGACTGGATGCGTGAAGTTGAACGCGTGTGTGAAGCTATACCACAAATGGATAAAATAATCATTAACGCTTCTGATGTAGCCAAAGCAGTTCATCCGTTACCAAACTGGAAGTCTCCAGGACCGGATGGACTGCACAACTTCTGGCTCAAGTGGTATAGCAGCTCGCACGCGCTTTTGGCTTCTCAATTCCAGGCATCCTTAGAGACTGGGTCTCTACCAGAGTTTTTAACAACAGGCTGTACCCACCTGCTTCATAAGAGTGGTAGTCCCATGGAACCCAAAAATTATAGACCGATTACCTGCCTGTCTACGGTCTATAAGGTTCTTACGTCCATCCTGAGAGTGAAAATAAATATGCACATTGAGTGCAACTCAATTATGTCCGCTTCTCAGAATGGATGTAGGAAAGGGTCCCGTGGCACTAAGGAGCTACTCCTCATCGACATGGCCATTAGCCAACAGGCTCGTCGATCCCGAAAAGATCTATCGACATGCTGGATAGACTATAAAAAAGCCTTTGATTCTGTTCCTCATACCTGGCTTATCAAGGTGCTAGAGCTTTATAAGATAGACCCAACTCTACGCACCTTCCTTGAGTCATGTATGAGGCAATGGAAGACGGTACTTCGCTATCCAGGATGTCGACCGATCCGAGGGAATGATGAGCCTATATGGATCAGACGGGGAATATTTCAGGGTGACAGTTTGAGTCCACTTTGGTTTTGCTTGGCCCTGAATCCTCTAAGTACAATGCTAGAGGAGTCAGGCCTGGGCTATCGGTTGAGAAGAGGAGGTCAAAGTATATCCCACCTCCTTTACATGGATGATTTGAAACTCTTTGCCCCCAACAACTTGCAACTGATGGAACTACTGAAGGTAACTGAAACTTTCAGTAGCGCCATCAAGATGGAATTTGGTGTGGACAAATGTGCAATCATGCATGTAAAACGAGGAGAGATTATGGAATCTGAAGGAATTCAACTTTCAGATTCCATACACCTTAGATCTCTCTGCTTAACCGAAACCTATAAGTATTTGGGTATGTCGGAAGCTTTGGGCATTAATGTTGCTGACATGAAGCAATCGCTGAGGGAGCGCTTCTTTGGCCGCCTGACAAAGGTATTAAACAGCCTTTTGTCGGGAGGAAATAAGGTGCGCGCTTTCAACGGTTGGGTCATGCCGGTGTTGATGTATTCTTTCGGCATACTCAAATGGACTCAAACCGAACTGGACGCCCTGGATAGGAGGGTCCGTACACTGCTAACCGCAAATCGGATGCATCACCCACGATCATCGGTGATGAGACTGTATATCCCGCGGAAATGTGGAGGTCGAGGCTTTTTAAATGCCAAAACTCTCCACAACCGCGAGATTTGCAGTCTCAGGGAATATTTCCTTAAAGCCGATGTGGGTATGCACCGAGATGTGATTGCAGTGGACAAGGGACTCACCCCGCTGACTATGGCTAAAGAGAACTGGCACAAACCTGTTATACTTACCCCAGATGACCGCAAGGAGGTATGGAAAAGCAAGGAACTTCATGGTCGCTACTATCGGGCTCTTTATGGGTCCGATGTAGATTTGACAGCTTCCGTTGCCTGGCTACGCTTCGGGGATCTCTTCGGAGAAACTGAAGGTTTTGTCTGTGCAATTATGGACGAAGTTATCTTGACGAATAATTACCGGAGACATATTATGAAGGACGGGACGATTGACGTGTGTCGGGCATGCCATCGTCCTGGTGAGTCCATCAGACATATTGTCTCCGGTTGTTCTCGTCTAGCTAACGGCGAGTACTTGCATAGACACAACCAAGTAGCCAGAATTATCCACCAGCAACTTGCTTTGAAATACAAACTTGTCGATTCTGAGGTACCGTATTACAAGTATGTGCCCGACCCAGTTCTCGAAAATGACCATGTCACGTTGTACTGGGATCGGTCTATCATCACTGATAGGACTATTGTTGCCAATAAGCCTGATATAGTGGTGATAGACCGATTAGTGCGCCGCGCAATGATAATCGATGTTACCATCCCACATGACGAGAATCTCGTGAAAGCTGAGAAAGAGAAACACATTAAGTATCTCGACTTAGCTCATGAGGTTGTTGACATGTGGGATGTGGACTCGGCTGTCATTGTGCCGATTGTCATATCAGTCAATGGGCTGATAGCTAAAAGCTTCGACGACCATCTGTCGAAGCTGGCTTTGCACAGCTGGATAAAGGGCCTGATACAGAAGGCAGTTCTCCTCGATACAGCTCGTATTGTGAGGAGGTTCCTTTCTCTGGAGACCTAACCACCGGTAGCTTGGACCCCGTTCCCGATACCAGTGGACTGCCATTTTTTATATTTTTAAATGTTTTTTTATTGTCACTTTTTTATAGAAAAATATTTAAAAATGTAATTTTTGAGAGGTATATAAAATAAAGGAAATAACAATTTAAAAAAATATATTCACAAAAACTTACAGATTGTTACAGAAATTTTAGTATAAGTAAGTTAGGTAGGTACAATTGAACTTAAATATTATGAAAATAATCCCATTGCCAATATTAGCCGTAAGGGTAAATTTGCTAAAGGCAACGTTTGTCTAGATCAGTCAGCGGATTGATAATACTTTCATACTGTGATTCGAAAATTGAAAATGTTTGTCCTTGCTAGCGGGTATGTCTTTGACAGTAAGCTAAGAAACTCGGCACCAGACATACCAAGGGCTGCCTTGTTACCCAGTTACTGTGTTGTACTGGTTAGATGGACAGTCGCAGCATGTAAAATACGGTACTCGGTTGCATCTATTAAGACTGAAACCTGACCGCAACAAACAGCGGATCGATCAGTTAACTGCGAGAGAATGCGTGATTACATAAATATCACTTAAGTACTTATAAGAAATATTAAGAAATTCAGATGAATAAAAAATAATATTGTAAGTTGTACAATAAAGTACATAATAAATAAGCACATATTTACTTAGCAGTTATTGATATTATCGTCATACAGGCAGATTATAAGGTTGAAGTATAAGCATAAGTAAGAATATCTTAAAGTAGATATAAATATTGGCAAATAAGGTCAACCAAAATGAATTAGACATTATAGGTACTTCATTTTGGTTGACCTTATTTTCGTTGACTTCTTATAATTTATTCTTTTCAATAAACATATCATAATTAGCCTCCTTTTTACCTCATAATCGATGTAGGTAAAAAGGCTACCAGACTCAAGTGGGATTGGGCGGGTCACGTAAACCGCATGCATGACAGTCGCTTGGCAAAAATATCCACGCACTGGGTGCCTGAGAATGGACGGCGCTGCCGAGTCCGGCCCAGGAAAAGATGGCGAGTTGACCTAGAGGCACATTGTGTTGGTTGGTTCGAAGTGGCGCTTGAAAAGAGAACCTAGAAGGAATTGGGGGAGGCCTTTGCCCAGCAGTGGGACATCAGTGGTTAAATAAAAATAAATTAGCCTCTATACAGGGCTAATTGTAAAACACCGTTAACCTCTCAGGTCTATGTTACTAACATCAAAATCAACAACTTTTGTTCTATGACCTTTAAAAATTCGTTATATTTTAGTTCACCAGATTTTCATACAAAAATAAAAATATTTAAATTGAACGCTCTAAATGTTACGAAATTTATGCGAAGCAAAAGAAAGCGATAGTATAAATCGCTTTATTTTGCTTCGCATAGACTTCGTAACATTTAGGGCGTTCAATTTAAATATTTTTATTTTATTAGTAACATAGTCCTGAAAGGTTAACGGTGTTTTACAATTAACCCTGTATAAATTAAATAAATAAATTAAATATTTTGCAGTATTGTAAATCAAGTGTTTGTTTAAATTATTGGTGTACAATAAAGAGTATCCTACCTATCTATTCTATTCACGTCTCTATAAGGAGGAATGGGCCATAACCACCACGTGGTTGGTGGATGCCGCATGTCTTCGCATTGTCAGTCCTAGGTCATGCCAGTATCCTCAAGATGTATTCCTTCATCGTTTTGAGAGCGTGGTGATGATGAAAACTACACAAAGTAATAGGTTACTAAACCTGCTTAGGTTCAAACCCTCTACTTATAACTTTTAAGTCGTGTAATGGGCCATGACTTCTGCAGTGTAATACTGTAATAACACCATTATACAACGTGTAATTTAAAGGGTATATACATACCAAGTGCATGGCTTCTTTGGATGATAACAAACGATATGGCAAGGGTTTTGTAATCCTAAGACTACGTGTGTAGAACTTATTAGAAATTCCAATACACTGATACCAGAGACCGAATTTTTCAAATTAAGAAGAACGAAAAGAATTATATTATTGGCAAGTGACATGGAAAGTTATTGACCCTCGCAGTGCTCTGACACGTTTGTTATGATTGGTATTCAAGAAATATATGAAACCAATAATTTGGTATCAATTCTTTGAGTCAGTTATTTTGTGCTGAAACTGTGCATAGAGACTCCATACCAGATGTTGTCTTCAGCCCTTTTGGATAGATATGGGGTTTCCGTTACACGTTGTATATTCAGTAAATATCATCGTAAATCCACCCGATACAGTTAACAGGATAATAATAATTTTACTTTTGTGTCAATATTGAAAGCGAGCTAAAATTGCCAATTTAGTTTAACACTAAATTGACAGTTATTGTTACAAATAATGCTATTTATGAAACATACGTTACGCAAACCATTTTAGGGTGATGATGACGAGGTATAGTTTCATAATTATGGTATAACATGAAACCCTGTTATAATCTGTTGTTACTAATTAGGTACATTCTGGTTGACTGTGATGAATATTGAGCCATCCATGTCTATAAAATGTTATTTTCCTATTTATACTAATATGCATTTAAATGCGAAGAAAGTCCGTGTGTCTATCTGATACTTTTGAGGCTAAATTGCTAAACCGTTTTATTATAATTTGGCATGTAGGTAGTTAGTGACATTGGGTCAAAAACAGCCTACTTATTTTTCAAAAATCAACCCGTAATGGACTGAAATCGTGGAAGAAAAATCTAAATCACGACCTTATTGATATTCAGTACCATACCATCGCTTCCACTAATTCATCTGCTTACGCGATGGTATTTTATCGCTCATACAGATCATTCCATTATAACGTCTCTACCCCGTCCAAGTTTTCATAGTAACTATGAAAACCTGGACGGAGTATAGACGTTAGTTGTTCAACTGGACAAATGTCTACTTGAAACTGCGCGGGTCAGCTCTTATCTTCTTTTTATTATTAAAAATAGGTTCGCGTTTGACCACCATCTCACCTGATAGTAAGTGATGGTGTGGTCGAAGATGGAACACGCTTACCTAAAAGTAACCTATTCACTCTTGACTTAAAGACTCCTAGGTTATAGCTATCGGGAAACACAGACTCCGGCAGGGAATTCCACTCCTTAGCCGTTCGCACAATGAAGGTATTCCCAAAACGTTTTGTGCGTATGGGTGGGATGTCCACCATGTAACGATGGCGCTTCGCCGTTTGTCTCGTAGTCCGATGATGGAACGGGCTTGGCGGAATTAGACTGTGTAATTCTATCGCACACTCCCCGAAATGTAACCGATAGAAAACCGAGGTTAAGCAACACCACACAACGTGGCAATGCCACCAGGCTTTTAGGCGCAATACTGCGATGCAACAGAATATTTCGACGAATTTCAAGATAAACGCCTGCCTGTTCAAGATAAAATAACTAATTGGAACTTTAAAGCTTCAGTTTCAGTTCACACCTCACCAGTACCAGTGCCGGTGTAAAATTCATCAAATGATTCGCTGTGGGTGGAACCGAAGTAAGTATCAGTTACCCTAGCGTTGTGTAGCCACGGTATCACGTTAGAACATTCTCATAAGTCACAACCCCGTCAGGTATTGGCCCTATCGGACCATGAACCACGATGCGATGTAGATTCGGGACATTTTGCGTAAACTTGGAATCGAACACGAGACGCAGAATCAATATGTTTTGAAGTGAAAACTTCTTTAGCGTCGTTGTGCACGCGGGCATGCGGACAGCGAGTAAAGGGCAACTCGCTGTCCGACCATGGACCATGCCCGGGTCGACGGCGCGTTGTGTTCCACGCGCGCCTCAAAGAGCGTCAGCAACATGACGAGGCCCCCTCTGCAGAGGGCCGAAGCCCGCCGGGGTCGTGGGACTCATCCCGTTACCGTGGCCCCGGTATGTAAAGGGTTATTGAAGGAACACCGTGGATTTTAGTCAGTAAAAGTCTGACAGTCCCTCCCACTCTGCCCGGAGTGGGAGGACTTATTTGATAACTTTACCACGTTAAAAAAAAAAAAAAAAAAAGCGTCGTTGTGCACTTTTTTTGTATTGGGTAAAAAATGTTAAACTCGCGTCAGGATACGTGACCTGATCGAAAATTCGTAAGACGGACGGAGAGTAGACAGCCGGCGCGGCGTAGGAGAGGAAGTATCTCTTTCTACGGCGCGGCGAAAATGTATGCCTGCGCAAACTTTTTAATGTAATATAAATTGTCATGTTTGTGTACGATAGCGCAATAAATAAATATTGTATTCTACCACATAAATGATACTGATAATTAAAGCAATTCGTGCAAAATTATTTCCTAACCATTCCAAAATATAAAAAATGCACAACGTTAATATTCAAGTTTTCACTTCTGCCGGCACTCCCGGAGTGCAACCCGTCGTTTTTTTTTTATATATATTACTAGCAATGTGGGAAGAATCCTGTTAACCCATTGTAGGAACTACAATTATATTGCAAACGAGGCAAAATGTAAGGTGCCCCGCGCATACGGTCGGACGGCCAGTCGTCCCAGCCGCGCCATAGCATAAACTTGTGTACTAATAATATATAATAAGAAACGTTGCTGTAACATATCTAAAATCTATAAATAGACTTTATATTGGACTCACTACTTTCATTTATAACCTTCTCCAACCAAGTACCAAAGGTTCCAACACCCATCCAAATACACTAAATATGCTTGTGTCTGGAGTGGATTCACGGCAATATTGTGGGAAAAGTTGGATTAGAACCCGCGACTTACATTACGACACCTTAATCATTAGGATATCGGTGCTTAAATGGCAATTAAACGAAAATTAAAAAGGAAAGTACTAAGTAAATGATACTACAGAATTGTTGATGTTGTCTACTTACTCGTAGGTATTATAAACAGTATTTGAGCAAAATAAATAGGTCTTGTTATATCTTGAATGTAACATAAATATGATATCAATAAAACCCGAAGCAAGAGAATCATTTCAGAGAAGATTTCAACGTTTTCTTTTCGCTGTCAAGGAATAATGAAATGGTATGAGTATCTACGGCCCACGCGTATAAATACTTCGGTAGCAAAATCACCCTTACCGCTTTAGTAATAAAGGAGCAGTCAATTAGACTACCGATAATCAGCAATCTATCTATCAAGTTAAGAATTATAGCTGGTTGCCAAATTGAGAATTTGAAACCAATATAATGTCTCAGTAATACTGCTTGAATGGCAAAGTTTGATAATTTGCGTAAAAGAAGTACTAAACTTAAAATTTTTAATTCAGTAATATAGAAGCTCGTGGCTAAATAGAGACAGGATTTACTACTCACGGGGTCCTGTAGGGCCATTGCCTGCCGGGGTTGCGAGCATGTTCTAACGAGATACCGCAGCCCCGGAACTTAAGGGTAGCTGAAGGAACAGGGTGGGTTTTAGTTCACCCAGAGTCGGAGAAGTCATTCGATGATCTTCCCACCCAGTAAAAAAGGTATACCGAGGTGAATTGGATAAGTGGATGCTTCGGATTACCATAAAACTTCAAACAATATCTATACCAATATTAATAAAGCGGAAAAGTTTGTTTGTTTGACCGCGCAAATCTTCTAAAGTACAGGATGGATTTGGATCAAATCGGATATGGAAATAGCTTGAAGCTTGAGTAAGGCTAGAGGCAAACATAACTCCTCCCTTTTTACCCGACTGCTAAAAAGGAGTGTTATGTTTTTATCGTGTTACAGTCCATTGGCTGCTAGTACTTATAATACAATGAATTATCTGCAACTACAGCTGCACTCTCTCATCTCACTTTTCCATCACACGTTCAGACCATCGCCAAGTATTTATGTTTACAGTTACAGGCTTGGCCTATAGGGCCTACCACACGCACAAGCTTTACCACAGTTCTGCCTGCACAAGCCGGCTTGTACACGGAACACCGTGCGTGTGGTTGGTAAAACTGAATCACGCCCCAACCCCACAGCGCTGCCCGCGCATTTTTCGACTTGCTTGAAATTTTGCCTGCGCAAGCCCGGCCTGCGCGTACTTGCCTGTGTGTGTGGTTGGGCGTTCAGTGGTTCAGTGTTCAAGCCACAGTCGAGGCTAGCTGTCGTTCGGTGAGGTAGGTATACGTGGACGTCCGTCACTCAAAAATGGCAGATTTGCGAATGTACAATCGGGACTTCTTGACTGAATTTATAAGTCTGCCTAACTTTTGCATTGTCTTTTTTTTTCACTAGCAAACACTCGAAAAATAGTAGCAGTAAAAATAGTTCTTCACACAAAAATAATTCAAAATTGTTGTTTCCACGCCGACGATTTCGACAAGAATGTAGCCTGCGCGTACTTAACTGTGCCGTGTGGTAATGCCGTATAATTATAAGATTTATTTGCATCAAAAAGAATAACAATCATATTACTTAAAACTAGCACAGTTAACAAAATATCAGTACAATATAGGATCATCTGCAGCCGAACTATGAATACATAACCCTGTTATGGCGCTGCAAATTATCTTAAAACTAAAAGTTTCGAATATTGATCGGTTTCTGGGGGTGATCTTGTTCGCCTCGGTGATCTGATAGGTATATCCGAAACCCTTTTTCTTCTGTGGGAAAATTATCTAATGACTCCTCCCTGGGTGGAGCGGAATGGAGTGTCAGACTTCTACTGACTAAAAATCCAACCTGTTCCTTCAGTTGCCCTTAAGTTCCGCGGCTGCGGTATCTCGTTAGAACATTCCCGCAACCCCGGCAGGCAATGGCCCTATAGGATCCCGTCACTATTGCTGACAGCTCTTTGAGGCGCGCGTGGAACACAACGCGCTGCCGCGCCGACCCGGGCCTGGTCCTTACCAGACGGTGAGTTACCCCTGCTCGCCTACCAAGCCCGCGCCTACGGTGGCCGAAGAAGAATTAATCAGTCTTTAATAATCAGTCTATTGAAACATTTCACTTTCACCCATTGACCTATTTACACCTTCATTAGAGAAACCGTTTAACCAAACCACAATGGCTATGAATAAAACATACTATTAAAAATCTAAAGGTAGATTTCATACTGAAATCTCGGGCAACATAAAAATACAGACAATTTTGCAATAAATAACATTTATTTATTTTTTACCCTTTGATCCAAAATGACAATGAAAAAATATTGGAAATTGCAATATCGAAAACTTAGGACATGTTTTTGATATTGCAATTTGCAAAAGTTTTCCGTAGTTATGTATATTTCTATACATAGCAAGTAACGGTGTAATTTTAGTGAAAGAGTGTTCAGTGGCGTAGAAATAGAGAACCTGTATATATGTAGGTTCACTACAAAACAGACTCACCTGAAGACCAGTGTATTTACATGGAGTGGCCTGCCTATGTAACCTCCACGCCCCAGTTACTATTTAACTCGATATCCCCTGGTACAGCGGCTCCTGAACCGCATAAATCCCAGAGACTAACTGATTGACCGTAGGGATGCGACAAAGCTAATCAAAATCTGCCTAGGCTTTTTGTGAACTCTCTCACTCTGTGGTTAACCCTTCATGGCTGTAAATTGCGATCATCGTTCTTCACCCAGCCGTCAATCAAACTATCCCTGTTTACTTTCCGAAAAATAATAAGTAAGTAAAAATAATAATATTTGTTTTCCAAAATTTTCAATTTCCACTATAACACTACACAACTAACACATAATCACGACACTAGAAAAAAAAAAACATTAACGTCAGACCCACTCTATTGACACCACATACAATTGAATTAATTTAAAATAAAAGTTATACCTACACATAAAAATGCAGACAAACATACACAAGAAATAAATACATATATACAAAATGTAACACGTTCTGGCACTCAAGCTAAGATTAAACTTGTATTATGAGTGCTAGGGCTCTGTCTTTTGACAAAAACAACACACCCAAACTTACAACCACTTACACACTGGGGGTGTTTTAGATTAACAATGCTCAACAACAAAATTCATCTTTAACCATGTTTATATTTGACTCCCATAACACAGAGTTAGGGAGTCAACAGACTCACATAACTATCGTATATTTTACGGTGCCAAAATGATGTACCTCTTCTTTTTTTTTTGGAATGTTGTATTAAAACTTGGCTGTCAATAAAGTTATTATGATTATGTTATATTATTTTTGTTATGTGAATTGCAAGATATTAAAATAAAATAAAATAATAACCAAAACTTAAACTAATCTCTCTAGTATTTTGTGCGTGTGTGTTGTGTCATGTTGGAGTTAGTTTTAAGTCTAACATTGTTGAATGAAATATTCCGGGCAATAATTTCCCTAGCAGTGAGTGAGCTAGTTACCGCTAAATGAAAGTCATGGGTGACTGGGCAATGATGGCACGCTCGATTTCCCACGCGAGGGTGGCCCCACTTGTAGCAATGTTAACACCTTGTTTTGCATAATTTTGTAAGTGTAACTTTGAAAGCAAGTTTATAAGCTTAAGTAATCGAAATGGCTATGTATAATAACAACATACGAAGGATTTAGTGCCAATAACCGAAATACAGGCTCTACCTAGTTCGGCTACAGATGGCTACATCATTTGATGCATATGTTAAATTCAGCCTAAGTTACCATTTATGTTAATGCTAAGTTTGTTACAATAGAACATTATTATTTTAATGACTAGTGATCGACTATTAGTTGAAGTTGGACCTTAGTTAATATAATTAATAAGTTTTAATGTTATTACAAAAAACCAGCATTCTGCACTCCTTCTCCGTGTAAACTTTAACGGTGCCATATTTCATAGTCCTCCAAATGCATAGTTTTCGTGAAAAGAGGTACAGAGTTTATACTTCACGTATTAATATATATTAAAGATACATTCATCTTTATTCCCCATAAATATTATATAAAAAGAAGAGAAGGCAGCCTCCCTGTCGTAACCAGTGTGGTACCGCACTGCCTGGACCCAACTTCCTGCTGCGTGCAGCTTTACCAACGGCTCTACGTGTCCAGGCTGCACTACGCTACGAAGGTTGAGGAGATCATAGAGTACGTGCGAGCTAAGACCAACTAGACTTTGAAGGTCGAGGAGTTGAAGTCGCGTCATGAAACGAATTTTAAAGCGTTTGTAATGCGGGTTCCAACTCATCTATTAGAGATATTCCTCAAGCAGGAATTTTGGGCGAAAGGTATCGTGTATCGACGATTTCGCGGAAGATTACGCGACACCTCGCAGCGCAACACGACGCCGTCGATTCGTGTTAACTAGTTTTTGTTTTTAATTTGTTATGTATTAGTTTATTTATAAGATTTTGTATTTGTTTATTGTTTTGTCTGGGCCTAGTTGCCTGAAATAAAGGATATATTATTATTATTTCATTTATTCAATCTATTCACATTTTAATTACATTTTTAAATATTAATAAAAAAATATAAACATTTAAAAATATAAAAAATATTTATTATAATTATTGTATATAGTTAAATGAACATTATTGTGCAAATTGATTATTATTTTATTAATTGGGAAATATTATATTATTACATCCATTTTAAGTATGTTACCGGAAGTTCACAGACGTTCTGGAGGTAATCGATGTATTTAAGTTATTGGTGTACAATAAAGAGTATTCTGTCTATCTATAATGCACGACTATGACAACAAATATGTTTCTTTCTTTATTTTAATCCTATACTACTTCAAACTACTAATCTTAATTCCGTTCTGTTTCTTTCGTATTACTATACCTATTTAAATTATAAGAAAGTGAAAGTTTATGAACGTGAATTTTTGTTACCGCTTCACGCAGTATCATTAGGTATAATAATTAATTAGATTAGGGTATGATGAGGCTGACGTACCTTTGTTAGGTAAAATCCTCTAAATAAATATAGATTTTAAAAATGATGAATGGATTACAATTAAAACTAGCACACATGTAATTTATAATTTGTATTAACACGTACCTACTTGCGTATAATACTTCTATCCCAATCCGAAAGTCGTGTGCAGAAGCAAGTGAAGATTAATTTAAAAGTATGATTTACTATTCAATTTATTCAAAACTAGTACTCAAGCGGGGCTTCGCTCCCGTGAATTCTATCACGGTAAAAACATAACTCTCCTATTTTGTAGTCGCGTAAAATGTAGCCTATAACCTTCCTCAAGCTTCAAGCTACTTCCATACCAAATTTCATCCAAATCCATCTTCGAAAGTACAGGGTACTTTCGAAGATTAGCGCGTTCAAGCAAACAAACAAACAAACTTTTCCGCTTTATAATATTAAGTATAGATAAAACATTGAATTAAAAAAAAAAACACTGCTAAACCTAAAATATATGTTATACTTAGTCAATTCGTTTTGATATTATGCATATTTCTATGAAGTTTCGCTAATTGATAAATGAATGATAAATGATCTTTATTTTGCAAATTGGTTATTAAATAACACTTTTACATGTCATTTTTTTCGTAAATATTACCTAGATGAGGCCGGTGTCTTCTAACTAACTACTCTAATGACAATTGGTTTAAAACTACATTCTTTACTTACCTTGAGTTGACTGAACTTAACAGTTGTTAAGTTCAGTCAACTTAAGGTAAGGTAACCTATACGGCTATACGCCGAAGCTATGTAATAATACCTTATTCCTGGCGCGCGAGGATTTGACATGTGTGTAGTGGATACAGCAATCATTGTGCCGATGGTCGTCAAAGCTAAGGGCAGAATAGCCGAGAGCCTCGATCGACATCTAAGGATTGATCCAGAAAGCAGTACTCCTGGACACGTGCGCATTTTTTGGAAGGTTCCTCTCTCAGGAGCCTTGACCACCAGGCTTGGACCCTATTTCTGATACCACAGGTCTACTTTTATGCTACATACTTTAAGACTATTAGATGCTAAATACAAAGTAATGCAGCCAAAAAGTATTTAAATAATAGCAAAGACGAGACTGAATAGGTTACTTCTAGACAAGTGTGCTTCATCTTCGACCATATCAACGTTTACCATCAGATGAGATGGTGGTCAAACGCGAGTAAAAAAACAGGAAATGATTTAAATGAAACATGACACATGGATAGACCAAGTGTAGAAACACAGACATACAATTATAAATCCCTAGAGTATGTTTTCTTGGAATATTTGTGAACTAAACGCGGTCACAATCGCTGGTGAAACTATATTTTATATGCCAAAATCAATACGGATGTTTTACGATAAACGATAAATAAGTTACTTGCCTAAGCAACTAACTTATTTATAGCAACAGCTTTATTTGACAGATCTGTGAAATGTCTCCGAAAGGTCAGCAGTGAACAAAGCGAAATAAGGTCAGAGGAAAATGTACGCATCAAAATTATATAGGAAATAAAGATCTTGAAGTTACTTAAGAGATTTTAGTACTTGCGAAGCTTAAGAGACTTAAAGTAACTTATAGATAGGTCCTTAGGCCATAGCCGGCTATAGTACAGAT
The DNA here is from genome assembly GCA_943138885.2 of Tholera decimalis. Classification (NCBI taxonomy): domain Eukaryota; kingdom Metazoa; phylum Arthropoda; class Insecta; order Lepidoptera; family Noctuidae; genus Tholera; species Tholera decimalis. The sequence continues at coordinate 9,958,901 of OW964558.2, forward strand.
ACTCAAAATCAATCTCTAACGTACCAAATGCATAGACACAGGCTAAACAGAGCACTCATTATATCACTCATCGCATATCTTCATCGCTGTTCTGAGGACACACCAGCTTCCTTAAAATGTTGTTTCGCTTTTGAGGTTGGCTTGGTTTGAACCCACAACATGCAAATCTTGTGTCGTGCTCCTGTGCTTTTACACTTATGTTCGAAATTTGCAACAAGGCAGAGAAGTCCCTTCAAGTTCAATTCCCAAAATGCCTATATATTCTTGAAGTTTGTTTGTTCATTAAAAGATATTATTATTTGTTTCCTTTGTATGATCACTAGTCCAAAAGAGTTGAGAGCCGAAGTCAGCTAAAGACTACATTTGTATAGCAGAAATACAAATTGTATGGCAATCAAAATATTTAATAAATTACCAACACAAATAAGAGTATTGCCCACTTATAAATTTAAAAAAATCATATTCGGCTTCTTGACAAATGTTTCTATTCCGTTAATGAATTTTTTAATCATAAATTTTGATGTTATTTGACATACATGAATAATTTTTGACATTACATTACACAATTTTGACATGTACATATTTATATTATGATTTTTTTACTCTATAGGATTTTTAATGCGTTTCCTCTTTTTTTTACTTTATATAATAATAAATATATTGACAATTCAATTTATTTTAAGTTTTGTATCAATGAAAATTCAACATTTTTAAATTTAATTCACTGAATATTTCTACACCAGTAACGGTAGTGTATGTAAAACTACGTATGTTAATATTAAGATCTCAATGTACCATATACTTAGAAATAAACGATATTCTATTCTAAAAAAAAATGTTGAGTTTTCAGAATGATGAATTCCAAAATGTTGAAATGACCATTTCGAATATTTTGAATCCCAAAATATTGATCAACCATCCTAACACTATATTTGTGTGAGTTGCCGTTATGTAGGTACGACCTCATTAATACGAACAGGACAGGATTTGAACAATGTCAGCAATAGAACACCACGTATGTCCAGACGTGTCGCCACTATAATACTTATATGTCATAAATCGAGCATCGAACCTTTAGCTGGGTTCTACCCGGATTTACACAATAGGATCGAGTTTTTGTTTTATAACCAAATTCAGCTATAATAATCACAATTGAATATAATCATTTATTTCAGGAATACGCAATGCTAAAGCGTATTTATGTATTTACTTGGTTCTTAAACAATGGATCATTCATTAATAACAAATGGGCTGAATTTACGTTAGTTAGTTACGTACGAATGTACGTTCAGTTACAAAAGACCACAGCATGCTATAAAGTTATTCGATTAAATTAATTCGCTCAGTGATGAGACTATATTATATATACGTATAGACTACTATGTCCTTTTCCACAATCTAATTTATATGCATACCAAATTTCATCAAAATCAAGTGGTTAAGAGAAAGTGTACCTAACAGTCGACAGACAAAACTAATTTCACATTTAAAATATTAGTTAGGTTTATAAATTATATTGAGATTCAATACACAAAGTAACGATTGTACACACTATGTCATTTTGTTTAACGCTTTTTATATTTTTGAACACACCGTTAACTCAGTCCATTTCTCACATATTTCCTAACTTTTGTATTATTGATAGGCTCAAACTTGACCGCCATCTCACGTAATGGTACGTGAAGATGAAGCACGCTTACCTTAAAGTCACCTATTCAGTCTATTTACTTTACTGATTATAACTATCAGGAAATACATATTTCACTCCTTAGCTGCACGTACAATGAAAGTATTTCCTAAACATTTTGTACATAAGGGTGGTGGTGGGACGGAGATGCGCCATCGTTACATGGTGTCCCCATGTAACGATGGCGCATCTCCGTTCATCTTGTAGTCCAATGATGGAGTTAGCACACAGACTTTCCGGGTGCAGCTGAAATCTGTGATTGACCTAAAATAAATTCCACTATCTACGTCAGACTGCTTCATAAATGCTTTATTTCATTATTACACATTATAGCACGTTATACAGTTGGTGTCGTTTCCTTTTATGCATACTTGAAAGGTGAAATTAAAAAGGTTTGGTTATTGATCGTTAGAAGTTATCATACACAGAAATCTGACACGAGTTTTAATAAACACATATGGATTGGTCGCGTCCCGCATACATTCATACATTACTAAGGTCAGCATGTATAAAGGTGCGTCCTCGACTCAGTTCCAGTTCAAGAATATAAACAAGCAGATATCGACCGACACCCTAATTGGATGTATGCGGTCTCACTATTCAACCCCGCTGTGCAAACTGCTATTCAAAACTTACAAAATTCATCAATATCATATACATTTATCAGTACAATATCACTTTTTTTTGTTAGTCCTGTATTATGCATTCTTAAACCATCGACTAGGTACTGGTGAAACTATGATGGGATGTTTTGAGGACGCGCGAGAGGGTTTTTAGACTAAAAAAATAAGTAGGTATACAACCAAACTAACTTTAGGTGGCATTGCAAGGCATGCCAATAGGTATAACTAGTTTCCAATAATAAAAATAGTAGCAGGCAAAAATACTTATAATACAAAAGTAATTTAAAAGCTATTTAAAAAATCTAAAAAACCCGACTGCTCAACTGAAATGCAAGGAACAAGCACATTTATATTTTAAAAAGTGACAAGCAGTCTTTTTTTTTAGATTAGATTTATAGCAGGGTTTTTTAGATTTTTTAAATAACTTTTTTTTTTTAACTTTTCAATTAAAATATTAATTAACAATTTTTAAATTTTCCCGGTCGTGTCACGTTGGCACCCCACCGGATTCAGAAAGTGAAAGAGCTGATGTCCATATTTTTAAACTTTCTCTTTGTATTATTTTTGCTAGTATTACACTAATGATAAATATGATATACTTTTTTGAAATCTTTGTGATAAGCCCTTTAATTTGATACCAATATTGTGGAAATCGAAAAAAAATATCGTTTTTTTCACTATGCATAATGACTTCGCACAGCCGTCATGTTTGATTTTTTCAAATGTCACCATCTAAGAACACTTGGGCTGCTAAGACAAATCTAACGATACCTCAATTATGTGAATCCGTTCAGTTATTCTGGAGATATGAGGTAATAAAGAATATTACAAACATACATACGTACATACAAGATACGCGCGAAAAACATAACCCTTCCTTTGCAGTCGGGTAAAAAGTGGAAATTTGTAAAAAATTGTTTAAACGCGTTAAACACCGAAGGTACTGGATGGATTCGGATGCAATTTGATATAGAAGTAGCTTGAAGCTTGAATAAAGTTGCAAAGGAAGGAAGAAATGTTGATCCAAAAATATGGATAGCCGCAGTATTAATAGGGAAATAATAAGTCCAGCCACAGATTTATTATATTTATAGGTCACGTGATCAAACTTCTCATTTTATAACTAAGCAACGGGAAGCCCTAATAAAATAATTAGTCTTTTTATACAACGCCAACTAAATATTCTACAAAAAGCGACAATTAAAGATCAACAATTATCTTAACTTGTCTTTCTTATTTAAATATTGCCACCTAATTTATTAATTCAGCCACGGATTTTACATCTCATCACCATTTTACAGTTTACAGCATCAATATAAGGTCCTCATAGGTTAGGTTAGTTTTTTTTTAATTCACTAATTCCTCCATCGGTCGAAGGAGACCTTATCTATCTAAATCCCATGGATTCCAGTTCTTGTAGTTATTCCTCTCACACTTTTATACTTAATAAAAGCATAAAATAAGCGTTAGGTTATATTAGGTTTCTTTTTTGATGTCATATATTAATATTTTAGAAGTTTACTGCTTGAATGCATGTTAAAAATTTAATTGCTAAAAGATAACCACCTTGCTAAGTTGTATTTACAGCTTACATAGAAGATAACTAGTAGCTGAGATAGTGTCATACAGATGCTCGTTAATTGTGGCTGACTTAGTAATTTAGAAAACAATGTAGATTTTTAGAGGCCAATGATGATATTAAAAAGAAGTCTGTTTAATTAGCACCCGTTTTAATGCAGCAGCAAAACATACATTTGTTATTATGAAATTATAGAAGGTAATCTGACTAATTATCAGATCGACAAAAAATAATATTGACAGGGCCACAGTTCAGGATATAATTCTGTTATTGTTTTCAACTTTTCTGTGCTAAAATCTGTAGTTATATGCATTTGTATACATTTTATTAATGTATGTTTATTTCTGTGGTCAAAGTACACGCAAAAGACATTATAGTACCATCCAATATAACAGTTTTTTTTTATAAAGGTTAGATTTAGTTCCGGGTAATGATGGAGCTGCCCCATTTTTGTAGTACATGTTTGCTGACGCGAATTTGTATATATTTGTATCCACCATGCGCAATTAATGTGCATCTTTACTATGTCGTATATCCAATATTATTCTCCGAATACTGGCTAGTAGATGAGACTCCAATCTTGGGGTTGATTCGACTGCACGCAGTCAAGTAGACACCCCGAAATTGGCGTATTGCACGCGGCTTATATTTATTATTAAGTAAGTATTTTTATTTTATTTATTAATTCATCAACAACATTAATTACATACCAAACATACAATTTATAGGTTAAGTTAAAAATAATAAATAATAACAATTAGTAAGTTATTCACCAATGAAGAAAAGAATACAGAACTAAATAAGGAAGGAATAATAATTACACAGAAATCAGATAGAACAATAAATAATTATAAAGTAAATAGCTCAGTTGGCTCTACTCCAATGAGTTAGTAGGTAGTTAGAGTAGAGATTGACTCCAGATATCGTGCACCAGTGGTCAGGAATCTCAGCTCAGTGCTTGCGAAAATATCTAAAGATTCGTCATTTATTAAAATATTCTTTATTTGGATGACGGCTACATAATAATCAGAACTCGTTTTAAGAGTTGTGGTGCTGTTTTGTGGTATTGAAGGCGAGTGTGGCCCTCGCCCTCAATAGTATTAGAGAGTATACCGAATGGGAAGTGGAACCTTAAATAAAATAAAATTGATTGCTAATACTTTGCTAATCGGTCATAAGTTCACATGTTACTAACAAATATTGCCTCAAAATGCGAAACAAAATATTATTATTATTATTCGTACTGTAATTTTAGCAAGTTAGTTAAACATACCTTTTGCTAGCTACAGAGATATACGTTAACTTTATTTATTTAATAAACGTATTTACCGTATCAAAGTAGAGTCGAATGAAAATATTTACAGTATTACACAAGACTGTTATTTTTCCCTGTTCAGCGTAATGTGAAGAGACAGTTATATGCAACAGACTTATTTATTCTGCTCTTTTAGTTACTAGGAGTAAGTTTCAGCTTATGCATTCGTAATGCTGAGACAGTTGCTTCAGAAAAAGTTTCCGATACCAATAAATCTTATTAGACTAGGCTACAAACCTAAAAATCTTATAATACTCTGGGAACGTGATAGTCTGAAGAATAGCTAAACAGGACACTGACCTCCTCTTTATGAGAAGGAAAAATATAAAAATAAAATAAAAATGTAAAATACCTTAAACATATTTTTTTATGAAACCGTTGTTTCAATATTAAAATCTAAATGTTTTAAATATTTTATCTGACATGTAGACATCATTCATAGTTGAGTAATCAAACTCGCCAAATCTGAAAGTCAAACAACAGGAAATAAAAAACACAGGGTGTGGTCGGGAAATGGCATTGATACGTCAAGACATCACAACCTGTAGAGCCTTGCTGACACAACCTGTTACTCTCCAACAGCGAACACCTTTTATATAAACAGATATACACTTATATACAGCTACATAATACGTACCCTTCGCATCACTCGCAGGGAGAACGATGAAGTTTTCATATTTATTTTTCTGAGGACACTAAACAAATTGAAATAGCAAAGTGTTTCGACAAGTGCAAGTCACTACACGCCTTCAAACACTCGCGATTTTTCAAGGCTAATGCAAAAGTAAATGTATAATAAATATCTATAAATATGTCTGTAAATACAGATCGATTTTTTCTGTATATTTTAATATAAAATATTCGAATATAGCTATTATTTATGAATGTGTGTATATTTTCTTGGCGGCCCGAGCGATTCGAAGCGGGCGACGCGGCGGACGGTATTTTCGCGACTGATTACATGCCCCGTGGTAGAAACAGGGTGAAAAGGACACACTGATAATTTGAAAGCTTAGTGACGTAAATGTGAAAACTACCTTTGCAAAACCTACTCTGAATCTGAAGCGTAAGGTTGAGATTTCATTGAAAATAAAGTTGAACTTTTGAAGGATCCGTATTTCCATCTTGCTCCCACATTCATCTGGTTGGACGGAACACAGATACAGGATGAATTGAATTTATACCATCACTACGTACTTCTTCACTTCGATTTATTAAGCGCATTTTGCTATAGAGTTCGATACAATGCTGCCTTAGAAACAACATCTATAGTCGTCTTTGTACAAAACAAGCAATGGGCTACAAGTTTTTGGAATTGATTTTCTTGTCGGACGTGGAGATGAATACCGAATTAATGTCGTCTTATCTTACATGATTGTTCTTTCGGGATCCTAGATTATTTGTAACGGAAGACACTATAAAAGGGATAACAATTTTCTTAGGCCTTCACGTTGCTTTAGATTCAGAGCGAGTCGTAAGTGAAAATTCTCAGTAACCATGGAAACAGGAGACTGAGAGTGGGCGATAGAATGAAAAAGTGGAAATCTAATATGGAGTGACGTGATCGCTCTTGAGATTTGTCTGTCTCTATTTGAGTAAAAGTTTATCACTATTTTTTTTTGAAAGCTTTAGCGATTAAGCTCTCGATAATTTTGATCCGAAACTGGTTTTGGAATTGAGAATTTTGCTTTAGTGATATCGTTTAGATATAGAATAATTATTGCTCTAATTATTTACTTTATTTCCTTTTCTTTTTCAACTTATTTATGTACATTATATTATGTTAATAGTCTGTTTAAGTCTCAGTATTATATTTTAAAAGTACACAGCTAAGCTTTTTATCCAAATAATTTCAATCCATACAACGGTTTTTTTTTATTGAAAATAGGTTCGCGTTTGACCACTATCTCACATGATGGTAAGTGATGATGTGGTCGAAGATGGAGCACGCTTACCTAAAAGTATCCTACTTACTCTGGACTTAAAGACTCCTAGGTTATAGCTATCGGGAAACATAGACTCCGGCAGGGAATTCCACTCCTTAGCCGTACGCACAATGGTTGTTGGGTAAACATCGCTTTCAGCGATTATACCGCCATTGTGTACTTAGTTATGTAACGAAATAATATTCTATACACATTGCTATAGTTACGAATACGAGTATAATACGATATAGCGTATACGAAGATACTATAAATACGAGCAAGTGTTTGAGAATTGTTTTTTTTTTACGGAAATATTAATGTGGGTAGAATTCACATAATATAGCCATTTTGTTAACCCCTTATTGTCCCTTAATTAAACTAAATATGCTTGTGTCTGGAGCGGGTTCACGGCAATAGTGGTAATGGGTGGGGTTCAAACCTGCGACCTCTCGTTCACAAGTCCGACACTTTATCCACGAGGCTATTGACACATCTATATTATAGCAACGTTTTAGGTTACCATTTTTAAAATATCTACAACATGTAACGGAAACCCCATATCTATCCAAAAGGACTGAAGACAACATCTGGTATGGAGTCTCTATGCAAAGTTTCAGCACAAAATAAGTGACTCACAGAATTGACCCCAAATTATTGGTTTCATATGTTTCTTGAATACCAGTAATAACAAACGTGTCACAGCACTATGAGGGTCATCACTTTCCAATAAAACGATAATTCTCTTCGTCCTTCTTAATTTGAAAAATTCGGTCTCTGGTATCAATATATTGAAATTTCTAATATGCTCCACACATGTACACATAGGATTAGAAAACCCTTGCCATATCGTTTATTACCATCCAAAGAAGCCGTGCACTTGGTATGTATATAATCTTTAAATTACACGTTGTATATTTCAGCTATGATGATGGTGACTCATTTAAAGGTAACCACAAATATTTAAAATCGTGGTATGGACATTTGGCGAGGAGGGATGACACGCATGTAACTAAAAGAGTAATGGGTTTGAATGTTGATGGATGAAGAGGTAGAGGAAAGCGAAAGAAACTTTTGATTGATTGTGTGACGAATAATACGAAAGAAAAAGGAGTAAACGGTACTGTGACTTCTGACAGGGTAGAAAAAAGATAACGTGTTGCGCCGACCTCAAGTAAATAGGACAATAGCAAAATGTGTTGACACATTTAATATTCTACGTTTCAATGCCAGCGACGTTCCTAGGTATTATTTTCAAAATTGAGAATTAACAAACAAATAATTGAATTTATCGGAATAGCAAGCTGTGATTTCGAGTAGGCCATTCCATCTTCAGCCCAGTAAGGCGATGGCGAGACCAGCACATGGTGTATTGAATACTTCTATAGTGCGTCCCCACAGCTCAGGCGTAGAATTCCCTGCTAGAGTCTGAGTTTCTTAACCTCAATCACTCCTGATGGTAAACGATAGATGTGGTGAACCGGGAAATGGAACCGAGAACCAGAAGATGCCTATTCACTCTTGCTTTAAATCCTGACGGGTCATAGAATGTCCAAAATTATTTATTAAATATGGAAGGGAAGGGCTTAATACGACATTTTGACGACGGAAATAGAAAAATACATATGATTTTCTGTTTTACTATTCTTTCCTGTTTTTTTTTAACTATCATTTCTCAAGAGCAACAAATTGGACCTACCACAGTATCTCTTTACCACCCTTGGTTGATTGTCACATTTTACCTATGTGTATGAAATGTAAATACATAAATAAAAAGAAGCGCGCTACCACGCAATTTTCCTCAGATTTTTCTTTGTACAAAATCTATTATTTAAGTAACATATTTTAAATAAGAATGTTAAGTCAAGTATAAATTATTCTTCATCTTATCGTGTGGGTGGTAAGGTCTAAACGACCCCATACACCCTAGTGTCAGAGTTTCTAGACCGCCTCAAGGGCCTCTGACGTGGTCTATTTTGAAGACCACCATTTGGCGACCGGGACCACCGGCTTATACGTGCCTTCCGAAGCACGGAACCATCTTTTTATAAATTATTTATAATGTAAGAAGACTGATGTAATTACCAGTAAGTACATAACTTTGTTTACTCGTAATAGGAGAACTCTTTCGAACATCCAGGTAATTATGTTTAGCAAGAACTAATTACAAGTGATGTCATAACTAAGTTTGTAGAACGCTGCCTTATTGTATTAACAGACATTTTCTGAGCATCTCATGTTCATAGTATTCTGAATAGTTTGTTTTATAAGTTATGTCGTAACGTGAAAATCAATCATCCAAGTCTTTTCCGAACTACATATATTGGGGTCAGCTTCCATTATATCTAGTTAATATTCCACAACTCCACAACTTTTCCACAACTTTTTTTTTTCACACAAAGCCATCTAATCCCAAACTAAGCAGAGCTTGTGGTATGGGTACTAGACAACTGATAAACATACATATATATTTCTAAATACATACATATTATAGATAAATTACACCCAGACAAAGAACAAATGACCGTGCTCATGACACAAACATTTGTCCTAGGTGGGAATCGAACCCACGACCTTGCGCACAGCAGTCAGGGCCACTGACCACTATACCAACGGGCTGCTTAGTAACAGTATTTTACACAAAGTTATTTCTTTTCTCGAGAATGAATGTAAGAAAATTGCGCTTATTGGCTAAAATAAATAAAAAAAATCATTGTGAATTAAAATAATAATAAAAAACAATATTGTGCCGAAAGAGCCTTAGCTCAGCATAATGTTAGGTGGCAACCCTGAGTATTACCACCTAACGCTGATTTTCAACTGCAGTACACGGATGCGATGCAGATGCGAGATCTATATCCTATTTAAAGATGTTCTCCAACCTGGGGTGGGAGAAGGGGTCTGTCAGACTCTAACTGACTAAAACTACCCCGTGTTCTCTTGCACACTTTCACCGGGGGCTGCTGCTGCACTTAAAAATTCTTCGATTGGACCCTGACTGGTATCCCGTCTGGTCTAGTGAGGGAAGTGAATAGTTTGACTCCCCCAGTGACATATTAAAAGGATGCCTATACGTGCGGCAATATTTTTTGTGTGGCATCTCGCAGATTCTCCTCTAAGTTTGTCGGCTGCTTACAGTATTTCCCTGTGACTTCCTTAATTAAAGCCTCCAACCAGGGCTTATTAAAAAAAAACTTACAAACTAGGCGACTACACGCTAAGGTTACCCCCTGTAGAGTACGGACTTCGGCTTAGGGCGTCGCTAGGGGAGGGCAACTAGGGAAGACGTACTGCATGGAGCGACTGCCGCAATACACTACTTCTTGGCTTTTTATTTTAAGTCGGGCACTAGTCTTTAGCACAAGATTTAAAAAAAAATCAAAGTATGTACATTCAAAAATCATTCAAATTACGTACATTTTTTACGAACTTTCATTCCGATTCGAGAACCGAACCCGAGACACGCAGCACAGCGGCCAATCGCTCAACCACTGTGCCAACCGTATCGTACTACCAAGCAACGTTACGGCTATCAAAATTCTTCAATCAGCAGCCGAGATAACGAGGAGGTGTAATAAGAGACACGAAAGAATCTCAGTATTTAAGCTGATGCTAACCCATCTACGGACCGACTTCACCAGCATTGCTTAACCTTGAAAACCCTGTGGGGCTGTTTTGACAAGTTCCACCACTTCTTATCGTAAAGTAGGTATTCCTTCCCTTGGAAAATTAATGTTAATGTCACTTATGTTTATGAAAAAAGTTTTTCAAGCTCAGGGACAGAGCTAAACTTAGAATTCAGTAATTAGATATTCTAAAGTGAATACAATTTTGTTTTTTATTGAACGTTTGAACACTATCTCACCTATAAATGTCAGGTAAGTGATGATGTGGTCTAAGGCATTTATCCCACCGCCAACGATAAACGAGTAGCGAGTAAAGCTAGCATCTGAAAACGAGTAGGCGAGCAGCGAGCGTGTAGTTACGATAGTTTTATCACTGGGCTAATAGCAAGTGTGATGGGCAATTACTCGCGTAACTTACTAGTGTAAATTAGGACTTAAAGAAATATGGACGTTGTAGGATTCAATTATTTATTTACGATTACAATGAGATGAAAACAATTTTAACATCAAGCCTCCATAAGATGATAGACGGAAAGTGTCACAGCCAATCATAGACTTTTATAAAGACCTTATACATATAATAACTTATTGTCTATTCCTACTAGACCACCTCACATAACACCTCCCCTCAATAATTATTAAACAAAAAAGAAAACAACACAAAACCAATACCTACTGTCTCACACTTTCCTTTTCTCAAAGGTTACACATATTTAAAACTGACCTCTAATCTAATTACCCCACTTTAGCCAACCAAAGATTAATTAAACAATTTTCTCCTCAAATATTTGAATGAAACCCCACCTAGAGCTTTAGTTAAAATATCTGCTACTTGTTTATCAGAACTTACATATTCAACTACTATTATTTTCTTATCTATCTTTTCTTTTACAAATCTCAACTTAATGTCTAAGTGTTTGACCCTAGTAATGCCTGTAGCCATATTGGCCATTTTAATTGTTGACTGATTGTCTTCATATAAAACAATTGTCCCCACACTAATGCCAAAATCACATAATATTGACCTAAGCCAACAAGCTTCACTAGTAGCATGACTGAGAGCTACATATTCAGCCTCAGTAGATGATAAAGCCACAGACTGTTGCTTTTTACTTGCCCAAATGACTGAACCCCCAAAAACTTTAAAGCAAAAACCTGTTGTTGATCTCTTATCATCACTGCCCCCCCAATCACTATCAACATAACCAACAATATCATTTCTACCATCTCTATAGAAAGATAAACACAAATCCAATGTTCCCTTCACATATCTAAGAACATTAAGTAACAGTTTATACAACAGTTGGCTAGCACAACTTTGATATCTACTTAGTATGTTGACTACGGCACACAAGTCAGGTCTAGATCCAGCTACCGCATACATTAGACTTCCTATTATCATTCTACATTTATGTTATATTTCGTCTGACTCTGACTTGTCTCTTTTTAACAAAATAAATTTAAAATTCTTATCAATAGGCAAAGATAATGGTTTACAATCTTTCATACCCCAATACTCTAAAATCTTTTTTATGTAATCTTTTTGACAAACTGTTGTACAACCTTTATCTAAATCCTGAGTTACTTCCATACCCAAAAATTTACCAACTACATCCTTCATTTTAAAAGAATCATATAACATATTTCTCAACTTGTTACTTTCTGTCTCTGAAGTACTGAAATACAATATGTCATCGACATACAACAATAAAAATACTTTATTACCATTCTCATGTTTTGAAAACAAACAGTAATCTTTGTCAGAACTTTTAAAACCCTGTGACCTCATCACTTTATCAAAAGTTTCATTCCAGTACCTCGGAGACCTTTTTAACCCATAAATAGACTTATTAAGTTTGCAAAACTTCAAATCAGACTCTATACCATCAGGCAATCTCAAATACACCTCTTCATTAATGTTACTATTTAAAAAGGCATTACATACATCCAACTGTCTTATTTTACAATTTAACTTAGTAGCAACAGCAGTAAATATTCTAAAGGTATTTAGTTTAGCTACAGGAGCATATAAATCACTATCATCACAACTTTGTTGAAAGCCTCTGGCTACCAACCTTGCCTTATAAATAAATTCCCCAACCTGACTTTCTTTTCTCTTTAACACCCATTTAGTACTTATTATTTCTTTTCCCTGTGGTACCTTTTCAATGAGTGTCCAAGTATTATGTTCCTGTAACTGACTCAATTCCTTTTCTATAGCTTTCCTCCACTTATCAGCATCCTCTCTTTCCATAGCTTCCTTGTAGCTAGCAGGTTCTTCCTCTGCCACAACTAATGCCATGTAGTCATTGAACCTCGAAGGTTTTTTTACTTGTCTCCCACTCCGTGTGCGTACTGTCTGTTCTGTGTCATTGGCATCAGAGTAATCAGAACTTTCAGGATTACTTGCCTCACTATCACTGTGCTCTTCCTGTTCTGGTTCTCTCTCTGCCTGGTCTTGCTCTGTCTGACCCTGTTCCTGTTCTATTTGAGCCTGTTCTTGCTGTGGATCCATCTGCATGGGTTTCCGGTCTATCTGTACCGGCTCCTGCCCTCTTTCCTCTTGGTATAATCCTATATTCTCTCTGTCTAAATAGACTACTTTCTCTTTATCATTTTCTTTTTCACCTGGTAATGACATATCTTCTGACACAAACACTACATCTCTTTTTGTCTGTACTATCTTTTTCTTCTCATAATAAATTCTATATCCCTTTGAACTCTCATAGCCAACAAACACTCCGTCTTCAGCCTTTGAATCCAGTTTACGCCTCTTTTCCTTAGGTATATGTATCCATACTTTAGAACCAAATATTTTATTTAATATGGCAATATCAAAATCATGCCCGGTCCACATCTGAAATGGTGTCTTCCCTTCAGTTCTGCTCTTACTGGTTCTATTTAGCACATAGACAACTGTATTAATGGCCTCAGCCCACAACTCTTTACCCATGTTTTTGGCATGCAGCATGGTACGTGCTGCCTCCACCAGGGTACGCATGTCTCTTTCAGCCTGGCCATTCTGCTCTGGCGTATAAGCCACTGTTGTTTGGTGCTGTATTCCCTTGCTAGTGAAGTACTCCTCCATATTCTTATTCACAAATTCACCCCCACCATCAGAACGAAAAACCCTTAAAACTTGCCCTGTTTTCCTTTCCGCAGACTGAGTATACTGCTTGACACACTGCACAACCTCTGACTTATTTTGCATGAAGTAGACATGACGAAACTTAGTAAAATCATCCTTGATAAGTAAAAAGTATCTTGCCCCTGCAAGTGATGCTACTTCAAATGGTCCACATACATCAGCATGAACCAACTCCAAAGGTTGTGTTGTACTGGATACACTGTCTTTAAAAGGAAGCTTATGTGCCTTTCCCTTTAAACAATCAATGCACTTCTTATTGTCCTCAGTATATTTCACATTATTTGTTGAAAGTACAGACTTCACATAGTTTATGTTCTGGTGACATAACCTCTCATGCCACTCACTGAGAGTCACTGCACATTGGTCATCATGTTTCTTAAATTTTACTACATACACATTGTTTTCTTTAAGTCCTGACACACACACTTGATTGTTTTTCTTTATTACACATTTGTCCAATGTTAAATTCACACTATACCCCTTAGTAGTAGCCTTTGTCACAGAAAACAAATTTAGTTTTAGTTCTGGCACAAATAACACCTCACTTAGGTTATTGTACATAAACTCAATTTCTCCAATTCCTAAAATTGGTAGGCGTCGGCCATCTCCAACAACAACGAACCGGTTTAATACTTGACGCATTGACGTAAACAAATTTCGTTCTGAAGTCATGTGCTCACTAGCACCGCTGTCGATAATCCACTTACTTTCAGATGCATGACATGGTAACCCATTGTTGTCTTTTATAATTGTTGAAAAGGCGTTACTTTGTGCTCCAGTTTTTGTATCTTTTGTGCACTGTTTCTTTAAATGTCCAACTTTGTTGCAATTAAAGCACTTTCTGACATCCTTTTTACTCTTACAATCTTGAATAAAATGTCCAACCCTACCACACTTATAACACTTTTTCACAACAGTGTCAGATTTTTTTGCAATTAATGCCACATTTTCACTATCTGTTGACTTTGCCTTCAGTCTGTCTTCTTCCATACAAAGTCTAGCAACTAAACTATCAAAAGTTTGCTTAGATGTGTCCACTGACTCCCATGCTGACACAAAATGACTGTATTTCTCCGGCAATGCCATTAAAACTTTTGTCATAATAAATTTCTCAGAGATTTCCTCCCCTGCTTGCTTCAACTGCAGTTGTAACTCTTGAAGTTTTGATACAAATACCGACACCTCCATGTTATCCTCGAACTTGAAGTTAAAAAATCTCTGTTGCAACAAATGAATCGCTGTACACGATTTCTGCTCATAAACATTGAGCAACTTGTCCCACATTTGTGCAGCAGTTTCACAAGCGATGACATGTATCATTGCGCTTTCGGTCAATCTTGAAACGATTAACCCTTGAGCCTTCGCATCTTTCTTTACCCACCCATCTGCAGATTTTACCTCAGTGCCATTCACCACCGATAGCACGTCTTGAGCTCTCAGCAACACTGTCATCTGGAACTTCCATAAATTCCAATTTGTCGGACCCTCCAACTTGACTCCCCCTCCCATCGTCATCGCCACGAGCTGATCCATTGATCCCCGATCTGCTCCTCCGTCGAATTGTTGACGTCTATCACGTGTGCTCCCTTGCACCGTTAAACACCAGACGCCGCTGCCCTCAGCACAATTGACTTCGACCTTTTTCTTTTCGGAAATACAAAGAAGCAAAAGCACGCTTCCAAGTGATCGCCGGCTGTTACACACACAACGTCAGTTCTTGTTCTTCACCTAAATTATACAGAGTTACGGAACTACTGGGCCCATAACCTGTAAATTAGGACTTAAAGAAATATGGACGTTGTAGGATTCAATTATTTATTTGCGATTACAATGGGATGAAAACAATTTTAACATCAAGCCTCCATAAGATGATAGACGGAAAGTGTCACAGACAATCATAGACTTTTATAAAGACCTTATACATATAATAACTTATTGTCTATTCCTACTAGACCACCTCACATAACAACTAGTTGGTCTGCTGGACCACTAGTTGGTCCTCTGGGCATAAGTTCTGACCGCCAAGCGAGCTTCGCTGAGCGAGTATTATCTTTGACAGCTCATGTCAATCAGCGACAAAACTAGTGAAGCGAGTAGTCGCCGGCAGTATGAACAGTCAGAGAGCAACTATTAATATATGCATCTCTTTCGTTTACACGGAATGTATATTTTATTGTGCATTTCTTGAGCGAGTAAATCGCACATAGTTAGACAACTGCCTAAGATTAAACACGCTTACCTAGAAGTAACCTATTCACTCGTAACTAGACGCCTAGATTATACCTATATTATTGAATGATGATTAGGAAATACAGACTCCGGCAGGGAATCTCACTCCTTATTCAAATCAAAATTCAAATTCAAAAGTTGTGGTGTATAATGAGATGATTCGACGCAAAGATGAGTTGAACAACATAATGTGGAATTAGCAAGGGATAAAAACATCCTCCTGCGGTGCGCTGAAGTTTGAATAAAAAAAGTTGAATGAAAAAAAGGTCGAACGGCTGGTAAAAGTTTGCTGATAATTACCCTTAGTTTAGGTAACTGGTACCAGTTTTCAGGAAAAGTTTTTTCTGAAACGCAAAACACTGTCAGTTTTATCCGTAGGTTATATTATATAGAACAAGTTTTTGATGGGCAGACAGACCAATACACACTAATCTAGCGTTTTTCATGGAGCAGTTGCTCCTCTTTTTTAGGGTTCCGTAGTCAACAAGGAACCCTTATAGTTTCGCCATGTCCGTCTGTCTGTCCGTCTGTCCGCGGTTTAGCTCAAAAACTATTGGTACTAGAAAGTTGTACTTTAGCATGAGTATACACGTTAATGACGCCGAAAAAGTGGTAAAATAAAATTTTGAAAAAAACAATTATTATACAATTATTATTATACCTCCCTATTACCAATTATTATACCTCCCATACATGTAAAGTGGGATGATAATTATTTTTTTTCGTTCTTCCCATAGTGTGGGATATCGTTGCATAGATCTTTCAAAAATATTAGGGGTTTGCTAAGACCGTTTTTTGATTAAGTAAACCGTTCGTGACTTATCAAGCTTTAAAATACCAATTTTCGTTAGAGTCAAGTGTCCCCCCCTCTATCAACTAAACGGTTATAGTTAGAAATTCAAATGTCACGGCAGTAGTACCTATATATAACGAAATTTAAAGGAAAACTATCACACATAAGTGGGCTTTACAAGTTTACGAGTAATAGTCGACCAATTCTATTTGACTCGAAAATTTCGAACAACTCCATAGAAATGTCGATAAATGGCGCTAAGCGTCAGTTGTATCGTGCTAGCTTCTTGTGACGATTGAGTAGTGTAGCTCTGTGTCCGTATTTAAATTCAAAACACCGGCTATGACAAGTTTTATATTAATCTCTAAAAAAAATTGAAACTTTCCGTGCAAAATTGTCGGATCAGGTGAGAATTTGTATAGGAAGTCAAATTAGTTAGGTAGTCATGTTTGGCTTTTAGTTAGAGCATGGTACGAAACGATCAGTCAGCGAATACGACACGCACTTGGCTGTTATAAAAACTACGGAACCCTACACACTGCGCGTGGCCCGACACGCACTTGACCGGTTTTTTTATTATTTATTTAATCCTTACTAATATTATAAATGCGAAAGTAACTCTGTCTATCTGTGTGTTACGCAATCACGCCTAAACTACTGAACCGATTTTAATGAAATTTGGTACTAACATAGTCTAGAGCCTAAGACAGGATATAGACTGCTTTTTAATGCGAAAAAAGGGCTATAAGGGGTTGAAATAGGGGATGAAAGTTTGTATGGAAATTAAGTCATTTTGAAAACTAGAAGCTTGAAACTTATTTTTTTGACTTTTGATTAGATATTAATAAATACGACATTCAAATTATGTATGCGTTTTGTTTTCAAAATAATTAGCCTAAAAAAATTAAAATGCTGCCGAAAGTCATTATTCCGCGCGGACGAAGTCGCGGCCACAGCTATTTAATTTATATACAGAGATATAATTTAAATCTAAACTCACCAAACTTTTACATTTTATGGCGAGAGGCACTCTTTATACATTAACATTAATGAACCATTCTAATTTCTTCTACACAATATGTTGCAATATAATCCTATATCTATAATCTTACAGTAGCAATGTGTTAATTACTTATATGATTAGCATTCCAATATATATTTTTTTTTGTTTTTTCTTTAGTGTTCCTTTACTTATTTTTATCTGATCTCCACAACCCAGTGGTAACCCTTGGTAATATTGGTGTCAGATCTTCTGGCCTCAGCCTATAACGACTGTAAATACATGGGTAGTACAGACGCCAGCACATGAAGCTACCCGAAACTGTCAAAATTTCCCAATCAACCTTGAATCTCCCTTTTTTATAAATATAGATTATATTATATTATTATAAAGATCTGGCGCGGCTTTGCAGAGTCCCTAGAAAGGAATGGGGTATATCCTAGTGGTGGTGTTAGGATGAAAACGCCTGTAAAATTATAGTGGACTGTATTTTAAAGTGAACGGTTATAACAAGCAGATATATCAAATAAAGAAATTAGATGGCGAAATGACAAGAGTGCGCGTTTAGTAAGGCGGACGATGACGCAGTGGTTGTGCCGGCCGGCGCTCGCTCGTCGTTGCTCCGCCCCGCGCGCCCGCATCCCCACCGCGGTCGCCGCTAGTGTGGTGATATTTTCAACAGTCCCATTCTGCTAGTTCACACAAAACTTCAATGAAAATGAAATATAATCTTCCTCATGCAGCGCTCTATCTATTGTTGAAACCGCATGAAAATCTGTCCAGTATTTTTTGAGTTAATCACGAACAAAAAGATAGACAGATGCATCGAGAGACATAGATTTATAATGTAAGGATTTAAAAGAAACTATATTGTGCCACAGCTGAGCAAAAGTTTTCCAATATCCCAACCTCTCCTCACTCTTATCGAAAATAGTTCTGGAAGAACTACACCACACAAATAAAATATATGTTATTTTATCACAATCCCTTGACGATAAAAGATTAGGAGTTTATTATTTTTCGGTTTAAAAAATCTTTCAGACGCCATTCAATCGTTGAACACTCGTAGTGTGCGTATAACTCGAGTGATACACCTAACTTCTTGCTACGCCGCCGTAGCGGAGTGCTACGAATTTTCGTAGAGCAAGCTTTAACGTTTCGCAGAAAAATTAACCGGAAAAGAAAGAACCTATATTGTCTGTGTAACCTTGTTGGTCCATATGTCCGCGGTTTACTTCTGAGACTATTGATACTATTAATGCTGTAATTAAACGTGGTTTTAAATAATAATTACGCTTACAAATTATAGTTTATTTATTTATTACTCTAAATATACAAATTACTCTTAGTCTAAACTTATAATTATAAGACAATTAATGTATAGCAAAATGGTAAGAGGTCACGTTGTTGACCGTGCTAGTATTAACTGTGTTACAGTAGACAGCGTCTTCCACCCTGGTTTTAATCACAACATTCATCAATTAGCGAATTTGTAGGAACATACATTTCTGATTTTACTGTAATAAACTAAAATATTTATAAAATAATAAATATGTGGAGAATATCCTGTGGGAAAATTCTTTCAAAACCTTTAGCGCATAGCAATAAGATTATAGATAAGATTTCACATATAATAAGGTTTAAAGAGGTATTTCGTGAAAGCCTTTTTCTTTCCCCTCCTTCCTTATTCTGTTCCAAATAACCTATCGTATACGTGAAGAGAATGCACGATATTAATACTTACGTGTATGAATGTATAAAGAAGCGAAGTATACAAATTTACGACTATTCAACAAACTAATAAAATAAGAAAGCAATTTCAAGTTTTGTAGGAAAAAAAGTGAGCTCGAAATCAAATGCCAATTTGGCGCCAGCTATACATATTACGTGACAGCATACAGATCATTTTCGTAGTTATGTGGTCAGCTACACTCCTATACGGAGCGTGAATTGATAGAAACTTAGCCGATCTTAAAATTAACAAAATAATTATTATTAACTAGTTATAAGTAGCATAAGTTTGCCCTAATTTACCCCCACTATTTTGTATTGTAATCTGTGGATACCGTCGAGAGTAGTATATTTGATCATCTATTAATTTAGTACTGCAAATTTGTGTAATCTATACTAAAATATTATACAAAGAGTTTAAGTCTGTGAGTTTGTAGGAAACTATTTTACAAATAGAAAGCTACATTATTCCTGAGTGACATAGATTATATTTTTTCTTGAATCAAATGTCTTATAGTATCTAGCTGTTTATGTTCCTTAATAAAATAAAACGTAACCAATTCTGCAGTCGTTTGCAGCAATATAAACCTTAATTACGGTGACAGCGGAGAGAAGACGAAAAGTAGCCAAAACATTCCACTTTACAGAATTGAATATTGTTCTTTACGGCTTTGGCAGAGCTCCAAGCAGGGCCTACGTGCATTGGGTTCAAAATTGCAACACAACAGGTTGCGAACCCAATTTCTTCACTTTATAGTTTTCTGTCTTCGTAACTTATCTTGTAGTGTGAATAAGTAATTATGAACACGGGTCGAGCTTATAGCTTAAGAGTTGCGGGAATGTTTTCACGAGATACCGCGCCCTGGACCACAAGGGCAACTAAAAGAATAAGGTGGGGTTTTTAGTCAGTAGAAGTCTGACACTCCTTCCGCTTTGTTTTACCCAGTGTGGGAGGAGTCATTTGATGATTTTCCCATCGCAAAAAAATAACAAAAACGATAAGCAACGCTTGCCAATAACTTATCGAAATTTCTCTGCGTCTCCGTAACCACATCAAGCTGTTGGTCCCAACTAGGGTTGCCATCACCAAATTTGCCGGTTGCCAGTTTTTCCCCGGACACCGTAGAAATACAAATTTTTGAACTTGAATCTAAAAATAACGATGTTTAATTATGGTTTTTATTTACAGATAAAGTGATGACATTGTAGAGCTTTAGAACTGTTTTAATAACAGCCTCTTCCTTTTCATTTAATCAACGTAACATAAACAATGAGATGTAATACCATAGGAAAATAATAATAGAAATCGTGCATTTTGGTACCCGTAAGACCAATGTGTGTCCGCTTATTGAGAAAATCCCCCCGGACGCCCCTGGACACTCTACAAACTAGGACAAATCTGGGAAAACCCGGACGGATGGCAACCCTAGTCTCAACTGCCATTTGTACAGACGTCAAGCTACAACAATCTGTCAAATTTCTTTAATAGATTTTCAACTTTATTGATAAAGAAATTAGCTTCAAGGTTGATTGGGAAAATTTGACAGTTTCGGGTAGCTTCATGTGCTGGCGTCTGTACATCTTTGACACTCATTAAGGATAGTCAAAGGCCAGAAAATTTTACACAGTCAGACTAAATGGGTATCGTGTTACTTAGCTACTGCGTTGTAGAGGTCAGAGAAGCAGTTGCTCCAAATAAAACACTAGTACTCAGCCGCATACAGTTAAACTGGAAGCTGAGCTCACGATAATTGCGGAATCTAAAGCCGTGTACGCACGTACGAACATAGCGAACACAAACATCCTACTTGAACATTTGGTTCGTACGTATGGACGGCATATTCGAACATGAACGCGAACATAGTACGAATCGAGTTCGCAAACCTCAAGAAGAAGACGGCCGCCCCGTCTATACCCTGCCAGGTTCTTTGTGAATAGTTTTGTTTCGTAACATTTATTAAAGCTCTTTGAACACCGTCCATACAGAACATACTAATAGGATCGCCGCAAACATGTTCGACGAACAGAGTGTTTGATGTTCGTAAGTGGTACGCACGCGCGAACCAAGTTGTTGCGTATCATGCAACGCAACAAATTGGTTCGTACGTGCGTACACAGCTGTAGATAAATAAAAACGTAAAACATTGCCAGGATCCTAAGCGAAACAAAAGACTGTTTAATTTGTTCTTTGAATGTTTCCCCACGAGGTGAACTTAGGTCAATGACTTCTGCTGGCGTCTATAATTCCTCTCAAGGTTCTGTACTAATTACATAATCTATGGTAACTTTTACGTGAGCAAATTTCGCATTCTAAAGAGTACGAAATTTGGCACAGTTAAATATCATAATTATGGAGGAGTGCCAAAACTAAAGTGGGTATTGTATTTCATTTGATTAATTCTTTGAAATTATTCTCATACAATTATTATTTTTACTATCAGTAAGCCCACAATTGTTCTTACAAATATATAACGTGTAACGGAAACCCTATATCTATCCACAAGGGAAGACAACATCTGGTATGGAGACACAGTTTCAGCTCAAAATAAGAGACTCAAAAAATTGATACCAAATTATCGGTTTCATATGTTTCTTGAATGCCAATCATAACAAACGTGTCACAGCACTACGAGGGTTAATATTTTCCACGTGACTTACTTACTTACTTACAAAACCCTTTCCATATCATTTGTTATCATCCAAAGAAGCTGTGCACTTGATATGTATATACCCTTTAAGTTACACGTTGTAGATGGCTCTATAATAAATTATTTATTTATTTATTTAAACGTAAAATTTAGATTAATTATGGTAGAATGTTGACCACTACATGATCACTAGTATATTTAATTTCATAGAAATATTGATACTCATCACTATCCACTGAATAGTGAATGTGATGATTAGATTTACTTAGTTTTATGGTTTTTAGTAAATAAAGATTATTATTGTATATCTTAAAATATTTCTGTCGATACAAAAAATAAAACAGTACAATAGGCGGTCTTATCGCATAGGGCGAACCCTAACAGACAACCTTTGGGTGGACAGAACGTAAAGGAGATAGATTTAGGCCCATATTTATTTATTTTAATTTAATCTTTGTAAATACTACAATTGAATCGTATCAAGCTCGATAATTCGATGTTCCGGAGTCTGTTTCCCGATTTAAGTCAAGAGTGAATATGTTACTTCTAGGTAAGCTTGCTCCATCTTCGACCACATCATCACTTACCATCAGGTGAGATGGTGGTTACATGCAAGCGTATGTCATTAAAACAAAGATAACGTAGCTAAGGTAACAAACGGACAATCCTGCTTTCATTTATAATTATTATATGAGTTTGTGCTTAAAGTATTCTTTGGTTTAGTCCATATCTATTAAGAGACATTATACTCACAAACAACAGACTCATACAAAACTAGGATCTATAAAAAAAATATTTAAAAAAAATCACTAGTCTATAAAAACTTTGTTCCCTGCGGAAATCAAACCCCTTCGACTCATCGAGAAAAAGCAATTGAGTTGTCGCTGCGCCAATTGCTTCCTTAAACGATTGGAGGGTAGAAGTATCTTAAGAACTTCTTACAAGATCCAGCTTTTATAATTTTATATTAATTGAAATTAAGTATTACCAATTAAATTTAAAACCAAACACTATTATGTAAAAATATACGAATACAAAATAATATCATTTATCATATACGCAAATTATTTTTAGCCGACTTCAAAAAAGGAGGTTCTGTATTCGACCAGTATGTTTGTATGTATGTATATCTGCGATTTTCTCAAAAACTACTGATCCGATTTCGATCGCGTTTTCGTTGTTTGAAAGCATATTTTTAAGAGCAATGGTGGCCCAGTGTGTATAAACACGACTTACGAGTTGTGTCGTGGGTTTGAACCCAGACAGGCACATTACAAGCGTAACACACAGACCGATTTTGCATTTATAATATTAGTATGGAATTGTGTAAAGGGTGGGATCCTATCACATACAAGCTATCATGTGGACATATTTGGCAGTCGTTAGGGTTAGTCAAAAGCCAGAAAGTCTGAGACTGGTCTAACCATCGTGTTACCCAGTTACTGGTTTGTGGAGGTCAGACAGGCAGTCGCTCAATGGTAAACAGTAATACTCAACTGTATCTGATTGGACTGGAAACCGTTCTCAATATAGTTGGGAAAAGAATAAACAGATAATGATGAAGTCTTATCCCTTTCGGAGAATGTTAGCGACACGCTCATATTTTTTAAATTCATAATTTTGTATTCTCTCAACCTAACATGTGTGTACAGCCTAAGAACAAATGTATGGGACGGGCAGCAAACTCCTCAGCGCACACGCCGGTGCCGGCCAACGAGTCTATAATTCTATATTGTCTATGTTTCTTTTTGGTCCGCGCACGCACCGCAAGCGACTGCGCTTGTACGCGTTTTAAAATATAAAAATTACTCTATCTGAAAATTATCCGTGTCTTTATCAATATAAAGTTTGTGAACCCATTTATTCGTTTTACTTCACCGATTACCGCTTAGATACACCGGTGCCGGCCAACGAGTCTATAATTCTATATTGTCTATGTTTTTTTTGGTCCGCCCACGTACAGCAAGCGACTGCGCTTGTAGGCGTTTTAAAATATAAAAATTACTCTGTCTGAAAATTAGCCGTATCTTTATCAATATAAAGTTTGTGAACCCATTTATTCGTTTTACTTCGCCGATTACCACTTGCCATCAGCAACAGTGTGGAAATCTCAGCAACATTTTGTTATGTTTATAATTTTCTGTTGCATGATGTTGTGTCTATCTCCGAATAAATCTCAATTTATCGCACAGGGCAGGCTTATCTCTGAAGATTAGAATGAATAGGTTACTTCTAGGCAAGCGTGCTTCATCTTCGACCACATCATCACTAAACATCAGGTGAGATTATGGT
The DNA here is from genome assembly GCA_943138885.2 of Tholera decimalis. Taxonomy (NCBI): domain Eukaryota; kingdom Metazoa; phylum Arthropoda; class Insecta; order Lepidoptera; family Noctuidae; genus Tholera; species Tholera decimalis. The sequence goes on from OW964558.2 coordinate 9,983,494, forward strand.
CAAACGCAAGCCTATAAACCATAAAAAAAAACCTAACAAAAAAAGTGTAGTATCATCCAGACTGCATTCCCCACTATGACTAATACGAAATCGCCACTTTGTTACCTAAAACCTAATAAGATTTTCCACCAAAATATCACCATATAACTAGTTCAGACGTCACGTGTAGAGGTCACTTTAGACGAAGGTGCTATTGTTTTCACAGGGGTCCTATTAACATACGGGAAGATTAAACGTCCTAACACGTCCGAAAAATTTAAGTTATTTCAGTGCTCTGTGCACAGAAAAAAACATGGAACCCTTACAGAATGACTAATCTGTGTTCCTCTACGTTTGATACAATCAATCTGCTTCGAGCTTACTGGACCAACTCGCTTAAATTTTGATTGGCATATTAACTTCTGTAACTTCATGCAAAGACGCATTATCATTTGCTTACCCTTTTTCTAACAACATAGTTAATAATAATCCTAACATTCACATCTAATTACACACTCATCATAGTCATCATACATATACTAATGTACACATATATTTATTCCATCAAACCATTACACTCGTAAACACCCGACCCAACGAAATGCGCGCAAAGGCCACCCGATCCGTAGCTATCGGTCGGGTATCGGGGATCGACATATTGCATCGCGTCACGTTTCATTAGTCTACTGTGTATCCACCTTAATTACACAACACACCCTTTGTTATACATTTCACACCACTTGCACTTACTCTCTTCATCATACACCTGACATCGCACACCTGCACCCTTTGTTATACATTTCACACCACTTGCACTTACTCTCTTCATCATACACCTGACATCGCACACCTGCCTTCTACTCTCCACTTTTATACATTTAATCACACTTTCAATCCCTAATCTTGTAAATAATAGTGACAGTAACTATAGTATTGGTATTACTCATGGCCGAATACTAACCCCTGAGATACAGGTAAATAAGTGGGTTCAGGAAAAGAGTAAAAAAAATCATTTCAACTATCACAGCCACCACAATATATTATGTAAATTATTATTGTTTTGGTGAGGAATAAACAGTTTTCATCTAACCGGGTGTAGCTAAGTTGTAGTGTTTTACACGCAAGGATTTTTAGGGTTCCGTAGCCGAATGGTCTGTCTGTCTGTCTGTCCGTCCGTCCAGATGTCACAGCCATTTTATTCCGAAACTATTAGGACTATACATGTGAAACTTGGTAGGTAGGTGTATTCTGTGACAGGCTTTTCGATTTAAAAAAAAATTAAAAAATATTTAAAATAAAGGGGGATACATGGAACTATAACTGATTTTTTTTTTTTCATGAAACCTATGCGTGTATGGTATCTATAGACAGGTATTTAAAAATGACATAGGGTATTCTAAAACCACTTTTTTATAATGTTAATCATCGGTAAAATGTGTGTACCTCCCCCCCCCCCCTCTAACTTCTATAATAATGGAGTGAAAAATCAAAAAAAGATATGTCTATAGATCTTAATGTAAACTTTCAACCAAAATTGGTTGAACGAGATCGGGTCAGTAGTTTTTGTGATACAGCATATTTTCTAAAACCGCAAATATAACTTTGTAATTCATACAAACACTATGAAAAACAAAGTTATTTGGCGTAGTTGTAAAAAATGTACATAACCTAGTTTTGAGAAATTTTTAAGGTTTTTTTTCGTCAAATAAATATACATATTATATTGTTATAGTTACTACGGAACCCTTCATGGGCGAATCTGACTCGCACTTGGCCAATTTTTTTATATTGTTGATAGGCTTGTGTTAGATCACCATCTCACCAGATAGTAAGCGATGGTCAAAGATAAAGCACGATTGTCATGAAGTAACCTATTCACTCTTGACGTAGAGAACCCCAGGTTATAGCTATAAAACACAAGGTGTGGCAGGGAATTCCACTCCTTAACTGTCCGCACAATGAAATGACTCTCAATACATTATGGGTGGAATGTCCACCCTGTAACCATGTGTTTGAACTCAAAACCCTCAAAACGATGAAGAGAAACATTTTAAAAATGTGGCATTTCTTAGGACCAAAAATCTAAAGGCATATGACATACAACAACCCCCATTTGGGCCCGCGTACGTGATGGATTACCACCCTATCCTCTCCTGAAGGGAAAGCTAATGCCCCATCAGTAGGAACAATATAAGTTAAGTATGTTATAGTAAAATTCAAATATTTTCATTCAGTTTGCACCTTTGCATTGGCTGAAGTATAGATCTCTGATAAAATGAACCAATTTCAAAGATTTCCGTAATAAAGCTGAAACCACCAGCTTTACGTGATTACCGACGAAGAGCCAAGCTCGCCAAGGTTTGCTGTACCTTGAAAATAGTCCCGTATGGTTATTATTATTTAGCTAAGTGCATCACGAGGTCGTGTCTCAGGTCAAGGCAAAATAATAGGAGCAATTCTAGTATCTATAGGAAAGTTCGTATCACTGTGAATATTAACTTTTTAACCGACTTCAAAAAAAGGGAGGAGGTTCTCAATTCATCTTGAAAATTTTTTTTATGTATGTTACCTCATTACTCGGAGATGGCTGGACCGATTTCGAAAATTCTTTTTTGTTGGAAAGGATATACTTTCGAGTTGGTCCCATTGTCATCATTTTGGATCTGATGATGGGATCATAGTGAAATCGAGGGAAATCTTCAAATATTATAGGCACACCTATAGCGTTTTGGGTATTTCTTATAGTATCTTGTGCAGTTGCTCTCGAAAAGCACCATTTGAGGAAGTGGAACTGATGATGAAGACCCCAGATGGCCACCGAAACTACTCAATAATAACTATTTCGTGGATTGCGATTAGATTACTTGAATATAGATGTTAAGCACTTTATGCTCGTCACAATGCATATGGTGAAGTAGAGCTGATGGTGATGTACCAGGAGAACTCCTAAAAAAGTAACGGCTCTGCACCGAAAATATAACTTTGTAATTCATACAAATGCTATGAAAAACAAAGTAATTTGGCGTAGTTACTACGGACCCCTTCATGGGCGAGTCTGACTCGCCCTTGGCCAATTTTTTAAATATTGTTTTTGCCCTCACACATTTTCCTAAAAAAATGGTACAATTATCAATATTGGTAACATTGCCAAAAGTAAAAATAAAACCACAGAGAATAAATATGAGAACTTAGAACGGGATATTTACCATGTTTTTATTGTTTCGAGTTTCCGATATTTTGGCACTGTTGCAAGTCGCTATGATCACAGATGAACATCCGTTCAATAGTTCGTGATACTATTAGTGACTATGTAAGCTTAAAAACTTATAAAGAATAGGTATGTTTTGTCCAGTTTTATTGTTAAGATGATAATTATTGCAACTTGGTTTTGAACGTTTTTATGTAAAGCAAAAACTTTGTACCCCTTTTTACGAAGATTGCGCAGACAGAGGTGCATGAAATCTGGCACAGATAAGTTTATATCTTTCTTTATTTGGAACAGAGCCACAAAATTACATGTAACTTAATATCTACGACATGTACATTAATTTAACAGTTACATAGCCTGATGTCTCCCAAACTAGGCAAAATCCAAATCCATCCCCATATGTATCCAAAAGGACTGAAGACAAAATCTGGTATGGAGTCTCTATGCAAAGTTTCAGCTCAAAATAAGTGACTCACAGAATTGACCCCAAATTATGCGTTTCATATGTTTCTTGAATACCAGTAATAACAAACGTGTCACAGCACTATGAGGGTCATCACTTTCCACGTCACTTACCAATAAAACGATAATTCTCTTCGTTCTTCTTAATTTGAAAAATTCGGTCTCTGGTATCAATGTATTGAAATTTCTAATATGCTCCACACATATACACATAGGATTAGAAAACCCTTGCCATATCGTTTGTTATCATCCAAAGAAGCCGTGCACTTGGTATGTATATACCCGTTAAATTACACGTTGTATAATTATGCAGAAAATGATGCAATTCAAAAATGAAAGTAAACGATACTCAACACGTGTTTCGCCCCACAGCATCCTCAGGAGTGTCCAATTCGGAATTAAAACTATAAAATTTAATACTAATGTGGAGCTTGTAGCTTAATATAAACTGGCGCACGGGTCGATCTCTATAGTTAAGCAACGCTTTACGAGACCAGTTTGTGGATGGGTGACAATCTTTCTTTTTTTTTTCGTGCCTCGGATAGCACGCAAAGCTTTTGGTTACGCCTGTCACTTGTACATCGTTCACATTCTTGCGGGTAGTCCGAAGTCGGAAAATCTGGTAGCAGTTTTACCAAAGAGTATCGTGTTAACCAGATACTGAGTTGTAGCAGTCATATAGGCAGTGGCTCCATGTAAAACACTAGTTCTCAGTTGTATCCAGTTTTCCCCTTGGTGTCAAACAGGCGTCCACGTAACGTAACCACGTAACGTAAGCGGATCAGAAGCTCCGGCACGTCGACTCGGCTGCAGCTGGGCGACGCCGCGCTTACGGCTCTCCGACCGCTGGTTGACGGCTAGGCTGCACTAATTCAGTCATCTTGAATCCGAACGTTCGGCAACGCAGACCGCGGGAGGGGCGTGGACGAAGAGACGTAAGCTAGGGTACGAAGAACCGTAAGCGCCGGAACTGCAAGTCGACCACGCACCGCACCGCGGTTCGTGAGCTTGTCCCGAGGCAAGGCGATTACGTTACGATTCCGATTAGTGTGCGTTGCAGTAGGGAGTTTCATACAAATAATACTGAACGGCTCGAGTTGATACGGTGACGAACCCTTTCCGAGTTGATATGTGTGCTACAACCTTAAACTGACGGAAGCCGACCTTGATACAGTTGGGAAAACGCTAAGGAAGTATTGATGTTAATATTTCCACTGTTTAATGGAAATAACCACTATGCAGCAATTAAATAAGCCACACTACTATACAGTATGAGTCACCTGTGGGTGCAGCCCATTACGTTAATTAACTTCGTTTTAATTTCAATGGCTCGGTCCCGGGGGTCAGGCGTGCATTCGGTCAAGGACAGAAGAATTTTATTATACGACTGGCTTATATATGTAATTGTCACACTAATTGCGTAGCTGGAAAAACTTCTTCATGGTTCTGTTGTGCCCTGAGTATTCAGTTAATTAAGTCGTGGGTAGCAAATTTTAGAGCGACAGGATATTTACTGAATCATTCAATTGGCCCTTGAAATAGACCTGCGCGATCGATTGTAAACAACCGTGTCGCTGCTGCGGTCGCGGAGCATCCACGACGATCAGTTAGAAAACATGCTGCCTCTTTGAGCCTCCATCGATCAAGTATCGCAGCTTCAAGAAGAGGATATTGACGAGTCAGGTGTATGGTTTCAGTAAGATGGGGCCACAGCCCACACAGCTAGGGTCTCCATGGACACAATAAGAGCGTTGTTTCCTGGTAAACTCATGAGCTGCTTTGGAGACATATTGTGGCCACACAGATCTCCTAGCTAATTTTTTTATGGAGTTATCTCAAAGCAAGAATTTTTGATACCCCTTTTACGAATTTGGAGCTACTGAATACTAAAATAACGACAGAAGTGAGGACCATATCAGTCGACGTTCTACGGCGTGTCTCTGCAAATTCGCTAGTCCACTTTGAAGAGTGCATTCGCCGTGATGGAAGACATTTTGACGGTGTAATATTCGGAATATCATAAAATCGACACGAATAAACTATAATTTACTTACTTTTTTTGGTGGGAGGTAGTTGAACAAGTAACACATATAATTTTGCTCTGTTAAATAAATTGTAATTTAATTCAAATTAATAGTATTTCTTCACAATTTTTTATGAATAACAGTTGTGTGGATTTCCTATATTGCACTCTCTTATTTTCACAAAAACAAAACTGAAAAATGGATTCACTCAAGGGGTCAATGTCTGAATTAATGGCACAATTCCATGACAGAATGTCAAAATTTGAGGCAGAATTGACCAAGTCAACACCCAGCACTTCATCCAGCAACAGTTCAGACAGTCTTGCAGCGGAGTATGCAGGTTTCAAGAAATTTGTTCTTGAGTCGCTTGGCTGTCTTCAGCATCAGATGGAGGCCCTTGCCAGGGATGTTGATGCATTGGAGATGAGAAGTCGTCGGAAGATGCTCCTTGTCCATGGTGTTGCTGAGGTGAGTGACGAGGATACATCACTGGTGGTTGCTTCAGTGTTCCAGGACAAACGTAAGTTGGACAACTTTTCCGTCGCTGCTATTCGTCGGTGCCACAGAATGGGCAGTCACAGAAGTGCTGGAAAGCCTAGACCTATACTGGTCAAATTACAGGATGTAGATGTTTGTGTCAAGGTTTGGTTTGCTAAAACCGCATTAAAAGGTTCTGGTATAACCTTGTCAGAATTCTTAACGAAGTCACGACATCAGATATTCTTGAAGGCTCGTGAGAAGTTCGGCGTCATGAATTGCTGGACCAAGCAGGGAGCTTACTCCCATCTTTGTGCTGGGAGCTGATGGGAGTAAGCATCGGGTCATCAACTGCAGAGAGCTCGCTGCTATCAATGTGGATGAGCATGATGTCGATTCCGATAAGCCGGAGGGCCAACTAGATGTCCATAAGGTACAGGCTGGGAAGCTAGCCTCAGCAGCCCCATTAAAGAGATATAGGAAGCCTGTGGTGAAGAAGTGATTTATCTCTCGCAATGCGTCGTTAGGGTAACAAATTTTCATCAGTATTTAATCACTGGTTTACCTTCACAGCTATTTTATAATATTTAACGTCTACTTCACGTTTTTTGGTTTATAAAATTTTTCTTTTTCATTTGTAATCTTCGGTCAAAGAGTATGTAATACACTATGTTTTATCTTCGGTTTTCTGAAATTTGACATATGCCAAGAGTTATGTCAATGTCGCGTTTCGTTTACTTTTGTTTCGTAATTTGTTACATTTTGAGCATAGATTATCTATCGAAACATTATATAAATTTGATACCGCAATAATATGCAACCAAGTATGCAACATAGGAATTATTTTTGTATTTTTTTGTGTGTTTATATTTTATTTTATATGTTGCTCTAAGTGTAAGCTGTGAGCTTGTGCCCAAACGATGCACTATTATTTGATAAGATATTTTTGATTTAGGTTTTGTATTGTTATTCTTTTCTGTTAACGCATAACTGGCGGGTGGACTTTACGTTTTTAAGTACCATTCGTCTTTATATATACATTAATATTTTATTTATATTCCCTTATTAATTATTTATTGTGTTTTTTTTTTGTGATGATGAAAGTTTTGTAACTGCAAGCAGTGACAATGACAGCTTCACTAGTATTCCGAATCTTGCTGACACGCTTCAGTTTCAGTTTTCTGATGTTCCCAAAAATCTAAATGTAGTCCACATTAATGCTCAAAGTATTCCGGCTCACTATCATGATATGCTTGTGAGTTTGGACTGTAAGGACATCCATGCAATTCTTGTTTCCGAATCCTGGCTGAAACCTTGTCTTCCGTCTACATCCTATTCCCTCCCCGGATTCAAGCTAATAAGGAATGACCGCACAAGCGGCGGCGGTGGTGGTGTTGCCATCTACCTGCGTGCATATATTCCTTTTTCCATTATTAACATTTCAGTGCAGCCACCACCGTCGAATGCTGGCGAGCATCTCTTTTTAGAAATTTACCTAAACCATGTGAAAGTTTTGCTGGGTGTCTATTATTGTCCCTCTCGGCGTATCGATTACTTCTCCTCATTTGAAAGCCTAATAGTCAACCTTGCGCCCTCTTACAGGCATACAATTGTTATGGGTGACTTTAACACCTGTCTCCTTAAAAATGATTCGCGCTCTTCCTCACTTCAATCTATTTCTCAATCCTGCAATTTATCTCTCCTTCCATTAAGCGCAACTCACCATTTTCCAAATTGTACTCCTTCACTTCTTGACCTCATCTTTGTTTCCTCCACACAATACGTCGCTAAGCATGGGCAATGTTCAGCTGACGCTTTCTCCTACCATGACTTGATTTTCCTTTCCTACAAAATTCGCCCTCCTAAGACTAAACCTAAAAGTATTCTTCAGCGCAGTTTTGGTGGAATGGACTTGGAAGGTCTTCGAGAAGATGCTAGCAGTATTGACTGGTCTGAGCTTGTTCATGCAGACTCGATTGATGAAAAAATTAACCTCCTTAATTCCAATCTCATCGGGCTGTATGATGTGCATGCACCTGTTCGGTTGGTCAAGATGAAGCATCTGCCTGCTCCGTGGCTAACAGATGACGTGAAAGCAATTTTACAAAAAAAGGCAGCAGCAAAATCTAGGTATAAGTGCAGACCTAGCTCCTTAAATCGTGAAAAATACGTCGCTATCAGAAATCGCAGCAACTTGGTTTGTAGGGATGCCCAACGCCGCCATATTCATAAGTCCGTTGAAAACGGTGATCCAGCTAAAGTCTGGAAATTTCTTAGATCAATGGGAATTGGGAAGTCACGTCAAGAGTCTGTTCCTAAAGATATAGATCTTGAATTACTCAATCAACATTTTTCCACCTCTTTTAGTTTCAATGGGGCTGTTAAAACCAAAACTTTAGATAATCTTTCGTCTCTTCCCACTCCCGATTATTCTCCTTTTGTTTTTAATCAATTTGCTTGTTGTGATGTTAAGAAGAGTATTTTATCAATCACGTCAAATGCTGTTGGTAGTGACTGTGTAAGTCGCAAGATGATACTCCCTATTTTGGACGAAATCCTTCCTGTCATCTGCCATATCCTTAATCATTCTGTATTCTCTGGTGTTTTTCCATCTGCATGGAAAGAAGCTCATGTAACCCCACTTCCAAAAAAATGTAATCCTGTTTCTTTCTCTGAATTCCGTCCCATTTCCATTTTACCGTTTCTGTCCAAAGTCCTAGAACGCCTTATTCATAGTCAGCTTAGTGCTTTCCTCTGTAGAAACAGACTCGTTAATTTTTACCAATCCGGATTTCGTCCGGGGCATAGCACTACCACAGCTCTTATTAACATTACGGATGATATAAGACTGGGTATGGACAATAGGAAATTGACGGTCCTTTCTTTACTTGATTTCAGTAATGCTTTTAACACTGTTGATTTTGATGTCTTGCTCGGGATACTATGCTCTCTTAACCAGGGACTGAATAACCCAAAAATTACGCTATCTTTAAATTGCGGTATGACGTCAAACCGAAAAATAACGGTTGCCGCTTTATTTCGATATCTAAATTGATTTCGGTACCGAAACTTTTTGTGTATAAATAGAAAAAGGTATATTTCGGTAGCGGTACTAAAACCTTAATTAATAAAGATATGAAAGAGACGGATATTGACCACCTCTGGCCCTTGTTCGGTAGCGCGAGTTTCTCATCAAATTGCATTAGTTTGGCAATGTCAAATAGCACACGAAAAGTTATAATTACAGAAAAAGGTAAGTAATAAATACTTATGTGGATACTTATACTGTAATAAAGTGTAGAACAATAGTGTTAGTGTATAATATTTTCTTCAGCTAACTCATCGACTGGACTTTAGTAGGTATTTTTACTCATTCGTTTTTCAGATCAGAGCAAGATTAAAAAACGTGACAACATTCGCAAAAATCTTAATTCCCAGTCTGAAAATATGTCAACGGAATACGAAACTTCACCAAAAATATCCAGAGTGCCGACTAATACCCAGGAAACCTTCTGTTACTCACAAGACAAATTTCCGGATTCTCAACCTTTTGATGGTTTCATATATTCGAGAAAAATCGATAAAAATATCCATGAGGCACCTTACACTTTTGATTTACATAAGGATCTGCGTGATTATCAAACTAATGATGATTTATCCAACTCTTGAGAAATGTGTACCCATAAATATAACACTATTACAACAACAAGAGAAATTGGTACTATGACGGAATACGAAGGCTGCAACATGAGTACAGAAAAAGAAGCTGAATGTAACGAGTTATTTGCGAAAATAGTAACATTGGAGATGTCTAAGTTTCACGGAAACATGCGTTACAATAAGATGAAGGAAATATTGGATATAGTGAAGAAAGGTGACGCATAAAAATTTATATATTCTTATTAATTAACGGCTGATTAAATTGTACCTAAGCCTATTGTCTCTTACCTAGGATTATTTGGTAAATTTAATAAAACAAATATTGAAATTGAATCATTTATTTCTTTTAATCATTATTTAGTTTAACCATCTAGTATATGAACAATGATTAACCATAGATAAGATAATTTTGTTAATTTAGTTAAGTGGAAGGCCCATTAACGGCGCCAATGCTTTTTTATAGTGTGGCAAATTCGCCCTCCTAAGTCATAACCCAAAAGTATTCTTCAGCGCAGTTTTGGTGGAATGAACTTGGAAAGTCTTCGGGAAGATGCTAGCAATATTGACTGGTCTGATCTTGTTCATATAGAGTCGATTGATGACAAAGTTAACCTCCTCAATTCCAATCTTAACAAGCTTTATGACGTGCATGCACCTGTTCGTTTGGTAAAGATTAAGCATCTACCTGCTCCGTGGCTAACAGATGACGTGAAAGTAATTTTACAAAGAAAGGCGGCAGCAGCAAAGTCTAAATTCAAGTGCAGACCTAGTCGAGAAAGTCGAGAAAAATACGTCGCTATCCGAAGTCACAGCAACTAGGTTTGTAGGGATGTCCAACGCCGCCACATTCATAAGTCCGTTGAAAACGGTGATCCAGCTAAAGTCTGAAAATTTCTTAGATCTATGGGAATTGGGAAGTCACGTCAAGAGTCTATTCCTCCTTAGGAATACAAAAAGAAGGAAAATGTTGATTGAGCGATTCAAGGTCTATATCCTTATATAGACCTTGAATCGCTCAATCAACATTTTTCCACCTCTTGTAGCTTCAATGTTGCTGTTAAAACCACTACTCTAAATAATCTTTCTTCTCTTCCCACTCCTAATTATTCTCCTTTTATTTTTAATTAATTTACCAGTTGTGATGTTAAGAAGAGCATGCTATCTATAATATCAAATGCCGTTGGTAATAACTGTATTAGCCGTAAAATGATACTCCCTATCCTGGACGAAATTCTTCCTGTCATTTGCCATGTCCTCAATTATTCCGTATCCTCGGGTGTTTTCCCATCTTTGTGGAAAGAAGTTCAGATAACTCCTCTCCCTAAAAAGTCTAATCCTGTTTCTTTCTCTGATTTCCGCCCCATTTCCATATTACCGTTCCTATCCAAAGTCCTCGAACGCCTTATCCACAATCAACTTAGTGCCTTCCTTTGTAAAAACCAACTCCTAAATTTGTACCAATCCGGGTTTCGTTTAGGACCACACAGCTCACAGAGCCACAGCTCTAGTTAAAATTACTGACGATATCAGATCAGGTATGGATAATAGAAAGTTGACTGTCCTTTCGTTACTGGACTTCAGCAACGCCTTTAACACTGTCGATTTTGATGTCCTGCTCGGTATACTCTGCTCTCTTAACATATCTCCAACAGCAATTGATTGGTTTCGTACTTTATCTGTGTGGCCGCCGACAACGTATTTCCATTGAAGGTACATCATCTTCATGGTGCAATACTACTGCTGGCGTACCACAGGGGGGCGTTCTCTCTCCTCTTCTTTTCGCCATATTTATAAATTCTATTTCAAATGAACTTCTCTCATCTTATCACATTTATGCTGACGATCTGCAAATTTATTCGCAAGCTCCCGTTGAAGAACTGTCTGAGGCGGTGACGATTGTGAATAAAGACTTAGCGCGTATTTCTGATTGGAGTTTGAATCATGGTTTGAGGGTTAATCCTGCGAAGACTCAAGTCATTATTGTTGGCAGCCCTAGGATACGTTCCAAAATTAACTGGGCGACCCTTCCTCAAATCGTTTTTGATGGAGCTGCTATACCTTATTGTGACTCAGTAAAAGACCTAGGTATTTATATTGATAGGGATTTGTCTTGGAGTCCGCAGTTGCAAGAAGTAAGCCGCAAACGGTTTGCCTCTGCGGGTTCTTTACGCAGATTGCGCAATTTCCTGCCGACAGCCACTAAAATTGCGCTTGCCCAATCCCTTCTTCTCCCTGTTCTCGACTATGCTGATGCAAGTTATCCAGATCTTACTGAAGTGCAGCTAGATAAGCTTGCACGACTCCACAATTTTTGTATCAGTTTCATATTTGGTTTGCGCAAATATGATCATGTTTCTGAGTTTCGCATTAAACTCAAGTGGCTGTCGATCCGCCTTTGCCGGAATGCACATATTTTATCATTACTTTACAGTATTCTCTTCAATCCTACAACTTCGTTTTATCTCAAAGAACGCTTTAAGTTCCTTCATGACACACATGTAAGAGATTTGAGATCATCGGAGAATTTGAGACATTCAATGCCTGCACATTTCACTAAATTCTATGGCTCATCGTTTACGGTGCAAGCTATTCGTTTGTGGAATGCATTGCCGGTGTCAGTAAGACAAGCTCAGTCACTGGCTACTTTTAAAAGCTCGGTTGCTAATTATTTTCTTCCCAATTTATGACTATTCTTTTGTTGTCTCTCCACTTAATGTTAAAGAACACATTATATGTATTGTATTATTTAATTACCTATGTATTACATTGTATTTATATATATATATATTTACATATACATTTATTTATTTTAATATTTAAATAATTTTTGTTTCTCTGTTTTTATGAGTAATGTAGTAAGTACACTAATTTAGCCCTCCCCACTTTGATTAAAGTTTTTAAAGTCCTTCCAAAGCTTGTCTGGAAGATATCGCTTTCAGCAATAAGACCGCCATTGTTACCATAGAATAAGCAATATTGTTAAATAGGTGTGTTTAAATTTTGGTGTACAATAAAGTATATTCTATCTATCTATCTATTACAGGGTATTTTTTAATAGGTTATATACCTGTTTGTGTTGGAATGTTGGACGATTGTTTGGAGCCAGCATTATAGATAACTTCTTTCAAGTATTGTTTAGTGCTATAGTAAAAAAGGTAGGTAGGTCTTTTATCTGCGAAAAAAATAAAAAGTAGCATGTCAATCACTGACCGGTAGATATCATATTGAGTATGTATGTATTGTATAAAATAATCAGATACGAACTTACTTTTACTACGGCTGAGCATCCAAGCACTTGGCAGGTACAAGAATTATTTTCCTTTGAAAATGAAAAAAGAAAGCATAGATTCCGTTTTTACGTTTTCGTCCCATAATTATTTTCTAAATAACGACACCCACAACACAACTTTTATTGACAGAGTGTTAGTGGTCACTGTGTGCGAGCGTCCGGCGACAAGCGACAAAAGCAGGTTCTAATAGGTATGGCGCGCACGCCTTTGCTTTGTCCACCCTTGCCGGTGCCTCACACTCCTCGTCCCACGTCCTGCAACGGTCAATTCTATGTTTTTCGGTACCAATATCGCATAAAGGTTAAATAACGGTATAGCCTTACCTTTATTTTATTAAGGTACATTTATTTTATACAGGTATCGTAACCGTATACCGTAACCGTTTTCAGTCCCTGCTCTTAACATATCTCCAACAGCTATTGATTGGTTTCGTAGTTACCTGTGTGGCCGCCGACAACGTATTTGCATTGAAGGTTCCTTGTCTTCATGGTGCAATACTACTGCTGGCGTACCACAGGGGGGCGTTCTCTCTCCTCTTCTTTTCGCCATATTTATAAATTCTATTTCAAATGAACTTCTCTCATCCTACCACCTTTATGCTGACGATCTCCAAATTTATTCGCAAGCTCCCGTTGAAGATTTGTCTGAGGCGGTGAGACAGTGAATAAAGATTTAGCGCGTATTTCCGATTGGAGTTTGGATCATGGTTTGAAGGTTAATCCTGCGAAGACTAAAGTCATTATTGTTGGCAGCCCTAGGCTACGTTCCAAAATTGACTGGACGACCCTTCCCCAAATCATTTTCGATGGAGCTGTTATACCCTACTGTGACTCAGTAAAAGACCTTGGTATTTATATTGATAAAGATTTGTCTTGGGGTCCCCAGTTGCAAGAAGTGAGCCGCAAACTGTTCGCCTCTGCGGGGTCTTTGCGCAGATTGCGCAATTTCCTACCGACTGCTACTAAAACTGCGCTTGCCCAATCTCTTCTTCTCCCTATCCTTGACTATGCTGATGCAAGTTATCCAGATCTAACTGAAGTGCAGCTAGATAAGCTTGAGTGACTCCAAAATTTTTGTATCAGATTCATATTTGGATTGCGCAAATATGATCATCTTTCTGAGTTTCGCACTAAACTCAAGTGGCTGCCTATTCGCCTTCGCCGGAATGCACATATTTTAACATTACTCTACAGTATTCTTTTCAATCCAACGACTCCCTTTTACCTCAAAGAACGTTTTAAGTTCCTTCATGACACACATGTTGGAAATTTGAGATCATCAGAGAATTTGAGACTTTTGATGCCTACGCATTCCACAAAATTTTACGACCAATCGTTTACGGTGCAGGCCATTCGATTGTGGAATGGATTGCCGGTGTCAGTAAGACAAGCTCAGTCACTTGCTGTTTTTAAAAGCTCGGTTACCAATCATTTTATTTCAAACTTATGATTATTCCTTTGCTTTCTCCACACGATGTTAAAGAAACCATTATATATTTATTTATTTTATGTATATATATATATAATGTGTATATATATACATATTTATTGTATTTTTGTTAGTTTTTCCGTTATTAATGAATATTTGTACAGTAGTACACTAATATAGCCCTCCCCATTTTAATTAAAGCTCATAAAGTCCTTCCAAAGGTTGTCTGGAAGATATCGCTCTCAGCGATAAGACCGCCATTGTAACCAATTTTTTACAATATTGTTATTTAAGTGTGATTCAATTATTGGTGTACAATAAAGTATATTCTATCTATCTATCTATCTACTGCTACTAAAATATTATAAGTACAATCTTTGTTTTTTTTTTTTATAAATATTCAAAGTTTAAAATCGGTGCTGAGACACCCTGTATTTTTTATATTACTACTATCTTCCTATAATTTTTTCAGTTTTCATATAAAGGGCTCCTTTATATGAAAAATAAAACTGAAAAAAATATTTAAGCCAAGCATACCCCACAAAAAGTTAAACTCAATTTTTGTCTTCTATGCGTTCTTAACCACCGATCAGATAGATGATGATTTGACGTTTTGACATTTCTGGACCAAAACATCCAGTGCAAAAAGAATGGCCCCTTTACTTGGCAGGGACAGCCAGTGAAATATATAAATTAGTTTAAGATATTAGGATGCATAATGTATTTAGGTAATTTCGGGCTCCCGACTAATCTAGTGCAAAAAGTGTAGTTTTATAGTATCAAAGAGTCATAAAGTAAAGAATAATCACTATGCAATCACCGCGATCACCACGGCTAATGGTATTACAACCCTTTGCCAGTGACTTGGCTCGCTTGAAGCGCGGATACTCTCCTATGGGAATATAGTACCGTGACAAAATGACATTCCCGGCTATAGGTCATGGGCCAAGCACTCCAAGTAATAAGAAATATTAGTAGTAGGTGCTTTATTGATATCAGGTTATTAACAAACATACATACCTCTTGAACTTAAAACTTTAAACAACTAGACAACTTTAAACATTTAGAATGTCAATAGATAGATTACTATCGTTAAAAACCTGGCGACTCATAGCAGAGCAGGTTGGGTACAAAGGGTCCGCAGTTTCTTAATTTTTCTTACATAGGCTACGTCAAAAACTGACAAAAGACATTATACCTCTATTTTCTAAAATTCTCTTTATTCAAATTGATGGTTTGGCTCGTTATGCATTGATACTGGGAAGGTTGAAGAATTTCCTTCCAAAGGACTCCGATCATAAACATTTTTACTGGTCTCTCTTACCGTGGACACATTTATTTGCGTCAAATTGTTTTGTTGATCGTAGTAGGTGAAGCCCTGTCAGTGAATAGTTAATGGAATTACCATAATTAAGTGACAAGGGCTCGACGTAAATGCGTAATAATGATATCGTGCTCTGTTTATTCCAGATACTTAACGTATACGTAAATTGGCTGTGAATTATGGACGGTATGTGGCTTTGCCTACTCCTCTAGGAAAAGTTTTTGTATGTTTATAGCTATTTTCAGACTAGCTTGAACATTTATGATATCGAGGGATATTTTATTGGGTTGATGATTTATTTCTGAATTTATATTAAGTATCTAAGATTCACTCTGTTTTAAAACCAGTTTTAACATGGGTCCACGTGGTGGATTACGGCCTGTCACCTCACTAGAAGAGGCCTGTGTCCCAGCATGTTATGTTAATCAAAGTTTGAGTTTACGCCAGGGACGCTTTTCTGAAACTACTAATATTATAAATGCGAAAGTTTGTGAGGATGTGTGTATGTTTGTTGCTCTTACACGCAAAAACTTATGATCAGATCTCAATGAAACTTGTTAAGTAGATAGTTGACATCCTAGAATAGAACATAGGCTTTTATTCATACTTTTTATCCTGGAATTCCCACGGGTTCCGGATTTACGGGGGAAAAACCTCCAACGTGAATGAATTCGCGGGCAAAAGCTAATAAATAATAACATGAGTATAACTTAATGTCCCTGTTTTAATAGTAACAAATTCAACCGGAAATCATCCAGATCCTGGCTATTTCTCTATAAATTGCCACCTACAAACTTTACCTCCTTTCTGCGAAGCAGTTATGCAAGCGAAGGAGGTGGCGAGACGCGCGAGGGAGAGGCGGGTCTCAAGGGCCTCACAGCCCTCGCGCCCCAGCCGCCGCAGGAGACGCTTCGGGCGTCAGGAGTCACAGAGTTACTCCCAGCCAACGTAGGCGTGGGCCTGCGGACTGCGAGCAATGGGCAGCTCGCCGCCCGACTGAAACCAGGCCCGGGTAGACGGCGCGTCGTGTTCCACATTCGCCTCAAAGAGTGTCATCAAAATTGTCGGGGCCTATAAGGGGGCCGTTGCCTGCCGGGGTTGCGGAATTGTTCGAAAGAGTTACCGCGACCTCGGAACACGAAGGGCATATGATGGAACACGGATGGGTTTTAGTCAGTAAAAGTCTGACATACCCTCCCGCTTCGCCCAGGCAGTCATTGTATGATTTCCAATCCTTAAAAAAAAAGGTATACTCAGCTGCATCAGAATAATTTTTTTGTAAAACGCTATATTTGATCGTACAAAAGTCAACATAATTATGCCTATAACAGTAACTCAGTGTTGTAGGCTTGTTCTTTATTAATCCAGGAAATGTGGCTATTGTTTCTGTGTTAATGCTTTCCCAACTTCTCCGAGTGAGGCGCGCTAATGAAAATGCATGACTTCGGCCATTGTTACTACTTAGTACATTAACTTGTACATAAGTATATGCATACGGAAACTTTAAAAACAGACATTTGAAATAGACGCATACGCATGTTCATTTGTTAAACATAACGTACGTACTTAAAAAAGGCGTTTAAAATTGTTGTCGGTGACTTGGGTAGCAAAATTTTACATACAAGCTTTCATCACTTATATAAGGATTATAATTTTTGAAAAAATCTATAAAGATGTTTGCCCCTAGGTTTTCTACAATCTCCACGCCATATTTTATCAACATCGGTATATCAGTTTAGCCGTTAAAGCGTAACAGATAGATAGACTTTCGCATTTGTAATAGATAGGTATTGTCACTACAATACCTACACACTTATAAGCCTACCTAGGTACATGCTTAAACCGTGGAGTACATTCGTGTGAAGACCAACTGGACCTTGAGGGTTGTGAAGTTGGAGCCGCGCCACAATACCAATTTCATATCGTTCGTGGTACCAGTTCAAACCCTCCAACTGGAGACTTTTCTCAAAGAAGAGTTTTGGCCAAAGGCCCTTTGGCCAAAAATCGTCGATACACGACACCCTTTGGCAAAGGGTGTCGTGTATCGACGATTTCGTGGGAGACTACGTGACACCTCGCAGCGTAACACGACGCGGCCACTTCGTGCATAGTGATAGTAATAGTGTTATTAAAATATGTGTTAGTATAATTATAGTTTATTGTGTAATAGAATGTATTTTATTTGTATGAATTAGAAAAATATGTATAAGTCTATTGTTACTTATTATGTATGTTTATTTTCTATGGGCCTTAGAAGCCTGAAATAAATAAATTAATTAATTAAAATTAAATTAAGTATATGTAGTTCGGCTGATGTAACCTACTATAAAATATCATTGTATATAATCAATGTTTATCTCCAATAAAGTTAGTATAATTTCATACGAGCTTGCGTTTGTTTTTACATTGTAGTATTACTAGTTCTAATATCTTTACCAACTTAAATTATTAATACCTATACTTATTAGAATAGTTCGGCCCCCAGATACAGGATCGTAATTCCGAGAGCAATGCTTAATATTTTGAAATAATAATTCAAATAGCTTGTAATAGTGGTACAATTATTAAATTATTATTAAAGTTATCAGTTAAAAGCTTTAAGTTAATGACTTAATACCTACACCTACGCAAGATACCTAGGTTAAAATCTTATTTAGAAACTTTTTTAAGCGCAACATTTTGGGAGCCTATTACTCTCATTTTCACGTCACGCAAATCAAATAAAACACACAAAGGCAATGGAATGTCCTTCTTCCCTTTAAAAAGAAACAAACGATACGAATGACATAATTTCGTATTCCACTTTATTCATAAATATGAATACAAAAACATTTGACGAAGATCCGCTAAGTACGGGTTCTAGCGATAGGGTACAACCGGGATAATCGCCTCACTTTTTGAATCTTAAAACCAAATACTTTATATTTGTATTAAGTTTATGAATGACTTACTTTACAGCTGATAAAAAAGGAAAAACATAGTAGCCAGAAAACCAATTACAAGTCCTCATGTTTAGACTTCTAATAAAACTTACGATATGAGCATTTGAAAATCAAGATAGCAACACACTACTCATAAATTAAAGTAACCTAGATTATCATCATCCACAACCTACTTCACCTACTGCCGGGTATATTGTGTATGTATGTATCTCTTCGCTTCTCAGTTCGCTACATAGTAAGAAATATATATATTTAAATATTATCTTGCGATGAGTCGTTACAACTATTATTCTCTATCTACGCTGTGTTCAGGATATATGGTCTAGGATAGATGACTCAACTCCGCTACCGCGGCAAGTCGCGGCTCAGCGGATAGAACTCCGGCGCGATCTCACGGCAGCATGGAAAGAGCGGCTGTCGCAACCGAAGGCTGGGCACGCCGCAATTGCGGCGATAAGTCCCCTCTTTGAGGAGTGGCTGGAAAGAGGCCATGGCGTCCTCACCTTCCACCTGACGCAGGTGCTGACCGGACATGGCTGTTTCGGGAGGTACCTGTTTCGGATTCAGCGGTAGGACACGCCCGGGTGTCGTCATTGTGAGGACCACCTGGAGGACACGATGGAGCATACGGTGGAGGTGTGCCCTGCTTGGGCGGAGCACCGTCGTGTCCTCGTAGAGGTGTTTGGCGGCGGCGACCTCTCGCGCCCTGGTCTGGTTCAGACTATGGTGCGGAGCGAGAGGGAATGGGATGCGGTCGCCTCCTTCTGCGAAGCAGTCATGCTAGCGTAGGAGGAGGCCGAACGCGCGAGGGAGAGGCAACTCTCTTCCTCGCGCCCCAGCCGCCGCGGGAGACGCCCCGGGCGTCGGGGATCACGAGCCGATTTCCGGCCACCGTAGGCGCGGGCCTGCGGACGGCGAGCAGGGGTCGCTCGCCGTCCGGTAAGGACCAGGCCCGGGTCGGCGGCGCGTCGTGTTCCACGCGCGCCTCAAAGTGCTGTCAACACCAGCGACGGGGCCTCATAGGGCCATTGCCTGCCGGGGTTTGCGGGAAAGTTCTACCGAGTTACTGCGGCCCCCGAAATTTAGGGCAGCCGAAGGAACAGGGTGGGTTTTTAGTCAGTAGAAATTTGACACACCCTTCCGCTTGACCCAGAGCGGAAGAAATCATTCGATGATTTTCCCACCCCAAAAATAAAAAAATAAAAAAAGAATAGATGACTCATCGAAAACCATAGCCCCACAAAAACTTTGATCGCATTTTGCCATATTCATGCATTCACAGAGACATGCAACTCACTCAGTTAAGAGATATTTGAAGAGTTTTTCGATAAATAAATAAAATTGCAAGCGATTCAACAGTAATATATATATATACCACTTGGGCATTTATCCCAGTATTATCCGACGTGAAAATCGTTTATGCTAATATTAAAACCCGGTACGAGATTGGGACTGATAAAAGATGTCCCACATATCAACCACTTTCTTGCACAAACATTGGTTATTGAAGATGACACTCAAGTTTCGTATATATGTAGCGTCAAAGGCCTAATGGCTAAGGTGTTGGACTTGTGATCGAGAGTTCGCGGGTTCGAACCCCACCCACTATTGCCGTGAACCCACTCCAGACACAAGCATTTTTAGCTTAGTCAAGATTGCTAGTAATGTGATTTTTACCAACATTGCTAGTTCTCTTTAAAAAGAACTTGGGATATATAATATTTAAAACAATTAATTAAAATTACTAAAACACTCTAATAAAAACCCTAACTTAATAAACCCTAAATATGGCGCCGAGAAAAACTCATACGCTTCTTTGTCGACTGGTTATGTATCGAGAGCACATCGCTGGGATTGCCACGTTGTATAGCAATGCTTACTTAACCTTTGTCCAAGATAAAAGCTGGCTCTTGGTCAAACAAAGTGTCAACGAGGCGCTTAGAAAGATAATCCATACTCCATACTTATTTATTTATTGATAATAAGTTCGCGTTTGACCACCATCTCACCTGATGGTAAGTGATGATGTGGTCGAAGATGGAGCACGCTTGCCTAGAAGTAACCTATTCAGTCTTGACTTGAAAACCCCTGAGTTACAGCTATCGGGAAACATAGACTCCTTAGCCCAGAGAGGTGGTTTTCAAATCAGTGCCTTAGCCGTACGCACATTGAAAGTATTCCCAAAACGTAACGAAAAAACTAATAAAACTTAATATTATAAATGCGATAGTAACTCTGTCTGTCTGTCTGTTACCTTTTCATACCTAAACCGCTGAACCGGTTTAGATGAAATTTGGCATGAGAGTAGTTTAGGATCCTGGGAAATACATAGGATAGTTTTTATCCCAAAATTCCCACCGGACAAAAGCTAGTGACAAAATAAATTACATTTATAAAGATACAGAATCAACTTAATGCCTAACACGGTGCATTTTTACGTGAGGATTGTAAAATTATCAACATTGATAAGCAAACACCAACGTCATCTTCTTTCCAAATATGTCGTAGTCGGATTCAGCTGAGTGACATTTAACGTGAGCCGTCTCAGTTAGATGTGACGAAAGTGAGTCGACTGCTTATCTAACTTACAACTCAGTTGCTGGGTAGCACGGTACGCCTTTGTCAGATGAGTTCAGATTCTGGCTATTCGTAACCACTGTTAAAGATGTACAAATGACAGTAGTAACAGCTGTATGTGCTTTCCAAGGCTTGGACGAATCATGATATGAAAAGATGGTCACCCCACCCATGAACCGAACTTGACAAACGTTCCTTAACCTTGATGATCGACCCGTGGGGCTATTATTATTTAACAGAACCAGTCACTACATGGTAATCGGACGGGGGGAGGGTGGGTTTATCCGCGGTTTAGAAAAGAGGACTGCCTGGCTTTTATCTGGATTGACTTCGATTCTCCATTTCCGGAACCACTTGGCCAGAGTGTTTGCGGAAGTTTGGAGAGTGCGAGCGATGGCATCGGGTTTAAGATCGGTATAATAGATAGCCGTATCGTCGGCGAATAGGGCTAGCTGGGTATTTTTATGCTTGGGAATATCACTAGTGAATAGCGTGAAAACGAGGGGGGATAGTACGGAGCCTTGAGGAACTCCTGCACGAATGGGATGGGAGGAGGAAAGCACCCCCTCAATTCGATAGCGAAAGGTGCGATTCGATAAAAAGTCCCGTAGGATGAGCACGAGACGGTCAGGCACGCCGAGTTGGTATAGCTTATAGATTAAGCCATTGTGCCAGACTTTGTCGAACGCTTTCGCTATGTCGAAGAATAAGGCTCCCGTTATTGCGCCCCGTTGGAAGCCGGCGCTGACGTGTTCTACGATGCGGTGGACTTGTTGGATACATGAGTGTTCGGTTCTAAATCCGAACTGCTCATTGGGTATTAGACTCTTTGCTTCGGCAAAATCTTTGAGCCGCTTATATATAAGCCTTTCATAGATTTTACCGAGGACGTTGAGTAAGCTAATGGGACGGTAGCTAGACGGGTCAGACTTGGGCTTGCCTGGTTTGGGAATACCTATGACGGTGGCCTGTTTCCAGGTTGTAGGGAACATATTATTGCTCAATGCGCCATTGAAGATGGCAGTCATTAGCACTATAAGCTGGGCGGGGAAAAGTTTGAAAACCCTATTGGTGATGCCGTCGGAGCCAGGGGCTTTTCGCGGTTGGAGACTTTTAATGATATCCTGGACCTCATCAGGAGTGATGGGGGCCAGTGGATTATCGGGATCTTCGACGGGCGGAAGGGAAGTTCTACGTTCGACTTCGGCGTTCACCATATCGAGGTGGGCTTGGTCTACTGGTTGAGAGCTGGGAGAACATTGGGACTCTAGGCTGTCGGCTAGGCATTCTGCTTTTTCAGAGTTATCGAAGGCGACACTCTTATCGGGACGAATGAGAGGAGGCATTGTGGCCTCTTCAGTGGATCGTAACTTCCTCTGAAGCTGCCAGAAGGCAAGATGGGTGGGCTCAAGTTCGCTCAGCATCTTGTCCCAGCTCGCATTACGCTGCTCGGCAATGCGTTTCCTTACAGCACGCTGTAAGTTGCGCATGTGAGCTTTGTTTGCGGCGCAGGGAAAAGCGCTGTACGCACGGATGGCTGCGTTCTTCTCCGTTATCAGATTCCGTACATCGTCCGGGAGTTTCCAGCGGTGGTCTTCCACTACAGGAACTTCCCTTGAACAATCGTTCAGGACGGATTGTACGTGATCTGTAAGCGAGTCGATCGCCGCCGTCGTGTCAGCGACTGAGACTATGTGGTCAGGAATGGTGTCCAATTGAGGCGACGTGGTGGATTTCAGTTTTTCACTTACTTTCCTCCAGTCGGTGATCAATTGGGTCGGAGGAGGTTGGGTAGGATCATGGTTACCCGAGCGGGAACCTAGGTGTAGGATAACGGGACGGTGATCCGAGTTGAGCTCGTGAAGCGCTTCTATAGAGTGTAAATGGAGGTTAACATTCTTTAGGAGCGCCACATCGAGGACATCGGGGTTATGGTTGGGGTCGTGTGGGTAGTGGGTGGGAGTCATCGGAGCGATGACGTCATAGTTTAGGGTCGCGCCTAGGTTATACACGATTCTGCCTCTGGCATTTGTCGTGTTGCTGTTCCAAGCGGGGTGTTTGGCGTTGAGATCGCCCGCTAGTAAGACGGAGTCACTCAGGCCAAAGAGAGTCGTGAGATCGCTGGTGAGCGCGATAGGATCGTCTGAAGCAAGAGACGCGACCGATGGTGGGGGATGGTAGGCAGAGATGATGGTTATCGGAGGATGACCATTCATGCCTAGTCGACAGGCAGAGTACTCTAGGTGAGAGAGAGGCGCGGGTGGGGTCAGAGGGATGCAGTATAACTCCTTCCCATAATAAATAAGGGTACCGCCGCCGTGGCAGCGTGTTCTGTCATTGCGAACTAGACGGTAATTCGCAATTTTGGGGTCAGCGCGGTGGGGTTTCAAAAGGGTCTCCTGTATAAGGAGGACGTCTAATTGGTGGTCGCGGAGGAATTTAGTTATTTCGGCGCGTTGGTTGAAAATGCCATTGGCGTTAAAAAAACCTAATTTGAGGGATCGAGGCCTAGTGTGGTTTGTGCGTTGGGAATCCATTGGATCAGTCCATCGCATCCATCTGGTCGAGGCCTAGCACGACATCACTGTGTGTGCTGAATATTTGGCTGTACATTGCCGTCGTAATTTTGCCGTTATTCTGCTGCTCGGCAGTCAGAAGGGCATCGCGGAGAGACCTGGCTTGGCGGGTCATAAATATTCTATAGTGGCGCAGTAGAGTCTGGCCGCAAGACTCGCCGTGCGCGACGGGTGAGGGATTGTGCGGTTGTTTGGCTGCAGGAGCAGCAGTGGTTTGAGGCTCGGGTTGGGGACTGGCTGTGGCCTCTGGAGCCACGGCTATAGGCAGGATCTGCGCTGCGATGGGTATATCCATCAGTGCCTGCAAAGGTTTGGCAGTGGCCAAGGAGGGAAAGGCTTTTTCGTGGTTTAGCCTGTTCCACGGGGATGGTCTCTGAGGAGCGAGACGTTGGGGAATTTGAGAGGAAGGTGCCTCTCTTTGTTGGCGGGCGTTGGCGCGCTTCACTAATTTAGGAGCGAGTTTGGGGGCTTTGGGACAGCCGCGGTAGTTTGCCGGGTGACCGGTCTGGCCGCAGAGAACGCAGCTGGGTGGTTCCGAACAGAGGGTTCGGTCTTTGGGCCGAGGGCAGTCCGCAGTGCTGTGCTCGCCCAGACACTTGACGCATCTGGGAGTCGCATAGCAGTTGCATTATGGTCTATGCGTCAAACATTGTATATATGTATGTCGGGCAGGTATCTGCAACTCCACGACCAAGCGCGTTGTTCGGAGTTTTAACTCAAAAACAGAAAAGAAAAACAAACTTCAAAAACCTATGTCATAAAACGTAAAAGATTATTCTGCATAAATCATTTTAAATCGACCTAACAAGGTTTTCCTTAAGTCTTTTACCTCAAAAAATTTCGTAGAATCGCCGGAAGATTATCACTTTGATGAATCCACTCGAAATGATAATAATATATATAAGATTGTAGTAAAGAAGGATCTGATAAAAACTGGGGTAATTAAGATGTCAAGGTCTTGTCTTAGGCTAAGGCTGTGAGATCCATTACTGAATACAAATGTACATAACGCCTTAGGCATTTTCTACAAGCCGGGCTTAATATATAGGGCAGCAGCAGGCAGCAGATATACTTTTTATTCCGGAATTGCCATGCAATTTAGATACAATCAATTTTCCAAATATGTATACACTATACAACGTGTAATTTAAAGCGTACATACATACCAAGTGCACGGCTTCTTTGGATGATAGCAAACGATATGGCACGGGTTTTGTAATCCTATGTCTACATGTGTGGAACTTGTTAGAAATTTCAATAAATTGATACCACAGACCGAATTATTCAAATTAAGAAGAACAAAGAATTATCGTGTTACTGGCAAGTGACGTGGAAAGTTATTGACCCTTGCCCTATATTACTGCGACACGTTTCAAATGATAATTGGTATTCAAGAAACATATATGAGACCGATAATTTGGTATCAATTTTTTGAGTCACTTATTTTGAGCTGAAACTGTGCATCGAGATTCCATACCAGATGTTGTCTTCAGCCCTTTTGGATAGATATGTGGTTTCCGTTATACGTTGTATGTGAGTTTTTCAAATATATATAGACAAAACTCTTCTATATACTATAGTGCGAGCGAGTAAGTAAGTTAATACACTGTAAAGATAAGGATTTCTCATTTGACCCATTCAATACCAAACCATATTCTGCGCACAATCGGCTGAAAGCTGGCTTTTTTAAGGAACGTTAGTTCTATATTTATATTATTTAAATTATTATCTAAATCGTGCTAGTTAGTTCAAATCAGATCTTGAAAAAATCTTTAAAGAGGGCTTTCTCTTTAAGAGTCCTGGCAGTGGGAACGTTATTGGCTGGTTATGACTGTTTATAAGCAAAGTACTTTTAGGGTTCAGTAACGGAATGACAAAAAGCGGAACCCTTATGGATTCGTCATGTCAGTATCTCTGTCCGTCCGTATGTAACAGCTACGTTATTTTGAAACTATTAGGACTACAATTATAACTTGGTAGGTAGATTGTATTCTGTGAACGGCTTTACGATTTTTACACAAAAAGGTGGCTCTCCATGGAACTGAAACTAAAAAACATTTCCATCAAACCACTATAGATAGGTCTTTGAACATGACATTTGTGAAACCATGCTTTCTTAAAGAAGAAAGAGAACACTTCCAAAGTGATAAAATCGCCTCTAACTTTTAAAATAATAGACAAAAATTATAAAAATAAAGGGCGTAAATCTCAATAAAAACAGTCAACGAAAATTGTCTTGAACGAGTTACAGTCAGCAGTTTTTGAGCACACTTAAAAAATAATATAATTTTGACATTTATACAAACACTGTAAAAAATATAGTCATTTTGCGTAACTACTACGAAACCCTTCATAGGCGAGTCCAACTCGCACTTAGCAATTTTTTTTAAGTGACAAAATGGACATGATTCAGAATATTTTATTTTTATTCATTTCCTTTTACGGCTTTGAAATTCATCATTTCAATTACATATTTGAAACTAAACCTATACTCATATTTTTCTACTGGTCCTTGAATGGTTCTGTTATTCTGATGTTCAGAACCCTAAAAATATCTTACAAAATCTTTGATACTAAAGCCTAAGATAGTCGATAGATAGATAGCCTAAGTAGACTACATCAATTAAAACTTGCTTGAAGTAACCATAGTTTAATAGCCCACATAGTTCTCTTCTAAACACTTAATTAAGCAACTATTACTACGCTAATTAATATATTTCGTAACGATAGACCGCCGAAGTATCGGCAATGTTCTCCTCACGATAACTAGGGCTGTATCCGCGATATTGAAGATTTATGCCCGGTACCTTACCCGTTAGAAAAGCACGTACTTCGGAAAATTGTGCTGTTAACGCAATCGAAGTATGGTTAGCGAGAAAATTTAAACGGTTTCGTGTAACTAAACCGTGGACTATCTAGATACTTACATAAAATGCGAGGTTTAGGGTGTTTTATATTTCAAAAAAGCAAATAATTGTTTTTTTTTTTTTTTAATTAAATAGCGTGTATACTATAACTAAATCCAAAGCTTTAGTAGAGTGACTTACATCAATCTATATGAAAATGTGACACTTATAATAAAAATAACTATTAAAAGGGCTCATTTTACTATTGGAAATGTTAGATATTGAAAAACTGAAAATCTTTTTATTTTAATGCATTCTGGCTAATGCAGTAAAATAAAAACATGTTTACTTTACTGCATTACGTTTCAAGAACAATTACTTATAACAAACCAATTAGCATGTCAATTCTACGTACAAAATACTACAAACAGACTGATACCAAGCAAACCCCGGCGGTATTGGAATCTTTATTCCACAATACTAAGTATGACCTATTCCGTATCACCAGAACAGGGTTGCTCGCCATACCTACAGAAATGTGAAATATTGTATTATTTATTGTGGCGGCTTATAACCAATAAAAATATAGCATTCTATACTTACTAATATTAGAAAAAGGTAAAATTTGTTTGTAAGTTCGTAAGTAGGGAGAATCTCCGGAATTAATGAGCCAATTAAAAAAATCATTGGTAGTAACGTGCATTATTACTGAGTACTAGGTTATAAATTATTTCGATATATACGCAGATAAAGTCGCGCGTGAAGTGCTAGTTTAAAATACTCTAGAAAATAATGAAAACTAGCCAAAATATTCCTAAATAATTATGAAAAATTTATCAATCAATTTATTTGTTAATTCTAAACAATTAACATTGTGTAGGACATTAAAAATAATTAGCATGTATATGCTAATTATTAATTAAGAACAATAAATACAATTAGACATTTTAAATCTTATTAATATTTTACTAGCTTCTGCCCCCGTCTTCGGTCTCGAGAAGAGTTTTTTCCGCGAAGATAAAATATGTATTATATGTCAGTTTCTAGCCCTTCAAGTAAGTATGTCTACAACATTGATATACTAAAAAGTCTACAACAACAATCACATACATCAATCTACTGCTCTGTTTCGTCGTGATACAAGGAAAAACAAACAAACGTGAAAAGTAGGTTCGTTTGTTTGTTAAAAGCATCCATACTATTATAAATATCATTAGTACTTAAAACATGATTACCATATGTATTTAATCTCTTTCAAGTAGTAAACTTTATTACATTAATATACATATCGGCGCTAATACAATAATTTGTCTATTAAAATAATTGAAATGATTAAAGTTTAATAATTTGATTGTTTTACAAACTATTAATTGATTTTTAAGATGTAAAATTAACGTTTAACATGTTTCAACTTAAAGCATTGTAATTAATAATAAAAAGAAACCGCTGGGACCACCGAGACGTAAACATGTAACATAATTATGTATTTATCGTTTTAAAATATATATTCCGTTTTAAGTGCTTATGATACTTTTAGTGACCATGTCAGTTTATAAACTTACGTTATAAGTATATTACATAATTAGGTACTATGGATTTGCTTTGAATATTTCATATACTAGAAAAAAAATCAGAGCAATTTGTGCACTAAAATTAATAGATACGTGAACTACACTTTATTCATTTAAAAATATTGTGAAAAAAGAAAAAAGAATGAAAGATACGCAATGATGGGAAATCTTTGCATATCTTCCATTTTTTTTACTTTTCATTCGCCATAAAATAAATATGAAACGTTAAAATATGAAATTTTTGGTAAAGGTAAGTTCTGAATGGGCCCCTTAAATACTTAAATATACGTACAAAATACTATGATAATTTCAATGTTACAGATTTAAATTGCGTTCAGTGTTTTTCACATGGTGTTTTTCACACCTATATGTAGCCCTTTCACGTGTAATCGGTTTGTGCTATCTAACCAAAACATCTGCTGTTAACATTTTTATAAAGACTTTATATTAGATTATATTTTAAATCATATAATAGCTAAACGCACTTTTAGTAACGACGTACCCGTGCGAAGCCGGGCCGGGTTCCTAGTACATTTGTATACTCTTTCTGAAAACAGACTTAAACTCGCCAACCCTAGGTATCAATATCACCCGTCAATCGCCTCTATGTGACTTCTACTAATTCTAGGTTATCTATAAATGTAACAATAAAGGTTTGTATGTCAATCTGTGTGTTCTATTAGTTCTTAAGTACAAAATGCATTTTGTTATGTTATAAACGATCATTCAATCAATCTGTGAAACTAACAATATTTTGGTTTGGTAGTTTCCTATGGAGAATAACCAGCAAGAAGTCCCATAGTTTCTATACAGGGGACAAACTCAATCTGTTTTTGTCCCACAGGGCAAATAATAATAATAATAATATACTTTTGTTTCAGACCAAGGACCCGTTAAAACTTGTTAGTATAAGTAGCGGCACGTAAGTCTAGGGCTGAACGATACGCGGAGGGCATTGCTGAGCATGGGTACTGTCGCGCACGCAATACAATTATTAGTTAAATAACGTTAATGACATTATTTTAATGTAATGTCAAATAGTAGGTCTAGCGCTGAACGAACTTAATAAATAGTTTATCTCCAATGCCCAAGTCCAAGGATTTATAGTAGGTACCTAAGATATAATTTTTAACAAGTTTTGTGGGGAGTATAAAAATAAAAACATTATTTGTTATTTTTTTTTATTTTAGATTTAAGTCTAATCTGAATCAGAGAATCTACAGTGAATCTGAATCTACAGAGAACCATTCTCAAATTTACAGTGATGCTGTCTAAATGACTGAGTAAAGTATTTGTAGCTTCGTCAATCTCACTTTTAATTTGTTTCAAAGAATCAATTAATTCGTTAGATTCCCTTTTTAAAAAGCAATTCACGACATAAACCATTTTCCTTGCCTGTCTTTTCAAAACAGTATTTCTTCTAGGTATATTCACTTTAAAGTCACAAACAAACTAAAAAACTAAATTTAACAAACAAATTCAAACTTACAAAAAAAAACAACAAAAATTAACAGCAATAAAAATACAATTAATGACGCGACTGTACACGGGATGTGCGCGGAGCGTCATATCGGCGCGGGGAACATAATGCGGCTGGAGAGCCAATCGGCGCTACGCACGGCCGCCCTTCATCCTGCTAGCCCCCCTCAGGCACCTTAATTTTTACTCCTGCGCAATAACGGTCACCGCTAAAGTTTCGTGCCGCTACTTGTATAAACTTAAAACCGTGTTAGTAGAAATATTAAAATAAATAGCACACACAAAATAAAAATAAGACAACAAACTCTATTTGGCACATGAACTCCCGCTGTCACATGTACACCCACCCAGTGCCTGAGAATAGGACCATCAATTTTATCCGATAAGGTGGAGAGGATACTGTTGGTGCTGACTCTGAATCGCTGCAGCATCGAGGCACATCGCTTGCGCATTATAGCATAGAAATCATTCAGCCGCGCTTCAGCAAACATACCAGGATGCGCTGCAAAACCTAGGCAACCCCAACAACATTCTCAACACATTATTGTACTGAATGCGCAAAGCGTTGTAAGCCTTCTGCGTATACCTATCCCACAGTCTGCGTCCATTTTCGTAACCCATTCAATTTTCAGGTACCCATACCCACACATAGCACTCGTATGACGTATTTAGTAAAATATTGAATATCAAATATTTTACCAAATCATAAAATCCATTTTAAACAGTGGCGAATACGTAAATTGTGCTTAAAATAATTGTGTCTGTCTGGAAGTAACCAAATAGTTCTTCTAATGAGAGTCCCCCATACAAAACTCATAGCGATATATCCTTTCCTCACAAAAACATGATGACGTTGACACATCATAATAAGAGCCCAGTAGATAATACACTAATGAAGCAAGGGCGTGTCACTAGTTACCAATAAGCATTACATCACTGATTTGATTACTCACCCTTTAAGCAATAACTTATTATTCAAGTGTCAACTGTTCTCAAGTATACACGCAATATGAAGCTCTTACTAACATTATTTATTATGTTGACTGTACTCAGTGCAATGTGTACTGGGGCAATAAAACGTGCTCGTTTACAAATTTCTGGTAAAATCCCGTCATCTACAACATCCACGAACAATACCGTGAAACCGTCTATCGCAAATCGGTTCCTAATTACATTAAATTGTCCGGGTGGCGGCCTAAAAACCAAATCGGGGAGATGTCTGTGAGTACCGAAAACTGTTAAGATCACTACACATTCTTTCACATTATTTTGTTTACGTGTCCGTGTGTCATGTCACAGCGGGGTGCCGACTGAAAACCAACTCAAAAGAGTTGGTTGATGTCTGTCGCCCAGCAAATGCTGAGTTGATAACCCTTTTGGTGTAGACATGCTCAGCGCTATTTTTGTTGTTATTTTTAACTTTGTGTTGTATTTTTTGTGTGTCGTTTTTTCTATCTCCATTTTCGAGATGTCATAATTATTATCACTATGCAATAGTTAAGTTTTCGAACAAAAAATTCATGCTATATAAAATAGTAACAAAAAAATATCTACTAATTCATAAATAAATAGCATGGTTTTTTTTTATTCGGAATAGGCACGCGTTTGACCACCATCTCACCTGATGGTATGTGATGATGTGGTCGAAGATGGAGTAGGATAGTACGTAGGTACAGTCAGCGTCAAATAGTTAGTGACACTCGGGGTAGTCAAATCAATAGACGCAACCAAAAAGTCAATAATATCGGTACAAACAAAGTTTTCTTATTGTTGTCAACAATTTATTCGCTCAAAAAGTCGAGACGTTCAAAATGCCATATAGATCGGTTCAGTTAAACCGCCATAAATATGGTTACAGTCATCCCGCCATTGGCTTGCAGTCTGAACGGATGAAGCTGAGTATTAGTGTTTTATAGGAGCGTTATATACTGGGTTGTGGAAGTCAGATAGGCATCTGACTTCCACAACCCAGTAACTGAGTAACACTATACCCCATGGTCAGACTAATGTCAAATTTTCCGGCTTCTGACTACCCGTAATGACTGTCAAAGATGTCCAAATGACTGCCGGGACTAATGTGCTTTCCCAAGCACGGAAGAATCTCGATATATTTAGATGGTTACACATCTACTCACCGATCTTGGCAAGCGTAGCTTAACTAAAATTTGTTGACAAATACTATGTATCACACAGTAGGTATGTATCACATGTAAACAGTATGTATCACATGTTTATAACCAACTAATCAGTTCTCTGTGAGTGTTGTGCATGTCTTTAAGTGACTTGTTTACACAGGTCTATTAATGTACGTTTATCTGCATATAAATTTGTAAATAAGTTGTTGGTGTGCCTTGGAAATAAATAAATAT
Organism: Tholera decimalis; assembly: GCA_943138885.2. Lineage (NCBI taxonomy): Eukaryota > Metazoa > Arthropoda > Insecta > Lepidoptera > Noctuidae > Tholera > Tholera decimalis. The sequence goes on from OW964558.2 coordinate 10,015,706, forward strand.
ATATACATTATATCAAACTGAAATTTTATGAGGAAGGTATGTGCTTAAGTTTAAACCACGGCAATATTCTACAGAGCTTTTTAGGGTTACGTAGCCGAATGGCAAAAAACGGAACCCTTATAGTTTCGATATGTCTGTCCGTCTGTCTGTCTGTCTGTCTGTCCGTCCGTCCGTATGTCACAGCCATTTTATTCCGAAACTATTAAGACTATACATGTGAAACTTAGTAGGTAGATGTATTCTGTGAACCGCTTTCCGATTTTAAGAAAAAAATTAAAAAATATTTAAAATAAAGGGGGGTCTCCAAACATGGAACTAGAACTGAAATATTTTTTTTTTCATGAAACCTATACGTGTGTGGTATTTATAGACAGGTCTTTAAAAATGATATAAAGGTTTCACGAGCGAATATCTTTTAAACGATTAACTTTATGAAAAAGTGGTTTTAAAAACCTCAATGTCATTTTTACAGACCTGTCTATAGATACCACACACGCATAGGTTTCATGAAAAATATATTTTCAGTTTCAGTTCCATGTATGGGGAGCCCCCCTTTATTTTAAATATATTTTTTTCATAAAATCGGTAAGCGGTTCACAGAATACATCTACCTACCAAGTTTCACATGTACAGTTCTAACAGTTTCGGAATAAAATGGCTGTGACATACGGACGGACAGACAGACAGACAGACAGACGGACAGAGATGTCGAAACTATAAGGGTTCCGTTTTTTGCCATTTGGCTACAGAACCCTAAAAAAAAGGTATATTTTGCTTTATGTATTACGGTTCGTTCCAGGTAATTGGTTAAATCGAGGAAATCGTTATCATAATATTGAGATTAAGCATAATGAGGTCGCACTGAGATATGTACTTCAATTGTCGCTATATCACCAAAAAAGTAAAGAGTCGTGGTTTTACAATTTATTGTATAGAATCCTTTGTACCTAAGTACCTTTCGTATTTAGCAGGTTTTTATTCACAATGCACATTTTTTTTCAGTCCTCCAGAAAAAACGGAGTCGCTGATGTGGGTTTGGGATTAAGACTCGGATAGTTAAAGACTACCATGACGCAGTACTACACCCAGTCAAGCTTATACTGTACCAGACAGTACGTTCCTCACGTACCTATAACTCGGAAACACGATTGCCGAGACGCATATTTAAATCGAATCTTCTACTTAACTCAGGGGTCCCCAACCTTTTCTTAACATTTATTCCATATTTATTGTGCGCACAGCCAAGCTGTGGAACTCTGCCGGCTTCTGTGTTCCCTGCTACTTATGACCTTTCAGCACGCGTAAATGAGCATCTTCTGGGCTCGCTCGTCCCATCTTAGACCTCATCTATCGCTTACCATCAAGCGAGATCGAGGTCAAGAATGAGCTCATCAAAGGTAAAAAAAAAAACAATTAATCCGAAAATAAATTGTATTCATAAACTCAAAAGTAACCTACATTAAAAGAAAACAACATTGTTAGTAGGAAGCTCCATTACTTTTGAAATTGTTCGCGGATCGTATTTTGACTCCTGGTAGACCGTGGACTCCTGGTTGGGAACCATTGATTAAATTTTTTGAGGCGTTAATAACGTAATGGCTTAAGCCGGGTCCCCTGCACCAATTTTCTAACAAAACATGTTATCAAAACGTGTTAGCAAAACATGTTAGTAAAACCGCCCGTCCGCTGCGCCAATTGTTGTAATGTTTTTGTTTAGTTTTAGATGTTCAGAAAGTGATTATCAAGAGCTGTTATCATTAATTTTACCATATATAGAGAAGAAAACAAAGTATTAAAAGACAAAGTATTTTCTTTATTCCATTCCATCACAAACCAAAGAGAATTGTCATAGACAATCAACATACTCTTCGAACGATTCCGTCTTCCTCTAGCGAGCGCGAACACAAAATGCGTCACTTTCCCTCCCCGCAGGCGAACGCGGGGATATTATCCATTCGTCTCGGCAAACATGTTATTGTGTTTTTGCTAACAAAACTCTTAGGCCACGCCTATGCCACACGAAAACACGTCGCAGCGGACCCGGCTTTAGGTGTCGGACTTGTGATGGAAAGGTCACAGATTCGAGCCCACACTAAACACAAGCATAATTTTGATTGCTAGTAATGTGAATTTTACCTACATTGCTAGCACTCTTAATAAAAATAAAAATGAATGAATTTGTGTATGATGTTAAAACACCAGTCCATTTTGTCAACACGTCATCGTGGAAAGTAATGTGAAGTGAACACGGAGTTGAATCGAAGCTCACTCCAAGTTTTCATTATGAAATGTGCATAGAATCGATCGAATAATGGATACACACTTTATATTCACTTCACCCTAGTTTTCACACAAGAAAATTACAGAATCGCATTGCTGAAGAACACTGTTATTTTTATAAAATAAATTATTTATTTTGTTCCGATATTCTTTTTCTTTTTTGCGTTTAGACATTAATTTAGCATTTCTGAAGTTGGGACTTTGACTACTTTAAATCAAAATTAGTGTTTATTGTAAATGCAATAATGATCATGATGTTTATTTTGCAAATAGGTTATAAATATCATTTTTACTCGCCAGTTTTTTTCCTAAATTTAAACTAGATGAGGCCAGTGATCCTAACTGACTACCCTGTGAAGAAACACCGAAACAAACTCAGAGGTCAACGACTCATTTGAAGTCCAAATAATATGTAACTTTTACATCTTTTATAAAGGTAACTTCTTCTCTTTTCTTCCGTTTACCGTTTTTATGTTTAACTTATTTTAATTTATTCTTTTAATTAATTATTATAATTACAATGTTATTAATTATTTTATATTGAACTTATTTTTTTTTAATAGGTATCTTCTATATCTTTTACCTATGTAAAAGTTACTGCTCGATATGTTACAGCTCTAACTTTTGGGTTGATTGATATTTTTGGTATTTATATTTGGGTTGTTTGGTATTAGAATGGTGGCGGAGTTGTTCGGTTACAAGTATTGCGCCAGACACCGTATGACAATAGAAATTTTATCCCGGAATTCCCACGGGATCCGGATTTACGCGGAAAAAACCTTCCAAGCGAACGCGGAAAAAAGCTAGTAATAAAATAAATTTATTTGTGCTGTCACATGACGCATAGGAAAATTAGAAAATAAATACAATAATAATTTAAAGTCAACGCTCATCGCTCAGCATAATGCTTTGCCGCCTTATGAGACACCGACACAGCGCGCCGCTTATCAGCGACGGCCGGTGATGACGTCAACGATGTGCAACAATCCACTTTTCCTAATAATTATGATGACAACATCGCAAAATATAATGACAATTGTGGCCACAAATACGTTGCGTTATTCGTGGCCACAATTGTCATGTTTCTATTCATAATTTCTTGGGGGTTTTTATTGAAGGGGTATTATAAACTTGCAGCCGCGCGGGGCTTCGCTCTCGTGGACTTTATGACGATAAAAACATAACCCTCCTTCTTTAGCAGTCGGGTAAAAAGTATTGCCGAGTTTAAACAAACAAAACTTTTAGATAGAGCAAGGGGAGCAGGGAAGCCACGCCTCCAGCTGTACATCGATTTAAAAAGAGAAGAAATAAAAAAAAACGATTTTAAATACAAAATAAATACATACCTACACATTCCTGCGCTGGAGACACATTGTAGTTTACATGGTGCTTAGAAACTGTTTTCCAAACTAGGCTAGAGCCTGTATGTTTCAGACAGACAGAGTTTAATTGAGAGACGTGTTTGTCTTTAATTTACAACAGATAAAGTAAGGTAAGTAATATTATTAAAATATTAAATGGGTATGAATGAGTGGTATTACCTGCCGGAGCCTGTGTTTCCTGGCATCTATAACCTAAGGGCCTTTAAGTCATGAGTGAATAGGTTACTTCTAGGTAAGCGTGCTTCATCTTCGAGCACATCATCGCTTACCATCAAGTGAAGTGGTTGGTGATATTTGATCACCAACCACTTCACTTGATGGTAAGCCTACACCTAACCAATAAAAAAATCTATTTAAAATTCAGTATGATCTTGTTTTTGTAAAAGTATTATAGATAGATAGGGTACCGCTACTACCGTAGATTCGTAGTACCTAGCAAACATAGATTATCGAAAAATATTTTTGTTTTGTTTTTCATAATGTAGTGTAAATATTACTTGTTTACTAGTTGACCCGCCACGACTTCGTTCGCGTGGTATCCTACCCCTACCCAACCGATACCCTACCCCTATCCTACCCCTACCCTACCCTACCCCTACCCTACCCCTACCCTACCCTACCACTACCCTACCCCTACCCTACCCCTACCCTACGCCTACCCTACCCCTACCCTACCCCTACCCTACCCCTACACTACCCCTACCTTACCCCTACCCTACCCCTACCCTACCCTTACCCTACCCCTACCCTACCCCTACCCTACTCCTACCCTACCCCTACCCCTACACTACCCCTACCCTACACCAACCCTACCCCTACCCTACTCTCCATTTCTTCTTCGTTCGCGTGGGATGTTTTTCCCGCTTAAATCCCTATCCCGTGGGAATGCCGGGATAAAAACTATCCTATGTCCGTCTCCTGGCTCTAAGCTACCTCCATACCAATTTTCACCCAAATCTGTTCTGCCGTTCTTGAGTTATAAGTGGCGTAACTAACACGACTTTCTTTTATATATATAGATTTATACAAATATACTTAAATAAATAAGTCATATTTGCTGTTTTTGAAAATGTGCTATATTTCAAAAACTGCTGACTGTATCTCGTTCAAAACAACTTTCGTTGAAAGTTTTCATTAAGATTTAGATCGAAAAAACAGTGAAAAAATTTTAAAATCTTTTTCATTCTCTTTTCTTTCAAGATGTATCTACCTTTCAAACGATTGACTTTGAAAAAAAGTAGTTTTAAGAACCTCAATGTCATAGTATGATGTTTTTTTTTTTTTAGTTCTAGTTCCATATATGGAAAGCCCAATTAATAAAAATAAAAAAATCGGTTCACAGAATACATCTACCTACCAAGTTTCAACTTTGTAATCCGAATATTTTCGGAATGTTTATTGTTGATAATTTCGCGGTACTTTCTTGACAGAGTTTATTTATTATATTAATGTTCTGCTGCTGGGCAAAAGCCTCTTTCCATTTCTTCCAGAATCACGGTTCTGCGTTTCATCCTTCCAATTCTTAAAGAAGCCACCCAGGTCGTCCCGCCATGTCCTTCGTTATCTGCCGCGGCCATGTGTTTAGTCTCAGGGCACCAATCCTGTGTATTATGTATATCTATACACCTATACATATAATAAAAACGTAAAAAAGTGTGTCTGTACATTAAAATTTTATACAAATTTAATAATTGAGGTGGGTTAGGAAACGGTAACACGGCAAAATAAAAAAAAATAAAAATGAGCGTGGCACTCGGGGACTGCCGCGGTAAAGCTATTGCATAGCATTTTTTATCGACTTATCCAATTATAATTATTTATTTATTTTATTTATGTAGTTTTTTTTTCTTTGATATTAATTCAAGTACACTTTTTGAGCGTGGTGACCGATAAGAAAACAATTTCTTTTTTATTGAATAAATGAGAAGTTAATATTGTTTAAAATATTTTTATTATCTTACAGACGATGCGTGTAGACTAGCTGCTAACTGCTCATAGCAGCTAGTCTACACGCATACGTCTAGTCACACGCACACAAACACCGTGCCGAAGTCTGCCGACTGAAACGACGTCAGACGATGTACGGCTTTCAACGCCGCACCGATGTGCCTGTCGGAGTGGGGGGTGTTAGTTCGTTACGGAATTTCTTGATTCGATCGCCGCGCTCAAAGCCCGCGATAAAAGCTATGCAATAGCTTAAAAGACAGTTTATACACGCGTATCTCCGGACCTACAGCATGGATTTTAATTAAATTTAGTAAGTATATAGTTGACATTCTGGAATAACATATAGACTACTTTTATCCTAGAATCCCCACGGGTTCGGGATTTACGCGGGAAATCCTCCCACGCGCACAAATTTGCAGGCGGCAGCTAGTAAATGAATAATTATTGAAATTATCACATACAAACATCATAATCAGCCCGTTGCGATCCCGCTTCTGGGACACAGAACTTCTCTTTATGAGAGGCAATGGGCCTATATTCTCTATGGCCGTAATCCATCTTGCGGCTCAGTGCGCATGCACATGTCTTAGAACTTTCGGTCCTAAGATGCCACTTTCCTCACAATGTTTTCTTTTACCGCGTTGAGAGCAGTAAGCGATGATATAAATGACCAAAAGTAACGTGCCTGGCTGGGTCCAAACTTACGACCTACAAATGCGGCCCCGTAACGACTAGGCCGCCGTTACTCAAACAAACAAACAATCATTTGTTAGTCCGTATTATAATATTGTTTAAAAATATTAAAAATAAATAATAATATATAATAATAATATATTGTTTAAAATATTTTTGTATAAAAGGTTATCAATCAGCCCTACAAAACATAAGTGCAATAACAGCTGCGTGACCCAGACACTACACACGTTATTTATGGGACGAAAGCGAACGAGTGTACACGTAACATGAAGCTATTACTTCTGCTATTTATGGTTTTGACTGTACTCAGTTCCCTATGTACCAGGGGAACTATATCCAGCTAGCACTATGTGAAAAAATTAAAACATGCAGACCGTGTACAACTCCCTAGTCAGACGAAAAATTTCTTCAAAGTATTGAGAACATAGAAGTCCACTGCCCAGGTGGACTACTAAAATTAAGTTCAGGACAATAAGTTCTTTTTTTAATTACTTTATTCATTTTTGCCTGCCTTCTCCCAATAATGTTTGGATCGCCTTCCAGTCTAACTGAATCCTTCTCGATGCATTTAAAATGGAGCAACTGCGTAGGTACTTCGCAACCTAATACATATAACGTAAACGCACCTATTACCGCCAGTTTAAGCCAAGTTCACATTTATGTGCAAAAAATAAGCAAATTCTTAATAACTGGTGTCATTTTTTATTTTTATTCAAGTACTGAAACTAACGATCTTGTCAGTCAGATATAGAAACAATTCGAAAAAATGAAATAAATATTAAAAAAAAAAATTGATAAAAAGGGCTATGTTTCTATTACCGACTCAAACCATGGGTGTGTTCCTATTACCGTTTTTGTGGCTCCTATTACCGACCGCTAAATGAACAGAACAAATTCAGTCAAATAAAAATGCTCGTGTGGGTTTAATTCTTTAGAATACAGAATGTTATAATTATAAGCAGCTTTTAATCAGTCTTAAGAGATATGCTTCATAATATGAATTACATATTGAAATATAACAGTGAATCCAGTCTATTAAATGGCGTTCTTCGTGCTTGGTGAAGACAGGTTGAACCCCACAATTTTCATTAGAGTACTTCTGATTTCTCTTGTCACAAAGAGTTATTCTAGGAATCCCAAATCTCTTTGAGGTTTCATAGATACTTGCTCCATTATCGATAGCCATCAATGCACAGTCAAGTTGATTAGCTGTATATTACGTACGTTTTAATCGTTCCATGTTTCTGAATCAAAATTTACCTAGTCGAATATACTAAACCTTTGCTTAGCAGTGGGTTAAGAATTATAGTAAGTGGAAGTCAATAGGTGATTTTTAATAATAGTTTTTAATGAAAAATGAATTACAGTTTTATATTTTTTCTAAATATTTTAAATTGTTATTAATGTTAATTACATTATATTTACCTACTAGGCAAAAAAAAATAAAAATAATTACTAACACACTATCCATAAAAACTAAAAAAAACATACAGACGAATTGAGAACCTCATTCTTTTTGAAGTCGGTTAAAAAGTACAGGTACATCGGTAATAGGTTCTATTGAAGAAATTCTGTATAACCTATTACCGACCCAATGAAATGAATATGTATTGAGTAAATGTATTGTTTTTTAGAATATTTATATGATTATACAGGTGCCAGTAGCAATGCTAATTTTATTTTAATGGTATTTTAACTATAAAAATACAATATTAGAGAATTTTACATCCTACATTCATTAAAACATTTACATAAGTACAAAGTTGATTTTCACAGTATCGATACTCTTATTATGTATGGCGCTAATAGGTCAAATACAACTTGACACACTAACTAATCAAATTAGTATAGCCGACTACTTATTAATTGATGCATTATAACATAAAATGTAGAAATTAAAATATTCGACAAAAACCTAACAACGACCTAGGTCGGTAATAGGAATAAAATTGAGATTATTGTTCCTATCACCGCCACATTTTAATATTGAATTTGAAGCAAAATAAAGCTATATCTCATTAAAATTAGTTATTATTTGTGTTTATGAAAGTATTAAGAAGGTATCAAAATAATTAAAAGGTTCATTAGATTGCTTTACAATTATATATTATGCTAAAAAAGAAATAGGTGTACTTACGTAATCGGGAGCGGGACACTACTAAATATGCGCTATATCCGGAGTCCGACGACAAATTGTGCAATTATTCTTTAAATCGTTGGTTTACGCGCACAAGCAAGTGATGAATATTTGCATTACAAATATATCTATATTTTCTCTAAAGCAACGACTTGTCTAACTTTAATGCAACTCTTTAAAATTATAGTTTTATGAAACGGACGGTAATGGGAGCCGATTTTGAGGGGTCGTTATTAGGCGCCTTTACGTTATCACTGCATAACACAATGTTATGTTAAGTTTAAACATACAATCAGTAGCTAAAAAATGTTGTAGGTATAAACGAATATAACTCATTTCACAAAAAAAAAAGTTTCAGAGCCTTGAACATCGACGACGTGTTGCAAGCCTACCAGTTTTCTATCGGTTACATTTCGGGGAGTCTGCGATGGAATTGCACAGTCTAATTCCACCAAGCCCGTTCCATCATCGGACTCCAAGACAAACAGCGTTGCGCCATCGCAAAACGTTTTGGGAATAGTTTCCTTGTGCGTACAGCTAAGGAGTGGAATTCTCTGCCGGAGTCTGTTTCCTGATAGCTATAACCTGGGAGTCTTTAAGTCAAGAGTGAATAGTTTGCTTCTAGGCAAGCGTGCTTCATCTTCGACCACATCATCGCTTAACATCAGGTGAGATGGTGGTCAAACGCAAACCTATCAACAATAAAAAAGGAACAAAAAACAAACAAAGAAAGAAAAAATCATTTATTTGTTCATCAGGCACACATACAAAAAAAAAACAGTGAAAATTAAAAAGACAGGACGTGCCTCACGGCTGCGAGCTGCGCTCAAAAGGTCCATTTTAGCATAAACGCAAGACAGATAATTCAGTCTGACGCTGGTCTTCCAATGAACCTTTAGAGCAAGTGATGGAACAACAGATTCAAAGAATATATAAAATAATATACAGCTCGATGAAGCTACACAGCTACCACATGTATAACTTCTGGCCACCAAGCCCAAGTCCTGTATTTTCTTTTCTAAAGTAAATGTTTTATTTTTCGGATATCCGTCAAGTTTGTCTTGGTCTAATTACGATATGTTTTATGACGAAGGTGACGTATAAAGACGTATTAGGTTACGTATGGAATTGTATATTACAGAAACAATTAAAAAACTATTTAATTTATGTCAGCATAGTCAATATCATTAGAACTTAAAACGTATTTATCAAATGTATTTATTGTTTCGAGTTTCTGATATTTCGGCACTGCTGCAAGCACCATATCCCGTTTGTGACCATGTTAATTTAAAAACTAACTAACTAACTTTTCTTTCGACAAATCCATTCATTAGATTATAACTGACTTTCAAAATGACCTTGACGTAGGTACTCAGTGAGTGGCTAAAATACAACTTACTCACAATAAATACCTCTTAAACAACATACGTGATCTTTATCGCAAAAAATAAACCAGTAACAGAATACTCAACTAACTCAACCCTCACTATAAACACATTGTAGTCATCCTGCATACCATTCGCTTTTGACAAACTGCCGCTCATAAACAATCTAAGATGACAAAGGACAAAGAGGAATACTTTTCTAAACACTCATAATTAGAATGTAAACGGAAATACGCGTGCCCTAAGAGCCGCGCGCATAAAATGGACAACAGAAAACTATGTAAACACTGCGAATTGTATGTACACAGGTTAACATCAAATAAATGTATTCAGTGTAGCGATTCACGGCTTGTCATTCCTATCCTTGTCGTGATCCTTAAAATACTGTTTATATGACCTCTAAAACATAATTAAAAGATTCAGCCATGAAAAATATCTCGGTGTGGGGGTAGATGATGAGGGCACTGACAGTCTAAAATTAGACTGTCAGTGCCTAGTATTTTGGAGTGCAGTGTGTCATTTCCTCGTGTTCCAATAATGTGGTGTTTATGATCATCAGTAACTTTTCCCAATCACTAGTTGACTCTGAATGTGAACTCTTAGTAATCATTTCAACAATAATGATAAGAGCTAGTAATAAAAGCTATTTCAACACGTTATCTTACTTATTTTACCTTTGTGATCTTCTTAATTTATTAACGTCTCGCTATAATTTTATTATAAAAGTAGTCGAGTCAAATTACGGAATCACGTTAAATCCTGAATACCAAACAACCAAAATATGGATTGACAAATCACGTTAGCGAGCGTTTACAAGAGCTGCATGTCATTTGTCTTCAAGAAAGAACTTTATTCGAAATTTGATCTTTATGCAAACTAGATGTGAAAGTCTGTCTCTCTTAACAGATTTTGATGAATTTTTCATGAACACAATTGAGTGAGGGTCAAATATAGAGTACTTTTTCAAAAATCGAGACCTAAAGGGCAGAAACAGGTAAGCGATGAAAGTATCCATAAAAAGAAATTGAACCTCGCCAACGAAGTTGCGGGCATGTTTAATCTAATCTATCTAGCCACATCCTACAAACAATGGCCTCGGATTTCGGTCTATACAGCTAAGTACCAGATTTTTCCATAGTGGGACTGTCTGTCAAACCTACATAACCCAATATCTGTGTATCTGCGCACAAATTTCCTAACTTCTGACTATGTATCGGTATAAGTCTAAGCCAGCACCAAAGACCACAAGGTTTTTGAATCTGTGGGGGGATTTGTACCGAAATATAATTAAATTAATTTTCCGATACGAAATGACACATTCAATCAAAAATTATATTGCAATTAGGGTAGCCAAATGTACTCTCATATCACGCTATTTCGCCTAAGTATAAAGTTATAGTATCTGTCCGTAATTTCAAAATAACTGTTTTCTCAAATGCCAATATTTATTTACACGCAAAAATAATAGTTTTTAAACCTTTGATTTGTCTTCTTGTTTGTTCGGGCTAATCTATGAAACGTCTGGACCAATTTTAATGTGACTTTCACTGGAAGATACAGAAGGTTATATAGCCCACTTCTTATCCCGGAATTCTTGCGGGATCGGAGTTTACGCGGCATAAGCGACACACGCGAACGAAGTCCTGTTGACAACTACTTAGTAATCTGTAAAATCAATAAAGTATATTAAATACTAATACTATTCCATTCCATTTATTGACCTTGGACGAAAGTGTTTGAATTCAGTTTCATTCAACGACCAAAGTTCTGTCATTACAGCATTGCATTTAAAGAAATATTGTCTTTGAATCATTATTATAAGGTGAGAGGAGAATTAAAATCATTTCGGTTTGTAAACTTAGACTTGAGATTTATTATTGGGACACCAACAACATATACAAAATATTTCACATACAAAACAATGTAATAACCTCTGGTCTGAAGTGGTCTGTGTACATACCTACGTCATCTATGTCAGGGTATTTTGGTGTATACATCTCATTGACTTTGACATTAATGAATGTATTAGATTACAAGATAAAAAATCTGACACTAGTCCTGCCAAGTGGTATCTTGTTACCCAGTTGCAGGGTTTTGGAGTACTGATAGGTAATTGCTCCACATAAAACACAAGTACCCAGCTCCATCCGGGATTACCGGTAGCCAGGGCCGGATTAACCATTAGGCGGAGTAGGCAACTGCCTAGGGGCCCCGCATCAACTAGGGGCCAAGGCCCAATGCGCGCACTTAGAAAACATGTTTCTTCGAACGAAAATTTGAGGTGCGTGTGAACTTAAGGACCTCACTGTTATCTCACAAAATACAAATTGTTAGATTTAGATAGGTAGATATACTCTTTATTGTACACCATAACAGAATTAAATAAGGACTTAAAACTACAAAGGTTGTTACAATGGGCGGTCTTATCGCTAAAAGCGATATTTTACAGACAACCTTTAGATGGATTTGACACAGCAGGAGAAAATAAATTCGCGGGTAGTCCATGGTGTACTATTCACTTATATACAATAAATAAGTAATAACCTACATACTCAATACATTTATACATATATATCCATAAAAAGAACAAAGCTGAGATATATAAAAAATAGTAACATATTAAAGAGAGAGATAGAGATCTTTTACCATGTTTTTGAAAGAAGGAAGGGTTTGTGCTTGTCTTACTGACACGGGAAGAGTATTCCACAGTCTTACTGCTTGAGCTGCGAACGACTTACCAAAGAAATTGGTGGAGTGACTCGGTACCTCTAGCCTCAAGTTTTCCGATGACCTCAGAAATTTGTCATGTGTGTCATGGAGGAACTTAAAACGTTCTTTAAGATAAAATGGGGTCTTAGGATTGAACAGAATACTGTAAAAGCAGAGTAGTAGAATTAAAACAATTTTAGAACAAATCTGGGAATAAGTAAACAAATGCATTAAGAACCACAGCCCTTAATGTGCGTTTCCTCAGTTCACATACGATTTGGTCAGTCAAAGTAAGAAAAGGGGCCCCGAGAATGTCATTGCCTTAGGGCCTCTGACAGGGTTAATCCGGCTCTGCCGGTAGCCGATCCCAACATACTTAGTTGTAAAAATGCTAAGCAGACGATGATTAGAATACAAGATAAAATAGAAAGTCGATTAAATTTAATGAAATAAAATAAAATAGTTACTATGTAAAAATAATAGAAACAATCAAATTAAAACTCAAATGTCAATACAATAAAAAACGAATTAATGAAAATACAATGTCAATAACAGATCATAAAAATGAAGATGTCAAATAGAAATTAGATACATAACAATTATGAGAGAGATTTCATTTATTGAAGTTGATACCCAGTGCCGTCTAGACAGACGGCACTGGGTATCAACTAACCAGACGGTTATCTGGTGAGATTGTTGACAAACACGCAGTTATTGTATTGTAATTGTTTTGTGTTTTGAAAAAATACTTCTTAAAGTGTGTGTATTTTTTTCTTTCTTTTTACACTTTTATCCATAATTCGTTTCTTTACAAGATCTTTTTTCTAATTGTAACATTTCATGGTTCAGTATAGAAAATACCAGGTTAAATCTGTACATTCCCGTGTTAGTTATTCATATTTTCGTTCGAAACGACGAAGACGACGAGAAAATTTAGATCTTTTATAACCGACTTCAAAAAAAAGGAGGAGGTTCTCAATTCGTCTTGAACTTTTTTTTTATGTATGTTATCTCATAACTCAGAGATGGCTGGACCGATTTAGAAAATTCTTTTTTTGTTTGAAAGGGTATTCTTTCTAGTTGGTCCCATTGTCGTCACGTTTGGATCTGATGATGGAATTATGGAGAAATCAAGGGAACTCTTCAAATATTATAGGTACACCTATAGCGTTTTGGGTATTTCTTATAGTACCTTGTGCAGTTGCTCTCAAAAAGCACCATTTGAGGAAGTGGAAGTGATGATGAAGACCCCAGATGACCACCGAAACTACTCAATAATAAGTATTTCGTTGATTGCGATTAGATTACTTGAATATGGATGTTAAGCACTTTAAGCTCGTCACAATGCATATGGTGAAGTAGATTTGATGGTGATTTACCAGGAGAACTCCTCAAAAATTAACGTTTCTGCACCGGGAAAAACAATATTTTGTAAAAGGTGATAAGTAGTTAACATTTTGGCTTTGGTAACTAGATAAATTACAAACCGACCCACTAAAAAGCATGAAAAAAAAAACTTTTTAGCAAAAAATAGAACCGACTTCCATACCAAAACACTACAAAGCCAAAAATAACTTTACTTTCGGAAGGTGGTGTCAAAAAAAAGAAAATACAAAATAAATGACACCGACTACCGAAATTAAAGTTATTTTTGGCTTTGTAGTGTTTTGGTATGGAAGTCGCACATAGGAGTATTTCTATCTAAAATCCGGTCAAAAGTCGAATTTACGAAGTTAAATAAAAACCTATTAAAACCACACATTTTTACAGCTTAATAACCGGTCTATTGAAAAAGGGACAAAATTGTAACTCAGGTAGTCTACTCTTCCCACACGAGCAGTTGGAACCCAGTCGTTGTCTAAACCGCATGTCTTTCTTCTCGGCGCTTGTTTAGTTTCACTGCATTGGAGTTTGAACTGTACGTTTGGTGTGATAAATTGTGTAAAAAAAACATTGTGAATATGGAAGTACAAGGTACGTAGATTATTTTAACATAATAATTAAATACTTTATGTTTCATTTATGTGCATAAAAAAAATTAGAAAGTTGAACCGAAAATTTGAAATAATTTGTCTAAAATATTTTCTGTAATCGAGTTTTTGTTTATGTGTCAAGTCTTGTCAAACCTTAATTTTACGCTTAATATGTTGCCTAGAATATGTTTTAGTAAAAACAATAAAAAAATGCCGCGCCCACGTGCGCCATTTTTATTTTCAATTATTTGAAGATGATAGTGTAAAATGTGGATATATTTGACTTTACGTTGTTTTATTTTTTATTTTCAGGTAATGTAGAATCAACTGTTACTTTTACAAGAAGAGCTTTGTACGACATCATGCGTGACTGTAAAGGAAAGAAAATAGAAGAAAAGTTGGAAGTTTTGGGAACAAAATTAGTTGAAATAACCCAATGCCCTTATTATAAAAAAACTACTTTGGATCGTACTCTGAGATTTTTTAAGCCTCAATTCAAACAAAAATGAGTAGCAGCAAGTCGCAAAGAAGATCTTTTCTTGCGTAATAACGACAAATGGCTCAAATCGTCTATACAATTGCAGAAATTTAGTGCAGAGCTTATATATAAACCGTGTCGGCCAACTAAATCTTTTGAAAACTTAACGTGAGCGTAGTAAGCTACGAAAAACTAGTGAGATACGGAAGCAAATACCTGCTGAAGAACTAATAAATTTTGGTTTGTTTATCGAGGCTAAGGCTCAGCTAGCAGCAAAAAAGTTGGGAATCCTAGCAAAGGTGAGACGGTACTTCACACCGGAACAGATGCTCAATCTCTATCAAGCCCAGATTCGGTCGTGTATGGAGTACTGCTCTCATCTTTGGGATGGATCTGCGAAATATCAACTGGACGCGCTTGAGTCTATCGAGAAACGGGCCAAGAGACTCATTTGCAACGATTCACTGGTCGAATCAAAGCTCCTGAGCCTTTAACACCGACGACGAGTAGCAAGTCTACCGGTTTTCTGTCGGTTACATTTCGGGGAGTGTGCGATGGAATTACACAATCTAATTCCACCAAGCCCGTTCCATCATCGGACTACAAGACAAACGGCGATGCGCCATCGTTACATGGTGGACAACCCGCCCATACGCACGAAACGTTTTGGGAATACTTTCATTGTGCGTACTGCTAAAGAGTGGAATTCCCTGCCGGAGTCTGTGTTTCCTGATCGCTATAACCTGGGAGTCTTTAAGTCAAGAGTGTATAGGTTACTTCTAGGCAAGCGAGCTCCATCTTCGACCACATCATCACTTAAACGTCAAACGCAAGCCTATTATATATACATCTTGAAGGACATGTTGCGTCCTACATGGCGTTATTTACCGATGATGCTGCGTCCCACTGACTTTGTGCGTCCGGAATACGGACGCAAGATTGACCGACCCTCATTTTTAGCCCAAGGGTCCCTCATGATCATTAGAATACAAGGGCGAAAAATTGGCATGGACGTAATTTCATCACTACAATGCCTTTTAGCGTATAATATAGTTCCGCCATCGTCCGACTGAAATTTGGAGGGCGCTAGTGTTCAGCGTATAATTTACTACGTATACTTTGAGTTCAGTTCACCGGTCTTATCGTGTCCATTGAATATCGTACTTAATTTGTAAAGTTTTTATCGTGTTTTCGTGACAACAATCTTGCGTCTCTTAAATATCCTTAAACGGGCACTAGGTACGGTGTCTGAGGGGCCTATTCGGGGTTCACGAGGGATGCATGGCGCGGGGCGGCGGGCTCCAGCGCGCTCGCGTGCCGAAGTTTTTAACATACGTCGATTTTGCACCGACGACAAAAAGAGGAGGTTATCAATTCGACGCGTATATTTTTTTTTATGTATGATCACCGATTACTCGAAGACGGCTGAACCGATTCGGAAAATTCTTTTTTGTTTGAAAGGGTATACTTCGAAATTGGTCCCATTGTCACCAGGTCAGGATCTGATGATGGGATCCTGGAGAAATCGAGGGAAATCTTCAAATATTATAGGCACACCTATGGCGTTTTGGGTATTTCTTATAGTAACTTGTGCAGTTGCTCTCAAAAAATACCATTTAGGGATGTGGAAGTGATGATGAAGACCACAGATGGCCGCCGAACCTACTCAATAATAAGTATTTCGTGGATTGCGATTCGATTACTTGAATATGGATATTAAGCACTTTATGTTCGTCACAATGCATATGGTGATGTAGAGCTGATGGCGAAGTACCAGGAGAACTCCTCAACAATTAACGGCCCAGCATTGGGAAAAGCAATATTTTGTAAAAGGTTATAAGTAGTTGACATTTAGGCTCTTTTAACTAGGTAAATTAAAAATCGACCAACTAAAAAGAGTGAAATAAAAACTTTTTACCAAAAAAATTAAACCGTCTCCCAAAAACACTGCAAAGTGAAAAATAACATTAATTTCGGAATTCGGTGCCAAAAACGAAAATACAAAACTAAAGACACCGACTACCGAAATTAATGTTATTTTTCACTTTGCAGTGTTTTTGGGAGTCGGTTTAATTTATTGGTAAAAAGTTTTTAAGATACGTCATCTTAAAATCGACGAAAAACTTAAGGAAACTGTATTTCCCCGAATGTGGCAGACAAAATATCACTTATTGCAAAAAAGATAACCTTATATGTGCTTTCGGATCTCAATATTATTAGAATTAAAAAAGATTGATCCATCCATTACAAACTACTGAAACATATACACAAATTTTAGAGACTGTGTATTGTAGGGTTTTATTATTAAATAGGCGCAGGCTTGGAGAACTTCAAAGAATTACAGTGCACGATTATTTAGAAAGCGACAATAATGATAATAATAAGTATGAAGAGTTTGATCGTGCGCTTACTGCCTCAGAAAGGATTCTGGTAAAGAAATTTAAACGTGTTGTCATTAGAGGTGAACGCGGCCGCGAAGTACCAGTTCTGTTTAATACAGAAGTTCAAGATGATATTAAATTATTATTATCGATTAGGCATATTTTTTTTGCTTCGACACCAAATCAATTTTTGTTTTGGTTATAACAATACAATTTATGGCTACAAAGTTTTAGAAAAGCATGCTAAATTATCAGGGGCGAAACAGCCTAAAGCAATATCCTCTACAAGGCTAAGAAAACATTTAGCCACCTTATCACAAATTTTTAGCATGTCTGAAAATGATATGGAGCAGCTGGCTACATTCATGGGCCATACTAATGAAGTACATAAAAAGTCTTACAGGTTGCCAGATGACGTATACCAAACTGCTAAGATATCAAAGCTTCTCATTCTTATGGAAGATGGAAAAGCAGACGCTTAGAAAGGAAAATATCTCGAAGAGATTGATTTAGATTTGAATGAGGAGCTAATTGAAGAGCCCGTGGACAACAACGAAATTATAGACTATGATCCTGAACCTGAACCTACTTTAGATGCTAAGGCTGCGTTCCCACCAGAGATGTGCGATGGAAATGTGTCGTGCGAGGATGTCTAGCTGTGCTGTGAAAATGTGTGGGGGTTTCCACCAAAGCTGTGCGATGAAAATGTGCCTACGAGGATGTGTAGCGGAGCTGTGAAAAGCGGAGCGTTAATGTGTGGTGCGAGGATGCGCAAAACTCGCAACACATCCTTCTCAATACATATTCCTCGCAACACATCCCTCATAACACATCTCTCGCACACATCCCTGGCACACATCCCTCGCTTGTTTTGTATGCGCAAAAATCTAGCTCCGCTGAGCCGTTTCCACCAGAGCTGTGCTGACCGAGGCGAGGTAAATGAAGCGATTCTATTGTTTCTTTACAAACACATCCCTCGCTACCTGTTTATACATACTTACCTGTCCAACTCCGGACTTACCTGTTCACACCAGCCTGTGCCTCTGAGCTTACCTGTTTATACATACTTACCTGTCCAACTCCGAACTTACCTGTTCACACCAGCCTGTGCCTCTGAGCTTACCTGTTTATACATACTTACCTGTCCAACTCTGAACTTACCTGTTCACACCAGCCTGTACCTCTGAGCTTACCTGTTTATACATACTTACCTGTCCAACTCCGGACTTACCTGTTCACACCAGCCTGTGCCTCTGAGCTTACCTGTTTATACATACTTACATGTCCAATTCCGAACTTACCTGTTCACACCAGCCTGTGCCTCTGAGCTTACCTGTTTATACATACTTACCTGTCCAACTCCGGACTTACCTGTCCACACCAGCCTGTGCCTCTGAGCTTACTGTTTATACATACAAACTTACCTGTCACTCGACAAAAATGATTATATTGCTTTTTAAGATTTTGTAGACCACCAAAGTGAAAATACCTACGCTATACATAGGTATTGTCACTGTTGTATGCTAACTATTAATTATTTATTATCTGAGCCTGGAATCATTATAAGTGGAAGCCTCTTGGCTGATAAGCTGGATACAATAATTCAAAAACAGTATTCGGAACCAATCTGAATTCAATAGTAGATGTGTCATTTAGTTATTATAATCATTATGATATATGCAGAGCATTATACGGAATTGATTTAAACATACAGTTGGATGGGGGCGGGAATGTGCATGCAGTGTTTTGAACGTATACGGAGATATTCAGTGTGCAAGAAAGATTTAAGAGTGAACGGACGCACTAATTCAGTTATTCGGAACCAATCTGAATTCAATAGTAGATGGATGTAATTTAGTTATTATAATCATTATGATATATGCAGAGCATTATACGGAATTGATTTAAACATACATTCGGATGGAGGCGGGAATGTGCATGCAGTGTTTAGTAGGTATACGCAGGTATTCAGTGTGCAAGAAAGATTTAAGAGTGAACGGACGCACAAATTCAGCTAGAAATATTTAATTTGAATATCACCATTTAACGTTTAAATGAAATTTGACGTCGACTACTGATATGATACTGATTAAAACATCTTACATACGCATTGAAAACATTAAAAATCTCACTACATTCAGTGGACGCCGCAGGGTGGTAGTTTGTAAAGACGCAAGAAGTCCTTCGCGATTTATATATATATATATATATATATATGCAGCTGGAGTCAGTTAACGCATTATTGGAAACACTGATGCCTCAACTATGATAAAAGAAATACAAGAGCGTCGAAAATTCGTAAATCTTATACTTTAACCCAAACCAAATACGTGTGAAAAATCATACGCCACAAGAGGCACTCATAGTGTATTACATACTCTTTGGAGGCACTGTCAATTTTCGTTGAAGGTGACTTCACAAGAAGGCAATGGGAAATTCTTTATAATGCCAATAGTAATAAAATATAAATGAAGACGATGAAGAGGAAGAGGACAATTAAGATAATTTTAAGAACTTAAGTTAAAAAAAGAAACATGTTTTTTTGCTATGAATGTACTATTTGCTATCATTAAAGATTACATTAAATCGTTTTACCATGTTTTATTATTAAATAAGCCATTAAATAATTTTGACCGGATTTTGCATGCATGTCGGTTCTATTTTTTGGTAAAAAGTTTTTTTTACATAAACTGTAGTTTGATTTTGCTAACTATACACAGAAAATAAAAGATATAGAATCATGAATGCAAATCATGTATGTACACTACGGGACTTTTAAATTTACCTGGTTCAAAGTGGGATACCCGACCGTACTCTATCGGTAACCCTAGCTATGATAATAATTGTCCTGTACTCGTTTTGTGTGCTTTTATAAATCCCTAGCATTACCATATCATTAGAACTTAAAATTTAAAGCGATATTTAACTACATGTTTTACAATTTTTTCGAGTTATCGATATTTTTGACCTCTTGATACTCTTGACCTCGATCACGCCTGATGGTAAGTGATAGATGAGGTCTACGATGGGACGAACGAGCCCAGAAAATGCCTGTTCACTCTTGTTTTGAAGGCAGACGGGTCATATGTGGAAGGAAACACAGAAGCCGGCAGAGAGTTTTAAACCTTGGCCGTGCGTACAATAAATGTAGAGGAGAACCGCTTAGTGCGAAAATACGGTATATTGTCCAAGTGAGGATGGTACACTGCAACTGAACCGGGTGGAATTTTATAATGCCACACGAAGGGAAAGTACTCTTAATACTGTAGATAGGAAATTTTACTCAAAGAAAACATTCCTTTGTTTTTGAATAGAAAGAAAATTTCATTCAAATATTTTCAAAAATTCGCTTGGTGTGCCAAATCTTGGTAGCAAATCTTTGATCGAACTGACTAAAATCTGTAAAAATTACACTCTGTACTTTTATTGCATTGATCGTTAAGATCAAGGATGAAATCTCTCTAAGAAACTTGATAAATTAAATGAAAGGAAAACCATGAAATATGGACTTATAAAATCAATGAGTCAAGTTACAGCTCTTTAACTCAAAGATCCATCTGTTTACTTATATTAGTAATTAATAATTATCATTGACGTCATTTATCCATTAAAATGAGGATTAATTACTATTTAGATAAGACGACTGCAATTTAAATAATTATGGAATGTTACATTTGAAAATAGATTGTCATATTTGTTATTCACGTTTGATTGTTTTTACAAATCATTTTATTGTCTTACGGTAAAAATGGCTTATCAAGAACAATTTGATTTAATGGAAGCTTATTTTTTAAATAACAGAAACGTGAATCTAGCTCTGCGGTGGTATGGAGATAGATATCGAAACCGACAGGCACCAACTCGGTTCGTATTGAAAAGAATGGTAGAAAATTTAAAGAATACGGGTAGTTTGAAAAAGCGACCGCAAACTCTTCAGCAGAACTATTTCGATTTTGATCTAAATGTTTTAACATAGGTACTTTGAATCATTTTCGAAGGCTTCAAGCAGAGATGCTGCCGAAGAATTAGGCACAACCCTCACTCGCGTGCTTAAAGCGCTGAAAAAGTATAAATATAAATGTTATCGTGAAGGTCGGTTGGTGTAAAAATTGCATCCTGGGGATTGTGAGAGACGATTACAATTTTGTCAAAACATGCTGAGAGAAATTGACCGTAACCCTAATTTTTTGAATAACATTGTATGGTCTAACGAAACCAACTTCAGCAATAACGGCATGTACAATCGCCGCAATAACCCCTATTGGTCAGGAGGTGGAGCCAGCAGACCACGAGGGTCTATGTCGCCTACCCATCCGGATAACGGGGGGCCCTCAGGAGCGCGCGAAGCGCCGAAGGGGATATCCCTGAAGTTCGGTGGGAAAGCCGCTCCCACCACTACTCCCAGCCCAGCAGGCCCGCCTGGACAGACGCTGGACGCCGCCAGGACTTTCATCCGGAGACCGGAGAGGAAGAGGAGGTCCATAGACCTAATGGACTCATACGTGAAGCAGGCCGACACCTACGCTACCCTGTCCAATGACAGACTACTCCAGGAGGTCATGAAGACCTTTGAAGACATACCATCTAGAGTCAGAGACTATCCTCAGATGAGGAAGGACATAAAGACCTTCCTGGAGACCCAGTCGGACAGGGGATTGCGGATCCTGTTTGAGGTAAGCAAGCGAGTAAAGGTCTTTGAAACGGCGCCTAAAAAAGCTTCACTCACCACGCCTACACCACCCGAACTGAGGGAGGTTTTGGAGAGGCTGGAAGGGATGGAGTCAAACCTAAACACGCGGCTCAACGACCTCCAAGAGAAAGTCACGAAAGGGTACCTTAATATGAAAGATGAATATAATGAGTGTGGCGCCGACATCCTTGATAAGGTCATTGATAGGGTCGACGAGATCGGTCAAAAGATCGACACCGTCCAAACGAGCGTGGACCACACGACGGAGGGGGTGAGGACCTTCAGTCGTTGCATGGTCAGCCTCGAGGACCAGATGAATGGCCTTACCAAGAATGTCGCAGCCAGGACTGACAGGTTAAAGGAGGTCATTCGGGAGGTTGTGGTCGAACCTAAAACCGACCCGCCGACATACGCCAGCGTCACGGCAGCCAAGCCCTGGCACTGACCGGCTCTTCACTCGATGGCGGTCACCTTGGAAGGCAGCCACGAGACTGCGGACGAGGTGCTCGCCAGGGTGAAGGAGGCGGTCGACGCCAGGGGGACTGGCCTAAAGATTAACAAGGTAAGAAAGGCGAAAAACCAGACCGTAATACTGGGGTGCGACTCTGAGGAGGAGTATAAAAAAGTGAAGGAAAGGATCGAGAGCCGAGGCGGAGGGCTAGTAGTAGCGCCGATGAAAAACAAAAACCCGCTCGTCGTCCTCAAAGATGTATTTTTGGGCAGTGAGGACGACGAGTTGGCCCAGGCGCTCTACTTACAAAATGAAAACATATTTAGGGACCTGGATACAGAAGAAAAAGAAATAGTTGTTAAATATAAGAAGAGGACCAGGAACCCCAGGACGGCGCACGTTGTCGTCCAAGTCAGGCCCAAAGTATGGCAGAGGATGACGGAGGCTGGGGCCCTCTACCTTGACCTGCAAAGGGTCAGGGTCGAGGACCAGTCTCCGCTCATCCAATGCACGAAGTGCTTAGCATTTGGACACAAAGAGAGAGTGCAGACAAGTGCAGTCACTGCGGGGGTCCGCACCTTCGCGAGAAGTGCGCGGAGTTTATTGCGGGCAATGAACCGCAGTGCTGCAACTGCCTGCACTCGAAGTTCCAAAGGACCGCCCACAACGCCTTCAGCGTGGAGTGTCCAGTGCGTAAGAAGTGGGACTACCTGGCTCGGACGACAACGGCGTATGCCTGAGCCGTTCCTTAGGGCGTACACCACACACTCAACACGCATAACACACACAGGAACACACAAGATGTATAATACATATAGTAAATATATAGAAATATATCTAAACACGCACGAAACACAAAACATACACTACATAACACCCCTAAGAACACAAACACAAACACAGATATATAATATATATTATAAATATATAAGTATGTATCAAAACACGCACGAAACACCAAACATGCACTACACACAACCTGAAAACACAGAGAAAACACGAAACACAGAATAAGAAAGGGCGTGTTCGTGAAACTAACAATCAAGTAAGATTTTCTTTCAACGTTTGGTGCGGAATTATGAGAAATATGGTTGTGCCAGTCCACGTGTACG
Source organism: Tholera decimalis (assembly GCA_943138885.2). Lineage (NCBI taxonomy): Eukaryota > Metazoa > Arthropoda > Insecta > Lepidoptera > Noctuidae > Tholera > Tholera decimalis. The sequence goes on from OW964558.2 coordinate 10,039,327, forward strand.
AAGGTCATTTAAAGTCAAGTATCTTGAAATACTGGATCTTTTAAGAAATGAGTTAAATGGTTTCCCCGAGCAAGAGCGAAACCAAATAATTCTACAGCAAGATGGTGCTCCAGCCCATAACAGCAGAATCACTACTGTCTACATTAATAACCATTTTAATACCTGGATTGGTACAAACGGCACAATCAGATGGCCAGCGAGATCACCAGATCACCCATTAGATTTTTTTGTGGGGATATGTGAAAAATCAAATTCACATTAAATCTTATGCGAATGTAAACGAGCTGAGAGTTGAAGCGATTTATAATATTCACCACAACACGTTATTAAAGGTTACTAGAAATCAATTGTTAGAAGAACATTTATGTATCCAAGAAAATGGAGCCCATTTCGAGCAACTAATTAGTTAGTTTACCATTATTTGTAAATCTATATATATAAAAGAAAGTCGTGTTAGTTACACTATTTATAACTCGAAAACGGCTGAACCGATTTGGCTGAAAATTGGTAGGGAGGTAGCTTAAAACCAGGAAACGGATATAGGATAGGATTTTTTATCCCGGAATTCCCACGGGATCGGGATTTAAGCGGGAAAAACATCCCACGCGAACGAAGAAGAAATGGAGAGTAGGGTAGGGGTAGGGTTGGTGTAGGGTAGGGGTAGTGTAGGGGTAGGGGTAGGGTAGGGGTAGGGTAGGGGTAGGGTAGGGGTAGGGTAGGGGTAGGGTAGGGGTAGGGTAGGGGTAGGGTGGGGGTAGGGTAGGGGTAGGGTAGGGTAGGGGTAGGATAGGGGTAGGGTATCGGTTGGGTAGGGGTAGGATACCACGCGAACGAAGTCGTGGCGGGTCAGCTAGTAATTAAAATAATTCCTATCATTCATCATTTCGTTTATCAAGTTTGTTAGAGAGATTTCATCCTTATATTTGATCCTAACGATCAATGCAATAAAAGTACATGGTGTAATTTTTACAGATTTTAGTCGGTTCGATTCCCGGGTGTGCTAAGTGAATTTTCAAAAATCTTTGAACGCAGTTTTGTTTCTTTTCAAAAATAAAGGAATGTTCTCTTTGAGTAAAATTTTCTATCTACAGTATTAAGAGTACTTTCCCTTAAAGTGGGATTACAAAATTCCACCCTGTATAGTCCTAGACACCAAAATAGTGACGGTTAAAACAAAAGACAGCCGTGGTTACTTCACGGTCGGTTGCGCCAAAAAGCTATATCAAAAGTGTTCTCATATAGTTGCTTTCTGATGCTGGTATTCCAGTTAACACTGACTGATGAGTGACGGATAGTATCATAGTTTATTAGTAGCAGTCGAAATGCATGCACACTTAATAAAAGCACGCAATTTTGTTCCCAGAACACCACAAACACCTTCTCCCGATTACGGATTTCCAGATTATAATTAATAACTGCTCGCCAGAACGAGGTATCTGCAGTGAGAAAACCCTTTTTACTTTTACCTCCAAATCTTTCCTTCCTAAATAAGTTAGTCACAGCCACACGGGTTGAAATTCAAAGTTAAGCGTCGCTTGTCGAGGTCGGTCTGTGGATGGGTGAACAGCGAACAACATATCGCACACTTAGAATGAAAGTGACCTAACTCTAAATTCGTGTAATTTCAGATTTTCATGTAAATTGGTCTGAAACATAACTGAATTGCCGTGGAAACAGGAATCTGAATTACGAGTTGTAAAAAGACAGCTTATATATACATTTGTCACTTGAGATATATGAATATAATTTATTCAATGCTGCTTTATTAGTTATTAAAGCTCAAATCCAAAAAAATACTATTTTTTGAATTAGGTCCCTTTCATTCTGAGTGTGCGATATCGAGGTTCCTCAGTGTGTCATGATTCCAAAATAATCTTGTAATATATAAATTACAATAATTATTAATAATTATAAATTACAATAATATATAAATTTCATCATTGTAGTAAATATTGTAGATTTAAAAATGGCAACACTGGTAACCACGGTGGGCGTGACGCATAATAAAAAAAAAGAAGACAGTTTGCAAAAAAAAAAGGCGGGAGAGACGCTTCCGTATAAAATTGTAAAATATTCTGTAAATAGCTAATTTAAACTAATAAACGAAGTTATTGGATTGTTGTACGAGTTGCGGTATCCATTCGCATGTAATGTAAACGGACAACCTTAAATAAACAAGTTATTGGAGATACTTAACGTAGTTTTCGTTACACGTGCCTCATAAAGCCAAAGATATATATTTATAATACGTCATTGCATAAAGCACGTTCAGCCATTGGTCCCAGCTGTCATTTCCATTTGCATCTTTGACAGTTGTAATAGGTAGGTAGAAACCAGATAATGTGACACCAGCCTTGCAAAGTGGTAGGTTTCGTGTTTCCCAGCTACTGGATAGTGGAGTAGTAGGCAGTGACGTCATGTAAAACACTATTTCTCAGATGCATTCGATTAGAATAGAAGCCAACCCCGAAATAGTTTTTTTTTTTTTTTTTTTATTTAGAATAGGTTCGCGTTTGACCACCATCTCACCTGATGGTAAGTGATGATGTGGTCGAAGATGGAGCACGCTTACCTAAAAGTAACCTATTCACTCTTGACTTAAAGACTCCTAGGTTATAGCTATCGGGAAACACAGACTCCGGCAGGGAATTCCACTCCTTAGCCGTACGCACAATGAAGGTATTCCCAAAACGTTTGGTGCGTATGGGTGGGATGTCCACCATGTAACGATGGCGCTTCGCCGTTTGTCTCGTAGTCCGATGATGGAACGGGCTTGTTGGAATTAAATTGTGTAATTCCATCGCACACTCCCCGAAATGTAACCGATAGAAAACCGATAGACTTGCAACTCGTCGTCGATGTTCAAGGCTCTGGAGCTTTGATTCGACCAGTGCATCGTTGCCAATGAGTCTTTTGGCCCGCTTCTCGATAGACTAGATAGATAGTTGGGAATAGGCTACGCTGATGTCGATATAATTATGTACTGTCACCAGCACATCAAGCTATCCAAACTCAATTGAGCTTCAACCTTATCATCTATACTAATATTATAAAGCTGAAGAGTTTGTTTGTTTGTTTGTTTGTTTGCTTGAACGCGCTAATCTCAGGAACTACGGTTCTGATTTGAAAAATTCTTTCAGTGTTAGATAGCCCATTTATCGAGGAAGGCTATAGGCTATATATCATCACGCTTAGACCAATAGGAGCGGAGCACTAATGAAGAATGTTTCAAAATCGGGGGGTTTTTTTTTCCACGCGGACGAAGTCGCGGGCGGAAGCTAGTGTTGTTATATAGTTGTAAATCTATTAAATTATTTTGACAGATTGGAGGATTGATGTGCTGGCTACCGTACCGAAGTATACATATTACATAAGCCAAAAGTAAGAAATTTACTCGTATCTGTAGGGACGACGATATGTCAATAATTTAGACATTGTTGCTATAATTATCTGTAGCAGGCATTTATGTTTAAGATTTGTAACTATTTATACATTCCTTTTACTTAATCCGTTTATAAAATGCCTAGACAATTAAATGTTACCCTATCCTTTCGTCGTGTGAATATAATTCAGTGATAAATGGGTCGCCTTTTTACCCTTATAGATTCGTCATGTCTGTCTGTCTCTCCATCTGTCTGTCTGTCCGTCCGTATGTCACAGCCATTTCATTCCAAAACTATTAGGACTACATAATTATGTGAAACTTGGTAGATAGATGTAAACCGCTTCCCATACATGGAACTGAAAATGTATTTTTTTTCTTCAAGTCTATACGTGTGTCTTAAAAGATAGACTCTTCCAAAGGGGTAAAATGTAGCTCCCCGCTAACTCCCGTCTACCCTTTTTAATAATAGAGTGAAAAACATAAAATATAATATTTCTAGACCCTAATGAAAACTTGTAACGAACATTGTTTTGAACGAGATAGAGTCAGCAGTTTTTGAGATAATGCATTTTCTAAAATGCATCGCAAATATAACTTTGTATTTCATACAAACACTATGAAAAACAAAGTTATCTTACGGATTTTCTACGGAACCCTTCATGGGCAAGTCTGACTCGCATTTGGCCAATTGTTTACAGAATGACTTAGTGTTTTGCAAAACAGTCTGATGTAACAATAACTGCGTGAGAGCATAACGACAAAATGGGTTAGACAGTCTTATATCCGACTAGCTTGTGCCAGCGGCTTCGTCCGCGTGGGAAGTTGTTCCCGTGTAAATCCCGATCCCGTGGGAATTTCGCAAAATCCTTTCTTAGCGGATGCCTACGTCATAACATCTACCTGCATGCCAAATTTCAGCCCGATCCGTCCAGTGGTTTGGGCTGTGCGTTGATAGATCACTATGTCAGTCAGTCTGTCACCTTTGAGTTATATATATTTAGATTGTTTCTAAATACTTCTTTACACTAGTCTCCTAGCATCTAAAAACCAACCCTCGCGTCTCCCGCGGCGGCTGGAGCGTGAGGAAAAGAATAATTATCTCTCCCTCACGCGTTCAGCCTCCTCCTTCGCTAGCATGACAGCTTCGCAGAAGGAGGCGACTGTATCCCATTCCCGTTCCCCCCGCACCATGTTCTGGACCAGGGACGGGCGCGAGAGGTCGCCGCCGCCATGTCCTGGGATATACATTTGTATATACAAAAAAGAAGATGTTTGCTTCTTGTTTTCACACAATTTTATGTGTAAGCGTGTGCGAGTAGCATTTCCTAATCTATACTAATATTATAAAGCGGAAAAGTTTGTTTGTTTGTTTGTTTGCTTGAACGCGCTAATCTTCGAAAGTACTGGGTGGATTTGGATGCAATTTGGTATGGAAGTAGCTTGAAGCATGAGGAAGGTTATAGGCTACTTTTTACGCGACTGCAAAAAAGGAGAGTTATGTTTTTACCGTGATAGAATATAGAATCCACGGGAGCGAAGCCCCGCGTGAGTACTAGTAGTCGTATAAATGAATATGAAGGAAAGTTTTTATTTATGAAAAAAGGTTAAATGAACCAATGCATCCGCATAAAAAAAATAAAAGAGAAAGGTAGTAATTTTTCGAAAGTCGATATTTTAAAAAGGTTTTTATGGACACAAAAATGAGAAATGTTTTATTTATTTTATTTATTAAAATAACAAAGATAAAATCTGCATTTGTCAAAAGTAACCATTCCATTTGAAACATTACAAAATGTAGTAATTTTAATAATATTCATATTTAGCTCACAATATAATTTATTGAACAGCACATATCAGGTGCAAGGCACCGAAAGATAAAGAAATAGTAAAAATAAAAATAAAAAACGTTTTATTTGGTAAACGAACTACAAATAACTTTTTTTTATAATATATAGTAAAAGTTTTTAATCAATTTGATGTTTTGACATCAGCTGATACATCAATAAATATGAGGTGTATATCTTTGGATTTTTTCAATAAACAGCATTTTATGTTTCGTAATGATTCCTGTTGATGAAATTTTCTCTTAATTAAAACATATTGATTACTTATAGAACTAAGAGACACAGCGAGGTTCTAGCGGCTATTTTTTCTAACAAATGGAAATAAAATAAGAATAAAAAATATAAATACTTAAGAACTATAAAAACAATTGACAATCACCGCACAGGTTACTTTTTGTTCAGCTAATATCCATTATTATCAATTAATAGTGTTTCTAAAATAATTATAAAATTCTTAAAAAAACAAACTAAATCACTTGCAGCCTGCATTTAAATGTAATTATTATAAAACATTGGGAATTACTAGTAGCTGCCATAAAATAATAAAAAATAATTTACAAGACTGGAATTGTTAAACAAAACACATTATGTTTTTTGGAGCTCTGATGCTGGTGCATGTTTTTTTCGGGGGGAAAATCATCAAATCTCTCCTCTCGGTCTGGTTGGAGCGGAAAGGAATGTCGGACTTCTACCGACTTAAAAGCCACCCTGTTACTTCAGTTGCTCTTGCGTTCCAAAGCCGTGGTATTTCGGTAAATAATTGTACGATACCTACTTTATCTATACTAATATTATAAAGAGGAAACCTTTGTATTTTTGTATGTTTGTATTGAATAGGCTCAAAAACTACTGGACCGATTTCAAAATTTCTTTTACCATTACTTAGAGAGATTCTTCCGAATCCGTATAGGCTATATTTTATCCCGGAAAATAGATAGGATTTTTCGTGGTAGTGAAAATTGTGGAGTAAGGCGTCGAAAAAACTGCCGTACGTTAACGATTCTCGCGAACGCTGCCTATATTTAATATAAACATTGCACCCGTGCGAAGCCGGTACGGGTCGCTAGTTGCTGATATTTTTGAGTTTTTAATAGTTTATACGCCAACGCAAAAACGATACCTATTTCAAAAATTTCACTAAGTTCAATAGAAACAAAATAAAATGAATGACCACGGCGGAGGTAATCTGACGATTTGATCACTGGGACAATAAAAAGCCAACGGCCACCCAAAACAAACAGGTTTAAAGGAGAAATAGGAGGGCTTGGCAACATTATATATACTTTACGCAACACAAAGGTTGCGGACTTTATGCCTTAGGCATTCCAATCTATAGTCCCAAACCCTAACTTATTGATAACATAAAAAGATTCTCTTAACATAAGAAATAAAACAAATCTTTGTGACGTTTCTTATAACTATATCTACACCCATACGTACAGTATACACAAATTGGTCTAATACTTACTAGATATATTATGTAACTATTGTACTTACGGTGAAACAAATTGTTTATCACTTTCAGTTCAAATTTCGTTTGCACGTTATTTGACTTTATGTTACAATTGGCTGGCATTTTAAATAGGCAATATATCAGTAAAATAATAAGGGATGTACTCTAATACGGAAAGGTCTATTTGTCAGGATTTTTTATTATATTTCTTAATCTTAGAGAAAGAACCAGATACAGGTATACCTGCGTCTGGTTCTAAAAACAAAGACGACACTAATTGCGTATGGCATCACTCTCAATTAGCGCGATAGTGAATTTGTACAAAATGTTAGGTACGAATTGCGAGTTACGCGAAAAGGATAGAAGTATTAACTTCAAAACCGTGTTACTTCTCTATAATGCGGATTGTTTACAGTAGACAAATTCACTATTCATTAGAATTACTAAAAGTAAAATATATTACATTATATCAGTTTATTATTTATCTACACTAACAGATTTATTTATGACACGAGGAAAACGTGTTAAGTTTGTTTATATAACACAAATAAAAACCCTTAAAGTTTTGTAACTCACTCGGCGTAGTGAGAAACAAATACAAAATAAAGATTATTATTATTATCACTTTTGTCATAGGTCGTATGTGGCTTAAAAGATGGGTAACCTAACTAACTTTTAATTGCCTAACTACTGTGTCTTTATCAGGATGATTGGATGAGTGACGAGGCAAATATCTGTTGCATGATCTGCGGCAAAGATGCGACGTCCATGCAGACGTGGGCGTGGCCGGCTGGGAGTCGGCGCAGGAGTCTGAAAAATAGGAGCAATTTATAAATGATGGCTTTTATTTGCTTTCTCTCAAACAATAATTACGCCACAGAAATTCCTCATATGATATCGTTATTTATTTATTATACAGGGTTAACTGTAAAACACCAAAAACCTCTCAGGACTATGTTACTAACATCATAATCAACAACTTTTGTTCTATGACTTTTAAAAATTCGTCATATTTTAGTTCACCAGATTTTCATATAAAAATAATAATATTTAAATTGAACGCCCTAAACGCATGTAGCGTCTATGCAAAGCAAAAGAAAACAATAGTATAAATTGCTTTGCTTCGCATAGAGTTCGTAACATTTAGGGCGTTCAATTTAAATATTTTTATTTTTGTATGAAAATCTGGTGAACTAAAATATGACGAATTCTTAAAAGTCATAGAACAAAAGTTGTTGATTATGATGTTAGTAACACAGTCCTGAGAGGTTTTCAGTGTTTTACATTTAACCCTGTACAATAATACCAATAAATTATGTGTTATAAATATTATATATATTATTTATTATATTTAATTTCATCTGTCTACTGTCTTTTGTTCTAATCTAAAACTGACTGTGAAAACTTGTAATTGGCCTTCTTTCAATATTTTTCAACTATCTGTATCCTAGTTGTAAGTTTTCCTAAGAAAATCAAATACAAATATTCATCAGCAACTTGCTCTGAAATATTCTGTTTTGGAATCGGTAATGCCGTACTAACGGTATGTGTCCGACCCAGTTCTGTACTGGGGATCTGTCCAACATTACTGACGGGACTATTGTAGTTAATAAGCCTGATATAACAGTGGTGGACCGAATCGAGAGACGTGCCATGATTGTCGACATAACCATCCCGCATGACGAGAACCTCGCGGAAGCTGATAGATAAGCAATCAAGTATCTCGGCGCATGAGACAATCTCGTGTATTCAATATTTGATAATCAATATTTCAGAGCAAGTATTATTCTTATTACATAGATACAAGATAGCCACATTACATACCAAGTGCACAGCTTCTTTGGATGATAACAAACGATATAGGAAGGGTTTTGTAATCCTATGTCTACATGTGTGGAGCATATTAGAAATTTCAATACATTGATACCAGAGACCGAATTTTTCAAATTAAGAAGAACGAAGAGAATTATCGTTTTATTGGCAAGTGACGTGGAAAGTGATGACCCTCATAGTGCTGTGACACGTTTGTTATTACTGGTATTCAAGAAACATATGAAACCAATAATTTGGGGTCAATTCTGTGAGTCACTTATTTTGAGCTGAAACTTTGCATAGAGACTCTATAATACCAGATGTTGTCTTCAGTCCTTTTGGATAGACATGGGGTTTCCGTTACACGTTGTATAATAAAAAAAAATAATGATACAGGAGAAAATTCTAGATAAAATCATCCGTAAAGAGTTTAGTTATTGCTTGTCCTATTAATTAGGACTATTAGTTAGATTTGTAACTTACGAATTAGCTTCGTCACCCAAGCTGCCTATGAATATGACGTGTGCCTGCACTCTGTGGTCTGATGTCAGAATCGTACCCAGTTCTTCCGGCTGGATACCGTATCTGTAAAAAGATAACAAATTACTAAATATCGGATCTCTGATATTTTTGAACAATTCTAACAAGTAATATTTCTCACTGCTCTTTTCATGTTTCATCACCTAAAAATCCGAACGCTAAAAACAATGATTTTCAACCACTCTCTACCATCCCGTAATTTTATATATCGTCACATCCACGGCAAACTTACGAATCTGCAGTTTTAGTAAAGTCGATATTTAGATGAAAAACTGTAGGCAATGTATACCACATTACCTACACATCCTCGGCAAACTTACGAATCTAGTTATACAGTTTTTCATCTAAATATCGACTTTACTAAAACTGCAAATTCGTAAGTTTGCCGTAGATGTGACGATAATACTAGCTATTGCCCGCGACTTGGTTCGCGTACGAGGTTTTCACGAGGAAATCATGTGGGAATTTCAGGATAAAGTGGCCTATGTATTATTGCGGGATTTCAACTATCTACAAACAAACATCCATTTATCCATCTAACCTCACAATCTTTCCGTACACGGAATACAAAATACAGTGGAAGTGTCGCTCAGATAACGCGCGCGTGTCAACATTAGGCAGAGATGCGCAACATTATCTTATTCGCTGTCAGATTCATGTCGCGATTGGTTGTCTCTAAAATACACGAAATATATTAGAAATTATGCATTGTTGTGCGGTTTTGACCTGCAAAGACGAATGCAGAAAAAAGTATGTAGCATGTGGAGTTGTATCGTATCATCGGTAAGTATTAAACTTTGTTAATTTTAAATATATTTGATTTTAATTTCACGCGGGTGAAGCCGCTGGCAGCAGCTTGTAGTTAATAAAGATAACATCACATAATGTAAACCGTAACACATCATTTTCTGGATACCTCAAAAAAAAAGTAATAAATATTTCAGTTGTCCCCAAAATCCTTTTATTAATGAAAATGGATGTTTATTGGGTCATCAATATTCCAAGACATAATCTGTCATCAGTTTGGGGAATTTCCTACGTTTAATCATAAATTACCGACTTAATGAAAGCCATCACGGCAAAATATAATATACGCTTTCATCACCAGAAATTAAACATAAAACTATCAAAACGGCAATTATTAAACAAACATGTATTATTTCAAGGCCAATAAATATTATTAATACTATCTATTATGAAATGAAATGAAATGAAATGAAATGAAATATTTATTTTGTAAATTGGTTATAAATAACACTTTTACACGTCATGTTTTTTTGCGTGTTAAGTTTAGCTAGATGAGGCCGGTATTTCCTAACTGACTACTCTGAGAAGAAACACCGAAACAAACTCAGAGGTCATAGCATTATAGTTTCATTTATCACTGACTTGTGCCAGCGGCTTCACCCGCGTGAAATTAATACTTTATTATATGAAAATAATTTATAGCCCTCAAGAATAATGCAGCTACATATAAGGGAAAGAATTTTCAGAAGCGGTTCAGTAGTTTTAGAGATTACCCCTACATACAAACTTAAAAATTTTACCTCTTTAATATTAACATATATTCAATTTTTTGAAGATGATCAACCTTTTTCCATTACTGAGCATTTGTATGATGTCGATAAATTATTATATTGCTCACACGAATAAAATACGTAATATCGATATTAAAATATCGATATTTGTCTACATCTATATTTGAGTAGCAAAAGACATTACATGTTCATGCAAATATGACATCTATTTCAAAGTGCTTAGCGGTCCGAATATAATAAATTGGTTTCAGCGCCATCTAGCGTTGAGTAGCTGAAGTCGTTATAAATTGTTCGATTTAAGTTTTTTAAACGACTAACACCTTTATTGATTATGTCATGTCAAATAATAACAACTTTCGATCGTTGTAATAAGACTCAATTATTAACAGTATTAAGAAGATGATTTTTGAAGTTGCGTTTCAACTTTGTAGCCGATTATATCAATGTTTTTTTATGTGTGTAATGTACAATTTGATTTGCAAATATGTGAGTTTGGCGACACTGGTTCTCGTTTTGAGAGAGTGTAAGGGCACTTCTACTTAATTTTCTGTTCTGTGTTTCCACATTTATAATTTTTTAAATTGAAATCTTGCAACGACTTTGTCGGTTTTTAGCTGAACCCCAAGATCCTGAGGGTAGGGGAAGATCAGTGTTCTTCGTCTCAAAATAGTGGCATCGAACACTTTGCTGACTATTGTGACAATATCTAAAGCTGCTTATTTTTATATATTTAAGTAACTTGAGGTATATACAAAGTATCCAAGAATCCATTGAAGTAATAAAAATTTCAAATAACTTCGAGCCCCCCTTTTTGGCCCTTTAGGAGTAATTTCCAAATATACTTAGTGCTTACACATCACTTGAGGAACCCATGTACAATATTTCAAGCAAATTCATTGAAGTAAGAAAAAGTTTAACACAAACTCGGACCCCCTTTTTTACCGTTTAAGGCCAAATATCCATTATTATTACTCACTTACATCATTTGAGAATCCCAGTAACAAAGATTCATGTGAATCCATCGAAAAAAAAAGATTTAAGATTCATTTTATAAAGTTTTTTTTTCCCGCATAGGGGGGGAATTTCACAAAATCCCGGGTAGCGAGCACCTTCGTCCTAAAAAGAACTCTCATGCAAAATTTGAGACCCTAGCACTTGTAATTTCTAAGATTTCGTGATACGTGAGTGAATCAGTCAGTGACTTTTCGCTTTTATATAATACTAGTACTCACGCGGGGCTTCGCTCCCGTGGATTCTATCACGGTAAAAACATAACTCTCCTTTTTTGCAGTCGCGTAAAAAGTAGCCTATAACCTTCCTCAAGCTTCAAGCTACTTCCATACCAAATTGCATCCAAATCCACCCAGTACTTTCGAAGATTAGCGCGTTCAGGCAAACAAACAAACAAACAAACTTTTCCGCTTTATAATATTAGTATAGATATAGATTGATATAATACGCTCGAGTTCATACTCGAGCGTATTATATCAATCTATCTATCTAACGGTGGTGGACATGCAACCCATCTTTGTGTTACAATGGGCGGTCTTATCGCTAAAAGCGATCTTTTACAGACAACCTTTGGATGGATATGACACAGCAGGAGAAAATAAATACGCGGGTAGTCCATGGTGTACTTTCACTTATATACAATAAATAAGTAATAACCTACATGCTCAATACACATATATATACATAAAAAGAACAAAGCTGAGTTATATAAAAAATAGTAACAAATTAAAGAGAGATAGAGATCTTTTACCATGTTTTTGAAAGAAGGAAGGGTTTGTGCTTGTCTTACTGACACGGGAAGAGTATTCCACAGTCGTACTGCTTGAGCTGCGAACGACTTTCCAAAGAAATTGGTGGAGTGACTCGGTACCTCTAGCCTCAAGTTTTCCGATGACCTCAGAAATTTGGCATGTATGTCATGGAGGAACTTAAAACGTTCTTTAAGATAAGAGGGGGTCTTAGGACTGTAAAGCAGAGACAAGATGTGTAAGTTCCGGCGAAGACGTATAGGAAGCCACTTGAGTTTCGTACGAAATTCGGATACGTGATCATATTTTCGCAAACCAAATATAAATCCGTTCATGTTATACTCACCGTCTAAGGTTGGCATCGGAGAGTATGAGCACAATAGCCTCGTCGGCGTCCTCGCTGGCGATGGTGTTGATGGCGTGCTCAGCTGCGGGCAGCGTGTTGTCGCCCGACCAGCAGAACTGCGCGTGCGCATGCATCGTGCGGATTATCTGGGTAAACAGAAAAATCATTACGAAATTACTTTTAAAAAGTCTGGAGGAGAAAAATAGGGGATGAGTGGTTTTGTCCACACGGCCTGTCGAGGCAGTTCAGCAATATACAGGTTGATTGGAAATAAGAAACATTCCTGGTAAGGGATTAAATTAGAACATATTTGGTGATTCCGTCCCGAGATACTATGTCCGATACCTGGTTATTTCTGAGTTATTTATTCCTTCGCATTAAATCTGATAAGATAAAGATAAAGAAGTTTAACTTTACAATATCTGGAATTACCTTTTGAGCAAAGATTTACTTGTGTTAAGTATCTCCGGTTTACAGTAACTAAATATTAAAAATTATATAAAACTAAAAAGTTATTCTAACAATTATTATGAACTTAAAGATTTTATTCGTAAAGAAACATATGCTACTTACAAAAATAATCACGAGTTTTATAGCTTTTTTGCTCTTGGATGAGTTTCTAGTCCATTACGTATCATAAAAGTACAAAATAATAAACAAAACCCCCCATAAATTCACTGCAAGGATTAATTTTGTCGTGAAATCTAGGGGGTTTTAATTTGCTCCAAATGTGTTCTATTTCAATAGATTTAAAAATAACTGTGTTTTCATAACTGCAAACAGTTATTTACAAGTCGGCATACAAATTTTTGTCTTGCTGTCGGTCTTTCCAAACCAATATTAATAGGTCTATTACTGGAACGTATAGAAGGTTATAGGACAATATGTAGTCTACTTTTTACCCGGAATTCCCAAGGGACTATCGTAGAAAAAACCACGTTGGTAATATAGAAACCCATACGAACGCAGTCACGGTCACAGCTAGCTGGGTATTGGCAGGGCTCCGTCACTCCATGTACTTGCGCGCTATAATTACCTACCGCCCGGCCGAACGGTCTCGGGCCGTTTGCGGACCAAATTCAGTGCGGTTTTCGCAAGCGAAGCGCAAGCATGTTGTTCAATTTTAATCGTTACCTACATTCGTTTGTACACGTACCTACGATGCCGTCTGGTGCCTTAAGTGCTATAGATGGGTGCAAATCATGTAACAGAAGGGATAAACACCTAACATTTTTCCATTTACATGATTACGGCTTCGACTTGCCAACTGAAAACGCCTTAACATTATATATATCGGGTTATTTACTTTACTAAATGTAGCAAGAAGCATACCTGTCCTGGCTTTGTTGCTGAATTACAGAACATTCCTGATTTAAATGAATCTACGAATAGATTGTTTATCTAATTTAAAGCATTCAACAAAACATCGTCTTCTTACGGAAAGTTAAAAGTGCCAACAGATGCGTTTCATAATTATTTAAGAGAACTTGAGACTATGTTTATTAATAATTTTGAAAAAAATATGAAACAAACGTCGGGTAGTAACTCTTTATGAAATTTTAAATAACATACATTTTGATTCTCCCTGCCCTTGTTTCCCAAAACAAAATCTAATAAAACTTTATTAGATTCAGGATATTTTCTACACTAAAATTTAATAACCGAGAATTTAGAAACGGTAAAAAATTGGATAAAAATAAAACACATGTAACTAAAGATTTTATTTTTATTTTACCCACACACTGACCTCTATAATTATGTTTTATCTAGATGTATTGCACAGTCAGTACCAATTTATAAAAAAAAAAAATATTTTATAAACGATACAATTTTAAACTACCACCTATAGTCAGAGCATATTCACAGTTCTCAATAGCATAGACACAAAAAAAGTTATTTTAATTTAATTTTATCGAAGAGGCAGCCCTGCGATTGCTGTGATATCGCGCAGTGCGAAAGCAATCACAACTGTACGCTTGAACATTTAGGCACATTTTAGCATGCAGCGGTTGCTGACGCGACGGAGTAGGCTATTATAGCAGTAGCTATTGGAAATTTTCTACTGAGTGAAGTATCTGTTACGTAGTAACTATTAAGTAATCTGTGGTATTGGGAACAAAGTATCTTTAAAAAGGAAATATTTTAGTCTGTAACTCCATATTATCCCTGGCGAATTTACGGTTATATTCTAACTCGATCGAACAGGGTGAGGTGACAAGACTCAGGTACTTTCTAAGATCTGATTAACGGTCTGTGAGGACAGAGGGACCGCGCTTTATGGGATGTAGTTTTTAATGTCTTTTTTACAAAATCTCAGGTTTGTTCTCCATTTATTTTAAGTCCCCTACTACATACTAAGATTTTTATTTTACGAAATACCAGTAATTAGTGCACACGCACTTCGGCTCCACCCGAAGCGGAAGGAGTCATTTGATGATTTTCCCACCAAAAAATTGGCCAAGCGCGAGTTGGACTCGCCCATGAAGGGTTCCGTAGTAGCTTCCCAAAATAACTTCGTTTTTCATAGTGTTGGTATGAATGAAAAAGTTATATTTATTGTATTTGAAAATGTGCTATATCTCAAAAACTTATACTGACTTTATCTCGTTCAAAACCAATTTTCGTTGAAAGTATTCATTAACATCTACAGCTTTTTTTTTTCTCTTAAAAGTTAGAGGAGGAGGGACATGTTTTACCACTTTGAAAGTGTTGTACCTTCAAATTTGAGATTAACTTAGGGAGAAAATGATTTTAGGAACCTCAATATCATTTTTAAAGATCTTTCTATCTATCACATAGGTTTGATGAAAAAAAAAACTTTTTAATTCCAGTTCCATGTATGGGAATCCCTCCTTAAGTTTTATTTTGTTTTTTTGTACGAAGCGGTTCACAGAATACATCTACTTAACTACGTAGCCTTAACAGTTTTGAAATACAATGACTGTGACATACGGACGAATACACACACAGACAGACATCCGTTTTTCGCTATTCTGCAACGGAACCCTACAAAAAACAAAAAGTGTTACCTTCAGTCTCTCTTTCTCATTCTCAGGCGGTCTGTCTACCCGGACAAGTTCGAGAGCATGTTCCTCTCCGGAGTGGCCAAACATGTCGTATCGGATCCGCGCCTCGTAGCCAGCCAATGCTTCAGTCAACAGAACCACCGCCTCCATCGAACGTTCTAGACGGCCGTCGTACGAGTTAAACCTGGAAATCGATTTTTGTATCTGTTAATGAAATGAAATTAAATATTTATTTTGTAAATTGGTTATAAATAACACTTTTACAAGTCTTTTTGTGTGTTTTAAGTTAAGCTAGATGAGGCCGGTGTTTCCTAACTGACTAGTCCTTCCAAAGGTTGTCTGGAAGATATCGCTTTCAGCGATAAGACCGCCATTGTAACCATAGAATAAGTAATATTTGTAAAATAAGTGTGTTTAACTTTTGGTGTACAATAAAGTATATTCTATTCTACTCTGAGAAGAAAAACCAAAACAAACTCAGAGGTCAGCGTCTCATTTAAAGTCCGTACCATTCGTATTGGTCAAATCATATTATGAGTAGCATAAAGATTCATGTCTGGAATTCTCTAATCTGGAAAACTCTTCTTTGAATGTATTCATTGTGGTTTTATTTGGTTACATTGCTTTTAACGTAACTTATCACTAACAGGCTACATCACAGATAACCACATTTTCCATAGATAAGCTATTCCATAGTCAGTTACTGTCACTTAATAGTGTTGCCAACGTAAATCTACAATAATCAACAATATCAAATGTGTAAGAATACTCTGGGTATCATATCGAATCAGAATAGTGTCGTGATTACTTTTACTTTTATTAGCTAAATTATGGCTCAAATATACCCAAATAGCACAAATGGGCTGCATAAGGGCTTTGGAGCGTATCCGATTATTACTTATGGTAATAGACGTAAGCGCTAGAGCGTCTACTACAGACTTAAAGCAGCCGCTTTAGCGCTATTTGGGCGCCATTTTATGCAACCTAAAGTTCCATTTAACCTGCACAACGGTTGCATAAAGGTTCCTTAATAGCTATAACGATTTATTAACGCTATACTAAAGCTCTCATAGCGCTACTTTTGAATGATTTTGAACTACTTTGAACGAATGAATTGATTATAGTTCTTTATTGTATGTCTTCAGTTGACATTACTTGTAATATTTTGGTAAAGTGTTTTCGTCGCCATCATGAAAATAAAACAAAAAGAAGTAAAAGTTTGTATTCTGTATTAGCAAGATATATAAAGATACTAAAAACGCTGTCCAGTTTACTGTAGATATATAAGATAATTTTCGAGTAATTTTAACGCGCTTTTATGATATTTCAAAAATTAACAAAAGGTATGTGATATTTTTTATTTGTTATACAGAATAAATTTTATTTCCGTATTTTTACGTGTCGATAACTTACTATTTGCAAGTGGCCGATTGTTTACCGGTACATTTAATGCACATTTAACTGAAAAACCAATGTATATCAACTCAATTTTGCAAGTGAATTATAAGTTTTCTTAAAACATCATGGCGTCATTGTAATGAAGTCATAACCTGCAGTTTTAGCTCTAATAACTCCCTTTTGAGAATCATAGCGCTAATTTTCACCCTTCTAACGCTTCCAGTGATTTTTGTTCCCCTAGTGCAACTCACAGCCACAAAAAGCTCCTATTTTCTTGTTTTTGAGGTTATAAGATGTAGTTACGTACTTATTCGTTTAGTATCCATTTCTATTGTTTAGTGTTTAGTGTTTTTAAATGTTTTATGATAGTTACAAAAGCGGCTGTAAAATGGCGAATGGATTGAGCCTGCAAGGAATGACTATTGCTACTAAAGGCCTTAGTTACACTGATGATTTTTTTGTAACTATAGTATGCATAAGAGTTTCTATTATTTCTATAATGAAACTTATAGTAGTATAATAGTGGTTACTATAACTATAACCTATAAAAGTTACAATGGAAACCACTGTACAGCTGTGAGTGGCAGAATGACCTTCGTAACTCTCATATAAAGGTGTAAGTGGTAAATGAGTTCTACCGTGGACTACTGTGAAGGCTAGGGTAGTATTTGATTCAGCTTATAGCACCTTAAGTAACTTTTATAGCTATAGACGTTTACGGATGCAGATATGCAACTTTGAACTGCTTTTCGAACCCTTAAAGCGCTATTTTACAGCCGAAAGTAACAAAATAGGCTGCAATTTCCACTAATGTGCTCGTTGGGTAGTAACTGTTTTGTCTTCGCAATTTCTTAAAATGTGAAATGGTTAATATTTTATAAACCGGCAATAGGAGTCGGGGCCTTGTGATGAGAAAGGGCGCAGGTTGGAACCCCACCCATTACAATGTTGATATGAACGCACTCCAGACACAAACATATTTAGCTTAGTTGGAGGGATTACGAAGAATCCTAGTACTGCGAATTGTTATAGACATACTGTATTAAAATATTGAAATAATTCGTGGGTATTAAGATTTTATCTAATAACTTGTATTAAATATGATGTTTAGTTATTGTATCGATTTGTGTTGACTTGAAAGGAGACATCCCCTTCACAACTCGTAATTTTATTTTTATTTTTTTATTTATTTAGGGACAAATAACAGTTACATAATAAAAACATATTAAATAAAATTCGTATAACTAATTAAACAATTATGCAACCCACACCATTGTCCACAAGTTAACAAAAGAAATGAAAGCTAGAATGAATCATTGTAGCTAAAAAGGAATTAATTAAAATAACATTAATAAATCCGTAACTAATTAACATATTATTAAATTAAATAGTTAAATCTCAGACAAGAGTTTACAAGCTTTTACTTTAAATTGCTTATTAGATAGACAAAATATATCGAGCCGTGTGAAGTGCGAGTTATATAATATATAACTCGCACTTCACACGGCTTATTTGCTTATCTTCACGGATATATTATGTCCACAATACGTCGCCGAGGCACGCGCACTCCGGCATTAGTTTTACAGGACTCTGTATGAAACAGACGAGGCACGCGCACTCCGCGCTGGATAACGGTTCTGGGTACTGTATAACATAATTTATTTGTTAAATCTGTACAGTCAAATCTGTTGTTGCATGGTTGTAATGGGAGCAATATCGCGCTAAAGACGACCGATTAAAGAATGTCAAGTCAGTCCACGTCCTTGACGAGCGAGGCCAGAAGGTGCCTGTTCACTCTTACTTTAAAGGCTGGTCATATGTGGAAGGGAACATAGAAGCCGGCAGAGTTCCACACATACAAGACTGACAGAGTAGCAATGTTTCGCCGATGAGCCAGTCTGTGAAGCTTGCCTACCAGTACCTCGTCGCCTATGACCCCTTGAGCTCTGCGCTCAAAGAGCAGCAAGCTGTTATTTTACTCAGCTATCCATATATCCTATATCATATATACAAATGGCTGTAATACATGGTATCCTGTATCATATATACAAATGGCTGTAATACATGGTGTATTACAGCCATTTGTATATATGATACAGGAGCGGACCTGTGCTTTATACATTACTAGCGACTGGGTGCAATGTACTAATAATAGGCATGTATTATACATTTAAACCTCACTTTTGAATTACTCTATCTATTGCTGAAAACTGTATTAGAATCCGTTGCGCAGTTTAAAAGATCTAAGCGTACAGACAGCGAGAGCAACTTTGTTTTATACTATGAATGTAAAGATTTTTTTTTATTATTGAAAATAGGTTCGCGTTTGACCACCATCTCACCTGATGGTAAGTGATGATGTGGTCGAAGATGGAGCACGCTAATCTAAAAGTAACCTATTCACTCTTGACTTATATTACTTATAGCTATCGGGAAACACGGACTCCGGCAGGGAATTCCACTCTTTCTCATTCATTCTTTAGTATATGTAGGTTATGCTATAACCTAGCTAAGAAAGCAGGACTTAACCCACCAGATTAGATTGTGCAAACCATAAATGACCTTTAGTTTGCAAGTTGGTCATTAAATAACACTTTTACACGTCATTTTTTCCTAAACTAGCTACCCTATGAAGAACCATCGAAACAAGCTCAGAGGTCAGTATCTTTTAAAGTCCATACAATCTGTACGACCGTACTGGTCAAATCGTATGAGAACCTTGTAGGTTAATGACTGAAACGATTTCTTGAGGATCGATGCACACAAATCTGAGTGGGCCTGTCCAGACAGTGCAAGCATTTGACAGAAAATGTATATTTCAACTTAGAACTATAAGGGACCCAACGATCTGACGAACAACACCAAGGTAAGGATAACAACACCAACGTTTGATTAGTCCGCAAAAGTACTCAAATTGACAGACCACCATGTTTATCCCAACGATTATACAACCTACATATTACCTATGTTATTAACTTGTATGTAAGTACACGACTTATGCCTCACTACAATGTCCTTTTTATATGCAATAAATTTATGATTATGAATTGAATTGAAAAACATTTATTCGGATAAAGACACACACCACAACATACAAAACAAAATAACATTATTTATAAAAACTTTTTACCAAAAAATTAAACCGACTCCCAAAAAACACTGCAAAGTGAAAAATAACTTTAATTTCGGTACTCGGTGTCTTTAGTTTTGTATTTTCGTTTTTGGCACCGACTTCCGAAATTAAAGTTATTTTTCACTTTGCAGTGTTTTTTGGGAGTCTATTTTTAATTTACCTAGTTACAAGAGCCTAAATGTCAACTACTTATAACCTTTTACAAAATATTGCTTTTCCCAATGCTGGGCCGTTAATTGTTGAGGAGTTCTCCTGGTACTTCACCATCAGCTCTACATCACCATATGCATTGTGACGAGCATAAAGTGCTTAACATCCATATTCAAGTAATCGAATCGCAATCCACTCAATACTTATTATTGAGTAGTTTCGGCGGCCATCTGTGGTCTTCATCATCAGTCCAACTTCCTCAAATGGTACTTTTTGAGAGCAACTGCACAAGTTACTATGATAAATACCCAAAACGTTATAGGTGTGCCTATAATATTTGAAGAGTTCCCCTCGATTTCTCCAGGATCCCATCATCAGATCCTGACTTTTATGAAAATGGGACCAATTTCGAAGTTTACCCTTTGAATCAAAAAAAGAATTTTCCAAATCGGTTCAGCCGTCTTCGAGTAATCGGTGATAATATTGCTCAAAAAAAAAAAAATATACGTGTCAAATTGATAACCTCCTCTTTTTGTCGTCGGTTGAAAAGAAATTGGTGAGCATGTCCACACCGAAAGGGTTAAGCGAAAATATACTTTAGTTAAGCGAAAACTTATGGTTTCGAAATTATGATTTTTTTTAATAATCTAGTCTAGTTATTTACACTAGATGAGCCTATAGCGCGATAGGTAGATTATTGCACTATGCTTATACCAAATTTCATTCGATTCGGTCCAGTACTTTTCATAACAGAGTGGTTTTGTGTCAAAAATATTGAAATTTCGGGTAATTTAAAAACACATAATTTCTAAACCATAAGTTTCCGCTTAACTAAAGTATGTTTTAAATGATCACTTATGATGCTCTCAAGCTGAAAAAAATCCTTGGACCACTGTAAACGGGCCACCCTGTATATGTCAATGCAATGATGTTACCTGTACATGCTGCCCGACACGTCTACTACCAAACGCAGTCTCTTGGGCTTGTCTGGCGGCGCACCCGGAGGAGGTTCCTGCTCTGTGCGACGCCGGTATATCGAGCGCTCTCCTGCGAGACCTGAACCAAACGTTTGTTCATTTATTAGGGAAAAAAACAGTTACATGGTGGACATCCCACCCATACGCACTAAACGTTTTAGGAATACCTTCATTGTACGTACGGCTAAGGAGTGGAATTCCCTGCCGGAGTCTGTGTTTCCCGATAGCTATAACCTGGGGGTCTTTAAGTCAAGAGTGAATAGGTTACTTTTAGGTAAGCGTGCTCCATCTTCGACCACATCATCACTTACCATCAGGTGAGATGGTGGTCAAACGCGAGCCTATTATCAATAAAAAACATGTTAAGATGATACATTAATGTTCTTAAGATGTATAGGTACGTAACCCTCTTATTGTCCAGGGATTTATCAATAACATATTGAGTGGAATACGAAAACGGATTTATAAAATTGGACGGTTAGTTTGTTACATTTTTATCAGAATTTAGATGCCAATGCACTGATAGCGAGTGTTTAAATTTTTTACGTTATTGATTAAGCAACAGATATGAAGCGTCAATAGCCCAGTTGGTGTCAATTGCTAGTAATTTGGATCCTACCCACATTACTTGTTTCCTTTAAAAAAAAGCAACAGATATATGATATTATTCTGACTTCAACAGAACACACAGTGAACAGAACCTCTTCAGAATGGAATATATTATTGTACATTTTATTATTATTTGTTATTTATAAAGAGATAATAGGAGTCAACTATCTTACTTTCTACTATCCTATCATACTAATATTATAAATGCGAAAGTTTGTGAGGATATATGTATGTTTGTTGATCTTTCACGCAAAAACTACTGAACAGATCTCAATGAAATTTTGGTAAGTAGATAGTTGACATCTTGGAAGAACACATAGGCTACTTTTTATCCCGGATTTCCCACGGGATCGGAATTTACGCGGAAAAAACCTCCCACGCGAACGAAGTCGCGAGCAAGAGCTATGGCCTGTTTTTTAATCTCAGAATTGATACATGCAAATGTCAAGTTTAGAAATAATGTTGCCCGCTCTTTTGGTTGGAGGCTATACCGGATGATATTTTTTACCGTTTCAAAAATAATATGGTGTATTGTGTAAAGGGAACAGAAGCCATACACAAGAATATTTGATGCGCGAGCGGCTCATGCGTGGAAATTCATTGATAAATTCTGTTCATTTAGTAGGGTGCGTATAATTCGAATTTCGATATTTTTTTATCGATTTATAATATTTTTTAGATTTCTGTTTATTGTTCTATTATTAAAAGTTTACTTCAAATGAGTAGTATTCATTGATAGATTATTTTTTCGCCTTTTTTTTTTGCTTTGCCATAGGCTTCAACTCCATTCGCATAACATACCCTAATTTTTTTCCAAGTCAGTAAAAAAAGTCGTTCGGTATTCACCGATGCGGGAGCGGTACGATTTGCCGCAGACTTGACAATAGAAATCTGCGGTAGTAGATGTTGATCTGCCTCGATGTGTGATTGCTAAGAGAGCAATTCAGCGAGTGACATTACGCTGTATATGTCTGAGATAAAATGGAGCATTGGAGAACATAATTATGTCTTTTGCATTTTCGATCAGTCAACCAAGGGTGTTAAAATATAAGAATCAAGTCAATTAAAAGAAACGAAGCTATTAACGTCACCGTGTATTACCTTCTATAATCTTGCCGTCATCTAGTTCCCCGCTAGTCTGATGCCTGCTCCAGTGACGTTCTTTCTTCTTGGCCTGAAGTTCAGCCAGCACACCTCTTAAAGCTCCTATCTGTAAAATGAAGAATAAATTGATGATAGAAAATATCTATCTAATACTATAAAGCTGAAAAGCTTGTTTGTTTGTTTAATTGTGCTAGGGTTGTGTTTTTATCGTAATAAGTCCACGGGAGCGAAATATTGCGTGACTGCTAGTTATTTTATTTATATATGTAACTAGTTTGTCCTACTCTACAGTCTTATCGATTTCTGAACTAAATTCCATCAAAATCGGATATATGGTTAAAACGTGAAAGTTTAACAGATTGACTGACAGATTTACACTCGGTTTCTGAAAGGCTGATTTAAGCAAAATTTGACTAATCGTCTGTTAAATCTCTTGTCAAGACCCATTCGCGTTGCTAAAAGTAATGTGACAACATTAACAGTTGAGTTAGTTGATAACCGAATTATTTTGGTCTGTTTATCGAGGCTAAGGCTCAGCTAGCAGAAAAAAAGTTGGGAATCCTAGCAAAGGTGAGACGGTACTTCACACCGGAACAGATGCTCAATCTCTATCAAGCCCAGGTTCGGTCGTGTATGGAGTACTGATCTCATCTTTGGGATGGATCTGCCATATACCAACTGGACGCGCTTGAGTCTATCGATAAACGGGCCAAAAGACTCATTGGCAACGATTCACTGGTCGAATCAAAACTCCAGAGCCTTGAACATCGACGACGAGTTGCAAGTCTATCGGTTTTCTATCGGTTACGTTTCGGGGAGTGTGCGATGGAATTACACAATCTAATTCCGCCAAGCCCGTTCCATCATCGGACTACAAGACAAACGGCGATGCGCCATCGTTACATGGTGGACATCCCACCCATACGCACTAAACGTTTTGGGAATAGTTTCATTGTGCGTACGGCCAAGGAGTGGAATTCCTTGCCGGAGTCTGTTTCCTGATCGCTATAACCTGGGAGTCTTTAAGTCAAGAGTGAATAGGTTACTTCTAGGTAAGCGTGCTCCATCTTCGACCACATCATCACTTACCATCAGGTGAGATGGTGGTCAAACGCGAGCCTATTATCAATAAAAAAAGCCTTCCACTGGGCTCTTTCTTGGACACTTCTTTTTATTCCAGAATTCTCACGAAATTTAAGTAAAATCGATTCCTTGCCAACGAAGTGGGACAGGCACAACTAGTAAATAAATAAAGAAATGAAAATTCGTCACTTCTGTTTACCTGTTGCTGCACGGCTCTATGGAACTGGCCATACAGTTTGGCATCAAACTCGCTCATATTGATCTCTTTAAGGCGCTCCTCGAAGGCTTTTCGGTTCATCTCCCGCGCAGCCTGCTTAACATGTTCTGGAACATCATCTTTTTCGGCATCTGAAAGCTGAAATATTTGTCCAGGATATTACTCAAACACAAACTCGAAGTATTTGCTACAATTTACAAGTACTTTTAGATCCTGTCCATGTCGATTAGAGAAAGATATGAAGCTTAGTTACACTTAGTTTAGGTCCGAAATGTATTTAGGATTTTTTTTTGTATTAATAATTATGATTTTATGTATTTCAGAACCAGGGTTCCATAAAATCATGTCAAATTAAGTATGATTGTAGTTCCAAAAACCACATAGATAAGTTAATAATTTGCTACTAAACACACACAACAGATTTTTTTTTGTCCGCTAACATCCTGACGATACTGCTGGAACTAACACGGACCCTGCTCATCATGAGGCCGTACTTTTAAATTAATATAAAGTATCAAAATTATACTACTATACATTGATACAGCTTCTGGGTTAGATAAGCAATCGATTCATGTATAACACTATTACAGCGCTGCAACCGTTAAACTGGGAGCCGACCCAAAATAGTTGAGAAAAAGCTAAGCAGATGATCGCTAAGCATATTATCATGATCGCTAAGCATATTACCATGATCGCTAAGCATATTATCATGATCGCTAAGCATATTATTATGATCGCTAAGCATATTATTATGATCGCTAAGCAGATGATGATTCATAAATTCAATTAGAAAACAATATTTATAGTTCAAATAAGGCCTTACCTGATGTACATCGTGTCCTTTATCCAGTCGGTAAGGCCCGCCCTTACCGCCTAAACCCGCAGTGTCTCGCCCCCCGGTTCCGCCCGCCCAAGTGTTGCCACCCACGTGCGGATCATTATTAGGATCCTCCTTGCCATGTTTAGGAGATGAAGTGTCTTGACTGAAACAAATATAATTAATAAATTAATACACACACACTTACAACACGTCCATATTCAATGAATCAATAACTTTATTAACACACACAGTATAAAACCTAACGGTAAGTGACAAATGCATTTATAAAAAACGCACACACTCTTAGAAAATAAATGGATTGATCGATTTGGTTGGTTGATATCACGACTGTACTCCTCCAGTGTTATGCTAGTGAGTACCAAAGATGCACTTTTATTTCGCACTTATATTAGCTTAGCTGCCCACGGGTTCGCTCGCGTGATAAGTTTTTTCAGCGTTAATAAAGTAGCCTATGTCACTCTCCAGCCCTTCAAGTATATCCACACCAAAAATCACATCAGTTGCTCCGACTTGACGTGAAAGAAGGACAAACAGGTTTTTTTTAAATTCTTTATCTCCTATTTAATTAATATTTAAAATTGACAATTCATTTATTTAGTTAAAATATGCTATAGGTAAATTTATTCTAATAAAATATATTAATTACTCAATTTTCTTTGACAAACTTAGTATTAGGGCAGTTATTTGAAATCTCAACACCTGTTGTAAAATTTTTGAATCAATTTTATTTTATCTAATTTTAAATGTAAATAAATAATTCGTATTACAATATTTTTAATTTTTTTTTGTCTCTGGCGAGCTTAATACTGGGCAACTAACGCGCTTATTGGTGGCAAACTGAAAACCAGCGCTGGGTGTCTCTCGCCCAGCAAATACTGAGTTTGTAACCCTTTCGGCTCCTTAGCCAAAGGGAAACTTTTTCATAAATCAATCCTAAGGGATTGATTTATGAAAAAGTGAAAAAGCGTAATGTTTGATCAAGCCACAATATGTCCACATTAGTTCAGCGGTTCAGCCTTGAAAGCATAACAGACAGATAGACAAGCCTTCGCATTTATAATAGAACCAGATGTCGCCCGTGACTACGTACTTATATGTCCGCGTGGACATTTCGCACATTTACCCAGAAAAAAAGCAGCTTCTGTTGTTCTGATATATAAGCTATAATACTGTGAAGTTTCATCTGAATTCGTTCAGTTGTTTTTCCGTGAAAGAGTAACAATAATAATAATATATTCCACAACTTTCACACAACGCCATCTACTCTCAAACTAAGCAGAGCTTGTGCTATGAGTACTAGACAACCGATAAACATACATATATATTTCTAAATACATACATATCTATACTAATATTATAAAGCGGAAGAGTTTGTTGTTTGTTTGTTTGTTTGTTTGCTTGAACGCGCTAATCTTCGAAAGTACAGGGTGGATTTGGATGAAATTTGGTATGAAAGTAGCTTGATGCTTGAGGAAGGTTATAGGCCACTTTTTACGCGACTGCAAAAAAGGAGAGTTATGTTTTTACCGTGATAGAATCCACGGGAGCGAAGCCCCGCGTGAGTACTAGTTATAGATAAATTACACCCAGACAAAGAATAAATGATCGTGCTCATCACACAAACATTTGTCCTGGGTGGGATTCGAGCCACGACTGCGCATACCAGTCAGGGCCACTAACTACTAGACCAACAGGCCTGTCAAACATAAAATGTCATGTCAAATCCGTCCTCATTAACTTTCGCATTTATAATACTGGCTTCTGCCCGCGACTTCGTCCGCGTGGTTGGGTTTTCCCGCTTTAATTCCGATCTCGTGGGAATTCTGGGATAAAAAGACGAAGATTAGATTATTTCGTAATAGAAATAATCATCACCAATTCGGTTGAAGTCCAGTAGTAAATCGTAGCGATATTACCGTCCTGTCTCCACATTCATCATTTATTACATCAATGAATGAGTCACCACATGGCAAAACTATCACAAGGGCCATTAAGCGTCAATAGCCTAATGGCTAAGGTGTCGACTTGTGATCGAGAGTTCGCGGGTTCGAACCCCACCCATTACACTATTGACGTGAACCCACTCCGGACACAAGCATATTTAGCTTAGTTGGAGGAGTTAACAAGATTGCTAGTAATATGAATTCTACCCACATTGCCAGTTATCATAATAAAAAAATAGACTCGCAAGACACTCGCCGTAAGACCCGACATACATTACGTCTTAGCGAGTATCCCATACCGGTAACCAAAGATATATTACAAAACAAATATGTAAGTATCATTCACCAACCATGCCTGTCTATGGAATTATAAGACTTACTCACCCGCTATGTCTGTCTATGGTCATCTGTATTTTCTTAAGCGCCTCCTTGGATCTGCCCTCAAGGACACCCTCTGTGGGTAGACCACTCGCGTGGAGCACCTCTAGTAACGTGTCAGCCAAGTCTTTGCTGTAGCGGTCGAAGTCGAACACGTTGCCTATCGCAGTAGCTAAGTCTTCATGGGGATATTTCTGGAAATAAAATGGAGTGAAAATGTAAAAAAAATATTGGAATATTCATTCTCACAGTTCATTTAGAGCGGCAGAGACTAAAAAGGTTGAAGTCTACCCTAAAATTGTAAAAAATAGTTTTGCCTGAAGGACTGTTGAATTGTACACATATTTAACACGAAATTACTTTGAAGAAAGTTGTTTGTCTTCTTTTTTCTTTCTCTTTTGTCTTCGTTTTGGGATCGCCAACAAAAGATACAATATAAATCACAATGAATACAGAAAATATTATTTTAAAAGTGCTTATACGGTAAGTAAGTACGTAAAGTGAGTCCTATTTTTTAGAGAATTATAAAAGTTATCACCCATGGGACATCTTCAAAATGTGTCTGTCCTTTCGGGGAAAGACCAGAGCGTGTGGATTTCTGTCATCTCTAAAACCATACCTTTCCGTTTATCACCATTAACACATAGAAGAGGCATGTTGCAGCAACAAGTAGATAGACTGTCGCGCGTCATATTGCGGACATTAAAGCCTCGTCCCCACTAGGAACAATTGTCGAGCGACATGTGTCCCCGGAGACATCGGGCGATGTCGTCCTACATCGCCCCACGTCGCCCGATGTCTTGTCTCCGTCCACATCAGTTCAGTCGAACCTATCATGTCTCCGGAAGAGGTAGTGTTGTACAGTGCGGCTTATATAATGATGAATGCATCAAGAACAAAAAAAATCGGTTGTCTGTAAAGTCGATTTACTGACGATAGTTGAACGTGACAACGTCTTAAGAAAATACTGATGGAATGGTTGCATTTTTCAAAAGAAAATTTTAATTTTACATCACTATTACTGCACTTCTCATGACAATGGAAGAATCCCTACACAGTGACGTCATCTCTTAGCGTTTTATGATAGCCTAGTACTTGACTCGTTGAGTCATACATAAATGTCAAAGAATCCCTACACAGTGACGTCATCTTTTACCGTTTTATGATAGCCTAGTACTTGAGTCGTTGAGTCATACATAAATGTCAACTTGTAGATCCAATTTGATTTGCTTTGGAACGCGCCTCAGAGCGAGATAACGCCGCATGAGTCATGTATTTTCGTGCGTGCAGCCAGCTTCATCGAATTATAAGACGTTGTCACGTCAAAAGAAGAGAAGATGGTGGATTAAACAGTACTTGCGAAACAAAACAAGTGTATTTAATGATCTCAGTGTCCTAGACGGCTCATTCCTTTCACGCTTCCCACGCGTCATGCTTCTTATTTAAATTTTTATAATGATTATTCTTTGCATCCCACAAATACTCATAGGAGCGATATAGTTCAATAAGTCGCAGCACTGTGTCATTCGACCACATTGTCGCAGGTTGCACGCACGTCCACACTCTATCACTACTCTTCATCGACTGTGCGACAAGGAACAGTTTCAACAATGTCGCGGCGATGTCGTCCGACGCCGCACGACATCGCCCGATGTCACCGGGGACACATGTCGCTCGACAAATGTTCCCAGTGGGGACGAGGCTTTAGTCTCCGCTTGTATTTAAAGCGGAGACTAAAATAAGGGAAATGATGTTACTTACCTTTTGTCTGTTGTCAGGGGTAAACCTTGGGCAGAAGACCAGGGAGTGTGGGATTCTTACCTCACTAAAACCACCACGGTGATCACCATCAGCACATAGAAGAGGTAACGGTCCTCTAAAAAGACAACTTCGTAAGCCCAAAAAGACCACTTCGGAGCCCAAAAAGACCACTCCGTGAGCCCAAAAAGACCACTCTGAAGCCCAAAAAGACTACTCTGAAGCCTAAAAAGATCACTTTATAGCCCGATGTAACTAACCTGTAAATGTTTGACAATATTGACGAGCTCTCTGGTCGAGTAAGGGTAAGTCAGCTGGCCCTGGTCAGCCTTATCTCGAAGTACCGCGAACGCTTGCACCAGTTTCTTCATCACGTCTTGTGGTACATCCGGACCGTAGGAGCGAAGGAGCTCCATTTCAGACTCCACTGATGGATTGTCGACCGCGTGACAAGAGAATAGGTCACCTGGGTAACAAACATACTTATAGACTTCTGCTTGCGACTTCGTTCGCGTAGGAGAAGATTCGTTCCAGGGAATTTCCGAATAAAAAGTAGCGTATTTATTTATTTTATACTTTATGGTACACCTTACAATATTTATTTGGATAAAAAAGGTAAAACTAGTGTATAATCGGCGGTCTTATCGCACAAGGCGATCTCTACAGACAACATTTGTGTATTGTGTTATTCCAGGAGGTCAACTATCTATTAACCAAATTACACAATATCAAAAAGAGTAACAAACATCCATACATCCATCCACAAACACACACTAAACTAAACTTTCGCATTTATAATATTAGTGAGAAGTAAGGTAAGATTACGGGTCTAATTTTCGACGTACTTATAGATCGTGGATAACTCAAGCAGGCGTTTTACATTCAATATTATTAGCCCGTTCCATCGTCGGACTACAAGACAAACGGCGATGCGCCATCGTTACATGGTGGACATCCCACCCATCGTGCACTAAACGTTTTGGGAATACCTTCATTATGCGTACGGCTAAGGAGTGGAATTCCCTGCCGGAGTCTGTGTTTCCCGACAGCTATAACCTAAGGTCTTTAAGTCAAGAGTGAATAGGTTACTTCTAGGTAAGCGTGCTCCATCTTCGATCACATCATCACTTACCATCAGGTGAGATGGTGGTCAAACGCGAGCCTATTATCAATAAAAAAAAACCTCTCGAAATGGTGAAAAAAATATCATCGTAAGGAAACTGATCAGTAATAATCCATGACTCGAGACACCAATCAATCTGCACCAAGATTTCGTGGTAGTCACACTCTGAACTTCTCCTGTATCGTGAGTGGGCTTACAACCATATGTTCACATAAATTCAGAAACACCAATTCCCAGACCCAGAACAACGCATTCAAACATTTATTCCGGAATCGAACCCGAAACACTGCGCCATCCGTGTCATAAAACCGCTCACTACCTTTTTAGAGAACACTGCGACCAGCAGTGGGAACATTATAGGCTACTAGCTTTTCCCGCGACTTCGTTCGCGTGGGAGGTTCTTCTCGCGTAAATCCCGTGGGAATTCCGGGATAAAAACTATCCTATGTCCTTCCTAAACTTTTCCCATACCAAGTTTCGTCTAAATCGGTTCAGCGGTTTAAGCATGAAAAGGTAACAGACAGACATACAGGCTTACTTTCGCATTTATAATATTGGATTGGATGGATTTATTCCACTACAGTATTAAGAGCTTAAAGAGATTTGCACAAAGGTTGAAAGGGATGCATTTTATGATTTAAATGAAGTTACAAAATCTTACCCAAAGACGCGAAGAAATCATTCCCCAAGAACGGGAACCCTGGTCGATTAGCCAGCACAATCATTCTAAAATTGTCATGCACTGGTATGAAACTGGATACATCACCGCCTGAACTTTCCAGCATATGCTTTGGCACTATCCTTCGGCCATCACTGAGAATCATTTCTCCATTTTCCACTAAAGTCTTCAAGATACAGGTTACATGAGTTGGGGCTTTATCTGCCTCATCTACTACTAAGACATGACCGTATTTAACTGCCTTCACTAACGGAGAATCTTCGTAGACAACTACACCATCCTTAACAGTTGGTTGCACTGTCAAGGATTGGACAGTTGTATCTCTATGCAGCTGTATGTACTCTCTAGGTCTGTTTAACAGCTGCAAAAGTCTATCAGCTATCTTATTCTTTCCGACACCCTGGTTACCGACTAAGAGTAAGTGGTTGCCGAGCAAAAAGTCCTGCAGCAACCATTCGAGCAACCGCATATGTTGTGGAACGTCGTAGAACAGAATATCTGGGACTTTGGTTAAGGCATCAGTTTTGAAGATCTCTGTGCTTGTGTTGCCGATAGTTAGAACGTTGTTGTTTACTGAGCATTTGACTTTGAATTCTGCTGGTTTGTTTCCGAAAATTCCGGAGCGTCTTGGTGGGTCGATGCCTAACCTTTGAGAAGCGCCATCTAGCGCTCGCCTAGCTAAGCTAGGCAGGAACTTGGCTAAAAATGTTTGCTGCACGGTTTCGTAAGCGGAGTCTGTGGGGTACTTGGACATTCTGCTCGCTATCCTGAGGAGCTGGCGTGTTGATAGAGAGGATGAGAGGTTCTTTAGAGTACTGTCTTCTGATTTTCGAAGTTCGTCTGCTAGATTTATGATTGAGTGCAGTGGGTTCGATATTTCGCCGTACTGAAAATAATTGTAACAAAAAATTTAAATTAATTGTATAAACAAAAATATCGTTTGAAAATCACGGCTCATTTTAATAATTTTAAATAAAATAAAATAAAATAAAATAAAATGCATTTAATTCAAGTAACTTAACTCATATTATAAGATTAACAACACACACACCAAATATTATTTTCAAAGAATAAATTATAATTAAAATGACAATTACAAAAAAAAGAAAAGAACTAAATGAAATAAAAATGTCAATAAAAAAACAATAAAATGAATAAAATAAAATGGTCATAATAATTTTTTCTATAATTAAAAATGCTATAATTGAATAAAAAAAAAGATATACATTATTAATTTTAAATAAATAATTTTAAAACATAATCAAATTTTTAGTTATATGTAGATCTCCGCAATGTTTAATATACGATTATTCCCGATGTCCACCACTTGTCTGGCCACCACTGGGGGACAGCGAGACAACTTTGAAACATTATTCTCGTTGTCCACCACTGGGGGACAGCGTCACAACTTTGTAAGACTCTATGCAGCTTTTAAAGGTACCATCACATAAGAAATGATGAATCTCACACATTACATTTTTGGCTTCTTCAACATAAAACACTACAATTCGGTTGCAGTTATATGAAAAGTCTGCTAAAAAAAAGAAATCTTTTGGAATATGGAATTCTTCCACATTTTTGCATTTAAGTCTTTTCATTCCAGCGATTGTATTTCTATGTCTGTATAAACTTGACTTGATGCTTTGAAATGACGGTATGTTTTGAATCAAACTCGGTATGACTTTGAATAGACTCACCATAGGTGAGTGTCGGCCACCAGTGGTGGCGAATGGAAATAATTTACAAAGTTGTGACGCTGTCCCCCAGTGGTGGACAACGAGAATAATGTTTTAAAGTTGTCTCGCTGTCCCCCAGTGGTGGCCAGACAAGTGGTGGACATCGGGAATAATCGTTAATATACGGACAATCTACCCTGTCGGCAATCATCCTCAGGACTGTGTTAGTGCTGCCCCGCAGCCTGCGCACTAACGAGGCGGCGCGCTTTCTCATTATAGTGTGGAAGTTGTCCACGCGCGCCTCCGTGAACATGCCTGAGGCGCTGCAGTAGCGAGGCAGCCCCATCACCGCCCTGAAGGCGTTATTGTACTGGACGCGGAGTGCGCTGTACGATGTCTGAGTATATCTAGCCCACAGACTGCACGTGTAGAGGGAGGTACAGTACGCTCGAAAGAGCGTAACTTTCACCCCCTCGGAACAACGCGCAAATCTGCGAGCCAGCATATTCGCTCGGATCGACAGCGCCCTCCGCTCCCGTTCCATATTTTACTTTGGTATCATAATCTTTGTCAAAACATGTCAGCTACAGAGGCGTTGAAGCGTCAGTAGCCTAATGGAGTCGGAGTTGTGATCGAGAGGTCACAAGTTCGAACCCCACTCATTACATTGTTGACGTGAACCCACTCCAGACAAAAGCATATTTAGCTCAGTTGGAGGGGTTAATAAGATTGCTAGTAATGTGAAATCTGCTAGTTCTCTTAGATAAGAAAAAAATAAGTTTGCAGCACACATAAGATCTAAAGAATGCAATGTTGATTTTAGTTTCACATAACAGTTAGTATTGTTTCGACAATGGAAAGAAATCCATGGCACATTCTTAAGCCCATCAAATATAAATATAACATGATTTAGACCTTCTGTTGAGGTGTGGCCTCAACTCTTGCGGGTTCTAGTTAGGTTTCAAGGGGTTGACCAAAATTAATGATTTATTTTCCTCTGGATTACAAAAATTTATTGCTACTAAAAATTATTCGGAATATTACAATGGTTTGGAATTATGTTCAAGTGGGGTCGAGGCGAGAGGCAGAAAAAAGGGGCGAGCTGGCGCCGTCATGTGCTTATATACTCCTCAATCAGTGCCTCCTATCGGTGAGTTGACGAACTATTCAACTTGCTTGACGGGTGACGTAGGCGCATGTCAGTTGTGTAGATATCATGTTCTTCATTGCGCCTCCTGCCAATGTCGGTAGATGGCGCTGTCCTCAAAACCTTCTTAATTTAAAAACGAAGGATTGGCGAGAAAGTACTGTACAATGAGATTTGCTCGATGCATATTCGATTTGTTCGTGAATCGATGCACTAAACTCTCCACGTAAGTGTTGAGCTTGTAGCTCCTATTCAAGAACCAACCTTGTAATAACTTGTAAGGAGTGGAATTCCCTGCCGGAGTCTGTGTTTCCCGATAGCTATAACCTAGGAGTCTTTCAAGTCAAGAGTGAATAGGTTACTTTTTAGGTAAGCGTGCTCCATCTTCGACCACATCATCACTTACCATCAGGTGAGATGGTGGTCAAACGCGAACCTATTCATAATATTTAAAAAAAATGGGTTAAGTACTAAGATAAGATAAAGCAATTTCTTTACTAACCAATAGAGTCTTGTTAATTAAAAATAAATTAAATTAAATATTACCATAACTGTACAAAGACCACTCACCAAGCTGTTAATGATGAAGATCTCTTCCGCCTTACTCAAGTTCCTCATCTCGTGGAAGATAAAGAGGCTCAGGATCTCGGGAGACAGCCACTGCTGGCCGCGACCTATGACTGGAGGCTCTGCTAACGCTACGATCCTGAAAAGACGGCGCAAAGACTTTGTAGACAGTACAAATCAAATCAAATCAAATCAATTTTATTTGTGTAACATAGGTAGTGAATACAGTTCTTAAATTAAAGATAGGTCGCTATGTTATGCCAAGAGGCGTACAAATATTTGGTTGCATGTGAAATAAACAAAAAAAATATTAATCATGCGAGAGGTAAATACAAATTATTTGATAGGTATAATATGTCAATATTCATAAGTCTACATTAGTTTATCATTCAAAAATTCATCAATCGTATAATAACATTTTTCAATTAACAACAGCTTTAATTTTGTTTTGAATTGTGTAGCATTCAATTTTTACAATATGCTTCTTACTTATCTTACTGCAAATTAATGACCGGGTGCCCAAACAAATCGTCTTTGACAAAAAATACAGAATCCAACTGTACGAGGATCACCGCTGCGAGGGGCTGTGTCCTTCTGAGGTGCGTGTCTTCACTGATGGCTCCAAAACAGGTACTGGTACGGGTGCAGGAGTCTTTTCGGAGGATCTCAACATTCGTATAGCCAGACCTTTGGGGGTCTACAACACAGTGTTCCAGGCCGATTGCCTGGGAATCTCACTGGCAGCTTCGGCCATCATAAACAGGGAAGTTGAGGACCACTCAATACGTATACTTTCGGACAGCATGGCGGTCCTGCAGCCACATAGTTAACTCCGGGCTGATCTTGGAGTGTCACAATCTCCTTAACCAGGTTGGTAGACACAACAATATAACCATTCAATGGATCAAAGGACACAGCGACTCCCGAGGCAACGATGCAGCGGACGAACTCGCTAGAAGGGCGTCGAGTATGGCGATTATGGGACCAGAACCCATTGCACCACTCCCCTTCGGTTATCTGCGTCACCTGGTAAGGAAACGCACCAGAGACCTACACCACAAACTATGGGAGGACCATGGTGAGTGCAGGCAGGCCAAAGAGGCTCTCCCGACCCTTGATGGCCGCTTGTCGAAACAGGTCCTTAGACTATCTAAACCGCAAATGCGGCTGGTGACAGCCGCCCTTACCGGTCATGGATCATTTAATAAACACCTCTATCTAATAGGAGTCACAGACAGCCCACTCTGCAGAGCCTGCATGGAGGAGGACGAAACAGCAGCACACCTGCTACTAAGCTGCCCTGTAGTCGCGGATTACAGGACTAAATACTTCGGCAACCCAGGTACCTCCCGAGAAATGGTAAGCAAAACAAGGGCGTTGCTCGCCTTCCTGGAGGAACTGGCATGGATTGAGTGAAGAGAAATCTTACCCCTTACGCAAAATACGCGCATGGTCGTGGAGTTGCGGATACCTGCCCGACATACATACATACTTATCTTACTTCTTACTAATAATAGGCAGCTGTCCGACTGCTGGCGAGTAAACGACTAACTATCGGCGATTTACTCGCTCAAGAAACGTACAATGAAATATACATTAAACGAAAGAGATGCATATATTAATAGTTGCTCTCTGACTGTTCACACTGCCGGCGACTACTCGCTCACTAGTTGTGTCGCTGAGCGACAATAGCTGTCAAAGATAACACTCGCTCAGCGATCACTTGGCGGTTAGAACTCACGCTGAGAGACAAACCAGATGATAGCTCAGCGACTAAACTATCGGAACAACACACTCGCTGCTCGCCAACTCGTTTTCAGATTCTAGCTCTGATCGCTATTCGTTCATCGTCGGCGGTGGGACAACTGCCTTATAAATGCGAAAGTTTGTGACGATGGATGTATAGATTGTATGGACGCTTGTTATTTATTATATAATGTATATATATATAATCTTTATTGTGCTAAAAATAGTACATAATTCTTAGTTTAATACACCCTAGACCCCACACTAGGATTCCCTGTGTCGTGGGGCCTAGTCTCTTTCCGTCGGGGCGACTCATAGTATGTACAATATATTATTGACTAACGAAAAACTCTTAATTTACTTAAGGAAAGCTTTACTATGAAATTTATTATGAAATTAAAGAAAAAATAAAAAAGCAATTATGGCCTGATCCTAAAATTAATAACAATAATAATAAAAAAACAAGAAATCTACATATTAGTGTTAGTGTATATGGAGTGTAGCTGTATTGTGGTGGGTGTGTAGGTGAATGTGAAGTGTGATCATACTACGTTTTATTGCGGTATGTGTAGGATTGCCTCAGTCTGTGTGTAGTCTAGACTTAGTAGCCATTTGCGTATTGTACACCTTACAATACACTTAAATAATAAAACTAATAGGTAATAGTTTTAAACAATGTATAAACAGTGTATAAACAATGGGCGGTCTTATCGCACAGGGCAACCTTTGGATGGACAGAAATTAAAGAAGATATATTTAGGGCTGTCAGTGTACAATATCATACATAATTCTAATTAAACATAATAATATAAAATACATACCACAAAATATAATAATATATAAAAATATACTATACAAAAACTACTGAACGGATCCGAATGAAACTTGGTAAGTAGATGGTTGAAGTCCTGGAATAACTCATAAGCTATTTATATTTTTATCCCCGAATTCCCATGGGATCGGGATGTACGAGGGAAACCTCCCATGCAAACGAAGTCACGGGCAGAAAATATCTTACCTGAAAGCCGGGTGTATCTTCTTGACCCCGTTCCTCTGTAGCTGTTCCTCCGTAACTCCAGACTGCAGCAGCTCGTCGTACCGGTCATGTCGTAGCAGTCGCGTGCCGTCGTGCAACTGTAACTCTCTGTCGTGGACTAGCCTGAATGTGAAAAAAGAATAATTAAAATATGAACAACTAGCACTTTAACCGCTAGGTACTTCATTCACGTGGATGTGGAAATAATTTATATTTAATTATTTTTATTTTATTAACCGACTTCTAAAAAAGGAGGAGTTTCTCAATTCGGATGTTTGTATTTTTTTTTTTTTTTTTTTTTTATGTTTGTCCACGCATAACTCCGTCGCTTGCCAACCGATTTGAAAAATTCTTTTTTTGTTGGAAAGGGTATACTTCCCAAATGGTCCCATGAAAATTTTATCGAAATCGGACGAGCCGTTTCTGAAAAATCAAAAAAAGTCGAAAAAAATAATTTACCTTGATGATCTTTTCGTTTACTCTGCATTGCGTTTTTTGTTCGCGCATAACTCCGTCATTTACGAATCGATTTGGAAAATTCACTGACCCACTAAAAAGCGCGAAAATAAAAACTTTTTTGCAAAAAATAAAACCGACTTCCATATCAAAACACTACAAAGCCAAAAATAATTTTAATTTCGGAAGGCGGTGTGAAAAAAAAAAGAAAATACAAAACCAATAACACCGACTGGTACCGAAATTAAAATTATTTTTGGCTTTGTAGTGTTTTGATATGGAAGTCGGTTTTATTTTTTGCAAAAAAGTTTTTTTGATAATAGGCTCGCTTTTGACCACCATCTCACCTGATGGTAAGTGATGATGTGGTCGAAGATGGAGCACGCCTACCTAAAAGTAACCTATTCACTCTTGACTTAAACCCCTAGGTTATAGCTATCGGGAAACACAGACTCCGGCAGGGAATTCCACTCCTTAGCCGTACGCACAATGAAGGTATTCCTAAAACGTTTAGTGCGTAATGAAATGAAATGAAATGAAATGAAATGAAATGAAATATTTATTTTGTAAATTGGTTATAAATAACACTTTTACACGTATGGGTGGGATGTCCACCATGTAAAGATGGCGCATCGCCGTTTGTCTTGTAGTCCGATGATGGAACGGGCTTGGCGGAATTAGATTGTGTAATTCCATCGCACTCTCCCCGAAATGTAACCGATTATAGACTATAGCACTCACCAATAATGCACCTTATTACTAACGGGAAACAAATAGAATTGGATCATTATTTCCGGGGATTACCCCCTACATACAAACACAAACTTACAAACAAATTTTACCTCTTTATAATATAAGTATAGATATTTTTCTCCTGATACAGAGTAACTTAAAAAAGCAATCATTTCATGTGTTCTTTGTTACAGATTGACTCTTATCTAAAACGTAATTTTATTATTACAGATACAGACAGACCATTAGAAAATGCAGTTTTTTTTACCCGAAAGTTACATTTCCAGAAATTGATAAATTCACACAGTTTCGTGGAGAATTGGAACGCCTTGCAGCAATTACATTAATATATAAATATATTGCATTCACGTAACATATTCAAATCAAATCAGAATTATTTTATTTTACATAGGCCAACATGGGCACTCATAAAACGTCACAAGTTAGTGCACGGTTCGAAATTGGTCGTTGCATTTGCGTTTTATTTATATCACAAAAGACCTCGAGCGATCACAGAGCACTAACATGCGCCTGCGCACCGACGCAGATGCAAACATACGTATACCTGTCGCCAAATAACTTGGCAAGGTTTTGGCGTAGTGGGGGTAAGTTCGCGCATCGTACACTTAGTGGAAGAAAAAAGTGGTCACTTTTACTGCTTGCCATTATTCTATGGTTATTGCCATAATTTATTTTTAATCATATCTGTTCAGAAGAATGTTAAAGAAAGAAGAGGAATTCATTCGTTAATTCGGTATTATAAATAAAATAGATATAATACATAAATACATTTAAAAGTGAAAAAAAATGTATTAAAAAAAACATTAAAAATAATATGTTCTCGTCGTCACAATTAGTTACTAAAACTGCTACCCCTTTTATTCTTCTTTTTTCCTGGTGTCCTAAAGACAGTGACGAATTCGGAATTTCAACCTTCCTTAACTATAGTGTCTAACTGTCTCTCTAACGTTTGAATAGTCTGCGTAAAACGGTATTTGGTCCTGGCATTGTAATCAACGTAACAAAAACTAAATTTAAAACAACAACTCGTAACAAAAACAAACGGTAAGTGCAACTTTCGTTATGCAAGTGTATTCGGGAGCAAATTGAACGAGAACTACTGACGCACCAATCGCGCGCTCGGGGCGGCGCTACGTCATACCCCGCGTCCCGCTGACAACCGCTGACACCTAAAAATCGACTTCTGCGCATTGAACGACTCTTTCCAAGTTATTTGGAGATAGCTATACTATGTTGTTGCGATCAAAATTTTTTTCTTGTCTTCGATGCTTTCCGGTCGTGTACGTTCAGGTATATCGTAAAGATCCTTTCCAGAACCACGTTTTTATTTTTGTTAGGCTCGCGTTTGACTACTATCTCACCTGATGGTAAGCGATGCTGTGGTCGAAGATGAAGCACGCTTGCAAAAATTAACCTATTTACCTTGAATTTAAGAATAAAATCTCATATCTATTTTATTTATTTAGAAAATCATGTTAATCTGCGCATCGACTGAAACCGGTTTCTCCCATCACAAGGCTGAACAATTTTGTATTGTTAATAATCAATAAATGTTGCATACTTTAAATGAATTAATGACCCTTCTGTTGCGGCAACTTACCTATGCAAAACAGCTAGTGTGCTAGCATGTATCCTATGAAGCCCATCTAGAACAGCCATATGCCCCTTCAAAGCCGCTTCGACCAACGCCGAGTTCCTCCACACCGTGTCTCCATTATCCAAGGTCGTTCGCTGCTGGACGAGGTCTCTAGCTGTCATGTCCTGGTACAGGACTATAGGCTCTATTGTGTAGCCTAATAAGGATGACAGTTGCGAGACTAAGAGGCTTTTCCCGCAACCTTTAGGACCTATGAACAGAATATTAGTATGTTTAAAAGCCGAAGGTTTTATGGAGTATGGTTCATCATTATTAAATGAAAAAATTTTGGTCAGAGCATATTTTTTCAGTGATGGGTTTGGAATCGTGAATACCTTTCAGGATTCGACCATTTTTTAAGATATACTCAGCAATATAGTAGTTTTCTTCCAGCGTGTAAATGTTCGTCTGTAGGTTAGGACATACAAGGTAAACCTTCTAAAAAGAAACCTAAAACTCTTATATAACTTAGATGACTATTGACTTAAATAATGATAAATCCACTTACCAATAATACAAAAGTCTCCCACACTATGACTCAGCAACAATTCGTTCAACAGTTCAGTCTGATACTCCGTCTTGACAACCCGCCTGTCTTCAACTCCCTGCTTCCTACCACCAAACGGCACACTAAATTGAGACTTAGCGCCATTGATTTCCATAGACACTAAGGCCTGATTTCCTTTGATCTCGACGTCGTTAAGGGAAATTTTCCATTGTTTTCCGGTGTTTATTCTCAGATTATGGAGAACTGCTTCGACGTTCTTTACGTGCTCTCTGGTGAGGAATGAGTGGTAAGGATAGAGGAGGTAGATTAATTTATGTATTGGGATGTTTGGATTGCGTTCCTGAAATTTTAAGAAAATGTTATCATTATTTTGGCTACAATGTCCTCATCACTTGTGAAGTTTTGTGAAACAAGACTCCTAAGAAAAACTCTATTCTTAGATTCAGAGATCACACTTATCTGCTAATTCCAAATGTGACTCAGGCAGAAATTCCAATATAAAGTCAGACCCAGGCAAAATTAAGATATTCATAGACAGAAACAAAATGAAGTATTTATCAAATTAGTTAATCGCCGACTACTGGCTATCCATTTCATCCACAACGCGACTCCGGCAGGGAATATCACTCAAAAGCTTTAATTTTAGTTTCCCGTGATATTCGGAAAATTAATAAGAAATCTGCCTACATATTCCTACTGCTGGGACCTAGGCGTCGTCTCTATGAGAGGGAATAGGCCTTAATCCACCACGTGTGCCCAGTACGGGTTGGTAAATGTCACATGTCTTAAAATTTTTCGGTCTTAGTACATGCTGATTTACTCACGATATTTGCTTCCACCGTTGTGAAAGGAACAGTTATTTTTATCCCTGGACAAAAATTCGCGCAATTTACTCCAAATAAAATAAACTTTGGAAGTCTGTTATTAAAATACCAAAATAAAAATCTCAAAGACGAGGTAAAAGATACACCATAGAGATAACAGACCCCCTCCCATCAATTTATGTGACAAGGAAGATACATTTGTCCTTGAGCTTCCCTGTAATATGCACGCGATACCATCATCAGAGTAACTTGTCGTCAAGGTCAAGATGGGGTGTTCATGCTTATAGTTTGAAAGTTTTTGGTGTCACTCGGGTTGTTCCGAATAACTTGTCTTTTTGCGAGGGCGAAAAAAAGACTTTTGTGTGTTTCCTAAATCTCTTTTTTCCCGTTTATAAGCCCGCGTGTGGTCAAAATATTAACTGATGGTAAGCGTTAAATGCGGTCGATGATGGGACAGGCTTGCCTAGAAATAACCTATCTATTCACTCCTGATCTCTTTCATATTTCTGTACCGTTTCACATGGAGACCACCTAAACATATTTATAAAAGGACAGAAAATACTTGTAATCATATAATCAGTTTAATTAACTTCTGATTAAGCTATCAATTTAAATTTTTACAGAAAGAACAAAGACAGATCCTGGCCTACACAACTTTTAAATTTAAAATGGCACGACCATTTATCTTTAATGTACCATGCAATAAAAGCATACAATGACCATTCATATTTAATTTCTTCCGAGAACTTCTCCATTAGAATTAATTTATTAATAAACAAAAAGCTGACGGGAAATTGTCGCAAATAAGTTGAGTTGTCAGTATGCTGCAATTAAACTTATTAATCTGTTTTTTATTTCAAATCCTTTATTGTTTTCTGCATTCTTTTCTATACTAAAAATAGTAACAATATGAGGTGAACAATAATCGCATTTGATCACATAAAAAATCTGAAATAATATTTTAATTATTGAGAATAAAAACTCTATTCTATTTTTATACATGGCAAGCAAAGGCGATGTCGACTATTCTGCCAAATTAAAACTCGAACAAGTGTCAAAAGCGACACAAAGGGAATTGATTGACATTACAAACACAAACAGTTGTTGTTATCGGTGATTTTGCGAAGTGCATGCGTTTATGATTCCTTCTCTGTTTTTTGAGACTCTATTGCTTTTCGAAGTGTTGAAGTACATCCATTATTGTGACCATGTCTAACCAACAACGTTGCACTAATGGTGGATTGAATGTTTTCCGAATGCGGAGGTATTTAGTAGAATGCGAAGAAGTTCATTCATTGTTACAGCAGTGAACCTCAAGTAAAGTACTTTTTTATTCATTTTTTTTTTCATTTAGTCATTTAATTAGACAGAAGTAATTTCTTTAGTGCTAAATGTTAGCGTGTATAAACATGTATAGAGATCGTGAAATTGTAATAACCTCAAAATTCCATATTTGTATTTATAGTAGTATTTTTTGCTAGAAGTTCTATACAATATTTAATGCTAAGAAACAGTTCTTAGTATTGAACTACACACAATAAAATTATTTTCATCGCCGGCCGTGAGAATTTTATATTAGGCCAAAGTTACTATGGACACTTGGCATTGCTTTGTGTATATAGAATCTGCTCATTTATAGTATGTAGATGTATTTTTCCATTAACAAAAGCCAATGCCCGAATACTCCTAACCGAATAAATTCAATGACAATTCAATATGGCAAATGTTTTATAAATTAATTAAATTAAGAAGCGTAAATAGAAAAATAAAATGTATTTTATACCCCCCACCCGCCCAGTGCCAATTGCATTTAGCGGTTGTAAGTATAGACTTTTTTAATATTATTAATACCAAAGTCTTTTACGTTTTACAAACATTTAAAGAAACAAACAATCAAAACCCTACATCATATTTAGTTAACATTTATCTACAAACGACTACTACTACAAAGACACAGTTGTCAGTTTGCATTTTCTAATTTCTCTGACTACAAAACTTTCCTCATTAACATTTCAGATTAGTAAATATCGTGTCTTGCGGCGATTAATATCAACAAGCCAAAGACCCAAGGTCGTATGTTTGCATTTTAAATAGAAAAACTTTTCCAACCATACCTACAATATTTTAATAACACAAAGACATTACTTAATTAACAAACTATTCCAGTTATACTGTCATACATATTTCTGACAGTGAATTGTATAGAGAACACGCGATATTACTTTGTTAATTTCAGTCATTGTCTTCATTGAAGAAACAGCTTTCTAATAATTACTGTTTCATTTAAACTTTTTAACTTGAGAAGCCATAAACTTATTCTGGTACTCAGGATTCTGTCATAATAACGAAACGGGCAGGGTTTATACTTTTATTTGACACTAGCTTCTGCACACAATTTCGTTCACGTTGGAGAGTTTTCCCGCGTAAATCCCGATGCGGATCCTGGGATAAAAATATGCTATGTCTTATTTCAAGGTTTTCGATAACTATCCTTACCGAAAGGGTTCGAACCTTTTTGTATGGAAGCTGGCATATCGACCCGCCGCCATTTTGAGTTTTTTTCGAAAGCGCGGCGCACGATGTAAGTGATATTTGTGAGTAGAGGACACAAAAAATGACGTGAAACATGGTACCCTAAAGTGTCACTTTAAGGAGATATTTGAAAGTAAACATTGACATATGAGTACAACAACAATCATTAAAAATAGACTTATTGCGTGTATATCTGCGTCAGATTTTACTGCCTAACTACTGGTTGAAAATAAAACAAAAGGATTGATATTAACATTTATTATTACTGATGCGATGCGACTAAGTAGGTAAATAGTTTATTATAGTAGCAGATTTTCTGTGCTCCTAGTAATATGTAACGATAATTTGGATACGAACGGACGCCTAGACAAGTAATAAGTCAATTTTTAATGATTGTCGTTGTACTAATATGTCGATGTTTACCTTCAAACATCTCGGTAACGTAACACTTTGGGGTACCATGTTTGATGACATTTTTTGTTCGTCTATGTGTCCTCTATCCATATATACTACATTCATAGTGCGCTGCGATTTCGAAAAAAAAACTCAAAATGGCGGCGGGTCGATAAGCCA
This sequence comes from Tholera decimalis, assembly GCA_943138885.2. Lineage (NCBI taxonomy): Eukaryota > Metazoa > Arthropoda > Insecta > Lepidoptera > Noctuidae > Tholera > Tholera decimalis. The sequence goes on from OW964558.2 coordinate 10,083,878, forward strand.
AATCGGTTCTATCCCCTTTCATTCAGATCCGTCCAGTAGATTTTGCATAAATGATAACAACATCCATCCATCTCATTACTTTGAATTTATATTATGTTAAGTAAGATTTTTATTCAAATCTTAACACACATATCTTCTAAACTATATATCTTCAAAACCACGGTTCGAAGTGGAACAATTATCTTGATAAATATACCTTGCTGATGTTTGAACGCGATTTGCCGATTCTGCGCGTATTCGAGCGCTTTAAGCCTGACGTTTCATGCAAACACATTCGCGGCAAACCGAAAAAGTTGTCAAAAGGAATGTTGAATGAAAACAAAAACCATTTTTACCAATATAAGTGCAGCAGACTGTAAGCTGTCTACAGGAAAGTCGGGCAGGCTGACTTGCTGTAGCTCGGGGCTGATCAGCGCGTACGCAGCCGACAGCAGCTGTTCCAACTTAGCACTGTCCACCCGGGGAGCTTCCTCTCTTAACACGTTGAGGTGTTCCTGAAAACAAAAGAAATTCTTCATTATCATTTATTTAAACTTTATGTACAATAGTGGTACATGGGCGGACTTGATACAGCAAGGCATTCTCTACTCAACCTTTGAGTTCAAAAGTCCACATCATCAAGTCTAATCACGGCGTATCTAGTCTAGTCTAGAGGTGGGCAATGTGTATCATTTTTGAGATTGGAACATTTGCATCTCGATCACTGAAATGATCCGGAACACTGATATGTTTCATTTGGCTCATTTGGATCATCGGCTCAAAAGACTCAGTAAACGCCCGCGACGCGACGTCATGTATAGAAACGTAACATTCTTACGTTGCGTTGCGGACGTTTACTATTGAGACATAGAAATGTTTTGAGGCATCAATACTGAATGTTTTATGTCTACATATTTATTGTAATAAGTGAGATTATAAATAAAGTCGATCTTCGTGCATAGGATACAAGCGTCAATAGTTAAAGTAACTCAGTGTGTCTCGATCTCTCTCGCTCGCACACTGCTCAGTCGCCAGAGCAAAGTAATGTTTCAGATTCAAATGATGCATTTGAAACGTTGTTACTGAACCAATCTTTTGAATCATTTCAATGATTCGAATCAGTGAGTCGGTTCCGTAAAGAGTTACACACGCCTAGTCTAGTCACAGCTTCAAGTCTGACCCGAAGAATCTGATAGTACTTTACATAAAGCGACTGCCACAGCCGAGTAGTTGGATAATACGGTACTCGTTGACATTGGCAAGACTAGTGTTCGATTTTCTGGCCTCTGACTACCCGTAACGACTGTCTAAGATATGCAAATGACTGCCGGAATCAACGCCTTAACGTGCAGTCCGGGGCACCGAAGAATCTCGATATCATGTTGCATTGCATAGCCTTAAAGCTCAATCCGTGCGGCTGTTATTATTAGTCACGAGCTCCTCGGGAGAAATAACAAAATGTTGCATGGTAAAGACCCACCGCTTAGTTCTGAATCAACAATTCTTCCTAACCACTTTAAATCCATAACGCAAACAAAAGAAGAATCCACGCTCAACGTTTAAGCACCCAACTTCGTATTTTAACAGAGAGGGAAACTCTTTGATCACCCCAAAAGTAAACAAAGACATAAAAAATACACTATTCTCAACGAAAAAAGCAACAAAACTGAGCGAACGTAAATCAGGAGAACTACCGTTTTGCAAAACGTTAAATGATTCAGTTAGGGTTGAACGTCGAGGTGAATTAATTTCTGTCTAGCAATTATGATAATGAAGAGACCGCGTCACGAAACTATGCGATGTGGCGCTTTGATAAAGCCACAGTTTTGATGGATGGCTTTAATTTTGTAATGTAGTGCGATTTTCGTTCGTTTCAATTTAAATTAGTGGTCGCCCAGTGTTCGAAAATCGACCATGATTAATTTAATTGTGCTTTAATAATACTACAGTTTTGAAAATGGCTTGATAATGTTGTTTTAATGGTCGTTTCTAAAATTCAAACCTTAATTGAATGCGCGAAATTACGGTGTAGATTCAATTCAGACTTATTTTATTTCAAAAAGGTTTCTTTAAACACAGACCTAAGCTCTACTAGAGCCCCAGCTTCCCACGGGTGGGCATAATGTACGAAAGCATTTCTCGTCTATCACCCTTAGTTTAAGTGAAAATCATATCTTAATCGACATCATGTGGTAAGAATCTAAACCAAATTCAGCAGGGCCTACCACAATATGAAGTCGATATCAATAAACTTTAGAAGAATGAAACGGAGAAGGATATTTCAGGAGGAAAATCGTCAAATGACTCCGTCCGCTCTAGGTTGAGCGGAAAAAGAGTGTCAGACTGTTACTGACTGAAAACTCGCCCTGTTCCTTTAGTTGCCTTTGTGTTCTGGGGCCGCGGTATCTCTTTAGATCATTCCCGCAACCCCAGCAGGCAATCTCACTATCGGGCCCCCTCATTGCTACTGAATGCTCTTTTAGGAGGAAATAGCACTACGCGATTATTTTAAACTAGCACTTCGCCCACGACTTCGACCTTCGTCCGCATGGATTTCGAATAATTTATAGCACTCACAAATAGTGCACAAGTAGTAAAATGTATTTTTCATTGCCGGCCTACCAATTAAAAAAAAATTAATCGGTAATTACCCCCTACATACAAACTTTCAAACAAATTTAACCTCTTTATAATATTAGGATCGCGTATATAGCCTATTGTGTAGTATAAATAAATTAGTTCTAAAACAGGAGTATTTTTTGCACACCATCGAGACACCATCTACACTTCAACGACGTTTTATAGACGATCCAAGCTTTTATGAACCAAAATAAAGTTCTGTGGGTGTAAAAATAAACAACATTTGTCCACGGACCTAGATATGGAAAATATTTTAGCACGCGACATATCGCACCCTCAGTAATATAAGGAATCAAGTCAATTTTTTTGCAAACTGAGGTTTTAAATGCTAAGAGCTCAAAATGAAATTTGCTACCGGTTAACTAACCAGTTAACTAACCGGTTAACTAGCTTACCGGTTGGCTAACTTAAATAATAAGCATGTTATATGAAAAAATATCTGTAATGTAGGAATCCAGAATCTTGAAACGCGAGTAGTAAAAAATCTACTTTTTTGAGTTGTGCCCTTATATTACTAAGGGTGCGATATAGTCGTAAAACCGTTTCAATACGAACAGCTCCAAGGGTTATACTTCCCTTTATTGACCTTTATTTTTTGTTATCAATGACGTAGCGCGTTTCCTTCTGGGTTTCGCTAAAAATAGATACTAAGTCGATTTTTATTATGATCTCCGCGAATTGTTCATTTTATCGCAAATGTCTATTATTAGGTTTATGAAATGCTTTTATTAGGGCTCACAGAATTCCCCGGTGTTACACATGTCTGTTTCTTCAAGATGTTTTCCTGCGTTATTTTGAGGGCATGATGTCGGGGATGATGAAAATTACACAAAGTAAAATGCCTACCTGGGTTCGAAACCTTGTTGTTCCTGTAGCCGCTGGCCTACTAAAGCCCAATACTAAGGTAAATTAAAATAAACTTGGCACTTTAATTATATGCCACCTACCTATAGGTATTCAATGGGATCCCACGCCAAGAACGTTAAATGTCACGTTAACTGCGCATGTTTTAATTATCACATCATCAAAACCTGTGTGCGGTTGCACCAAATTGTGGAATGGATTATTCCCCACCTATATTAGCCAAAAATTCATTCCACAATTTCGTGCAACCGCAAGCAAACTGTTCAGGACTTGATTGCCACATGACGCTCGACCAGTTAGCATGTTACCACCCCATTACCACGGCCGACACGGAAACAATTCCACCACAATTAATACACAATCGAGTTTACGTACTGACGGCTCATTAGCGAGTTCTGTCGGTTGGTAGGTATTAATTATGAAGCCACTCCAAACATTTGTAGGGGAGGGGCAACACAGTTCCAAAACAAATGTATTTAGATACGCTATGGATAAATGATTTTGTTCAGGAGTGCAATAGGCCAGCCAACGGTAACTGGACGTGTACGGAACTTTTCCACGATATGTGGAGACCACCGTTGTTTTCAATACTATAAACAGGGTTACACAATGGCCTGCCTCTACTAGGCTTCGGCCTACAACAATAAAAACAAAATGTACCACTAACCTGAGTGCTGGGGACGCCAAGTTCGACCTTCAAAGGTCACGCCCTAAGTGTGGTTTGTATGTGATATGAGGTGAGTAATTGTAACGTGTGATGTAAGTTACGGGTTCTAGGACGGTCACAAGGCGTCGATCTTCAGATGGCGCCGTCCCGACCAGCATCACACCCAACTCGTTTCCAGCAAGCGCGCGCTACGCGTGGTAGACAATAAGGCGATGTGTTCCGAGAAATATCACTGGATTCTTGTTAATCCGAGATTACAAAGTTCAATCAATCACTGAACACAATTAATCTGTTCATATCTCGCGAGATCCAATTCGATTTACAACAAATTCCGCGTGCCGGCCGACCGACGACAAGGCGGCGTATAATTCAACAATATCCCGGGGTTTTCAACAAATGGGGAATACACTTCAACAATTAGATAATTCGCGACCCAATTATCGGTCTCGACAGGCGAATCCAACAATATTTTACCAATTAATTAACTCAACAGCGGTTCCCATGACCGGCATTTTTTCCAAGCAAGCAAAGTCAATCTGTCAAGTCAGAGAGGTTATGTCAAGTCCACAGATAATTAATGTTGCCGGCCAAAAGGTGCGTTCTGTTTCACGTCGGACCGAACATCTACCCCCCCCGGACGGGCCTACCCGTCCGCTAATCAATTGGAAGTCTTGACAAGGTTGCAAATTCAACACAGCTTCAATGCGGCCAAATACCGTAGCTAGTTCCTCTAAGGTGAGAACGGTGTCTCCCAACAATCTCCGCCAGCGTCCCTTTGCCGCTTTCACCGCGGCCCCAAAAATACCCCCCCAATGGGGGGCAGGCTGGCGGGTCAAACAACCAAGTGACCCCTCGGCGGGCCAAACTATTACCAATATCAACCTGGCTCTCATTAAGGAAGGCGTATAGCTCCTTCAAATAGTTACTTGTACCCTTGTAATTCGTACCGCAATCAGACCTAATCAACGAAGGTAACCCACGGCGAGACACAAATCTTTCCCAAGTCGCCTCAAAGGCCTCTGTCGAGAGGGAGGTTACCAGCTCCAAATGTACTGCCTTGGTTGACAGGCAGACAAACACACAAATAAGCCCCAACAATCTTGCTATTACGAAGGGTGGACGTCTTCAACAAAGGGGGACCAACAAAATCCGTTACGACGCCAGCAAAGGGCCTCGCCTCATTGACGCGATCAGCCGACAAAATCCAAAATTCTCGCTGCAGAATGGCCAACAGCGCATTGCAACCGGCATGCGAGTTCTTAGTGTGACGATCAGTCACCAACAATTGTACCAAGTTCAGTTACAACAAGGGCAGGAGCACCAATTTTAGGGTAAGGACAACTCACAAGGGTGACCTCAAACCAGGTCCTTCCCTCAACAGTGGTGTCAGCCGGTTCGCCAATTCCCCAAATCTTGCCTGAAAGGTCGTTCACCTTCAGGCCAACCTGTCCCGCTAACCAAGAAGACAAAAGGCAACCCCGGACTCCCGTCTCCAAAATGGCACAGACCACAATCGAGTCACCCAAGGGTCCCCAGACCGTGGCCGAGGCCGTTGGCAACAAAACCGTCTTGATCGGGGGGTTCCTTTAGCGGGGCAGGCGGCAATCTCTTAGTGATGTCTGGGCGGCGACCGATCGCCGCTTCCAGGCTGCCTTCGTTCACGACGAGGCCAACAATCAAACCATTCGTCCGCGCGGTGTCCCAAGCCGCTCGCCATCACTGGAGGGGCATATCCCACCGAATGCCCGAATGGCGGAGGCCGCGACTCCAGCGGGGGGCGTTCCGCCAACGGAGGGGAAAGGCAGCGGCGCCGACCCGGCCACTGCTGCCTAGCAGCCAATGCGCGTTCTCCCTGACGAGGGAAGACCAAATGGCGCTCGTGGGGCTCCCGTTCAACTTGCGCGGGGGGTGGAGAGCGGCGTACGGAATCGCGGGTCTCAGCCCGGTGCTCGTCTCCGGGGTACCCCCCCCTGCGCGAACCCCCCTCAGAAGCTGGTCTGCTGGAGCGGTTCGCGTTGGCGCACAAAATCTCCAAGTGGGACCCATCACAAATTCTACACGGGCGGGGGTCGGGGCAGTCCCGATGGAAGTGGGCCCCCAAGCACGAAAAGCACAAACGGCGTGCGTTGACAATACGGCGGCGGGCACTTACGTGCAAATTCAAAAAATCCGGGCAACGCGCCATGACATGCCCCGTTGCCTTACAAAAGTCACAATGATGAGGACTCCGGGCACCATCAAAACGGGGGGCGGGGCGAACATCAACAGGCCCCCTAGCCCGAGGACTCCGGGCGCCAGCCAAACGGGGGGCGGGGCGATCATCAACAGGCCCCCTAGCCCGAGGACTCCGGGCGCCAGCAAAACGGGGGGCGGGGCGATCAACAACAGGCCCCCTAGCCCGAGGACTCCGGGCGCCAGCAAAACGGGGGGCGGGGCGATCATCAACAGGCCCCCGGGCCCTAGTCCGTCCCTGGTCTCTGGGCTGAGAAGGTAGTGGGGGCGACCCCGTAGCGCCACGAGTGTTATCCGCAAACCGACACTCGTCTTCCAAAAATTTGAGGAGGTCGTCAAAGGGGGGAAGATGGGTGGCACCATCCCCACCATACTCCTGCTCAAAACGTGACCTCAACTCCGCGGGGAGCAACTGCAGCACTATGTGCACCAACAAGTAGGACCAATGTTCTACCGGTAACTCCAAGCGTCTCAAAGCGTTGGTCGCTGAAACCAACGGGTTCAGCAAGTCAGTGTGCAACGTCGACGTGCTGACAATGGCCGGTAGCCCCAAAATCTGGTCGATGTGCACATCAGCCAGGCAGCGCTTGTTCTGATACCGTCGGGAGAGAAGCTCCAGAGCGGTCGGGTAAGAGGAATCCGTCACCGGCAAGTGCTGCACCAAGGCTCTGGCTTCGCCCTCCAGGACAGACAATAAATAGGCCAGCTTCTGGGCAGGTCCGAGGTCCGAGCGTGCATCGACAAGACTCTCAAAGAGATCTAGGAAGCCCAGCCAGTGGTCCAAGCGACCGTCAAAATGTGGCAGCTCCAGGGTGGACAGCCTACTCAATAGTCCAGGGCCTGCAACAACAGGGGTCTGCGGCTTGGCCGCATCAGGCACCCGGCTCTTCAAAATTTTCCGCACTCGAAGACATATGACATCCCCCAGGTGAATAATCTGGTCATAGTCACCCAAAATCTTATCGCGGGCTGTCTGATCCATCACCCCCAAATCCACATCCATGATGTACTCGTTGAAGCGTATGAGCGCAGCATCAGCTGACTTGATCCTCTCAATCACTTGCCCATACCGAGCAAGGGTGAGCTCCTCCAATTCCACACGGTCAACAGTTGCAGCTGCCGATGTGAACCATCTCAACTGTGAGGTCAATCCCGCAGCAGCCTCCCTGACTGCCCTTAATGAGGCCATTGCAACAATCAAATATTAATGCAAAACAACAATCAACAACCAACAATCAAATATTAAACAAACAGCAATGACTTGTTAGCCGACCAAATAGTTTCAACAAAATAAAAATTCAAATTCAATTATTTCAAGTCCCAATCCGACCCTGTACTTATTCCAAGTGTGAATCTAGCTTGCTAAGGATGGCTAGTTACAAAATAAATAACAATTCAATGTATATATTGTGCAGGATCACACCAACAATTAAATACAACAATTGAAGTATAATATTGAGCCGGAGAATCTCTATCAACAATCCAATAATTACTATAAATGCAATAACCAATACACACAATTCAAGTCCTATTATGTTAGACTATGTGTAATTATTATTTAGATAACCTTTCAAATTCAGATCAATGACATTCAATTATTAATTGCAACAAATACCAAACAACTTTTACAACAATATACCAACTTATGTACCAAATTATGTACCAAATTATACCAAATTATACCAATAATTCCTAATTTCACAAATAAATCCTACCTGTCAATGCAATGAAAGAGGCTACAGTACAAATTACAAATACAACTTCAATTGATTCAACTTCAATTAGATAGCCCGGATGACATGGTAATATATTCAAAACTTATCAAGTTATAAGTTGTGTTAAGTAATTAAACTCAAGTTTTAAGTTTTCAACAATATTCAAAACTTCCAATTAAACCAGTGGATCTTATATTATAAGAGCCGCGCTTCTGCTACCAATTTGTTCAGGACTGCAAATAGGCCAGCCAACGGTAACTGGACGTGTCCGGAACTTTTCCACGATACGTGGAGACCACCGTTGTTTTCAATACTATAAACAGGGTTACACAATGGCCTGCCTCTACTAGGCTTCGGCCTACAACAATAAAAACAAAATGTACCACTAACCTGAGTGCTGGGGACGCCAAGTTCGACCTTCAAAGGTCACGCCCTAAGTGTGGTTTGTATGTGATATGAGGTGAGTAATTGTAACGTGTGATGTAAGTTACGGGTTCTAGGACGGTCACAAGGCGTCGATCTTCAGATGGCGCCGTCCCGACCAGCATCACACCCAACTCGTTTCCAGCAAGCGCGCGCTACGCGTGGTAGACAATAAGGCGATGTGTTCCGAGAAATATCACTGGATTCTTGTTAATCCGAGATTACAAAGTTCAATCAATCACTGAACACAATTAATCTGTTCATATCTCGCGAGATCCAATTCGATTTACAACAAATTCCGCGTGCCGGCCGACCGACGACAAGGCGGCGTATAATTCAACAATATCCCGGGGTTTTCAACAAATGGGGAATACACTTCAACAATTAGATAATTCGCGACCCAATTATCGGTCTCGACAGGCGAATCCAACAATATTTTACCAATTAATTAACTCAACAGCGGTTCCCATGACCGGCATTTTTTCCAAGCAAGCAAAGTCAATCTGTCAAGTCAGAGAGGTTATGTCAAGTCCACAGATAATTAATGTTGCCGGCCAAAAGGTGCGTTCTGTTTCACGTCGGACCGAACAGATTTAAAATTAAATAATAGTTCAGACAATTACGTTCCCACTGCTGGGGGATATTCCCCCACTCTATAAGAGGAACGTAGGACCAATAATCAGAATTCATGGTCGGATTCATGAATATTCAGAATTATTGGTCGGTTTCTCCCAATTTTTTATTATAAGGAAAAAAAAAGGATGGTCTTATTTTGATCAAAGCCTTATATTTAAAGGTTACACGGAAAGACCTTAAATCGGAAAACTGAACCGTATATTTGCCTTACAAAATCACAATTCATTTAAAATACATAGCTGTAGAGCCGGCTTAATATTTAAAGCCATATCAATAGAAGCAACCACACATAGAAGGATCTTTAGGTAAATTATTCCTAATCGACTAAGCTTGCATGTTGATCAATGAATTTTAGATTATACAATACTAGGTTTTACCCGCGGCTTTGCCCGTGTTAATTTACACTTTTTCAATAATTCTCCATAAGCTTCTTTGCCAGCGTCATCACAAAAAACTTTCATCGCCTATTTTACCCCCTTTCGGGTAAAATTTTTACAAACTTTGAATGTCGTATTTATTAATATCTAATCAAAAGTCTAAAAAATAAGTTTCAAGCTGCTAGCTTTAAAAATTACGTAATTTCTATACAAACTTTCATCCCCTATTTCAACCTCTTACAGCCCTTTTTCGCATTAAAAAGTAAATAAAAAGCCTATGTCCTTTCTCAGGCTCTAGACTATGTACGTACCAAATTTCATTTAAATCGGTTCAGTAGTTTAGACAGACACAGACACAGTTACTTTCGCATTTATAATATTAGTAAGGATTTGATATAAATGACAGCAGACAATATCAGCAACACATTGAAATGTTACCATATAAGCGAGGACATGACTGACACGCGTAATAAATACTTTGGCTCTGACAAGCGTGCCAATACAATAATTACGAGCTTACAATTGATTACTAATAAAATCTAAAGCTTAAATACATTTTACAGACTATCACCTGGTCTTTAAATTGAGAATGAATAGGTAACTTTAATTTTTTTTTAAATGACTTTCAGTCTTTAATCTTATCGTGGCGGTTTCTAATAATATGACATAAAACCGAATGAGTCAAGCTAATTAGGGAATAATTTCTTTTGTGAAAAAGTTTTTCTACAGCTTATTGGAACACTGCCTGCTTTGTGTCTGTAGAAATATCCCCAACTCGACAATTTCAGGAACGAAGATAAGCCTGTACCTTTCCAACAGCTGGTACACAGACTTCCTCTCTATGAGAAGGAATGGGCTTACATTTCAACAAGTAGACCCAGTGCTGGCTGGTGGAAGTCGCATGTCTTCAGATTTTCGGTCCTAGAACATACCGGTTCTAGATACCTTTCTATTTCTTTTTAGTTATAATAGGCTCGCGTTTGACCACCATCTCACCTGATGGTAAGTGATGATGTGGTCGAAGATGGAGCACCCTAGAAGTAACATATTCACTCTTGACTTAAAGACCCCCAGATTATAGACTCCGGCAGCGAATTCCACTCCTTAACCGTACGCACTATGAAAGTATTCCCAAAACGTTTTGTGCGTGTGGGTGGGATTTCTACCATGTAACGATGGCGCATCGCCATTTGTCTCGTAGTCCGATGATGGAACGGGCTTGGCGGAATTAGACTGTGTAATTCCATCGCACACTCCCCGAAATGTAACCAATAGAAAACCAATAGACTATGTCGACTATGTTCTAACGAGACACCGCAGTCTCGGACGACAAAGGCAACTGGCACTCCCTTCCGCTCCAACCAGAGTGGGAGGAGTCTTTTGATGATTTTCCACCAAAAAAAAAAGTAACGTACCTATCTGGGTTCGAACCCTCCAACGCGTAAATTGTACTTGTAATCACTGGGCCATCAATGCTGCACTCAGACACAAAGGAAACATTAAAAAAAAATCTCGATTTTTTTAGAAGCAGCCATGGCTATACCCGGAATAAAAGTAGAATAAGTACTAGCAAGTTTCCTCATTTATGGTAACAATCTAAAAAAAGTGTGTCTCTATGAGCTATAAAAAGAAACAAAAGTGAAAAAGAAGTGTAGCTCGATTACAATCGTAAACCCAACGAGTTCCTACATGTGGCTCTTCGTGCCTACCAAATGTTGGTACCGGTTCCAACGGCTCTTCGAAGCACTAACCTAATATTCATTTGACAGGCTGATGTGCCTTTGTAATAAATTACGTCAGTAGATACGTGATCACGGGCACACATAAACTTGTGTCTGACTGTCTGAGCTAGGTATCTGATGGTATTTGCATAGCGTCGAGTTAGGTAAGCGTTCGTGAATCGTGACTCAAGTGCCTGAGTGTAAAGGGTGTTGTGTATCGGAAGAATACTAACTAGAAAGTCCTTCCCGTATTCTGCACGTTGAGTTCTTTCAAAGTACGCAACGAATTTTAATGCAATTTTTATTATTAGACAAAGTGATTTAACCGAGAAAATATAAGTATATAATAAGAATAGTTCAGACATTTATGTTCCCACTGCTGAGACACAGGTCTCCCCTCTTTGAACGGGAATGGGCCGTAATCCACCAACCGGGCCCAGTCGGGTTGATGGATGTCACATATCTTAGAAATTTTGGTCCTAGGGAATGCCGGTTTCTTCACAATGTTTTTCTCTACCGATTTGAGAGCATGGTGATGATATATATTACTAGTACTCACGCGGGGCTTCGCTCCCGTGGATTCTATCACGGTAAAAACATAACTCTCCTTTTTTGCAGTCGCGTAAAAAGTAGCCTATAACCTTCCTCAAGCTTCAAGCTACTTCCATACCAAATTGCATCCAAATCCACCCAGTACTTTCGAAAATTAGCGCGTTCAAGCAAACAAACAAACAAACAAACTTTTCCGCTTTATAATATTAGTACAGATACAAAGTAATGTGTTTGACTGGGTTCGAACCCACTCGCAAGTCAAAATATTTTTTTTTGTGCGCTTACATTGCAAATGCTGGCTAAACCTTACGAGCTCAAGTCACTCTCTCTCTCTTTTGAAAACTTAAGTCTATTTATTCTTTATTTATCAATCTTATCATCTCTCCGAGTTGAGACAAAGACTGTTCAGCACTCTAAAACTGAAGAAATGCTCGAAACTCATAACTTTCCTATAAAGTATTTCATGTAAATGTGATTTTTATCTTTTGTTTTCAAACATCATGCGCAGTAGTGTTCACATGTTACATCAAAACGATAAAATCATAGACAATTATGTACATAAACGTAAGCCTTTTCCAAGGCCAAATCCATAGAAGAACACCCATTACGTATCTCACTTACTAAAATAATTTGTTTGACGTTCATATACTATATATTATGTTTTTGCTACTGTCAAAAGGTTCTGGTGAAAACTATTTACTAAATGAGCGTGAAATAAACTATGTATAATAAATACTCCATTTTTTTCGGTGAAAACATCATCAAATGGGTCCTCTCTGAGTGTCTTTTGGCAGACTTTTGTTGCATTCCGGGGCCACGATAACTCGTTAAAACATTCCCGCAATCGCAGGTAATTAACCTGTCGGATACCGTCCATGCTGCTGACTACTCTTTGAGGCTCGCCTGGAAAATGACTCGCCGCCGACCCTGGCCTTCGTTACCGGACTGTGAGATACCCTGCTCGCCATCCGCAAGCCCAAACCTATGATGGATGGAGATCAGCTCGCGATCCCCTACGCCCGGGGCGTCTTCCACAACAGCATGTATAATACTCCACCTCAGTTTTGAAGATGAAATGATTACAACATAGCATACTACGCACATGGCTTTTTGAAAAAACATCGCCATTTCCTATGTATGTCTTTCTCAGCGTTTCCACTGACACACAAGAAAAACAAGGCAGATACGCTGCCTAAGTCGGGCACTCTTGTCCAGAGTGGTCAAATGCGTCGCAATGTGCTATGTTTGGCGGAATGAGAGCAATCGTTGATATTCGAGTGCTTTCAAACACCTGTCTAAAAATGTTATTTTTTTTACACTAAGCTCAACATTTCCTTAAAGCACGTCGTTGTTTTATGTAACACTACTCACATACACTTATTTATTTTTTGAATTGATCAAACCACCTGTCCACACATAACGAATGTACAACAGCGTTCTATAGCACATTAATACCCTTTATAGCTTCTGTAAAATCCCCTCAAAAGATGGTATCAGCACTTAGCTATTAGCGCAAACTTTACCTATCGCTGTGTTCGCCAAACTACTTATTTACTACCATAAAACTTAATGTTCCGTGCTCAAAACAGTTTAGATCATGTCTCCCCGAAATTATGCAAACCTGATGCAAAATTTACAATTCGACAATATTTACGAATAAATTACTAACTGTCGCACGATACGACAAATAATTACTGAGGTTGCCGTGGTTCAGGACCAGTACCTCTACCATGAGTTGTCATCGACAACTTACTCGCTAGCGCTGAACTCGCTAGCGTACAAACGTGGATCGAATAGATTTCGATAATGCTTGCATCATGAGATTTGAGGAAATTTACGGAGGCGCTAACGTGAGCTCTATAGATCATGTCGTCTAGCTAACTTCACTCCACTCGTAGAATACTTTCGTCTATGGGTCACTACTTATGTTCTGTTTCTTTCTTTCCCGCTAATAAGAAGAGAGAACTGCTCTTAAGCTCAAAATGTTGTGTTATCGCTATGCTAAAAATGTTAAGACAGTCAATATCACAAAATAAACCAACAAAATTGAAAAGTTTACGATTAGTGCACTACTTATGGTTATTTAGTGGCTTTTGAATTTCGAGTGGTTCTTGTAACGTCATTGTCGTCTATTCAATTTGTATCATAGATGATACATATAAATAGATTTGTATTTTTGTTTGTTGATGTTGTGTCACAGAGGTGCTTTGTGTGGTTTAAAAGTTTGGATTATTTAATACAATGAGGACCAGTGTCTCACAGTTCCAATTGATGGTAAAGTTCATGGAAAGGTATGTTTCAACTTTCTATTAATATCAAATTAAATAAAAAATATTTATTTTTAAGAATTAATTGATGTATAAATTATTCCTATATATAAAAAAACAAAGCTTATAAAACAACATGAATTCTCATGTTGGCTTGAAATTCACGTTGTTCACGTCGTTGATCTTCAAATTCAGCGGCCACTAACATATTCCACGCTAAATATGTTCTTGCAGATATTATTAGACTTACTTTATTATACTCAAAACGTATTAAATGTTAATGTAAACACATGTTTCACACGCCAAAATGCTAGTGAGCAACGTAACTACTACCGTAAGCGTATCGTTCGCTAGCGCCTGTCGAATTAGTGACTCATGGTACCGTTTTGTATGGTGACAGCTAAAAAACGTTAGTGACTATCGTATAGATTACGTTAGGTTTTAAACCTATCGTAATCTATAGTGCCATGGTACGAATTTTAATTCTTTCTGTGACCGCTAGGGGCGCTGTACAATATTTCATACAAATAATTTACGGAGACGCTAGCGAGTTTTGGTTGCGTAAACTCATGGTAGAGGTACTGATGTACCTACGCTAAATATAGAAGTAAGCTTAGGTACGGCCACCGCTGGAACTGAAAACTATAAAACGGCAAGCAACAAGGATTGTCCTTACACTAATCGTGTAAGGAATTATAAAGCCGAGTACAGAATTTGTTTCCTTATGGGACAAATTTTTACGTTCATAATTTTGTATATATTGAACAAAATAAGTTTTTTTTACGTTAATATATAATTTGTTCTATTAAGCCGGGTCCGCTGCGCCAATTTTCTAACAAAACATGTTATCAAAACAAGTTAGCAAAACCGCCAGTCCGCTACGCCAATTGTTGTAATGTTTTTGTTTAATTTCAAAAATGAGTTCCGACGAAGAAGACGTGGAAGCTGTTATAGCAATAGTAGATTTAGTTCTCCAAAGAAGAAACAGAAATAGATTCCGGGTCCGACCCTACCTGCAACCTCGTTCGTTCAATATAATATAATTATCAAGAACTGAAAATTGATGATAGGTTCGGTATAAAAATTGTTTTAGATATTCAGAAAGTGATTATCAAGAGCTGTTATCATTAAGTTTACTAGATATAGAGAAGAAAACAAAGTATTAAAAAACAAAGTATTTTCTTTATTCCACTCCATCACAAACCAAAGAGAATTGTCATACACAATCAACACACTCTTCGAACGATTCCGTCTTCCTCTAGTGAGCGCGAACACAAAATGCGTCACTTTCCCTCCCCGCAGGCGAACGCGGGGAATGTTGTCCATTCGTCTCGGCAAACATGTTATTGTATTTTTGCTAACTAAACTGTTAGGCCACGCCTATATTCGGTTAGCAAACAATGTTATACTGTTTGCAAACACGAAAACACGGCGCAGCGGACCCGGCTTTACAAACACACATTTTGTTCATGTTGCAGTGGGTTTATAATTTTAAAGTGTTGAAGTAAGACGGACTTAAATAAAAAAAAGTAAATAAAAAAATTAACCGACTTCAAAACAAAACCAAACACTACGGCACTAAAAATCGGATTTTCTAAAAATCGGATTTTGGAAATCGGTTAAAAATTATGTATGATTCAAATGTAACATATTTTTTACTTCACACATAAAATTACTTATACTTATAAAAACAAAAATCAAAAAAGCTCCAGGTTCGGATCCATAATAAAAAAAAAAAAACAAATACATACAAATAGGTAAGTATAAAATAAGGTTTATACAATTCAAGTTATTACAACTTTTAATTCCAAAGAATGAAAAGTTGATACATTTGGATTCTTTCTTAAGTTTACCAAAATTCATACATGCTAGCACGGAATAATAATCCAATCAGGCATTCGCGCAAAAGATTAATATTGGTTCAACTTGACACATGTACGTAATATATTCAACCTTAAGCCCGAATCGTGTCATCGCGTGTGTAACCGGCTTTAGTTGAGGACAAAACCGATCGCGAGCAGGGAGCGACGACCAGTCACTGCTTACAGGGAAATAAGTAACGACGTTTGTGATTGCACCAATACTTTCGAAATAACAAAATATTTTGATATAAATTCAAAACATCAGTGTTACCGAACTTGGCTTATTTTTGTCACAAGTGATCATGTGAATGCTACGCCCGTAAATACCCGCTACGGTTCGTAGGCTTTGCTACGAGAATGCTACGAGAGCGTATCTGATGCATTGGCTTGATAACAAGTATTGATTGTAAGTAAAAATAATAAATAATACGTACTTAGATTCAGGTTTTTATAAGCCTTATTTTTTACATTTTGGAGGTATTATCCTGTAAAGCTAAATACGGAATAAATAGCAAAGTTTTGCTCATCTTAGTTCCTGACACATTGCCTGAAAATGTGGTACCTAACTGGATAATCCCACTCATAAGTCAAACAAAAGATGCCCTGAAAATATCTCAAACACTCTTTGATCCTTAAGTACTCTGAAATGTGATAACTAACAAACTTAGAGAAAAGTAGTTGTTACCGCCAGAAAAGAAGCACAAAATAATTACATATAATAATGTGAATAGTGTGTCGATAGTCGTCACAACCCATGGTATAATAGCCAAGAGGCTCTCGTTGTGCAGCTAAATTAAGGGCTTCAATCCAGAAAGCAGTACGCGTGTTTGGAGGTTCCTCTCTCAGGAGCCTTGACCACGGGTAGCTTGGACACTATTACTATTAATTATTACTGGTTTCGGTCCGTTTTCACTGACTAATTGTGGTCAATAGCTTTGGTATAATGGCGTCGGACTGAATCGCGATGTGTGATTGTTGATATAACCCTCCCACAAAACTACAACGTCGTGAAAGCCGAAAAAGATAAACAAATCAACAATCTTTACTCGGCTCGCGAGTTTATCCACATTAGGATGAGGACTCGGCAACTATTGTACCGACAGTCCTGTCAGGCAATAGCTTAACAGCCAACAACTCGGACTTTACACCAGCGACGGCTCTTGTAAAACGGCTGAACCAAGTGTTTGATTCAGGAGGCAGTACTTCTGGACATGGCTTAAACTATTAGGAGATAGGAGAAGAAGGCTCTGAAGACCCTTAACCGTTGTGAACTTTCCCTAGTCATGATTGATCAGCAAATATTGTTTATAATACCGAAATATTTATAAATGTAATTTATAAATATGAAAATTTTGCTAAATAAACGGATTTTAATTAAAAAATTAATAACAAAATAATATTAACACGTGAAGCATAAACTTTGTAAGTACCCCTTTTTACGAAAATTCCGCGAACAGAGAGGAATGAAATTTGGCTCAGTAAAAACGAAGGAGTCCAGAAAACTTATTATTTTTAGCTGTATCTTGATCACTGGGCGATGACTAGTAATATTAATACGTGTAGCAAAAACTTTGTAACAATTAATGTTTTTTTTTTTAATAGTAAATGTGGAGAAGTAATGCAGAAGACTATTTTTATAGACGACCACTAGTAAAATAAAAACTATACAACGGCCAAGCCATGTTAGGCATATCAAACATAACATTATTATAAGTTATTATTTAAGTAATTAATTTTGTTTAACAGTTTACGCGTATAAAATAGTGCATTCAGTGCTCTTCTCTAAATGATGGTGCACTTAAACATAGATTAAGATGTAAAATTGTGTATGTAATAGTGTTTTCATTGTTGAAGAGCCAAATAATAGTAGATTATTAACCAAGGGCTGTATGACATCAATTGCATACGAGGTTTTTGGCGCCTGAGCGAAGCGAAGGCGCTAATTAACCCGAGTATGCAATTGATGCTTACGCCCGAGATAAATACTCTGCTTTACATATCGATTGTGAGGTAAGTAAACAACAAGACAGCAGGTTTCAATGAACATTTATTAAGAAGAAAAAAATGTGTATTTAATTAAAATTAATAGTAAAATTATTACAATTTGTAAGAGATATGGTCACGTTCTTTTTAGGTATATTTATAGTTTGAATATGAGTTTGTGATGATAAGACTTGAGTTTGAGTGACTTGAGGTTCTTGCATCGTAAATGGCGGCAGTTGACTGGTACTATTTTCTTCATTAAAAAATGGCTCAGATGATGTGCTTTGACGTGGTGATTTTAAGTTTATATTTTCTGTTATTTTAGAAGTAATTTTGCTTTTGTTTGCCATCGAATCTTCGATATAACCTTCGGCCACTTTGCTGGACTTCCAGCCGCCGTGCCTTTTTAACAGAGTGAGGTTGGCTCCCGAATCAGCCAATAGAGTCGCTGATGTTCTGCGAAAGCAATGCCCGGTGTATAACTCTACGTTACTCAGTTTTAAATATGTGGCTATTTGCTTTGGCATGCCTGTAAATTTGTTTTTTCCTATTACTTGTCTGTGGCATTTTCCTTTACTGTAATTAAGAAAAAAACGATTTGTATCCACGTTTTCAGGCCGAAGAGCTTGATATTTTTCAACATAATTTGCAAATTCTTCATGCACAACAAATGACCGGTCAATTTTAGTTTTCGTGTTAGGCAGTTTTATGAGTAGTAATTTGTTATGTTTTTCTACATTTTCTATTGTCAAGTTTGTCAATTCCACGGTTCTGCAGGCTCCCGATATCCCAAAAATTAGAACAACCTGTAAAAAAGACATAAGTTGTATTAAAGGCACCAAATTCGCATAGTATTTCTGTGAAATATTTTGGTAACTTATTAAAAAGGGCAAGTAAATACGTAGGTACCTTTATTGCTAAATAAATTTCATCCGGAGCTTCATTTAAGAATTTCTGTACTTCTTCTGCAGTAAATACCTTCGATTTCTTGCTTTTAAAGCCGTCAGACTGCCTTTTCAAGAAAGCAGTAAGTTTAGAAAAATCTTTCAAATTCACGTCATGTTTTGTCATCATTGTAGATTTTAGCATGGAATAAAAGCACCATAAACTGGAAGGTTGTAGCCTCTTAGATAATTCATCAAAATATGATATAAAAACACTTTCAGAAAGAGATTTCACTTTTTTTTCTGACCGCCATTTCATAAATTCGTCGTATGCCTTTACATATCTTTCTTTCGAGTTCGGCGGTAATATATTTTCGACAACTGTTTTTGCCCTTTCTTTAATAAAATCGGGCGTTAGATCTATGTCTTCGTCACTAGACATGTTTAAAACTTTTGAAAAAGAACTCAAACAAGAAAATTAATTATTTTCGCGATGCTTTCGCGCCTACTAATAGACTGCCTTTTTTTTTCACGCACGCAAGCGCGTCAAATCTTGCTGGCCAGTTTGATTTTTAAATCGATTCCATCTAACATACGATGTGGAAACAAATAGTTCCATATTTAAAATAAAATCTTTATAAAATAAATTGTCTAGATTCCGATTCGAGTAATTAATCGATACCGAGAAAAAAAAAATTAACTTTTTAAAAATATTCTTCGTGCAGTATGAGTATGACAGTTCTTTTTTCAAATTCCAAAACCTATGCTGTAATGATAGTCATACACCCCGGCATTCAGGGGTGTAAGGGTGTACTTACAGAGCAAGAGATATGTAAAATAAATAAATAATTTATAATCAAACTGCTTTTACTGCCTATTACCTCTCATAAGAGAGGAGGACTGTTTTCCAGCAGTAAGAACGTAATAGACTGAATTATTTTAATAAAGAAACTCTTTAGTATCAACTCCTTGGACTTTCACAACCTTGTTACAGTTAGCTTCCAGACTAAAAAGACCTAGGCTCTCATCTTTCAATAAGACATTAAGTTTTCTATCACCGTGCAAAGTGAATACATAATCAAGCCTACAAAAGTAATAATTAATTAGTTTCGACTCCGAATAAATGCCGAATACGACATCCCCACGTTACGTCCCGTTTGCCTTTCAATTAATCATTAGGGTGGTTAGAAGAGTAACCACCATTCTATTTTATTTTCGGAATTTTGTCTGTTTGTATGACAAATACACATTTCAATCGTTCACGTGCCTTAAAGTTCCAAGTTGAGCTACGCGATAGCTGACAAACACTTTCACTGTTTTCTTATTTCTTTATTAATTTTTTTATTGATGATAGGTTCGCATTTACTATCATCTCACCTGATTATAGGCGATAATGTGGTCGAAGATTTAGAACACTTACCTAGACCAGAAATAACCTACTCACTTTCGAAAGATGTGATGTGGTTACATCTATCAGGAAAACTGAATCCTTAGCTATAGGTACGTACGATTAAGGTATTCCCAAATCGTTTTGTGCTTCTTACTCTAATTCTTTCTTTAATTAAAAGAGCACCTTACCCCGTTACCTTTTTTTTGGACTTGCAAATGTTTTATTAACTCTAAAATAAACTTTGACCTCTGAGTTTGTTTCAATGTTTCTTCTCTAAGTAGTCAGATACGAAACCCCAGCTTTATTGAGTTAAAATTTGCG
Organism: Tholera decimalis; assembly: GCA_943138885.2. Lineage (NCBI taxonomy): Eukaryota > Metazoa > Arthropoda > Insecta > Lepidoptera > Noctuidae > Tholera > Tholera decimalis. The sequence continues at coordinate 10,104,391 of OW964558.2, forward strand.
AAAAAATGTAAAGCCCGATGTACATGCGATTTCTTCCCATAAATTAAATCCCTCTTCCGTGTGAAATTCTAGGATTATATTATAGGATATCTATCAGCTACTTATTATACTATCAAATTCAGCCGTTTTGGCGTCATTGAATAACAAAAAACCAAGCATATATTTATAATATTGGTAAGTTTCCAAAATAAATATAACATGATGATGGGTCCTCCACTATTCATAGTATATATAAATGACTTACCTAAACATGTAGACCAACCAGTTACACTCTTTGCTGATGATAGCACTATCACAATTCAATGCAATACCAAAGATAGCTATAATAATGACATTAATAATTCTCTGACATCAATAATAAATTGGATGAATAATAATAATTTAAAAATTAATCTTAACAAAACTTACCTTATACATTTCAGTCAACGTTTATCACCTATGACTGATCTTAACGTCCAATACAATAATAGAAGTATTACAGAAGTTGACAACACTAAATTCTTTGGAGTGACAATTGACAAAAAGCTAAACTGGAAAGCACACATAGAAGAACTCAGCAAGAAAATTAGTAATTCTTGTTACGCGCTGTTCAAACTGGTCCCAGTGCTTAACACTGAATCATTACTCACGGCTTATCACGGTTTGGTCTCATCACATCTAAGATATGGGATCATTTTCTGGGGCAACTCAACTGACAAGGACATACCCTTTAAAGCCCAAAAAAGGTGCATCAGGACTATGTTTAAATTACAGTCAACCGAAAGTTGCAAGCCATACTTTAAAAAATATAAAATATTAACTCTGCCTTGCCTTTACATTTTGGACGTTGTCATCTTTGTAAAATCTAATCGACACTTATTTCCACGTCAATCAGACGTGGTTGATCGCAACCATAGTAGACGTGATGACAGTATTCTCAGTTTACATAGATCAAAAACAGCATTGATGCACAAGAGTGTTTTCTGCATGGCCCCTAAAATTTTCAATAAGCTCCCAAATAGTTGGAAAGAACTTAATGTCCGTAAATTAAAACATAAATTAAAGATACTGCTTGAAGGGAAAGCATACTACAGTATTCTAGAATTCCTCAATGACAACTTTTAATACCATGTAGTAACAATACCTATTATCAATACATCTTTGACATATTCTGTAAAAAAATTGATGTGTAATAATTTTAATTGACATTTAATAATTGTTACGTAATTATGACCATATATTTAATTTATTTGTTTTCAAAATTGACATTTTACTATTGTGTTCTTATTTAATTTAATATTATAATTATCCACTAACTTATATCAGTGACATTTAAATATTTGTACGCCACTAAGGCCAAACATGACTGATCTATATAATGTGATTTTTAATAACTTGCATGCTCTGTATGTGTACTCATGTTTCAACAAATAAAGAATCTTGAATCTTGAATGATAGTTTATAATTTGAAGGAAGCCAGAGAAATAAGGGATATTTACGACTAAACAATACGTTTAATGTTGCGTCATTAAACGTATTGTTTCCTAAGCTCAAGGCCAACCATGAACGAATTTGACATTCTTATGAATCGTTGATTTTATCCGTCACCCACCGTACTTTTCTGAGACTATTTTTCGTGAGTAACAGGCAGCTATCACTCGTGAAAAACAGTGTGGTTTAGTTATGAAATGAAATGAAATGAAATATTTATTTTGTAAATTGGTTATAAATAACACTTTTACACGTCATGTTTTTTTGCGTGTTAAGTTTAGTTTAGCTAGATGAGGCCGGTATTTCCTAACTGACTACTCGGAGAAGAAACACCGAAACAAACTCAGAGGTCAAAGTTTCTTTTAAAGTCCAGACAATTTGTATTTGTATATGAGAAGCATGTAGGTTCATGTCTGTGGTATTCTTTTGAGGAAATAACCACGCAAATTTGAGCGGACCTGTCCAGACAATGCAAGCATTAGTCAGATATCGTGTGTATGTGTGTTAATATTAGTTCATGTTCCGAAACTGGGAATCTACGTCAATAAATTGCAACATATGTACACACTTACATTATCAATGTCTATAGTGCCAAAGTGTCAACAAATGTCTCAGTTTTCTAAAAAATCTGCGTAACCTAGCCCTAATACCAGTAACAACGAAAAAGACTTTCAAGTAACAGGCGGAGTATACAATGAGCTGCTTCAAACTGTTTAAGCATGAATTTAAATTACTTTCAAGAAATTAATTAATTTACCTTTGGTAACCTATTAAGAGTAGGGGAAAGTATTGTAGGGGCATCGTCCTTGTATATAATTAATTATTGGATACTAAATATTATTAAACCTTTTATTTGAAAAGGTTAATTACGGAGTTTCTAGTCCGTGTAGTATAACGTTGCGAATAGTCTAAAAATAGGCATACAAAAAATTAAAAAGCCACTATATCACTACATTATTTTTATACTCGTATGTAGTTAATTCTATCTGTACGCGTTCAACGATTCCTAATGATGGTTCTGTTCAAATAATCAGGTACTACAACATGATCACCCATCTTGCTTAAAAGGTTGTAGAGGGTTTGCCTTACATTTTGTGACAGGCTGGTACTAAAAAAAACTGTGTGTTAAGTTTTCCCATAAAAGCCACCTAACCAAATAAAAAAGTTTCTTTTCATTTTCCACCAGACGTCAACCAGTCATTCATAAAAACTATCAAATAAAACTCCACAATTTGTTCGCAGAGCCGCCGAAAGCCGCGATAGATGATACGAATCAATTATGAGGACTCTGCCGATTCGCGCACGCACTAATAGAATAGGTCGCGTGACTGCAGGCGGTAGGGCGTAGCGTCGAGTGGAGATGGTCCTGTGGCAGTCGTCGCAGCGGCCTATGTACGTCAGGACTGTGTGGGTGGGCGGCTTCCGACACGCCATCCTCACTCACGACGACCCTTACCTGCGCCGCCTGCACTCCAAGCGCCGCCGACCTAACTCTTGTGTCAGCTGCCTCACCAACACCAACAAGAGCTCCCGACTCAGTCAACTCTCCGACGACACGCATGACAGCATCAAAGAGTTCAATTTCGTGCTGACCAGTGACAAATCGCGCATCAACCAGCGCCCCGCCACCTCGGGCGACATCGAGCACCTTAACCTGCGCGGCGTGGACTCTGACTTCGACGACGAACTCATTGTCAAAGCCAGTCCACAGACCTTGAACGAGACTAGCAGAAGCAACTACAATAGCCTCACTATCAACATGAGGAATTTAAGAGCTAACAAAACGTCCAGAACCGACGCTAAGGAGAACACCGAACTTTCCGAACGTGTCCTGCAATGGCTGGACTTGGCAGGCAAGATAGATTTACTGGCACCAGAAAACGTAGAGCGAATGGCGCAGCCACGACACAGTTGGCCAGAGTTGCAACGTCGCAGCCACAATTTGTCGAAATCGAAAACAGCAATCGACATACATAAAGAGGCAGGGCGAATATCGCCAAAAGGGGGAGACAGTCCAAAAGCGCAACAAAGCGGGGCTATCGATCGGCACGATTTTTATGTGCCGACGTCTGCGAACACGATCGAAAACTACGCGCGGCAGTCACGGAACGTCAAGAGCACGCCACGCCACGAGACCAACGCCAAAATAAAAGACAATCACAACAAAACAAAGTCCAGAGACATAAGAACGAATGTCTCAGAGACGCGGCTCAAATTGATCAATGAAAAAAACGCCGTAGAGAAACAATACGCTGAAATGCTGAATAAAAAGCTAATACCAGACGTAAGCAAGAACCCAAAGCGGCAAGTACACATCTTCATGCCTGAGCTGCCCAAGAAGACAGAATCGACCCCGGCTAGTAGAACTGAAAGCTTACTATCACAAACTTCGACGAAAAGTTTGAAATTTGACACCACAATAAAAAAGTGAAGCTTCATTTGTGAATTATTTCAACAACACTTTAAATTGAAGTCTTACTTTTCTTTTTGACGTTTAGGTATCTCAAAAAGTATATCTATACGATTCCTTCGTCTGAGCTGATTCACCGCGCGGTTCTTAAACCGTCAGCTGCAAGTAACTATCAAACCAACTTTATAGTACCTACTACTGGTACTACGATGTTTATGACGACATTATTATTACTTCATCGTTAAATAGTATAAGTTTGTTAAATTTTATTGTCACCTATTTGTAGTTAGAATAAATGCTATCTTTCAACTCTGTACTTCGAAGAAATCTTATAAGAAAGACAGGATATGATATGATGGCAAACATTAAGCCTAGTGCTCCCAACTATGCTGCGAACAGGTTCCAGTCTACCCGGATAATATAATAAATATGAAATCTTGTAACATGATCTGGAGTTCAAGAGCAGGAGCGAAAAGAACAGTAATGTAAAAAAAAATGTCGGCAAACGGTTATGGCTATAAGACACTCCGGACAAATAAAATATTTTCAGACATGGGTACATGGTGCCGCATTGCTTAAATATTTGGAGCCAAAGATTGCGATATTTAATGCCTGCAATACATGTTGGCCGAGCGTTGTCGAGTGAAGGCCAATACCAACATGTAGACGGTTTATTTGCCTTGTCTTGCTATCGCTCGGTGTCACTTGCCTAGTTGGCCGAGTGTGGGCCAGCGCCAACGTGTATAGAGCTCATTTGGTGCAACTTGTCTTCGCTCGCCGATGCGCGTTGCTCGTGATCACTTGCCTCACTTCGGATCGGTGTCGGCTTTTGGTCACAAATCAAAGGCGCTCGCCTGCGCTCGGCCAACGTGTGGGCAGCTCTACAGACCCTCTTCTACATTGGTCGTCTGCATTGGCGTTCGACGAACTTGTCGAACGTGTGGACATTATTTCTTGCCTTGTACCTATTTGCCAAAGCTCGCGTTGGCCTACGCTCGGCCAACATGTATTGCAGGCTTTAGAATTTCCAAAAATAAATATATCTCGGGAACGTGGCACTTTACGGTAACACAACATATTTTCGTGTTTTATTCCCCTAGAAGTTTCATATAGTACTAAACATAAAAAAACAATACCTTCACAGACATGATAGACATATTTAATTATGATAAAACAAAAGAAGAGCTAAATTCAAGTTTAATGGCGGTTCAATACACTCCTACACTACCATGTAATTTTTTAAATAAATTATTATATTAGGTCTACCCAAAATTATTTACACGGATTACGTACAAAGAACACGTCCTTAAATATAAAATTCCAATGTAACAATTAGGTACTAAAGGTAAACACCAAATGCATAACAATGCGAAAGTAACGCTAACTAAAAAAACAAATAGATTTTACGGGGCTCTATAGACTCTTGACGGGGCTCGATATGTTGACGTGGTTTGATAGGGCCATTACTTGCTGGGGTTGCAGAAAGGCCCCGGACCACAAGGGCAACTTTGAAACTCCCTTTCGCTTCACCCAGATTGGGAGGAGTCATTTGATGATTTTCCCACCGATAAAAAACTAACTTAAATATTAAGCGCTCGTTTTTTTTTTTTTTTATTTTTTTTTTTTATTTTATATGGGTCTTGGACCTGAAATAAATGATTTTTTTTTTTTAATATTTCATATTCGAATTGTATTTTGCCAGTAAGAGAATATGGGTGAATATCACCAATATTCTCTCACTTTGCCCTCTCATATTTTGATATCGATCATTATTCCTTTTATATTCTTCTGTGGAATGCACTTCCTCTCGATATCGAACGGTCACTAGTCAGTACGTATTTGGGAGAGTTGTGAAACTTGCGGAATTATGTTCTCTACAATAGCACAGCTGTCTCATAAACCATTTTCCATAACGTTTTATAAAAAAGTTATAATAAATAAGTAGTAGTAATAAGCTTATAGTTATATGGCGCCTCCTGGCACAGACATATATAGGTATGCTTAAAAGGAGACGCCACCAACTGTACAAACATATATAATGTGTAAATGAAAAAAATAAAACATTTCTTATTTTGATTTTTTTATTTATTTTTCGTATATATAAACTTAGTTCTTATTAACCTTGTGTTTATTATCTTTTGTGTTTATTTTTATGCCCCTGCCATGTTATCTCTTTACCACCCTTGGTTGAATGGTAAAGTATACTATAAAAAAATCATCTATCATCATCACAAGAAGAGTATATCAGACTTCTCGTGTCTAAAAGCCCTCCCTGTTCCTTCATTTGCCCTTGCGTTCCGGGGCCGCGATATCTTGTTAGCACATTGCCACAACAAGGAGGGTATTTAAATCACGACTTAAGTGGTGTCAGGATCGCCAAGACCAATTAAAGATGGATAATCTAGCCGAGAAACATTTAAAAAATGACTTTCGTGGGTTCTGGAAGAGTACAGCCAAGTTAAACACTAGATCCAGTCTGCCTGTGAGTGTCGACGGAGTGAGTGACCACGGTGATATCGCTAATGTATTTAAGCGTCAGTTTTGTGTGCAGTCTCCCATTGGTTCAGTGCATGGGGGAGCCGATGTTGAGATTCTTAGTGGCCCAGTGGAGTCGTGTTTCAGAGCCAAAGAGATTTCAAATATAATAAAGTATATGACGAGGGGCAAATCTCCTGGCCACGACGGTCTTAGCATCGAGCATCTTCAGAATGGTGGCCCACATATCTCTAGAGTTCTGGCACTGTTGTATTCTTTGTGCGTGAGCCACTCATACCTACCTCCAGATTTAATTAGGACGATAGTAGTGCCCGTAGTAAAGAACAAAACGGGAGATCTTGCAGATAAGCATGATTATAGGCCTATTTCACTAGCAACGATTGTGGCAAAGGTGTTCGACGGTGTGCTTAATTCGCAGTTAAGTAAACACATAACTCTGCACGACAATCAGTTTGGTTTCAGGCCACAACTGTCTACTGAAAGTGCTATATTGTGTCTTAAGCATACCGTCAGATACTACACTAGACGCAATACGCCGGTTTTTGCGTGTTTCCTGGATTTATCCCGTGCTTTTGATCTGGTGTCGTATGATATCTTGTGGGAAAAGCTAAAAAGTGTGAACCTACCTATTGAATTAGTTAAAATCTTCAAGTATTGGTACACACACCAGATCAACAGCGTCAGATGGGCAGGTACAATGTCTGAGACGTATGAGTTGAAGTGGTGGACTGACCTCGCCTACCCTGTTCAACTTGTATATGAATGCATTGATCGTCGCGCTTAGCAGTCAGCATGTCGGTTGCCACGTTGACGGAGTTTGTGTTAACAATTTAAGCTACGCAGACGATATGGTGTTGCTGAGCGCGTCGGTCTGTGGTCTGAGGAAACTGGTGCGAATATGTGAGGAATATGTCGGTGAGCATGGTCTTACATATAATGTAGTAAAAAGTAACTGCATGATCTTTGTGAGTGGTACGAAGTGCCCGCTAGTAGTACCTCCTGTGTACCTCAATGGGAACCCTTTAGTATGGGTGACTCAGTTCAAATACTTAGGGCACATCGTAACTGCCGACTTACGGGATCATGCAGATATTGAACGGGAACGGAGAGCACTGTCAAGGAGGGCGAACATGATAGCTCGCAGGTTTGCACGTAGTTCATTTGAAGTTAAGACTACGCTCTTTAGGGCGTATTGTACACCCGTGCAGCCTGTGGGCTAACTACACGCAGAAAAGTTACAGTGCTCTCCGTGTACAATATAATAATGCGTTTAGGGCAATTATGGGGCTGCCCCGCTTCTGCAGCGCCTCAGGGATGTTTGCTGAGGCGCGTACTAGCTGCTTTTATGCGACTATGCGTAAGCGGAGTGCATCCCTAGTGCGCCGAGTGTGGACTAGCTCCAACTAGTGATGGGATTCTACCCGGGTAAATTCCCAAAATGGGAAAATTCCCGGGAATATTTCCATTGAACCCACCCAATGGGTATTTATTCGGGTATTTATATTTTCATGATCAAACAACAGTTTTTTATCAAAATACATCTTAAAACAGCGCCGCATTTTGCAAAAAAATATAACTAAGAAAAGGAGATGGCTAAACGGCTGCCCCCAGCATGAATAGGATATTCACACTAACCCGTAATATTGAAATATTCATTCATAAATTATTTAGTGTTTAATAATTTCTTATAACTTTCGTGAACTAATAAACATAAAAAAGTTTCATAATTGATTTTATGCTTTGTTTTGGTTTGACATGACAAGATCAAGTACTGCAAGCTAGGGTTGAGACATATCGCATTTCCAGAATGTCAAATCGAAATAATTGAACTAACATCGATTTTTAACATCGGTTATCAAAACGATTTATTTTCAGAAACTACATAAGTATAACTGGATAAGTGTGTTACTAACACTTCGGACGCACTATCTTACTACATATTTTGTGTCTGTCAAGGTCAACAACAACATTTTTTTTCTTTCAACTTTTTCGAGTATTTTATCGATTTTGTTTTCTTACATTTGGAATCTGATCCATCTCTACTCTATGAAAAAAAAAAAAAAAAAGTCAGACGTCGTTTGAACGCTCTGCCGATTATTCTTTCGTTGTGTTTTTTGGATTTGGATTTTTTCTAGTTTAGGCAGAATTGTTTACCTACCTACCTCAATACAGAAATTATAAATATTTGGCTCAGTTAATCTTTAAGATCTTTTTCAATACGTTCATCATTTCAACCATAATGTTATTCACATTCTTTGTGAATACTGTCTTTATTTTAACTCATTTGGATAAGTTTTACAACAGAAAACTTATATTATTATGATTTTTGTGGAGATTATCTATCGTAAGTCCGTTGTATTAAGTTTTTTTGGTACAATTACCACTTTGTAGATATTTAACTCAAGTACCTTAGTGCAAAATCCCCAATGAAAATCACAATTATCGATTAAAATCGTCGCAGAAACATTAAAACGCCTAGATAAAGTTTATAGCAATGTCATTGTTTGAAGTTTTTGTACCTTTGTCGTAGGAGTTACGTGATTTTATTTTCAGGATTGTGCAGATATGAAAAGTTCCTGAAACTTTTTAATTACAAAATACTAATGTTCAGCTATTCAGTAGTATATATTGCTAGGAACCATGTTTATTCATTGCTGGGGCAGTCGTCCATACTTCAATTTAGCCATGTCCTTTGAATTTGGCGCCAGCATTGAAGCTTTGTTTGAAAGTACGCGCCGGCGGCGGTGTTTTTTGATTGGTGCATTTCATTTACCTGGTAAAGTTAGGTAAAGGTGGCCATGTTTAGTATTCACTTAAGTATCGGATTTTGCGGACGTGTCTTATGTGTTATACTACAACAATTCTGGTGTTTGGTGTTGAAACTTGTTTGCTGTGTTTATGAAAATTGAACTTGACAATTTTGGCAACCAATAACGGATTCTGAGTGAATTATTTAATTATTGTTGTGAGTGAGACGATCGTATCGAATTTACGTAAGTGCTTAAATTTATTCCTTTAAAATATATTTTATTGATTTTATTTCTATCCCATATGATTCTCTTTTCCTCTGATAGAAAAGCCTGCCAGTAGTATGTCAATGTGTAACAGAAATAACTAACTTTCTGAAACACTATATACAGAGTTGATACGACCGAGGGGCTTTCCTTTAAACTGCGTATACCATTTTCAAGCTTTGTACCAAAAATCAATTAAATAGGAGAAGTAGTTTAGTCGCAAATGATTTTGATGAGATGCACCTTAAAGCGATAAATCTGACCAAAACAAGAAATAACACACGCCGCGCTACATTGCCACTTTGTTACCTAGGTATTTAAGGTCAGTCACATTTATTTACAAAGGGTGGTTGCGTTTTACTCTGATTTGTAAGCTATTTAGTTTGTTTGAAAAAAAAAATGTTTTTGGCTCTTTTTATTTTTTAACTGTATCAAATTAACACTAAAAACGTATAGATACGTAGTGTAATTTAATGCCCCTCTGTCGTATCAACTCTGTATTAGTTTATTCAGTTTCAATTAGAAATCCCGGTGAAGAGTATATTTTTTTTGACGGAAATCGATAATACATTGCTTAATTTACAGCATACATCCTTAGACTTATTTTAACCTACCGTACGTACCTACGTAGAATAATTTTCGATTTTAGGCGGAAATAGATAAAATATTACATAATTTACAGTAGATGAGTTTTATGAATCGGGCATATTATATCTTTAAACTGATTTTAACCTATTTATTGTTATAGATATCATTACGCCGAAACAGAAAAAACAAAAAGTGTGGAGACATTACCACAGCTTACCCGACAAATCAGTCAAAAGCACATTTTGTTCAAAAATGTACCGAGTACCCAATGTAACCAAAATGGGAAACACTTGCTAGTGTCCTAAATGTCCGCTAGTTATAAGAAATGAGTTAGCGGAAAGATGTGAAGAAACATCGTTAATAGCATCAAATACAATGAACTCATCAATTACCGAAGGAGAAGTATTTGAAACCTCAACACCCAGTGACGCTACTCCGTTGCTCGAATTTACAGAAGAAAAAAAGCGACGACTTACAAAGTTGCTTTCAAAGGCAATTTATGTTACTGGCACGCCTCTGTCTATGGTGGAACATCCTCTGTGGAGAGAGTTTTTTCAGGAACTACAGCCACTGTTCGAACTGCCAACACGAAAAGCTGTGTCCACAACACATTTAGAAACGATTTACAATGAAATGGAACGAGAAATAACTGAAGAATTGAAGTCGACTAACAATTTACATCTTCAGTGCGATGGATGGAGCAACCGACGGAACGAGGGTATTATTAATTTTGTCATTGCAAAACCTGAACCCGTTTTTGTGAAAAGTTTAGCTACAAGTAGCCACCGTCACACTGCCGAATACCTAAGTGAAGAAATTGAACAAGTAATGAAAACTTATGGAACGTATAAATTTGTGACATTAATAGGAGATAACGCAAGAAACCTACATAAAGCTTTTGATTTAGTTAAACTGCAACATCCGAACGTAATCACACTTAATTGCGTAGCACACACATTGAATTTACTGTGTCATGACATAATAAAAGAAGATGCTATACAAGCCTTCATTTCAGTTGTCGTCGACGTAATCAAATCTGTAAAAAAAAGTCAAATACTGAGTGCGTTATTCAAACAGATAATTGTAGAAAAAGGTTCTGGCGAGCAACTAAAATTGCCCAGCAAGACGCGTTGAGGCAGTTACTTTCTTGCTGTGCGTAGTTTGCAAAATAGCAAAGCGGCTCTGCAATGCTTGGCAGTACATGAAGATGCAATAATGATCCCAGCTGATATTAAAGCAAATTTACTAGATGAAGAATTTTGGAAAATGATTGACGAATCTACAGCTGTTTTAGAGCCAATAACAGATTACATATTTAAATTAGAAGGAAACGAATCGTACGTTAATGACGTGTACATGGCATTTAAAGATATTAAATCACGTCTGGTCTTTCTGCTACCTGGTTTTTCTTCTTTGGTTGACAATAATATCAGGGACAGGATTTTGAATGCAGTTGATAAACGCAGAGGGAACTGCATAAAGCCTATTCATCTAGCAGCCTATATGTTAGATCCAAAATGTCAAGGCATCGAACTGAACGAGGATGAAGAAATCATTGCCATGGATTTCATTCATGAGAAAGGAAGTCAGTTAAATTTGGAAGTAATGACAGATTTAGCCAATTATAGAGCAAGAGAAGGCTTGTGGGCAAAATCTTTTGTTTGGACCAGCCTCCAGAACATGAAACCTTTAACTTGGTGGAAAGGAATTTGCAAAAACAAGGCTCTAAGCAAAGTTGCAGCTTGCATTTTAACTGCTCCCTGTACTTCGGCTGCAACAGAACGAACCTTCAGCATTCATGGCCAATATCCACAGCCTTAAACGGAATAGGTTAACAACAGAAAGAGCTGCAAAGCTTGCCTACATATCCTATGACTGGAATTTATTACATAATCAAAAAGACGAAGAAGTAGATGAAGAAGAAGAGGAACCCATTTCAAGCCCTTTTATGATTAGCCCATTAACCATAAACAATATTGAACCTCAACCATCAACTTCTGGAATAAATACAAGACAAATAGAGTTTTGCGATATAACAAAAACATTCTCCGGTAACAGTGACTTAGACAGTGACTAAATTAGTCTCGGTATAACATGTTACCATACAAGAGTATTTAAACTGGATGTGCTAAATATACTTTTTGTTACCCATATCCTTGTATTTAAAATTTTAAACAATCATTTTAATATTTACCAGTTGTTGATTAAATGATTTTAGAGTTGATGTTTTTGTTTTTATTCTGTACTTACCAATTTAATAACCATTGAAATGAATTTACCCGCCATTTGGAAACTTTCCCGGGTAAATACCCATTTTGGGAATATTCCCAGGAATATTCCGGGTGGAATGATGGAAACTTTCCGAGTCGCCCATCACTAGCTCCAACATTATTTTGTAGATGATAGCAGGTAGGCTAGACTGTCCCTATATACGACATTGTTGTGGGAGACATGTCGCGTGTGGGGTGGGATAGCCTATCTGTTTTTTTTTTTTTTTATTGTAATTTTTATTTTATTTTTTATTTTTGATATTTTGTGTGGATGTTTAAGATAATTTATTTATTATGTAATGTATCTGTCTTCAATGTATGTGTCTATATGGGACTTTTGAATCCTGAATTAAACGTATTTTATTTTATTTTATTTTACAACCCTGGGGAAGAGGACGCCTAACGCATTAAGTCTACTTTTGTACATAACATAAATAAAGTTTGAATTAATAAATATGCTACAAAACGAGTAGTGCACTTTACAACCAGAATGCTCGTTTAAATTGACCTACATGTACTCACCGAATAGCCGACGGTAGCGACATCTCTGGCTTGAAACCGAGACCGCAACGGCGGGTCTAGGGGCTGCCCGCTGTACCTGGGTACTGGCAGGCCAAGTGCTATCACTCGGAAGTTTTCGTCTACGCGCACTAGTCGCCATCGTGATACCTCTTCGGCGCCATGTTCCTGAGAAGGTTTTAATAGCTCATCTAATATGTTAAGAAAAAACCGCGTTTTTAGGGTTCCGTAGTCAACAAGGAACCCTTATAGTTTCGCCATGTCCGTCCCTAAGAAACTATTGGTACTAGAACGCGAAAATGTAGCATGGATATACATATTAATCACGGCGACAGTGGTCAAATAAAATCATGAAAAAGCTTTTTTAGGTTACTCCCCCAACAAAAAGAGAGGTTTTTTCTTATTTAACTAAAACAGACTAGTTTACCACACGGGTTTATAGTAGACCACGCGTCGTGAAGTCTCGCGAATGAAGTCGCGAGCAATAGCTAGTATATATAATAATTATAAAAAATGTTACTCACCTCCAACAATTTATCGTATCTAGCAGCGGGAACCAAAAACCTTCCATCTTCTAAGTGCATCTCCCTGTTTTCCAGCAGATTATTTAACACTGGCAATACATTACGTTCCGCCTTTTCTATTCCTTCTAAAACAAGAACTCGTCCTTCTACTGCTGCGCGAACGGCACTCTATGAGGAAAGTTTACATTTATAGGTAATAGTGTTCATTTATATGAATGTGAACATTACTAATATTCAGATAAGATTCATATTAGTGTAATACTTATTTCGAAGACCTATTGTGGTATTCAAGAGCCCTACATCACCGGTAAATGATTGTTTGCTAAAGTGTCCTTTTTTAATTAGGAACTTTTTTCATATTTTAAATATATTTATTAAGTATTATTTAGAATATTTAAATTATGATATAGTATTTTTTTTAATTAGATAGTGCATGAATGGGACTCGCCATAAATAATTATTTATTTAATGATAACCAACAAGACATACCCCAAAATAAATGAAATGAATGAAGTTACCATGTTTTTACGAAAACCATGCAACGCGAACGAAATCACGGACAGAAGCTAGTTGTTGCAAAATGCGAAAAATAACCCATCAATCAGTTTCCATATGGGATGTTACCTGGTCAAAATATGTGGCAGTGGAGCTCTGGATTTCTCTTCTCTGTTTGAGGTCGGCTTCTGTAGTGTCTCTCGAGAGAGCTACATACTCCAACTCCCTCTGCGTCAGCTCAAGGTACTGAAGAGCCACTTTTCTCCTACACGGGAGTTAGATAGGGTATTATATTGTAATAAAAATACATATATTGATGTGATTATGGTTTGTGGAGGAGAAAGACGGCAGAACTTGGTGATTGAAACAAGAGAGAGGCCTATGATCAGGCATGCACGGGCGAAGTTGAACTGTATACGAATTAGTCTTCTTCAATATACATGTTTTTAACCCAAAATACGACGTTTTTGCGTAAAAGAGTAACAAACAATCATTATATATCTTCACAAACTCGCGTATTTATAAAATTAGTAAAAAGAAGCAACAACCGACGACGAGTTGCAAGTCTATCGGTTTTCTATCGGTTACATTTCGGAGAGTGTGCGATGGAATTACACAATCTAATTCCGCCAAGCCCTTTCCATCATCGGACTACGAGACAAACGGCGAAACGCCATCGTTACATGGTGGACATCCCACCCATACGCACAAAACGTTTTGGGAATACCTTCATTGTGCGGACGGCTAAGGAGTGGAATTCCCTGCCGGAGTCTGTGTTTCCCGACAGCTACAACCCCTAAGTCTTTAAGTCCAGAGTGAATAGGTTACTTTTAGGTAAGCGTGCTCCATCTTCGATCACATCATCACTTACCATCAGGTGAGATAGTGGTCAAACGCGATCTTATTTTGAATAAAAAAAGTAAGATGCAATTAGTATTCCTTTGTATGAAACATTTTTGTAAGACTAACAACCTCCAATCCAATTTAATACAAGGAGTTTCCGAAAAACGTGCAAAGTTTAGTCGTTTTTGAGGTCATTGAATAATTATTCTTTTGTCCTATTTTTTCTGAAATAATCAGACACCAGAGACTTCAATTTGACACACTATCTATCTGTGGTCCATTATTCCAACAAGCCTACCATTTCGGTGAAGCTAATAAGTACATTTAAAATGTTGGTGTAAATACATTAAATATCTCAATAAATGGCAAATGATGTTCTGAATTTAATTACTTTGCAAGAACTAGGGTTCAAAGTCATTTCAATTACAAGCTTATGTCAATTACATATACAAACATTATATACATTCTTAAACCATACTTCCTCATTGCTTAAACATGCCATTTAAAATTTTGGCAAACATTGTGCACACTACTGATGTTATGTACACACTAGTACATATGTAATTACAATACATATATTCAATGACAAAAATATAATGTATTGTGACTATTTAGTAATTTTCTGTGTCATGGGTTTCTTGGTCTGAGGTCATGGGTTGGTCATAATATTGTAATTTACTAGTATTTTCCACAGCAGTGATTAAGTCTACATCATCAACAATATTGGGGTCCCCTTCCAGCCTAATAGAATCCGGCTGAGTACTAGTATTTTGTGTGTAGTACAAGTAAATATGTCTGCATGTAAGTCAAAAATTATCCCCAAAGCATAAAAATACTTTATATGTTCTTAGTTTTATCAGACAGAAGAACAGATTAAATTGTTGCATAGGGATTAATTAATCAACATACAAACTTCTAAACATACACCGTTAACAAGATAGGACTAGATCTAACCTAACCTAGACTCCAAGAATAAGTCACAACATACCTGCTGGGTCCAGGCCGGCCAAGTAGGAACATATCTTGGCCCAGTAAATCCTTCTGCATCATCCATCTTAGGTTCCTTAGTGTACTTTGTGATAGGGCTTTAATTTCAGCATCTTTTATTGTCACTAGAATAATAAATTGAATAATGTTTGTGGCAGCGACACCAAGCATTTAATTACACCACAGTATAAAGTATATTTTACTTAACAGTTACAACTTTTATTTATTAGAAGTTAAAACTTGTTTTTTGTTTTAATATAAGGAAGCATGCCTGCATATTATTTAAGGAAACAAAAAATTGATACTTCACAAATTTACAAACGATTTAAACTGAGTTTTCTAGTTTGAATCCAATACAGTCAACTAAAAATTACAGTAAATAAGATGTGTTGATGTTTTAAAAGTTTTTGTTACAAAACTGGCCCCAAAAACATGGTTTTACTTGGCATTTAGAGGTTATAAACTAAAATTTCAAGATAAACACTTACAGTATTTCCGAGGGACATATTCAACCTTTTTAGGGCTTTTGATCTCTTTGCTGACATCTCCAATAGTCACTTTATCTTCACTAGAATAACTTCTCACTGGGTTAGCAGCTAATATTGCTTTACGAGGACCCAAAATACGAATCAAAACATCAATCCTTCTGACTGTTACCGCGGGGTTATACATAGTTTTATTTACACTAAACTCACACTAGGTAATGGAATTAAGTATATATTTTTATATTTAAGTCATTACGTAATTTATAATAGCTAATTTAATGAAAAAATTGCAATAATCTACAGGTCAAAGTCTAATAATACATAATTGTCAAACTGACATTTCCTGTTAAACAGCTGATTGACAGGAACGCATTCCAGAGAATTATATTGATGTCGCAGTGATCTTAAGCATGGAAGTTTTATCTTACTTAATCTTGCTATGGAAACCTTGTGGTCATAAACTTGAACACTTTAATACTAAGCATGGGTAAAAACTAATTTAGATTTTTATGATCAAGCATTTTCAACTTTCTATTACTTATTTATTCAATTCAAGAAGTCGTCACGCCTAGAGCAGATTGTCTTTCTGCGTCCCTTTTTGGGACAGAATAAAAAAGATATTACATCTGCTTTAAAAGATAGCAGTTTATAATTAAATTTATAGTCATTAAATAAGTAATTGTAGTCGTAAGCTCTAAGTTAAAAATGTAATTTTATTAATCAACAGCTAGCTAAACTCTATTATTTAATTTGTGAATAACGTAGTGAGTAGTAGGTATATTTGTAACTATGATTCGATCATGTACTATTTATAATCTTTAATATACTACTGTTTGTTATTCCTATGAACTAAAATAAATAAATATCTTTCACAGACTAATAGAGACTGCGTGATTCAAGGGCTAAATTATACTTTGCTCCAAAAAAGTACTCCTGTTCATCATGGAAATGATTAATAAGTACATTTCCGTGTAAGCGATGTATGCCCACTTGCACAAGTCAGATTCAGCAAATCTCAGACGTAAAAGTTAGTCTAGTTTGAGCAACGAGTTGAAATGTTAAGATTTCAACTTGTTTTTATTAGGGTTCCGTAGCCGAATGGCAAAAAAGGGAACCCTTATAGTTTCGTCATGTCTGTGTCTCTATCTGTCTATCCGTTCGTCCGTCCATATGTCACAGCCATTTTATTCCGAAACTATTAGACATGTAAAACTTGGTAGGTAGATGTATTCTGTGAACCGCTTTCATATTTTAAGATAAAAAAATTGAAAATATTTAAAATAAAGGGGGTTCCCATACAAGAAACTGAACGTGAAAATATTTTTTTCATGAAACCTATGCGTGTGTGGTATCTATAGACAGGTCTTTAAAAATGATATTAAGTTTTCTAAAACCACTATCATAATAAAAGATATAAGCTTCCAAAGTGGTAAAATGTGTCCCCCCTCTAACTTCTATAATAATTAAGATATATCTTTGTAGATCTTAATGTAAACTTTCAACCAAAATTAATTTGAACGAGATCGGGTCAGCAGTTTTTGAGATATGGAATATTTTCTAAAACCGCAAATATAACTGTAATTCATACAAACACTATGAAAAACAAATTTATTTGGCGTAGTTACTACGGAAACCTTCATGGGTGAGTCTGACTCGCACTTGGCCAATTTTTGTAATTATACTTAAAGGTTTAAAAAATAAAATCGACTGCAATAAAAAACATTCTAAACCATAGATATTACTTTTTAAATTAATGTTTTTATTACTTCCTTTTACAGTCACTCCTTACCAACACAATCCTCAAGTCTAACAATAACCCATGATATAAAAAAAAACACAAGAAGTAGTATTTTAAATATTTACTATTAAAAAGTGTTGAATCAGCCGAAAGAAAGCTGTTCTTCAAAATGCAAGTTTTTTAGCTTGCAGGACAATGGTCTCACATGTTTTAAGTCATGAATGTAGCTACAACACTTATGTATCCTTGATAAAGTGTTTACTGAGTAAACAACTATAAAATATTAAATTGAATAAATCTGAAATACTATTTACCTACTCGTAATTATGTTCTATCATTTTATTTTCTAGTATTTATAGCATCTGTTTAAAAAATAATAACTTAAAAACTTTAACTTGGTTACAAAAATCATTTAACAATATTTATCTAACTATAAGAGCATTTACTATTAAATACTATAATTATTTACAAGATGTAGACGTTAATAAAACGACCAACTTGCGCAGGCGTCATTATTAAATCAGCATATAATCTGCTCACAGCATTTAGTAAGTATAAATTGACTGGCTAAGCAATTCACATCCAGATGTTGTATATTGATAAATTATCACATAAATCAAGTCTTCAAGGCAAGGGCAAGGTTGGAGCGGCACTATCCTTTTGGAACGGTAACGCTGAAACCAAAACCCTGAAGATTGCTCTCCCACACTACTCCACCGTATACCAGGCTGAGCTTCTGGCGATATGCGTCGCAACCAGGGAGATCCAAAAGCACAGTGCGCGATCGTTTGGAATTTTCAGCGACTCGATGGCGGCACTCCAAACAATTCAGAATTACAACCGACACCACCCCCTGGCAGTAAAGACGAGGGCAAACCTTAGGTCCCTGTCTACCCAAAACAAGGCCGTCACCTTGTTTTGGATAAAAGCACATGCGGGGTTGGAGGGGAATGAGAGGGCCGACGAACTAGCCAAGAGAGCCGCTGAAGGTTCCAAACGGAAGCCCGACTACGACCTGTGTCCGGTTTCATACGTCAAGCGATGCATTCGAACGGCAACCCTTGACGTGTGGAACCAGCGATACACCTCCGGAGAAACCGCCTCAGGGACAAAATTGTTTTTCCCGGCTGCGGTGGCGGCGTACAGGATAGTCAGGAAGCTAAAAATAAGCAGCGTCACTACCCAGATCATGACGGGGCACGGTGGGTTCTCCGAATACTTGAATCGCTTCAAGTGCAAGGAGAGCCCATCGTGCATCTGTGATCCTGAAATTGCTGAAACGGTGCCACATATATTGTTCTGCTGTCCTGTATTCGACCAGGAAAGACTTGAGGCCGAGCATGTACTCGACACCAAACTAGATGCTGAAACCATGTGGCAAATTATGTAGGGAAAAAAGAGACAGCTGTTCTTAGATTATTGCGTAAAAATATGCGAAAGAGTGATAAAAAGAAACAAAACAGTGGAAGAAATAGATGTTTTGTTGTGATTATATAGAATATTAGGGTCAAGCATCTAAAACAGAAGGTATAAAATTGAACAAGAACGCCAGAGAAAATTGATTAACATATATGTTGCCCATATGAATCAACTAGAGTATATGTAGTCGTAATAACTGTCATAGATATAAGAATAGCTATAATAAGATCTCTGATAGAATCCACAAATGTATTAATATAAAGAAATAGAAAATAGAAGTAGTCCTAAGAAATATGTAACTAGAAAATATAGAAATAGATAAATAAGTTGGCTGTAAAACCAGATCATATGTAATAGAAACAAGAAATAGGAATAAGCTAGAATAAGAAACATTGTAAAAAATTAATAAAAACATTGTTTCGATGTATTATCCCTAGAATAATAAAGAGGAAATACAGTACAGAATAGGGAAGTAGAAGGGCGTCCTACCCTTAGAGATAGAAGATGAAAGAATACGAGAAATAAAAAAGTATGAGGAATGCAAGTGCGAGAAGAAAAATAGCAAGAACTGGTATGAACGTACAGACGAGCATAGGCTCCGATCATGTTGGAGGTAGTCTCAATGCCCTGTGAATGAAATAAAAAAAAAAACAGTATAAATACAGTGTACCGTAAAATGGGGTGAAAAGGGACAAATCCGAACTTCATAAAGAAAATTAAGATGTTTTTTTAGAGAAAATTTGCTGTGTGGCGATCGAAATAATTGAGTCTTTGTGGTATATTTGACATGAAATATAAAATTATGCAATAAGATTTTCAATTTAAGCAAAAAGAGTTAAAATATAAACTATCCCTATTCACCCGGAAATTGGGGTTAATAGGGACGAAAATAAGGTGAATAGAGAAATTCACTAGGGCTGGCACTTGTGTCATACATAAATAATATTTTTTATCTACTTAACTATTTATTTTCTTTGATCTTATTATTTAGTTTATTAACAAAACACAAATTCTTGCATTTTTTTGACGTGACAACGTCTTATAATTCGATGAAGCTGGCTGCACGCACGAAAATACATGACTCATGCGGCGTTACCTCGCTCTGAGGCGTTCCATTTAAGGCTTGAAGTGCAAGCGAGAGCGCGGAACGAGCGACAAAGAGGCACAATCGGCCTCCGCGTTCGGCAGCGTTCGACATCTGTCTCTCTCCTACTTGAGTGAGCGATGCGTCCGCGTGGACAGCTGCTATACAATAATACATTTAGATGTTTTCGTCAAGTATGAAGTGCAGTGAAAACTACTTTAGCAACGCCATTCGCGCAGCCAATAATCGCTGCTTCAAAATCGAAAGCACAAAAACAACGTGAGTACAGACAGCGTATCGCAGCATCTAGAACTCCTGCTCAGGCGGCTGCTGCGAGAAAATCAAAAAACGAAAGACAACGCAACAACAGATTACGCCAAGCTGCTAACTTGGCTATTGCCAGTGGTTCTCTTGAAGCGACAACTACATCTTCATCTCGTTCAGGGGAAGAGTCGAACAATGTTACAACAAAATATCTATCAAACAAATAAAATTAAAATTTTCTTTTGAAAAATGCAACCATTCCATCAGTATTTTCTTATGACGTTGTTACGTTCAACTATCGTCAGTAAACCGACTTTACAGACAACCGTTTTTTTTTCTTTATTGCTAGTATCTGATTACTATGCAATATTTATGTATATATGTTCAATAAAATAAAATGTATTTATGACTTCATTTAGGTTTTTCAACTAGATATTTATTTCAAGTTTCATAAGATTCTATTGCAGTTTAGTTTTAATATTAAGGGATCATAACTCTTACAAGGTTTTGTACTTTTTAAGATATACACGCGAGGCAAATCTGACGAAATAAATACATTGCATTACTGCTTATATTTCCGCTCAATATATCAACACTAAAATAACATGATCAATATATTTAACCCATAGAGTGTAGAACCATATCTAGCTTATAATACTCGCATAAACATACATAACATTATGCTTTTTATTTCCCGAAGCGATAGACAAAAGGTGCACATATTAAATGTGACATCCACTTTTCGGATAATCGATAGACCAGACACAATTCCAGACTCCGTGCTAATACTGAGATTTTCGGAAATCGTAAATCCCGACTCAGCAGTCGCGCTTGCGATCACTAAATCAACGAGGCAGTCTAATACTCGCTTATTTAATAAATAAAAAATATCTATACAAAAACATAAATAAATAAACTAAATTATTACCTAGAATAAATAATTAAAAAATCTTTTAACTTAGTGTCAACCCTATAAAGCTGTACCTATTCATACAATATTCGTTCCCGTTCATCTCAGTCTCATCCCGATTAACCCCGCTTTCGTTGTGATTCATACCTGAGACGTCCCCATTCACCCCAATAAAAACAGATTTTTCGTCTTTCTTTTAAAATTAAAATCATATTTAAATTAATTAATAACTGAACCTTGTGTTTTATTTATATGACGGGCCGTCATATAAATAAAACACCAGCAAACACTAAATGACTTATTAAATAAACACGCGTATTCTTTTTCTACAAAATAAACCTTAGAGCAAAGTTTCAAACACTGTATTAATCGGAGTCTTGTTTAGGCTATTTTTAAATGAAATTTTTGGCAGTTTGCTGCTAATTTCACGCAAGTTCAATGTTGTCATAATAAAGTTCAAATAATCTACTATTATCCCACGAAAAATGGTAAAAGTTGTAACGATTTGGTAACTAATATTGAGCGTCAAAAGTGATTCCTGTATTTATCCCTATTCACTCCTGGATCCCTATTCCCCCCATTTTACGGTACCCAGTATAAACACAAAAATCTAATACGGCATAGCAGAGTGTATCCAGTAAAAATACAAAAATCGAATATGGCTAACCTTTTCCAATAAAAATTTGTTACAAAATACTGCATAAATAATCATCATCATCATAATCAGCCCCATTCCGGCCACTAGGGTAATAACCCTGAGCAGCTGCAAAACCAGGTTTTACCCATGTGTGTCAAATTTTAGTTAATTTTTCCTCCTGAAATATTGCTTGTAATGTTAATAGCAATAGTCATCCTAAACCATTTGGCCAAAGTCATGGTGGCCAAACTCAACGGAGATTAGCCAGCAGCGTAGGAGATATTATAGTGCACCTATAGTATGTCCTAGAGATAACAATCCGACAAACCAGAGAGAGGTCAGGCTCAAGACGTGATTTCCGAGGCTCGGGGGCACACACCGCCTTCTTCCAAACTCCCCGTTACTACTGAGGAACTTCTAACAGAAAAACACCTGTTAGCATTAATTACCGACTGGGTAATCAAAACCAAGTCTTATTGGTCAGCAGTAGCGCTTGCGACCACTAGACCAATGTGGCATGGTGGTTGTAACGTTAATGCTCTCTCGTCTTAACTACGTGTTCACTTGAATAAGTAGGCTCTTATATAATTAGCTAATGACTTTTCTATTGATCAGTTTATGATTCTTCATCAGCATGCTCATCATCCACTGGTTCAATTTTAACGCTAACAAAGTCAGTAGGTTCCAGCACTCCGCTGTTTTCATTCGGATCTTTTACTTCAACTTCAACCTTTATTTCAATTTTTCCCTCCATTGTTACAAGACCACTTCTTCCCTTATCACTCTCTTGCGAGTGCTCATCGTCTGACTGAAACTTATCAGTTAGCGTGTCTTGTGTATCTTCTGTGTTCTGACTCTCTTCTTTATCTCCTAAAGGTTGCAGTGGTCCGATATTAGCTACAGTAACGTAATCTGCTACTAGTAGTTCATCCATCGGTTTCTTTGGTGGAGGTCCAAATATGCTGGTCATTATCGGCTCGTCGAGACCTAAGTTGCACTCTCTAGGGTCCAGTCTCGTGTAGAACTCTTTGATGTTGGGCTCTGTACCTTTGAAGCCATGTCGACGGCGGAAATGTTTGATCATTGATCGCTTCACTGAGTACGCTTTTGGACACATGTTGCACTGTAACAAGATAAAACAGCATTATTTCATCAGCAAAATCATGTGGATTAGAAATAGGAGTGAAAGAGGCAAGGCGTGAACCCTCTACCGGCTTCTGTGTTCACTACCACATAAGACCAGTCAGCCTTTAACCTTTTCGCCGCCAACGTACACAAAACGCAATGCCTCGCCGAGCGCCAAGCTATAAATGTATAACTAAATATACAGTAAACAGTAGTGATGGGGATATCGTCATATCGATGAATAAGATTTGTACGCGTAAAGTTAAGATTTAAAGTTGATTTTACGAATATAAATAAAAACTGATTAAATATTTCCAGATTTGTTTTATTTCCCAGTATCCTTAATAAGAAAAAACAGTATAAATTATGAGTATCAAAGAAACTAATACATAACTCAATTAGAACTATAAGGAATGGGGTACATCTCTATTTGTTTCATGATCTCATTCTTTAACTTCATATCAAGTTATTGGCACTGAGGGCACGTTGAATTCGATTCTGATCAGGGATGGGGTCTATGGTCTTTCTTTCTTCTATTTTTGTTTATTCCTGTGTTTTTTTAATAACTTCAGTCAACGTTTTTTACCGTAGGTATCTAAGTGGCAGAATTTTTAATTGTTTTTAAAGTGTTTTTTGAAATGGAAAGTAAGTATGTATATATTTAAATTCTATCACGCTTGTAGCCGTGTACTTATAAAAGCATTGTTTTTTAAGTGTTGTTTCTGTTCTTTTCTTAACTCATGTATCGGTAGCGTTTACCCATCTGCGCGCGGGGGACCCCGCGCACATATTGCGTTTCTCTATTTACCCACGACGGAACGGAGCAGGTATATGCGTTTAGGGTGAGAGATGTTTGTGTGTGTGTGTTTGTGCAAAGTAATGTTCCCACCTATCTTCTAAACTAATGATCCGATTTTGATGCGGTTTTCAATAACAGGTTTGTGTTTGATGATTTCATGTTCTTGGATAGGTGTCATGGCTGTAACTCACTAGGGGGCGCCACAATAAACATTATTATTATCATCCAGTTAGACATACCTCAGAATTATCTTCTGGTTCAATGTTCTCCACAAAATACTCCGAGTCCGATTCCACACCTTGCAAAATTTTAAGAAGTTCGTCCGAATCAAGTTCTTCACTCATTTTTATTTGTTATCAAGTGAAAGAAAGAAAGATGCGTGCGCGCGAATCCGATTTTATGCTGCACTATGCCAAAGTGACCTTGACAGCCGCACGCCTATGACGTCACTGACCAACTTCTATAGTAGTTCGTGGCACTCGGTGGCGCACAGGGGCATAGACGACCAATTGTTTTGTAGAGATGGGAAAATAACTATCGACAAGAATTGGTAACAACTTTATAATTACGTATCGGCATCTACCTGAAGGTCGAAATTCATCTACTATCCTTTGTAATGAAGTAGATAACTAAGTTCATATTTTATTGACCTCAAATTGTTTTCGATATTCGTAACTTTCTGTATTTATAAATATTTCAATGGTGAAATCAACCTTTCACGGCACATCACTGGCCAACTTGATATGAAGTGATTGGCGTTCTGAGGAAAGTAACAAAATTCGGAGTTTCTGTTTTTGCCGATTTTAGGACAAACTAGGGCTTATTTTGTGTAGAAAAATAAAAAACAGGGTAGTAGACAGTGCTATCTTAAATAATAAAATAAAACAAAGCTTTTAATCACAGTAAATTTATTTTAATAAGATAGTTAAAATGAACAACTTCTGTAGAAGTTGTGGCGCTGGTGGCACGAAAATCCCGAACTTCTATAGAAGTGCTTGGCGGTGAAAAGGTTAAAGAAAGAGTGAACAGGCATCTTCTGGGTTCGTTCGTTCCATCGTAAACCTCATCGAACGCTTATCGTCAGGTGTGATCGGGGTCAAGAGCAGGCTTATCCGTATATAAAAAATATCATGCGAATCCAGAATTTGTTAGGACTGACCGCTCCTAGCGAAGTGCAGCGCATTATGGAATTTTACTGGTGATTTAATTTCAACCTTGCCAAAGTTATTTTGTCGGGAGAAATTCATCAAATGTCTCTTCCCGGTTTGGATGGAACGGAAGAGAGAATCTGACTTCTAACCTACAATAGTGTATGCTTACATGATACTAATAAAAATATGAACAAAAAAAAACACTGATAAATAACAGACAGAACCATACCAAAAGTCCTCGGGGGGACCCCGCGGGGGCGGAGTTTAAACACGAGCTTCCTTTTTTGTCAGGATCGGGCCGTGTTTTGCCACGTGATTACTTTAGGTACTGTTTACAAGTTCATTCACCTCTTGCGGCTCAGTGTACATGATAAATATATTATATTGGACAATTACCTACGTCAAAAATTTAAGTTATAGGTTTTTCACATATTTGGGACGAGAATCGAATACTGAATACCCTCCCTCAATAAGTCCCTCGTTTAACCTAACACACTGTATATTGTGTTTAAACTTAATCTGAAACTAAATAATAACAACTAACGGTTGCCAATGTCGGTTGGTGGGTATATGATGATCATATATAGTTTCCTCCCTGCCTCGAAAACCAAGTTAATCTGTTAGAAGTCGAAATCTGAAGAATTAGAAGCTAGAAAATCAGACATTAGTCTTGCCAAGAGCTAGGTATCATGTTACCCAGCCACTGGGTTGTGGAGGTCAGATAGTCATGTAAAACACTAGTACTTAGCTGCATACGGTAAGACTTCAAGCCGACTTCAACATATTTTACATACTCCAATATATTAGGAAAAAAAAGAAAGAAATTTACGTTTATTTACACATACATCTACGTCAAAAGGGCCTCAGTACAGCATAATATCAGGTGTCCATCCTAAGAATGACCACCTAAGGGTCCATTTATACTAGCGCAGAGTCGAAGCGCATCGAAGCGTCTAACCAAAACTGAACATTCAATTCAACCTTAAGTCCATAGCGTAACGCACACATTACTTCTAACATTTTAAAAAGACGCGCGCATTCTTCGGAATTCGCTCGTCTGCGCGTGAACAACGCTGATTGGTGCGGTGGTTCGTTTTCTTCTTCTTCAACTTTTGATATAAGTAATATCATAGCAAGATCAATGTCAACCATTTTACACACGTTTCAGCTACGAGAGTCAACTGGCAAGTGATTCAATAGCACTGCTGTTGATGCCCATTACTACAAGTAAAAGAGTGCGACTTCGCTTTAGTTGTAAAGAATTTGACGCTTCGATGCGCTTCGACTCTGCGCTAGTATAAATTGACCCTAACGCTGATATTCAGCTGCATTCCACGGGTACCACAGGCTCTAAACTACGAGTCTACTTACTCTTATGGTCTTCATAGTGCTGTGAGTCATGACGTGGTGCCGCAGCCCGGAAGGGCTGGTGAGTGTCTTTTTGCAGATGGGGCAGGGGTGACGCGCGTGCGTGTGAGACGTGCGCAGGTGACGTAGCATGTAGCGCTCGTCTTGATACTTGCGGTCTGGAACATGCAAATTATCGGATCAGAAATAATAATAATATTCTACAACTTTCACACAACGCCATCTAGTCCCAAACTAAGCAGAGCTTGTGCTATGAGTACTAGACAACTGATAAACATACATATATATTTCTAAATACATACATATTATAGATAAATTACAACCAGACAAAGAACAAATGATCGTGCTCATCACACAAACATTTGTCCTGGGTGGGAAACGAACCCACGACCGTGCGCATAGCAGTCAGGGCCACTGACCACTAGACCTGTCAATTTGCTTGCTAACCATAATGTTAAGCAATATTGTGAAACAGGTGTTTTTAAATTATTGGTGTACAATAAAGAATATTCTATCTATCTATGTAGACCTATGTGAAATAAAATCATTTTGGTTTTGATTTGAGTTACAGATTTTGACCATTCGGAAATGATTTACAACGATGCTTTCGGTATATAAAAATCAAGCTTTTTCGTTTTTAATTTCTTGACATCAGCATATTAATGACTTTTATTTTTTCAAAATTGTCTTCTGAAAATCTGACTCCAGTGTTGCCAAAGGGAATCGGGTTACTCAATAGGGATGTGGAGGTCAGGTTGGAATTTGCTCCGTGTAAAACGCAAGTACTCAGCTGTATGAAGACTTGACTTAAGGGCCCTGTTTGATGCTACCGTTTGATGTCGGTTTGAATGGTTTATCAAACAGCACTGCGCAGTTTGGTTTCAATTTCAATATCTTCGTCCGACATTTTCGTCACACACAAGCTCACGCTACAAAATCCAACGCAAAACTAAACCAAGTTTGTTCGAAAGCGTCGGAACACGATCAAACGGCGCGTCAAACACAACAAAAATATGAAATTTCATCAAACGTGCTTCAGACTCGTATGTTTGACAAACCGTTCAAACTACCTTTGTAAACGATCAAAATGGTTTGAGTCAAACCGTTGGCTCGTCTCGAGGGGCCTTTAGACTTGAAGCCGAACTAAACATACTTGGGAAAAAGCTAATCAGATCATGATTTCTACATACAAGTGGAATCGTTTTTCTGTATGATAAACTTGATGTAAACTTTGCTTGATTGGGAAATCATAAAAACTATAGAGATAAGCCCTTGTAAAATGTACCTACCTAATGAGTAATTAATAGTCAAGAGTGAATAGGTTGCTTCTAGGTAAGCGTGTCTTCATCTTCGACCACATCATCACTTACCGGGTGAGATGGTGGTCAAACGCGAAACTTGTCAGTAAAACAAAATAGTATTAGTTTGCCCCGTTTATCAGTTTGCTATTTTGTTTTGTATGCGGATAACCTAGTCAGTAGGTAATATACTTGTTTCTTATATTAATTTAGTACTGTAATTTTGGGAAATATGTAATATATTGCAGATTTTTTCCTAATTAATATAAATATTAATAACTTGACACTCACCACATAGAGGACACTTGACTAGCGCTTTCTTAGGTTCGTGTATCTTCATGTGTTCCCGCAGCGAACACGCACTCGTGAACAACTTTGAGCATACTGAACATGTTTCCAGATCTGAAAGTACAGTTGAAATAAATCAGAATTTCCACCACACAATAAATTAAAAATAAATTGATATTATTTAAAACAAGCATTTTTTATTATTTTCGTGGTCTTCTCAGCGAACCATTTCATTTGATATACATACATATCATGGTGCGCAAGAAAATCATTGGATTATAAATGTCATCCACCAAACGCGTACGCAAAATTTCATCTTAATTTTTTGTGAATAACTGTTTTATAAAAACTTTTTACCAAAAAATTAAACCGACTCCCAAAAAACACTGCAAAGTGAAAAAAAACTTTAATTTCGGTAGTCGGTGTCTTTAGTTTTGTATTTTCGTTTTTGGCACCGACTTCCGAAATTAAAGTTATTTTTCACTTTGCAGTGTTTTTGGGAGTCGGTTTAATTTTTAAGTAAAAAGTTTTTATTTCACTCTTTTTAGTTGGTCTATTTTTAATTTACCTAGTTACAAGAGCCTAAATGTCAACTACTTATAACCTTTTACAAAATATTGCTTTTCCCAATGCTGGGGCGTTAATTGTTGAGGAGTTCTCCTGGTACTTCACCATCAGCTCTACATCACCATATGCATTGTGACGAGCATAAAGTGCTTAACATCCATATTCAAGTAATCGAATAGCAATCCACTCAATACTTATTATTGAGTAGTTTCGGCGGCCATCTGTGGTCTTCATCATCAGTTCCACATCCTCAAATGGTACTTTTTGAGAGCAACTGCACAAGTTACTATAATAAATACCCAAAACGTCATAGGTGTGCCTATAATATTTGAAGAGTTCCCTCGATTTCTCCAGGATCCCATCATCAGATCCTGACGTTAATGAAAATGGGACCAATTTCGAAGTATACCCTTTCAATCAAAAAAAGAATTTTCCAAATCGGTTCAGCCGTCTTCGAGTAATCGATGATCATACATAAAATATATATATATATATATATACGCGTCGAATTGATAACCTCCTTTTTTTGTCGTCGGTTGAAAATCAAAGCAACTCAAATTAAATGATCAAATTTTAAAATATATAATTTAATTTAATTCAATTTAACATTTATGTAATTTTTGCATGCTCTCATCCGTCATGAAGTTTTTTAAGTAGTTCCGGATTGAAATCTTGTATCGTCATTTAATCATAAATCTTTAGTGACATAATAAAGATTATTTATTAAATAAAAATATTTCTATATTGTATAGAACATTTTCAATACTCACTTTCTCCAGTATGCTTTCTGATGTGATACGTGAGCTTAGACTTCTGCACGAACGTCTTGCCGCAATACATGCAAGCGTACGACGTGTCTTTCAAATGAGTCCTGAACAAAATATTAATATGATAGTAAATAATCAAGGAAATGAGAATTAGAAGGAGAAATATATCTTTTTTTTTTTGTTTAAAGAGAAATAGCAAGCGGGTAGAAGCAAACTTGTTAACCCCTCCAATTAAGCTAAATATGTGTCTGGAGTGGGTTCACGGCTATTGACGCTTCTCCATCGTTTTGTTAGGATATTGATTCAAAATGAAATAATTCGAAAGGTATTTTCGCATGAAAGAGTCGATACTTTAGATCATATTAATTTACAAGAAAAATATTGAGAGTTATTTCCACCAAAAAACAGCTGCTCATGTTTGCATACAGTATGCAGAACCCCGCAAATACATAGAAATACAAAAATTACAGCGGGGCTATTTCTATAGTATTCGTTTGTTAAGGATTTCCGCAAAGTAACGCCTAATTCCATTCAATAATACTACCTAATATCATAAAACTTTAACTCACCAAGCTATGAAAAAATATAAGTTCAATTTTGCAATATTTCAGAGCTATATTATGTTCTTAATTATTTAGTGTGTATTCGAACTCGATACTAAGTCATTATTAGATTAACCTTTCTACTTTATCACTGTCGTGGAATAAATTGTATGGTCGCTGCGTAAGCGCAATAAATTATCTCACTTTCGCCCCACTGTCATAATTTTTTACATGGGTACAAATTGCCGTTATTTCTGCAGCCCTGGGTGGAGCGGAGAATCAGGCTGACTAAAAACTCACCCTGTTTCTTCAGTTACCCTTACGGTCTTGGCACCAGTGTATCTCGTTAGAACACACACACAGCAGGCAGTGTCCCTATCAGGTCTCGTCATTACTGCTGACTACTCTTTAAGGCACAAGTGGAACACGATGCAACATTGCAAAGGGTGCTTTCTTCATTCTTTCCATCCAGTACATTTGACTGCCTATTTTGTAATAATACTCTAACTTTAGAAATGCTGACACAATCACAACAACAACGAGCTACTGTGTGTAAAAATAGCGTCGAATTAAATTAGGTTTAGAATTATTAGAATAAATTTTATTTTAAGACTTTCGAAAATTAAGTATTGTTAAGAAATTTGTTGTCCTATTAGAAATAGAACGCATGTCGCCTGTGAAACAAGTTTTAATTAACCTAGTACAGGCATCAAACATTGTATTATACCAACGAATTAGGAATGATATAGAACG
This sequence comes from Tholera decimalis, assembly GCA_943138885.2. Taxonomy (NCBI): domain Eukaryota; kingdom Metazoa; phylum Arthropoda; class Insecta; order Lepidoptera; family Noctuidae; genus Tholera; species Tholera decimalis. Next base: position 10,135,202 of record OW964558.2, read on the forward strand.
TGAACTCCGCTCAAAAATGGTTCCACGCAAAAGACAATCAAGTAGGCGGGGTGAAAAAAATACAATCAAAGCGCCTCTCAGTCTGACGTGCGCTCAGTGACAGACGCCAGAATCGTGTTGATTAGTGAAAAATCCAAGAAAAAGCTCGTTTCTGAGGGATAAAAATGACCTCCTGCGTAGTAAGGTGGTGGAAAGAAGGAAGTAAAATACTAACTGGGATAACTTATCACTCGTAAGTAAAATAATTTCGTGTTTTATTTTCGTATAGACAACCACGAGTTGCCAGTATTATGCAATAGGTAGCCAGCCAGTTTTTAATACCTAACTATTATATATTTTATATTAACCTCTAGCGCCCCAGTGGCACAAAAATGTGCCAGTAAACAAGTATTAGTTGAGCCCCGCTGGCATACGATAAGAGCCCGCCCGCGGTGCTTGACGGATGGTTGACGTAAATAATGGTAGTCCTTAAGTACAGAGTTTTATAAATTGGATGGATTGGTTTGCCTGTGTGTTTTTTATTTTAGTCTCCCCAAAAAAGACATCCGACGACTACAGTGGATCCTCCAGACATAGCAACAGTCCGCTTAGAAAAAAGAGGGGATGACTGGTTACCAACTAATGCCAGTAGGGTTTGCTCCATACATTTTAGTAACGAAGACATATATTCGTCACGCACTGGCTATCGTATGCAAAAAAAAATCAGCTGTACCTATTTGTACGGTTAGTACTGTTGCACAGCATTTCGTGAAAAATTCGGGTAAATCCTAATAACCTAATAAGATTGCTTAAGAATACAAATTTTAAATCAGGTCTAATGTGTTTTATGTTATCAGTAGGTATTACACCACGTTGAAACAATGCAGGCACTCCGTATATTAGCTGATAAATAGAGCGAGCCAATATTTAGATGTTTCTGTCCATTTTACTAAACAACAAAGTTTTGTTTTGAGTACCTCGAGTACCCTTAAATTTTGGCTCGTACTTTATAAAACCACCTGCTATATTAGATTTTCTTTACTCACACATTATATGTTATATATTAATCTAGTTTCACAGCTTATAAACCTAACGCTCCTCTAATGGGGGGTTAGCTAATGACTTCTTACCTTATTTATGTACTTTAAGAAATTAATAATTATGAAATTCGGTAAATCCTGAAGAAATAATGATTTCCATTTAATATAGGTATTAGGTAAGTAATAAAATAACTGTTTCGTTTCTAAGGGGGAATGCCTATAAAATGCTTGAAATAGACAGAAACTGGGAATAGTCCTTAATTCTTTTTAAAATAAAATATGTTTAATGAAATAATGTTCAAGTTTATTTAAGTAGGATATAAAAATATGGGAATCATTAAAATATTTAACCTGATATCCGTTTAATTCATTCTTATTTTTATTGGAGGTCAGTGTTTATTTGACACTTGTAAGTGGCATTCAGCCAAACAGGAATCGTAAAATAATTCCTAACGAATTATTTTGCAGATTTAGTGCACAGTAATTATTAATTTAATATAATTCGACCTATGTGTACTATAAATCTAAAAAATAATAATATGTGCATGTCAATATTAATTATAAACAAATATTTTTTTAATAGTAATAGTAATCGTAGGCTGTATGAATCACATCTCCTTTGCCTTACCCATTGACAGACTGACAGTTTGACATTACTGCATTTTCGATTGTTTATTTACTTGATTCTACAATAGTGCTTGCGAATTGAGTTACGTACGGATTGCTTTTTTATGGTATAGCAACGACTATGGTCATTTTTCGAGGACTTCTTCTACCTAGTTTATTTGATAATGATTGAAATTGTAATGGGTTACCTATGATTTGTAGTAAAATTTGGCGTATATTTCACTCTTGTTCATTTCAGGTTTTTTTTTTATATGGCCGACGGGCATTCCCTTTTATGAAGCTTTACACTTTTTGTAAACTTAAGGTAAAGAGGTTTAATATTAATTTATAATATTTGAGTTCATAATAAATGACTGACTCCTACTGCATACTGCATAACACCATCCTCGCCGCTCGCTGTCACGAAACAATCCATCTCGTTCGCACTCGCTTGATTCGATATTTCAGTTTCACTCTAACATTATCTTACTAAATAAAATAGCGCTCCAAATGAATGAATTGACGGATCCATGCGTAGATAATAAATTTAGCAAAGTATTTGGTTTTGTTTGTGTGCGTGTTGTATTTGTATTATCAGTTTAGTGGTATGAGTTTGGAACCATGTTTTAGCGGGCTTCGTTAGAGAGTTATGATTCCATATAATTCCTAATTCGTTGTATTATACCTACATTTTTTCTAAGATTTACTTACTTTGTATTTTTCGAACTATATTATATTATATATTATACTAGCGGACCCGCCACAACTTCTTTTGCGTGGTATCCTACCTCTACCCAACCGGTACCACTACCCCTATCCTACCGATACCCTACCCATACCTTACTCTACCCCTATCCTACCCAAACCCTACACTACCCCTAGCCTACCCCTACCCTTGAGACCTTCCTACTTTTTTTTTTCATAAGAACCTTCTCCTGACAAAACCAAACAACAAAAAAATAATCAGCCAAATCGGTCCAGCCGTTTTCGTGTTTTGCGCTTAGCAACACATTTAGCGATTAATTTTTATTATATAGATTAGTATATCGTTACCTGGTGTGTGAGTTACAGGCTCCCTTATCAGCGAAACTCCTAGGACAGTGAGGGCAGGCGTATGGCCGTTCGCCGGTGTGTCGTCGCTCGTGTCGCAGCATGTTGGAGCGCTGCACGAAGCGCATGGGGCAATAAGAGCACGCGTGCCGAGGACCCTCGTGGATTTGGACGTGTTCCCGGAACGAATCGCGTTTCTGATGAAAAGATTTTTCATGCGGTTGAGTTGTTTGAATTTGAAAGTTGTGACAAAGTTAATATATGTTTTTTTTATTGATAATAGGCTCGCGTTTGACCACCATCTCACCTGATGGTAAGTGATGATGTGGTCGAAGAAGCTTGAAGCACGCTTGCCTAGAAGTAACCTATTCACTCTTGACGAGTCTCCGACTCCGGCAGGTAATAACACTCGCACAATGAAAGTATTCCCAAAACGTTTTAGGCGCATGGGTGGGATGTCCACCATGTAACGATGGCGCATCGCCGTTTGTCTTGCAGTCCGATGACGGAACGGGCTTGGCGGAATTAGATTGTGTATTTTCATCGCAAGTGAGATGCTTAATATTAAAGTCTCGATGGTGGTATTTCATTTAGGAGCTCGTAGCAAAATGATAACAGCCACTTGGATCGATCTTTAAGATAAAGCAACGCACAAAAGCACATTAAGGAGTCATTTGTACATCCCGGCTGCCATTTGTACAGACGCCAGCACATGAAGCTACCCGAAACTGTCAAATTTTCCCAATCAAACTTGAACCTAATTTCTTTAACAATAAAGTTGAAAATCTATTAAAGAAATTTGACAGATTGTTGTAGCTTGATGTGCTGGCGTCCGTACATCTTTGACAGTCGTTAAGAGAAGCCAGAAAATCTGATACTAGTCTTGCCAAGGGATATCGAGTTGCCTCTGTACTGGGTTATGGAAATGATGATGGTGATGTTTAATTTATATAATTTCGGTCATCACCACTGCTCTTAAAACGGTGAAAAAAAAACATCGTGAGGAAACCGGTATGTCTTAGGACCGAAAGACTGAAGATATTAGATATCCACCAACCAGACTTGGCCCGTGTAGTGGATTACAGTCCATTCCTTCTCATAGAACAGAAAGGAGGCCTGTGCCCCATAAACAGAACGGACGAACGGTATAGGCTAATTATGTTGTATACGTTGGTATTTCAGTTTTTGAGTTAAACTAAGTTTCTGAATTGAGAATTTGAAGTAAAGAACGTTAAAAAATGCTTAATCTCACCCGGCTCTAATCAATAAAACCCCGTATGCGTCCACAACGAATTTTTTTTCAAAATCGGTAACGCTATAGATAAGGTAGAAATCATTTTTTTCTGTTTGCATCTTGCCATTTCTGCACCTCGCGCATAGGACCCCTGGCACAATTCCTTGAGTAATGAAAAGGGCAGGATTATCAGAATCTCTATCTGACTTGGAATGAGAATAGTTGAAGACCCAGGATCAAACATGGTTTACTTTTATTTTTCAAAATTCAACGGTTTGAAATAGGGGATGAAAGTTTGTATTGTTGAGATATTGATAAACGCGGAACACAGCTAGTAATGCATATAAAACAAAGCGACTCGTACTTACCAGGAAAGTCTTCCCGCAGTAAGTGCACGTGTAGTTCTGTTTGTTAGGCAGATGGTCCTGTTTGTGCATGTACAGCGAGGACTTGTACTGGAACGACTTGCCGCACTCCGAACAATCGAAGGGATGCTGCCCAGGGTGACTTATGAGGTAGTGGAGTTTTCTGCAAAAAAACAATGACTTTACTCCCAGTCCCGGAAACCATTTTACTGAAATGGGTTTTGGGGAAGCATAGCGATATTGAAGGTGTATTTGGTGAGACCCTATAGCTGGCTAAAGACTGGCAGTTACATATGCGCCAAAACCAGAGGTAGACTCGCCATCGCCTGCTAAGTATTTTCCCAACTCTAATGTCGGGGTTAGTTTCTAGTCTAACCTGCTGCCATGCGGCACTTTGCGACTAATGTGATGGCGCTCTTATATTTACAAATACATACACAACGTTGTCACTTACCTACACATATTGTTTTCTACACTTTTCACCCATCGCCACCCATACTCAACCACTTTTATACACACCACTATAGGGCTGGAATACTCTTTTTACTGACAGTTTATTAGATACATAGATTAATCACTTTTGTTATTGTTCCTTTTTTTTTAATAAGTTTATATTAATGCTTTCTTTTTTTCTACTACTGTTTAAAACAATGATATTTTTTTATGTACCTCACATATTAAATTGCGGGAGCTCTGGTACCTAAAACACAAGTTAAATCTTACTTTGGGTACCAGTGTTCAATTAGTTTAGTTTACATACTATGGGACCGTTCAAGTATTACGTAAGCACTATAGGGGGGCGTGGGGGTCTTTGCTTTGCTTATTTTTTATGACATGGGGGGTGGGGGGATCTAGATGATGATTACGTCAGCAGTAATTATTTAATTTTTTTCACATATAGCAACACACATTGTCTATGCTTCAAAACGAAATACATTTTCGGGGATTCCTACAAATAATTAATTGTTGAATTCAGTGTCAGTAAAGTTTATTTAAATGAATATTATGTGCGTTACAGATTTCTATTCCAAACCTATTCCTTATTTCTAGATTTATAACTGCTGCTCATGAATCAATTAAATGTACCAACGTTGACGTAAGCATGGGGGGGAGGGGTAAGAGCTTTGCTTACTTTTGCTGACAAGGGGGAGGGGTGGGTTAATAATTGCAAAAAATGTGCTTACGTAATACTTGAACGGCCCCTATGTCATGTAATTTAGTTGAATTCAATAAATATTCTATTCTATTCTAACCAGATCATGCAGCTGAGTACTAGAGCGACAAAGTGTAGTGTGACATGGAGCGACTGCCAAACGTAACGTAAACAACCTAGTACCAGGGTAACACGATATCCCATGGTAAAACTAGTGTCAGATCTGGCTTCTGATTGACCGTAACGACTCTCAAATTGTAAATAGGGTGACTGGTAATTAGTGAACGTAGATTATACACGTGATTGTATTCATGATAAACAACTTTCCAAAAGGTTTTTTTTTTAATAATCATTCACTTTTTATCACAACATCAGCTGTTAGTAGCGTGACCCCGTTCTGTCAACGACCGCGCCTACTTTTTTGTAATTAATTAATTCTAATTCCTGAGGGGAGTGGCACCAAATGCTAAAACACAGGCTTTAGCTTAGTTCGGCAGAGGAAGCGGTTCTTTTAATTTGTGACAACGTTTTAATTGAACTAGCCGGCCCAGCGAACTTCATACCGCTATTTTATTGTCATCTTTTGAATTTTCCCTGTACTACCACAAATATTTTAAAACTAATATTAGCCACATCGGTGCAGCCGTTCTCGAGCTTCAGCGAGAATAAGGAACAGCTCAATATTTTTATATATAAGACTAGCTTCCGCCCACGACTTCGTCCGCGTGGAAAAAAAGTCCCCCGATTTTGAAACATTCTTCATTAGTGCTCCGCTCCTATTGGTCATAGCGTGATGATATATAGCCTATAGCCTTCCTCGATAAATGGGCTATCTAACACTGAAAGAATTTTTCAAATCAGAACCGTAGTTCCTGAGATTAGCACGTTCAAGCAAACAAACAAACAAACAAACAAACAAACAAACAAACAAACTCTTCAGCTTTATAATATTAGTATAGATATACTACCACACACAAAATGTTGACAAGAGTCAAATTGCGCTTTTCGCACTGAATTGTAATCTGCTAAGTTTACATCCTAGGCCTCCAAGATACAGGCTGTGCCAAGTTTGGTGCCCACGGGTACTTCTCTTGTATACTGTTTGCTTTCTTCTTGTTTTGTATCTCTCTTTCCTTAATAACTTGTGTGTGCCAAAATAAATAAATTATTAGTTATTACTTCGCCCGCGATCTTGTCTGCGTGAATTTTGAAGCCTATAGCAATTACCAATAATACTTACACCTTACAATGCAAAAAGAATTAGAATTGGATCATTACTTCCAGACATTACCCCCTACATACCAACCTACAATTTTACAAACACATTTTTGAACAATATTAGTATAGATATAGAAATGCTCACCTCTCATCCGTAGTGTGCAGGATCTCCCTGCAGAGCTTGCACTTGAACTTGCCGGGCCCGTGCGCCTGCGCCATGTGCGCTGCGCAGGCGCGCGAGCTGGCGAACTCACGCGCGCACACCGAACACTCCACCGAGCGCTCCGGACGTGCCCCGCGAGACGTGTGCATGGTCTAAATATAGAATAGAATCATTTATTTCAGGAAAACATCCCATATAAAAATCAATAAATTACATGAAAAAACAATAATTATAAAATCACTAGCTGACCCGCCACGACTTCGTTCGCGTGGTATTCTACCCCTACCCAACCGATACCACTACCCTTATCCTACCGATACCTTACCCATACCTTACTTTACCCCTACCCTACCCAAACCTTACACTACCCCTACCCTACCCTACCCTACCCTACCAATACCCTACCCCTACCCTACCCTACCCTACCCCTACCCTTGAGACCTTTCCTACTTTTTTTTTATAAGAACCTCCTGACAAAAACAAACACAACAAAAAAAGAATCAGCCAAATCGGTCCAGCCGTTTTCGTGTTTTGCACTTAGCAACACATTTAGCAATTCATTTTTATTATATCGATTACAAAATGAAAATATTATTAAAATTATACCTATAAAACATAGAAAAAATAAATAAATAAAAAATAAGAAATATATATATAACAATTCGTTAATTAAGATCAATGTGATATTTATTTATTTATTATATACTTTATTATACATACATACATCTTACAATATATTTATGGATACAAATCAGTCTTATCGCACAGGGCAATCTCTTACAGATAACCTTTGGATAATTTCACTTTGGATGATTATAGACAAAACAAACCTATATTTAAGATGTAATTCTTTAGTTTTTGTCATGCTGTTGTGGGGGAGACTGATTAAGGAATCGATTTTGATACTTGTACATACAAATAAAATTAGTGTCTTGTCTGTGATTTTAAAATAGCTGTTTTTTCATGTATAAATAATAATAAGCCATTTATTCAACAGTATGTGGTAGTACAATTTCCTTAATATCTAAGCTAAATAAAATCTAGGTTGTCTTCTGTTGATTGCCATTCGGCAAAGGCCTCCTCCAACCTTTTCCACTCGTTTCTGTCCTTGGCAACACGGCTCCAGGTCACACCTGCAAATTTGGCCAGGTCGTCCTCCCATCTTTGACGGGGTCTTCCCCTTTTTATTATGCCATTGCTGGGGTACCACTCTGTGACCTTCTTGCTCCACTTCTCCTTCCCTCTACTCATATGCCCAGCCCATTTCCATTTTTGTATCCTGACATTTGTTGCTATGTCCCGAACCTTTGTTTTTCCTAATGTCTTCCAACCTGACTCGATCTTTTTTCTTTATTCCCATCATGCTTTGCTCCATTGAGTTCTGGCATATGTTTAGTTTCTTGCTGTTCAATTTAGTGGGGGCCCATGTTTGACTTCCGTACATCAATACAGGGAGAATGCATGTATTGAATACTTTGGATTTAATTGATATGTGCAGTTCTTTATCCTTCATTATTTCTTTCATGCTCCAATATCTTTTCCATCCGTTTGCTATTCTTCTGTTTATTTCCCTTTCAATATTGTCTGAGGGTGAGATAATTTGGCCTAGATATCTATCTAAAAAAAAAAAGTAAAAGTGAGATAGAATACGTGGATGAATACATCTGTATTCATCCACGTATTCTATCTCACTTTGGCCAACCCTGATGGTTTCATTCTTAGGTCCATTGGTCATTACTTTAGTTTTCTCCATGTTCATTTTTAATCCTACCGTGTGACTTTCTAATGCCAGGTCATTTGCCATGACATTCAGTTCTTGTGGAGTTTTTGCAAAGAGAACTATATCATCTGCAAATCTTAAATTTGTTAACCAGGTTCCATTAATATTGATTCCATATCCTTCCCAATTTAGTCTTCTAAATATCATTTCAAGGACTGCAGAAAAAAGTTTTGGGGATAGCGGGTCGCCCTGTCGCACGCCCTTTTGTATGCTAAATGGTTCTCCTTTCTTTTCCAACTGTATGCATGCTGTACTTTCCTTGTATATCTTCCTCAGCATCCTTATGTACTTGCTTTCGATACCTTGTTCTTTTAGGGCCTCCCATATCTTATTGTGAAATAAAGAGTCGAAAGCCTTGCTGTAGTCTATATATGCCATGTAATATAGTTGGTTGTATTCATAGGATTTTTCTATGATCTGCCTCACCACATGTATATGATCCAATACTGAGTAACCCCTACGAAAACCCGCTTGCTCGTCTGGTTGGCTGTTGTCTAATTTTCTTCCCAGTCTTCTTAGCAGTATTTTTGCAAATAGTTTAATAGTTTTTTCATGTGCTTATAGTTATTTAAACGAAACTTAAACACAAAATGACTGTTGGTCTGTCTTTCTGTGTCCGGGCTAATCTCTAGAAAGTCTTGGCCGATTCAATGGGACTTTCAATGTAAGATAGATGAGGTTATAGGACAACATATACTACTTTACTTTATTATCCCGGAATTCTCGCAGGATCGGGATTTTCGAAATATTGGAGAAAAATAATAAAAAAAGACATATTCAGTAGTGGCCTGACTTGATTGTAATTTAAAAATGTCCTTTGAACCAGGTCTTCAATTAAAATAAATTATATCAAATACCCAATCAAAAATAACATTATGTACTTACCCGAACATGTAACTTGAAAGACTTCCGGTGACTCAAAGGCTTGTACTGACAGGAATCTAGCGAACAGAACACCTTCCTGGCTTCAGGGTGCTCACAGTTAAAGTGTCCTCTCATCTCCTCAATACTTGTCAACACCACACAGCAAAGGGAACACTTGAGAAGGTACAAACATGTCTTGTCAGGAATACTGTGCTTCTCTAAGTAGTGATGGACGAACCAGACCTGAGGATATTTGTTTTTTTTTTTAATAGAATAGAATATCATTTATGTGTAAGTTTATATTCTATATATATTTTATGTTCCATATTACTCTTTTAATTGAATACATACAACCTTTTTAAGCAATAGTTACCTTATCACTAAAGATCTCATTGCAGCTCTCACACTTATAATAAGCATCTTTATGGTTAAAGAAATGCGCCCGAACTTGATGGGTCTCTCTATCCGTTTCATGCCAAAACAGTGTCGGGCAATATTTACATTTGAAGCCTAAATGCGGGCTGAAACAGTTGTCATACTCTACATGTTCCCAATGTTCAGTCAAGTGTCGCCTCGTATTCTCCCTGTCATCAAACTCTTTATCACAAAACTGACATATCCACAGGTCCTCAAATTCTCCCAACTCATTTGATATGTGCGTGTCCAGCTCACTTTGTGTGTCAAAAGTAGTAGCACACACTCTACATGAGAATACTGGCAAAGACTTTATGCAATGCATTTTGAACATATGATTGGCATAAGTTGACAGAGTACTGTATCGGATACTGCACAATGTACAAACTATATCCATTGCTACCTCTGTGGTAAGTTTCTCATAGTCAATGTCTGAGTACTCAAAAAATGATTTAGCATTAATATCTGATAATATGTCATTGATGTAATCATGATAACATTTTTGTACAAGTATCAGCTCCATTAAAGTAACATCAAAGTCATCAATACCATTGTAGTTTTTGTAAATATCATCATTATCATCGTCTCTGGTTGCCAGCGTACCATCATCATTCTTGGCTTCATCTGCGGTCTCAACTATCTCTTGTTTTATTTCTGGTATGAGAACTTTAAGTAAATCTCTAGTTTGATTTGTGTCGTCTACAACAACACAGTCAGTAGGCTTGAACTCAGTATCTACATAGCCATATCTTTCACGGTGTTTAAGTTGCTCTTCCACAAATTCAGCTCTGAGATCAGCACCACATACTGAGAATGTTGTGTCTCTGCCTGACAGAAGAGCAGCAAAACATTTCAGGGTGAAATGGTGATACCCCATGTAATGATTGAAGAATGTTCTCGTAGAGTTGGTAGATTTATTACAAAGCAAACATAAGAAATTGGAGGTGCCATCATATTCTAACTCCCAAAGATTTTCCTCATCTTTATTTGACACATTGGAGACATTGTGTTTTTGAAACAAGTGTGAGTGGTACAGATCACCGTCAAGTACACGGAAGTGGCAGAGTCTACAATGCACAAGATTGTGACGAGACTTCAGATGCTGGCGAAGATCTGCATCAGTTTCAAAGTTCTCAACACACTGTGAGCATGGCCAGGGGGTATGGAACTTCAAATGATTCCCCCACGCTTCTCTATCAGGTACAAAGTATCTAAAAAATAATAATTTACAAGTAAATGAACTAGATAGGAATCAGAGCTCAAGAGAAATTAAATGAAATATTTATTTTGTAAATTGGTTATAATTAACACTTTTAGACATCTTTCTTTTTGCTTTGTTCTTTTAGCTAGATGAGGCTGGTGTTTCCTAACTGACTACTCCGAGAAGAAACACCGAAACAAACTCAGGAAACAACATCTCTTCTTAAGTTCATACAATTTGTATTGGTACAATAATATGAATAGCATGTAGGTTCATGGCATGGCTAAGGTGTCAGACTTGTGATTGACAGGTTGCAGATTCAAACCAAACCCATTACACTATTGCCGTGAACACAATCGTGTTAACCCCTCAAATCGGGTGTGAACGAAAATGTACCGCTTTGAGGCCACCGGTGCCTTCCCCGGCTTGTGTAATGTAAATTCTACACGTATTACCCAGTATTTCAGTGAACTTACCTACAAATCCCACAAAAGTCTTTCTTATGATTCAAGATGTAATGAACAATCATTTTGGATCTATTTATGAACCAGTCTGTGCAGAGTAAGCAGCTGTAGGGCCCCGAAGGGTTCAGATCCTTAAGGTAGAGCCACACATCTGCGGGCCGCTCTACCACAGGCGCTTGCTCAGCAGTCTTCTTACGTTGAAGCTTTATCGTGACTGACAGCTTTTTAGGAGGTGGTAACTTCCGTTTCTTTTTATTCGGTGGCTCCGAAGAATCTGATGTTGTCTCCTCATATTGTTCTGGGCCGAATTTCTTATTTGCGGCAATAACGGATAACGGTTCATCATCAGACTCATCAGAAGACATCTTACCGTGTTTTTTTACTATTGTTTGTGAATTAAATACAGGATAATCCTAATAATCACTCAAATCTAAAGTTTCACTGTGCTGCTAATATAATAAACACATTGTTGACAGAAACAGAAAGTCAGAAACAGATTACAGAATATCAATAAAATTGACAGCTACCGTCTACCATCGATTGTAAGAGCCTTTCTCGGTTCTTCTTCCCTTTCTTTCATTGTTTATTCACACAGGAAAAACAAGACAGAAAGAGAAATACATGTCATAATGCTAAACAACCCCTTTGTAGCAGCCACGGAACGAGCAACATAGTAAAAAAGTTTTGGTACGCATAGTAAACTGCTTATAGTGCCTAGTCCTCAACGATGACCTTCCTGTTATATGTAATTATATTTACTTTCAATAATTATGTTAATTACTTTTCAAAGAACATGAATTTTATATCACTAAAAGCTTTTTTAAAAAAGAAACATCAGTGCCAAAGACAATCAAAGTTTTGAAAACACGTTCCTTTTCCCAGTGTAAAGTATTATTTATGCTAATACAAGTATATTTTACCAAACATATACCATTACAGAAAATTGATGCAACATAGTTTAAAGTAAAATTTATCAAAACAAATATATTATTGTTTGTCTGATACAAGTATGAAAATACGCAGTAGGCCTCGTTGATATTATTCTGCGTGAATAAAAACATACCGCAAAAATATCCTTTCGTGGCAGCCATTTTATAGAATGAAAGTTTGTCTATGGTGAGCCAAAGAAAGGCGAAGCTAAACAAAAGGCTAGCATGTAGATAGCATTAACTAAAATAACAGTAAATTTTGCGTAAATACTGACTCAAAAGACTTATTTTTACGATATACTTAAGTGACCCAACAACTTTTATTACGTGTGTATCATATAAGTTCATAAAATGAAGCACAATGCATCGTGTAATGGTGGCCATTAGATGTAATAATTATGTATATTGGCATACTTACTGCTTTACGGACCAGCAAATAAACATCTAAAGGATTAAACTGATTGGTTAATCTCAAATTATAACTGAACAAAATGTAAACCCAAGTGATATTTGTGATATGTGAGCAAGGAAAAGTGCCCAGTGTAAATAGACCATTTGGTACGAACCATGGCTCAGAATCAGGGGGAGGTTCAAGTGGGAACACCGAACCAACCCGTGAAGGAGAAAGATATTTACGCCTGTCTTCCTGATATGCGGATGAACGGGCCGCTCGGACCTGACGAATCGTATCCCGGAGGTGAAGAGCTCCGCTGGCTGCCTGCGCAGGCCACTGACCGAGATCTGGTGATGTACTTGCGTGCTGCACGGTCCATGGCAGCATTCGCTGGTATGTGTGACGGGGGCTCCCCAGATGATGGCTGTGTAGCCGCCAGCCGCGATGACACTACCATAAATGCTCTAGATGTTCTGCATGACTCTGGCTACGACCCTGGTCGTGCTCTACAAGCTCTGGTCAAATGTCCTGTCCCTAAAGGAATTGAGAAAAAGTGGACAGAGGAAGAAACTAAAAGATTTGTCAAAGGAATTCGGCAATTTGGTAAGAATTTCTTTAAAATAAGAAAGGACTTATTGCCTCACAAAGATACTGCTGAGTTAGTTGAGTTCTATTATCTGTGGAAAAAGACTCCTGGCGCTAGTAGCAATAGGCCACATAGGAGACGCCGTCAGGCATCCCTGAGACGTGTGCGGAATACACGAAATTCTCGTGCTGGTACACCCAAAGAACAGACCCCTGAAGCTACACCTACAGTACCAGATAGTAATGGTTCAAGACCCTCGCCTAATCCCAAGGAAGCAGGCGAGATGAGTTCTGTTACAGAGGATGAAAATTCTGAAGAAGATAGTGATTCAAGAGATGCTGGTGATTTAGCTAAAGCTGATAATGTAAGACCAGATAACCCTGAAGACTCTCCCAGTAGAATGAGAACTCGAAATAAATCAAAAGAACAAAATACTCCTACAACACCAAATGGAAAGAAGGGTCAAGATGAAAGTGATACTGATTCAAAACCTAAGCCTAAACAACCTAGTAAACCAAATGTACAAAGTCAAAGTACTGTCACCTCCACTAACACCAATAATAATGTAACTGAAAAAGTACTTTCATCTCCAGTTAGCAAAGATATTAAGAAAAAGGTACCTGTTGCAAATGGTGTTAAAGTTGATGTATCAAAAGTTAAGAAACGTCTTCCAGATGATACAAAGCCAGAAAGTATTTTGGATGGTGATGTGCAGATGAAAAAGAAAAAGCCAGTGACACCTCCTGATAGTCCAGCTGAAAGTCTTACTAATGACAGTTTTCCTGCAATGGATGAAACAGAAACTCCAGACCCTGAGCCAGAAGCTTGTGACTTTAGCTTTAATAAGACTAACAAAGAGAACACGGAACAAAATAAAGAACCAGACCCAGAACAGCTCGCAAAATCTATTGATCCTCAAGTTAAAATTGAAACCAACCCTGAGCCTGTTGTTAAAAATGAAAAAGATTCTTTACCTCTACCCTTCCAATTGGCATCCGAGAAAGATGACAGAAGTGCTCTTGACTTAAAAACAGATCCAAATACAACCGCAAACAAACTTCCCGAAAATATGGAACCAAGACCTCTTGTACTGCAGAATCCAATGTTTCCTAAAACAGAACTTATTATACCTAAAGTTACACCAATGTGTACAGATCCTATTGAGAAAATTAAAATCAAAGAAGAAATTGATACAGATGAGACAATGAGCCTACAAAAAGATGATTATCCAAAGGACCCTTTATCACATAGCTTCCCTGGACATCCGGTGAGCCAATCCAATAAACCTCTTAATTTGGAGAACACTAACTTCTTTGTGAAAGACAGTCATATATACAATCCTAAAATAGGTCACAGTATTAAAATTGAAAATGTGCCCAATAATATTTTTAATCCTTTAAATATAACAAAAGACAGTTCAATAATTAGAAGTGCTAAGGACTTTTCTTCTGGCATGCCACCGTTTTATCCGCCTAACATGAACTTTGGCAATGAGTCTTCAAAACACAATCCACATTTGAATCCTTTAAAGACAGTAATAAAATTAGAACCAAGGGATGAAACCAGCGAAATGAAAAATCAAAATACCCCTGAAATATTTACTGCTACTATATCTTCAGCCAACAAAGTTGATTCTCCAAATGCCCCTCGGTTAGACTCATTACAGAGGATGAGTCCAACACCTACAAATCCACGGGGATCATCACCACCTCCAATGGAACATCCCACTACTTTGAATACGGAACCAATTTCCCCAGCCAACTCACAAGAAAACAAAGAATCTGATGTTGATGATAAACAACCAACAGACCTGAAGACACAACCCATGCCTAAGGTGGATGCCCAAAATAGCAACTTAAGGCAACCCTCTTTTTCACATCCAGTGAGACCAGAGAATCTTGGGATTAGGTCAACAGAAGCTTCAATTACACCAGTTTCTGTCCAAAACATGCCACCACCACTCAGTCAGCCTTCAATGACTGGCTTGCTTCCTCCAGGACCAATCATATCTGTTGGAAGTGGTGCAAACATTGGACCTTATGGATTTATGCCTACTGCATTGTATGGTCACACAAATCATCCTGGACATCCAGGACATCCAGGACTGGATAAGCCTGGTTCTATGCCACCCCTCATGCAACATCCAACTCACAGTTTACAGGGAAGTAATCTTATACAAAGTTCTAACAATCAAAGTGATCCATCAATGCCTCAAGACCTGAAAATAAAACAGGAGGTACCAGACAATAGCCCAGCTAATTTGTCGACACAACCAGCGGATCCACTTCAATCACTCAAAGAAGTCAAAGTGCCAGGATATCCTATTGGAAGTGCCATAGCACAACATTTAAATACTGAGAGAGACAGAGAATCCTTATCTAGTGTTGAGAATAACAGTAGACCACCAAGTCAACCTACTAATGAGAATGCCAATATGGGCCCCAGTGCATTCCTTGGTCCAAGGATTGAGAGTATAAAGAAAGAGCCTGATTTCTTACATCAACCTCACCTACCAACTACTTCTACAAGTCAAAGTAGCAATTCGGAATCTTCCAATCACGTTACTCCTGTGAAAAGCCCTCATACGCCGACACCTATCAAGAGTCAGCCAAGTCACAATGGTGCACCAATGCATATTTCTCACTCATCCTCTACAACATCGCCATTCTCGAGGCACATGACAAGCCCCTCACAGCCGAGGCAAATCTCAGCGTCGCCTGTTCAACCGAATACTCCAGTGTCGCATTCGGCGCTCAACTTGATGAATCCTACTCCATTATCAATACCAGCTACGATACCTGGCCCTGTTATGCATTCCGGTCAGCAACCACACCCGTTTGCGTCGCCGCTGCATCACCCACATTTGCTCCACCCGTCTATCTTTCAATTATCTGCTGCGGCGGCTCACGCTATGCACCCATATTACCCACATCCACATCCTGGATATTCAATGCCTTATCCATATCCTTATGGACCACTACCTCAACCTCACCCAATTCCACCAATGCACCCTGCGGTAAGTCAGGCTGGACGCCATGAGCCAGTGAAACCTTCAACGATAGAATCTACGACGATGCTCAGCTCACATCACAGTCACAGCACCAGTTCTTCAGTCACAACGAGATCGCTCCGAGAAATTTCTGAAAGCACCGAGGACCCACGAAACCCTAACGCTACTACTGAGAGACATCAACTGCATGAAACTACGATGACTCACCATCATTCGACTAGTCATCACAGTGCGGTACACACTAGTACTGAAAAGCAGCCAAGTCACGTCGGCGGAGGCACCAACCACACGCTATCGATATCTCATTCTACTTCGAGTAGCTCTTCGCAATCGATCCAGCACAAAATTAATACACAGCAAAAGAGTAGCTCTCATTCGAACTCGCCACATCACTTGTCCGCGAGCGTGTCACAGACAACCAGCTCGTCTTCTAGCGTCAATGTCAACAATCACAACCACACGCACCACCACTCTCACCACTTGGCGCACCATCCCGAAAGGCTCTCGCCGGCTGATTCTATGCTCATGCGTCATCATCCGAAAATGCTTCCTGGCAACCCGAACCATTTGATGATACAGCCACAATCAATGGGTCATCCAATGGGGCTAGGTCTACCACCTGGACCTGGCCCCAGTTCTATTGAAAGCCTACGTTTACACGCGCAGGCAGCAGCTGGGCTACAGGGATCACATCCAAGACCTGGCTCGCCTCACCAACTTCCTCATGGTCATCCACACTTACGAGGTCCTCCTCGACCAATGCCGGATGAAAATCCAGAACTGAAACTAGAAACCCAATCACAGCCCGAGGAGGAAGAAATCCCAAGCCCAGCACATATACCACATGGCCCAAGTCCTGAACCGAAAATTGAAGATACGGAATGTCACAGATCTCAATCCGCAATTTTCCTCAGACATTGGAATCGTGGCGATTATAACTCTTGCACGAGAACAGATCTCATCTTTAAACCAGTGCCTGAGTCCAAACTTGCTAGAAAACGCGAGGAACGTCTTAGAAAGCAAGCTGAACGAGACAGAGAAGAAAGAGAAAAAATAGCCCAACAAGCGCACAGAAAGATAGCAACACCTGAGAAGCCAGAGACAAAGCCGCCATCAAGAGGTGCCATCGAAACGATATCATCTCCATACGATCGGTTCCCGCGCCCACCTGGATACCCGGACACACCGGCACTCCGCCAGTTATCGGAGTATGCACGACCTCACGCTGGGTTTAGTCCAGGCAATCTACCGCGGCATTGTATGGATCCGATGCTGCAGTATCAGCTCAGCTCTATGTATGGCGCTGCTGGCGCAAGAGAGAGGCTTGAACTAGAACACCTAGAGCGAGAAAAACGAGATAGAGAGATACGAGAACTTCGTGAACGAGAACTAAATGACAGACTGAAGGAGGAGCTACTGAAGAATAACGTCGGGCCGCGAGCGCTCGACCCCCACTGGCTGGAGATGCATCGACGGTACGGCATGCCGCCGCCGCCGCCTCAAGGCGCCATCCCCGTGCAGTTCGGGCTGTACCCGCCCGGGCACGGGCCGGGCGCGCTGTCGCAGCTGGAGCGCGAGCGGCTGGAGCGCCTGGGCATCCCGCCGGCGGGCGCGCAGCAGCAGAGCGTGCCCACCACCATGTCGCAGCAGCACCACCCGCACCACCCGCACCCCGGCGTGGCGGCGGCGCAGCTGGAGGCGGCCGAGCGCCTGGCGCTGGCGGCCGACCCCATGGTGCGGCTGCAGATGGCCGGCATCAACCCGGAGTACCACGCGCACACGCACGCGCACACGCACGCGCACTCGCACACGCACCTGCACCTGCACCCGGGCCAGCAGGCGGCGGCGCAGGCGCAGCAGGAGGCGGCGCTGGCGCTGGGCCCGTACCGGCCGCTGCCGCACCCCGACCTGCTGGGCCGGCCGTACGCCGAGCAGCTGGCGCAGCAGGCGGCGGCGCACGAGCAGCTGCAGCGCCAGCTGCTGCTGGAGCGCGAGCGCGGCTTCCTGCACCCGGCGCACCACGAGGACTTCCTGCGCCAGCAGCGCGAGCGCGAGCTCAAGGTGCGCGCGCTGGAGGAGGCGGCGCGGGCGTCGCGGCCCTAGTGCCTGCGCCCCTAGTGCCTGCGCCCCTAGTGCCTGCGCCGCGCGCCCTAGGCCGCTTCTCACTAACTTTCCAAGTGTTCACGTGCCGCCCTGCGGATCGAGCGAGCGATGTTTTCGAGTGTGACGATACCTGTAATTTATATTTATGATGATAGGGCCGTACCTTAAGTATTTAAGTTTTTATAATATTTTTTATAGTTGCATGGTCGTGTAGTACGCTTATTTTCCATGCTCAAATTTATTTCTTACCTACTAGTCATAATTAAAATTTTATTTGTGAATGAGATAAACAGTCACACGTTTTAACGTAGGCTATTTAGATTAAATTATTGTTATTTTGAATAATTTAAAAGTCTGTATCGCTGCTGGTGTGGCCCGATCGCCTACTTAATTAATTCAAAGAAACTGTTTCACTATGCTTCTGAACGGAAGGCGCAGTCGTGCCACACCAGTAGCTTTCGAATGAAATCATAATGCAAATAAATAAGGGTGCTGGTTAGCATTCATGTGAATGGGCCACATGATTACAGTAATTATGTTCAATGTAAACTACATTGCTTTTTATGCTCATGACATAATAATATATATAACTACACCTAAGCGTTTATTTAAGCATGAGACAGAGTTGGGACTGTGTGGACTTGCCTTTCTAATCGACTTGCCTTTTACGTATTGTCCCGTAGTTACTTTCTCGCTCTGTATAATCCTAAGGAACTCCTATTTCACTTAAATTATTTACATTTTAAATAGAAATATATATTTTCAAATAGTACCTAACTAGCTCTCAAGGAGACGAAGTGAATATCGAGTGATAATGTAGAACATTCAGTGTGGCATGAGAGGCAATATTTTGTGGAACTAAGTACGCTCACATATCAGTTATAAGATTGAGGTATCGCCGTGAGAAGATTGTTACTAATTGATATGTTGCCTTCAGATGTTGATATTGGCGGAATGCAATAATACTATGCTAGTAATGAAAGGTGATTATGGCCTTGTGTTGTAAAAGATCGTTTTGTACAGATTCTGATGGAATATTTTATTGAATGCAATTTCGTTCTTTTATGTTCGCTTTTGTATGGGATTCGTTCTCAGTTATTGCTGCTAATAATACGGTATGCGCGTAATGCGTGCGTTTTGTATAATGAGCGAAAATAACCGATGTCGGTCTGCACCATTATAACTAATAACGCTATTTTTATTGCATTTATTTAGCCCAGTTACTGCACTGATATCCAATTAAACTTTACATCTGTTTTGATTAATTCTTATATGACAAATCTTGTTTATTTCTGATTCAAATTGTTCTTAATTAAAGGCAGAATCTAGTAAGAAGTATATATCTGTTTCAGTGATTTTGTTTTCTCAATTACATGAATCGATTATGCATTCTGGAAACTGTGGGTCTAGGTTTTAATTATATTAAACATTTACTGAATTAGCAGTTAATAACTAAGAATGAATGCCACTTGTACCTACCCTGCAGGTTCAATTAATTGAACTTGTAGTGGGGTCATAAAAAAAAATTCCCTGCACAGTAAGGCAACACTATCAGACTCTGTCCTGCATTCTGATGTAAAATTTTCTTTCTCTCTCACATGTGTTAAGAGAAAGTAGGGTGACAGTTCAGCCCCATTGACTGGGACAAGTCGGAGTACCGACGTCTTTAAATTCTTGACTGAAACTCGCCAAAATTCCTTTATTTCCCAGACTAAAAGTTCATCATTAAAATACACTTTATGTCTAAGAAATAAAGGTCATTTTGTGCCCTTACAAAGTGTTTATATTGTTTTAAAGATTTATATCGATAGTAGATTAACACTAACACAAAATTAAGTACTTATACAATTGAAATTATTTTGATCTTGGCTCTATTCAGTGTAATAATAATACTAATGAGTGGTTAAATATTCTTGTAAATTTTAAGAGATGTAATTATCTCCCGTTGTACACATTCAGTAACTATGCACTAAATGTAATATAAATTCCCTTTATATGAAATAGGCGCTGTTAGATACAATTCTAAAGTTATATTGATTATCTAGAGTTAACTTTCACAAAGTCGCTTCGTAGGTGTTATGTTTGTAATGCCATAGTTACTTTCTGATATCTAAAAAAGAGAAAATGAGTATTATTTTTAGAGACAAATTATATCTTAATTAACTTAAGAGGTTGCGTGTCGGTTTAAAAACTTCATTTATTTAGACAATAAGGTTAAATGGATGTCTTAGTGCTTTTGTGTAAATTTTTTTGAATAATATATGTGAAAAAATTCAATTTAGTTTTTTTTACATTTGTTGACCTTTATCCATGTTCTAATATTTGTGATTTTACTTAACGCTTACTAAAAAAATATGTGTAGTAAAACAATAAAAATAAAGAACTGGGTTACCTCAAACTCCAGCAATATTTTTTTTTTTCTAAATAAATGAATCAGAACTTTTTAAATTCTTTTTATGTCTCTTAGGGCGTAGCATACGGGACGAAATGGCAAAGGATGGTAGCATTCCGATGGCCTCGGGCCTACCAAGGCATCCCTTGACGCGCCCTCTTACTTCCAATGGGCCCATTAAAAATCCTTTTCGATGCCCCAGAATTTAATTCAGATGTCCAAAGATTTTTATTAGGTATTTTTATAACATTCCGATTAGATAAGTTTGAATATCCTTTAGTAAAAAAATAAACCCTCTGCCATTCCGTCCTGGTGTTCGTTGTCCTACAATAATAGATACAGTGGTGGTCATATAATTAAGAACGATTTGTAGTATCCGACATATTTTTTTTAATAATGTCAATATGCACTTTTATGTTCCTTCTCAAAAGTGATTAATTATGTTATGAAATAGCAACATAGAGTAAACGGGATTAAGAGTAGATATTAAAATCATTTACTATTTACCTTACAAATTTAATTTATTATCGACAGTTACAATTTCAAATAGTATCTAGGTAATAAAGCTGGACAAATAATTAAGAACGTTTCTTAAACTGCTCGAGAGTTGTTTCAATAGATACTTAGATTCTAAACATCTCATTAAATAAGACTGATAATGTTAAAAATTTCAATTTAATACATTTTATTAAGTTAATAGTTTGTAGCGTGTCCGCGGCTTTTGATGACTGCCTTACACCGGCGAGGCATTGACTATCAAATTTTGACATTTTTTAAGAGATTCCCATTCATGAGAGAACGCCATTCTTCTAAAAATGAAACCATGACCAGAGAAGCACCCCCAAATTTTCACATTTCCACCACCATGCTTTAATGTCACTTTTGTATACTTGGGGTCGAATGTATTGGGAAGGCGTCGAACATATCGTTTCCCATCAGAACATACTGTTAATTTTTGTCTTGTCAGAGAAAAGAACATTTTTCCAGTCTTAAATTCATTTCACCAAAATATTCTTTCCTCAACTCGTTGGACCCCTTAAAAGGGTATTGTTTTGCCAAACGCACGATACACGTATTTCTATCGTCTCGCCGAGATGAATTTCTGTGTTTAGGTACACGTGGAATATTTGAAGTTGTTTGATACGTGTTCAAATGCTTCACAGCGTGGAATATCTTCGTTTTTGAGCACTGTAGGTGATCGGCTATCTTTTTATATGCCAAATTCTTATCGCTAAGTTTTATTATCGCTTCCCTTGTAGATTCATCGCAACTCATATTTTTCCCCATTGTTTTTATGTGAAACTAGCTTCTGCCCGCGACTTCGTTCGCGTGGGAGGGGTTTCCCGCTTAAATCGCGATCCCGTAGGAATTTCGGGATAAAAACTATCCTATGTCCTTTTCAGGGTCCTAAGCTATTCCCATGCCAAATTTAATCTAAATCGGTTCAGCGGTTTAGGCGTGATAAGGTAACACAGACAGACAGAGTTACTTTCACATTTATAATATTACTAGCTTTTGCCCGCGGCTTCGCCCGCGTTAATTTACACTTGTCAATAATATTCTTGTTGCCAAAAAGGTGTACCGTATCTTTTTGGGTGGTTAAAAAACGCATATAATATTTAAAAAACCATCACCAGGGTTCATCCTTCCCCAAAAACAGACAGACAGTATTTAAAATTTATCTTTTTATAACCAAAAACGTAGTTTACAATACATTTTTGTAAACTACGTTTCTGGTTTTCCCGTCCTTGGCGTGTTGATTTTGTACGCTTAATACTCGTGAGCACGCCACATACAATTGCCCATGGGAAAAGCAGTCTTTTTCTAAATGTACACCTGCTACTTTCAGTGTCCGTCCTTGAGCTTTGTTTATGGTCATTGCGAATGCCGCTTTTAGGGGAAATTTGAGTTTTTCGAACTGAAAGTGAGGAATAAATACGTTTTCACCGCTTGCTGTTCCTGTCATAATTATTGCTTGAAAACATTGCATCCAAGGTACTCGTATGTAATTTGTAGTCGCATGCCATTACAGAGCCTTGGTGCGCCCTGATTACGCATCAACAGGACTGGGACACCAAGTTAAAGCCTCCAATAATGTGATGGGGTACCCTGACAATTCCAGAGAGTTGATAAACTCTACAGAGTACGACGTCACTTACTTTGTATCCATGACAATGTCGACGGACAGATACTCAACAACATCACAATCCACATGAGACATAATCTTTTCGTTGATCTGCCCTACGATTTCGTTAGTTGGTGCCAAAATTACTCTTTCACGCAGCCATTCTTTATCCCTCATATTTGTTTTCAAATCAGAATAAACGTGGTATATTAAATTATCTGTGAGTATCTTGGACTACGTTCACTATGTATGTTACTACAGTTTCAGCTTCAGTTTCAGTTTCAGCTTCAGCTACAGTTTTGGTTTCAGCATCAGTTTCAGTTTCAGTTTGGTTTCAGCGTCAGTTTCAGCTACAGTTCCAGTTTCAGCTTTAGTTTCAGCTTCAGCTTCGGTTTTGATTTCAACATCAGTTTCAGCTTCAGTTTGGTTTCAGTTTCAGCTTCAGTTTCAGCGTCAGTTTCAGCTACAGTTCCAGTTTCAGCTTCAGTTTTGGTTTCAGATTCAGCTTCAGCTTCAGTTTTGGTTTCAGTTTCAGATTCAGCTACAGTTTCAGCTTAATTTTCAGCTTCAGTTTCAGATTCAGCTTCAGTTTTGGTTTCAGCATCAGTTTCAGCTTCAGCTTTAGTTTCAGTTTTAGCTTCAGTTTGGTTTCAGTGTCAGTTTCAGCTACAGTTCCAGTTTCAGCTTCAGCTTCAGTTTTCGTTTCAGTTTCAGTTTCTGCTTCAGCTTCAGTTTTGGTTTTAGTTTCAGATTCAGCTACAGTTTCAGCTTAATTTTCAGCTTTAGTTTCAGTTTCAGCTTCAGTTTTGGTTTCAGCATCCGTTTCAGCTTCAGCTTTAGTTTCAGTTTCAGGTTCAGTTTGGTTTCAGCGTCAGTTTCAGTTTCAGTTTCAGATTCAGTTTCTGCTTCAGCTTCAGTTTTGGTTTCAGTTTCAGATTCAGCTACAGTTTCAGCTTCAGTTTCAATTTCAGCTTCAGTTTCAGTTTCAGATTCAGTTCAGCTCAAATAAATCATCCCGTTGATATCTATTGCCACACGATCTCCTATTTTCAAAAGGGCAAACACATATTGCCCCGATTTTGAAATAGAAATGATTCGTATATTAACTTGATTGGTTAAAATTTAAGCGACACGGTTGGCGTAATTGTTAACTGGTGCATGACGTGGGTTCGACCCCAGCTCTAAACAAAGATTTGTATAGCCTACATGCAGTTGTGTAGTTTAAAAAAACTGTTATGAGTGGTTCTTGAATACGCGATTTGAATGAATTGCGAGGGGGAATACAAAGTCCCAACACCCCTTTACATCCTTAAGGGATGATTTCCCGGATAAAAACTATCCTATGTCTTTTCCAGGGTCTAAAACTATCTGCATAGCAAATTTCATCCAAATCGGTTTAGCGGTATGTGGGTGGGGATGGCGGGGACATCATTGATTCCCTATACAAAATTCCAACACCATTTTTACATCTTTTAGGAATGATTTCCGGGAATAAAACTATACTATGTCTTTTCCAGGGTCTAAAACTATCTTCATACCAAATTTCATCCAAATCGGTTTAGCGGTCTAAGTGTATTGTGTGTGCATGGGTAAGGCGGGGATATTATTGATTCCCTATACGAAATTCTAACACCCCTTTTACATCCTTTAGGAATGATTTCCGGGACGAAACCTATGCTATGTCTTTCCCAGGGTCCTAAACTATTCCCATGCCAAATTTCATCTAAATCGGTTCAGCGCTTTAGGCGTGAAAAGGTAACAGACAGACAGTTACTTTCGTATTATTATAATACTAGCTTTTGCCCGCGACTTCGTCCGCGTGGAATAGTTACTTTGGGCTAACGTTAAATTTAACCCCGATTTTGAAGCATTCTTCATTGGCGCTCCGCTCCTATTGGCCTTAGCGTAATGATACAATATAGCTGTGCCCGCGACTCCGTCAGCGTAAGTTAATGTATTGGTAATATTGTTTAGATCACGTTCACATGAGGCTTAAGTACCTAGAGAACGCTTCGACCGCGAGACGCGTCGAGCGCGGCGACCGATTCTCAAAAATAATCCTTATAGCATGATTCAGTATTCACGCGCGATGGCTTATTATTATAAGCGTATTTCATGTATAACTTTGGTGTTTCTATACCGATTTATATGATTCTTTTTACGGTTTCGTAGCCGAATGGCAAAAAACGGAATCTTTATAGTTTCGACATGTCTGTCCGTCTGTCTGTCTGTCTGTCTGTCCGTCCGTCCGTCTGTCACAGCAATTTTATTCCGAAACTATTAGGACTATACATGTGAAACTTGATAGGTAGATGTATTCTATGAACCGCTTTCCGATTTTGAGAAAAAAATCTAAAAATATTTAAAATAAAGGGGGGCTCCCCATACATGGAACTAAACCTGAAAATATTTTTTTTCATGAAATCGATGCATGTGTGGTATTTATAGACAGTTCTTTAAAAACGACATCGGGGTTTCTAAAACCACTTTTCCATAAAGTCAATCGTTTAAAAGATATAAGCTTCCAAAGTGGTAAAATGTGTGTGTGGCGGACACAACCTCTAACTTCTATAATAATAGAGTGAAAAATCTAAAAAAAATATATGTCTGTAGATATTAATATAAACTTTCAACCAAAATTAGTTTGAACGAAATCAGTTCAGCAGTTTTTGAGATACAGCATATTTTCTAAAACCGCAAATATAACTTTGTAATTCAAACAAACACTATGAAAAACAAATTTATTCGGCGCAGTTGTAAAAAATGTAAAAAAGCCAGTTTTAAGAAATTTGTAAGGTTTATTTTTCAAAACAAATTTATTTGGCGCAGTTGTAAAAAATGTAAATAACCTAGTTTTAAGAAATTTGTAAGGTTTTTTTTTCGTCAAATAAATTTGCATATTATATTATAGTTACTACGGAACCCTTCATGGGCGAGTCTGACTCGCACTTGGCCAATTTTTTTATGGAATAGTTAATAATGTTAACTTTTTCAATTAGGGGTGACTGAGAGTGTTATAAACGTAAGAGTAGACAAATATTATAATCAGAAAGCTTCGAACTGCTAAGCTATCGGGAGTTACACGTGTTATTGTGAGTCAACCATAAAAGTTAGACATATGCTGTCGTGGGATATTTTTTATATAATTTTAAGGAGAACATTTCCGTCATGAAATTATTTGTGTAGCTTTAACCATTAAGGTTGCACACGTGACGGAAGCTTAAAAAATGGAGTAACTTCTCCCGTTTTCCCAACATTTCCCTTCACTGCTCTGCTCCTATTGATTGTAGCGTGATGAAAAGTATACTATAACCCGCTCAGGAGTATGAAAAATAATTGTACCAAGTTTCGTTAAAATCCGTTGAGTAGTTTTTGTTTCTATAACGGTTATACAGACAGACAGACAGACAGACAGACAAAAATTTAACTGATTGCATTTTTGGCATGAGTATCGATCCTTAATCACCCCCTGATAGTTATTTTGGAAATATATTTCATGTACAGAATTGACCTCTCTACAGATTTATTATAAGTATAGAAGATTAGCTTGGAAGTATTGATGGATATGGAAGTATGGATATGGATATGGAAGTATGGAGTTATATTATTAGTATTAAAGTATGGGTAGCTTTTGTCCGCGACTTTATTCGAGTGGGGTTTTCCCCGCGTAAATCCAAAACCCGTGGGAATTCCGGGACAAAAAGTAGCTTATGTGTTTTTACAGGATGTCAACTGTCTCCTTACCAAATTTCATTGAGATCCGTTCAGTAGTTTTTGCGTGAAAGAGAAACAAAGATACAATTCGAAAACTATCCTATGAGAACCTTACATCGGGATAAAAACTATTCTATGTCCTTCCCAGGGTCCTCAACTATTCCCATGCCAAATTTCATGTAAATCGGTTCAGCGGTTAAGGCGTGAAAAGGTAACAGACAGACAGACAGAGTTACTTTCGCATTTATAATGGAAGTAAGGATAATCAACTTCTTGACTTTTACAGCACTAAATGGCGCCAAAATTACGTGAATAATGGCTTAGTTACAAAGTGTTCTCTATTTAAATTTGAATTAAAAAATAAACTATCCAGCGTTCTTAATTATGTGGTCAGCCAGTAAGTTTGCAATAATATGGTTTAATCTAAAACGTTTATCTATATATTATTGAACTAGCTTTTGCCCGCGACTTCGTCCGCGTGGAATAGTTACTTTGGGCTAACGTTAAATTTAACCCCGATTTTGAAGCATTCTTCATTGGCGCTCCGCTCCTATTGGCCTTAGCGTAATGATACAATATAGCTGTGCCCGCGACTCCGTCAGCGTAAGTTAATGTATTGGTAATATTGTTTTGATCACTTTCACATGAGGCTTAAGTACCTAGAAAACGCTTCGACCGCGAGACGCGTCGAGCGCGGCGACCGATTCTCAAAAATAATCCTTATAGCATGATTCAGTATTCACGCGCGATGGCTTATTATTATAAGCGTATTTCATGTATAACTTTGGTGTTTCTATACCGATTTATATGATTCTTTTTACGGTTTCGTAGCCGAATGGCAAAAAACGGAATCTTTATAGTTTCGACATGTCTGTCCGTCTGTCTGTCTGTCTGTCTGTCCGTCCGTCCGTCTGTCACAGCAATTTTATTCCGAAACTATTAGGACTATACATGTGAAACTTGATAGGTAGATGTATTCTATGAACCGCTTTCCGATTTTGAGAAAAAAATCTAAAAATATTTAAAATAAAGGGGGGCTCCCCGTACATGGAACTAAACCTGAAAATATTTTTTTTCATGAAATCGATGCATGTGTGGTATCTATAGACAGTTCTTTAAAAACGACATCGGGGTTTCTAAAACCACTTTTCCATAAAGTCAATCGTTTAAAAGATATAAGCTTCCAAAGTGGTAAAATGTGTGTGTGGCGGACACAACCTCTAACTTCTATAATAATGGAGTGAAAAATCTAAAAAAAATATATGTCTGTAGATCTTAATATAAACTTTCAACCAAAATTAGTTTGAACGAAATCAGTTCAGCAGTTTTTGAGATACAGCATATTTTTTAAAACCGCAAATATAACTTTGTAATTCATACAAACACTATGAAAAACAAATTTATTCGGCGCAGTTGTAAAAAATGTAAAAAAGCCAGTTTTAAGAAATTTGTAAGGTTTTTTTTTCAAAACAAATTTATTTGGCGCAGTTGTAAAAAATGTAAATAAGCTAGTTTTAAGAAATTTGTAAGGTTTTTTTTCGTCAAATAAATTTGCATATTATATTACTAGCTTTTGCCCGCGACTTCGTCCGCGTGGAATAGTTACTTTGGGCTAACGTTAAATTTAACCCCGATTTTGAAGCATTCTTCATTGGCGCTCCGCTCCTATTGGCCTTAGCGTAATGATACAATATAGCTGTGCCCGCGACTCCGTCAGCGTAAGTTAATGTATTGGTAATATTGTTTAGATCACGTTCACATGAGGCTTAAGTACCTAGAGAACGCTTCGACCGCGAGACGCGTCGAGCGCGGCGACCGATTCTCAAAAATAATCCTTATAGCATGATTCAGTATTCACGCGCGATGGCTTATTATTATAAGCGTATTTCATGTATAACTTTGGTGTTTCTATACCGATTTATATGATTCTTTTTACGGTTTCGTAGCCGAATGGCAAAAAACGGAATCTTTATAGTTTCGACATGTCTGTCCGTCTGTCTGTCTGTCTGTCTGTCCGTCCGTCCGTCTGTCACAGCAATTTTATTCCGAAACTATTAGGACTATACATGTGAAACTTGATAGGTAGATGTATTCTATGAACCGCTTTCCGATTTTGAGAAAAAAATCTAAAAATATTTAAAATAAAGGGGGGCTCCCCATACATGGAACTAAACCTGAAAATATTTTTTTCATGAAATCGATGCATGTGTGGTATTTATAGACAGTTCTTTAAAAACGACATCGGGGTTTCTAAAACCACTTTTCCATAAAGTCAATCGTTTAAAAGATATAAGCTTCCAAAGTGGTAAAATGTGTGTGTGGCGGACACAACCTCTAACTTCTATAATAATGGAGTGAAAAATCTAAAAAAAATATATGTCTGTAGATATTAATATAAACTTTCAACCAAAATTAGTTTGAACGAAATCAGTTCAGCAGTTTTTGAGATACAGCATATTTTCTAAAACCGCAAATATAACTTTGTAATTCAAACAAACACTATGAAAAACAAATTTATTCGGCGCAGTTGTAAAAAATGTAAAAAAGCCAGTTTTAAGAAATTTGTAAGGTTTATTTTTCAAAACAAATTTATTTGGCGCAGTTGTAAAAAATGTAAATAACCTAGTTTTAAGAAATTTGTAAGGTTTTTTTTTCGTCAAATAAATTTGCATATTATATTATAGTTACTACGGAACCCTTCATGGGCGAGTCTGACTCGCACTTGGCCAATTTTTTTATGGAATAGTTAATAATGTTAACTTTTTCAATTAGGGGTGACTGAGAGTGTTATAAACGTAAGAGTAGACAAATATTATAATCAGAAAGCTTCGAACTGCTAAGCTATCGGGAGTTACACGTGTTATTGTGAGTCAACCATAAAAGTTAGACATATGCTGTCGTGGGATATTTTTTATATAATTTTAAGGAGAACATTTCCGTCATGAAATTATTTGTGTAGCTTTAACCATTAAGGTTGCACACGTGACGGAAGCTTAAAAAATGGAGTAACTTCTCCCGTTTTCCCAACATTTCCCTTCACTGCTCTGCTCCTATTGATTGTAGCGTGATGAAAAGTATACTATAACCCGCTCAGGAGTATGAAAAATAATTGTACCAAGTTTCGTTAAAATCCGTTGAGTAGTTTTTGTTTCTATAACGGTTATACAGACAGACAGACAGACAGACAGACAAAAATTTAACTGATTGCATTTTTGGCATGAGTATCGATCCTTAATCACCCCCTGATAGTTATTTTGGAAATATATTTCATGTACAGAATTGACCTCTCTACAGATTTATTATAAGTATAGAAGATTAGCTTGGAAGTATTGATGGATATGGAAGTATGGATATGGATATGGAAGTATGGAGTTATATTATTAGTATTAAAGTATGGGTAGCTTTTGTCCGCGACTTTATTCGAGTGGGGTTTTCCCCGCGTAAATCCAAAACCCGTGGGAATTCCGGGACAAAAAGTAGCTTATGTGTTTTTACAGGATGTCAACTGTCTCCTTACCAAATTTCATTGAGATCCGTTCAGTAGTTTTTGCGTGAAAGAGAAACAAAGATACAATTCGAAAACTATCCTATGAGAACCTTACATCGGGATAAAAACTATTCTATGTCCTTCCCAGGGTCCTCAACTATTCCCATGCCAAATTTCATGTAAATCGGTTCAGCGGTTAAGGCGTGAAAAGGTAACAGACAGACAGACAGAGTTACTTTCGCATTTATAATGGAAGTAAGGATAATCAACTTCTTGACTTTTACAGCACTAAATGGCGCCAAAATTACGTGAATAATGGCTTAGTTACAAAGTGTTCTCTATTTAAATTTGAATTAAAAAATAAACTATCCAGCGTTCTTAATTATGTGGTCAGCCAGTAAGTTTGCAATAATATGGTTTAATCTAAAACGTTTATCTATATATTATTGAACTAGCTTTTGCCCGCGACTTCGTCCGCGTGGAATAGTTACTTTGGGCTAACGTTAAATTTAACCCCGATTTTGAAGCATTCTTCATTGGCGCTCCGCTCCTATTGGCCTTAGCGTAATGATACAATATAGCTGTGCCCGCGACTCCGTCAGCGTAAGTTAATGTATTGGTAATATTGTTTTGATCACTTTCACATGAGGCTTAAGTACCTAGAAAACGCTTCGACCGCGAGACGCGTCGAGCGCGGCGACCGATTCTCAAAAATAATCCTTATAGCATGATTCAGTATTCACGCGCGATGGCTTATTATTATAAGCGTATTTCATGTATAACTTTGGTGTTTCTATACCGATTTATATGATTCTTTTTACGGTTTCGTAGCCGAATGGCAAAAAACGGAATCTTTATAGTTTCGACATGTCTGTCCGTCTGTCTGTCTGTCTGTCTGTCCGTCCGTCCGTCTGTCACAGCAATTTTATTCCGAAACTATTAGGACTATACATGTGAAACTTGATAGGTAGATGTATTCTATGAACCGCTTTCCGATTTTGAGAAAAAAATCTAAAAATATTTAAAATAAAGGGGGGCTCCCCGTACATGGAACTAAACCTGAAAATATTTTTTTTCATGAAATCGATGCATGTGTGGTATCTATAGACAGTTCTTTAAAAACGACATCGGGGTTTCTAAAACCACTTTTCCATAAAGTCAATCGTTTAAAAGATATAAGCTTCCAAAGTGGTAAAATGTGTGTGTGGCGGACACAACCTCTAACTTCTATAATAATGGAGTGAAAAATCTAAAAAAAATATATGTCTGTAGATCTTAATATAAACTTTCAACCAAAATTAGTTTGAACGAAATCAGTTCAGCAGTTTTTGAGATACAGCATATTTTTTAAAACCGCAAATATAACTTTGTAATTCATACAAACACTATGAAAAACAAATTTATTCGGCGCAGTTGTAAAAAATGTAAAAAAGCCAGTTTTAAGAAATT
Organism: Tholera decimalis; assembly: GCA_943138885.2. Classification (NCBI taxonomy): domain Eukaryota; kingdom Metazoa; phylum Arthropoda; class Insecta; order Lepidoptera; family Noctuidae; genus Tholera; species Tholera decimalis. The sequence goes on from OW964558.2 coordinate 10,166,922, forward strand.
TGTAAGGTTTATTTTTCAAAACAAATTTATTTGGCGCAGTTGTAAAAAATGTAAATAACCTAGTTTTAAGAAATTTGTAAGGTTTTTTTTTCGTCAAATAAATTTGCATATTATATTATAGTTACTACGGAACCCTTCATGGGCGAGTCTGACTCGCACTTGGCCAATTTTTTTATGGAATAGTTAATAATGTTAACTTTTTCAATTAGGGGTGACTGAGAGTGTTATAAACGTAAGAGTAGACAAATATTATAATCAGAAAGCTTCGAACTGCTAAGCTATCGGGAGTTACACGTGTTATTGTGAGTCAACCATAAAAGTTAGACATATGCTGTCGTGGGATATTTTTTATATAATTTTAAGGAGAACATTTCCGTCATGAAATTATTTGTGTAGCTTTAACCATTAAGGTTGCACACGTGACGGAAGCTTAAAAAATGGAGTAACTTCTCCCGTTTTCCCAACATTTCCCTTCACTGCTCTGCTCCTATTGATTGTAGCGTGATGAAAAGTATACTATAACCCGCTCAGGAGTATGAAAAATAATTGTACCAAGTTTCGTTAAAATCCGTTGAGTAGTTTTTGTTTCTATAACGGTTATACAGACAGACAGACAGACAGACAGACAAAAATTTAACTGATTGCATTTTTGGCATGAGTATCGATCCTTAATCACCCCCTGATAGTTATTTTGGAAATATATTTCATGTACAGAATTGACCTCTCTACAGATTTATTATAAGTATAGAAGATTAGCTTGGAAGTATTGATGGATATGGAAGTATGGATATGGATATGGAAGTATGGAGTTATATTATTAGTATTAAAGTATGGGTAGCTTTTGTCCGCGACTTTATTCGAGTGGGGTTTTCCCCGCGTAAATCCAAAACCCGTGGGAATTCCGGGACAAAAAGTAGCTTATGTGTTTTTACAGGATGTCAACTGTCTCCTTACCAAATTTCATTGAGATCCGTTCAGTAGTTTTTGCGTGAAAGAGAAACAAAGATACAATTCGAAAACTATCCTATGAGAACCTTACATCGGGATAAAAACTATTCTATGTCCTTCCCAGGGTCCTCAACTATTCCCATGCCAAATTTCATGTAAATCGGTTCAGCGGTTAAGGCGTGAAAAGGTAACAGACAGACAGACAGAGTTACTTTCGCATTTATAATGGAAGTAAGGATAATCAACTTCTTGACTTTTACAGCACTAAATGGCGCCAAAATTACGTGAATAATGGCTTAGTTACAAAGTGTTCTCTATTTAAATTTGAATTAAAAAATAAACTATCCAGCGTTCTTAATTATGTGGTCAGCCAGTAAGTTTGCAATAATATGGTTTAATCTAAAACGTTTATCTATATATTATTGAACTAGCTTTTGCCCGCGACTTCGTCCGCGTGGAATAGTTACTTTGGGCTAACGTTAAATTTAACCCCGATTTTGAAGCATTCTTCATTGGCGCTCCGCTCCTATTGGCCTTAGCGTAATGATACAATATAGCTGTGCCCGCGACTCCGTCAGCGTAAGTTAATGTATTGGTAATATTGTTTTGATCACTTTCACATGAGGCTTAAGTACCTAGAAAACGCTTCGACCGCGAGACGCGTCGAGCGCGGCGACCGATTCTCAAAAATAATCCTTATAGCATGATTCAGTATTCACGCGCGATGGCTTATTATTATAAGCGTATTTCATGTATAACTTTGGTGTTTCTATACCGATTTATATGATTCTTTTTACGGTTTCGTAGCCGAATGGCAAAAAACGGAATCTTTATAGTTTCGACATGTCTGTCCGTCTGTCTGTCTGTCTGTCTGTCCGTCCGTCCGTCTGTCACAGCAATTTTATTCCGAAACTATTAGGACTATACATGTGAAACTTGATAGGTAGATGTATTCTATGAACCGCTTTCCGATTTTGAGAAAAAAATCTAAAAATATTTAAAATAAAGGGGGGCTCCCCGTACATGGAACTAAACCTGAAAATATTTTTTTTCATGAAATCGATGCATGTGTGGTATCTATAGACAGTTCTTTAAAAACGACATCGGGGTTTCTAAAACCACTTTTCCATAAAGTCAATCGTTTAAAAGATATAAGCTTCCAAAGTGGTAAAATGTGTGTGTGGCGGACACAACCTCTAACTTCTATAATAATGGAGTGAAAAATCTAAAAAAAATATATGTCTGTAGATCTTAATATAAACTTTCAACCAAAATTAGTTTGAACGAAATCAGTTCAGCAGTTTTTGAGATACAGCATATTTTTTAAAACCGCAAATATAACTTTGTAATTCATACAAACACTATGAAAAACAAATTTATTCGGCGCAGTTGTAAAAAATGTAAAAAAGCCAGTTTTAAGAAATTTGTAAGGTTTTTTTTTCAAAACAAATTTATTTGGCGCAGTTGTAAAAAATGTAAATAAGCTAGTTTTAAGAAATTTGTAAGGTTTTTTTTCGTCAAATAAATTTGCATATTATATTACTAGCTTTTGCCCGCGACTTCGTCCGCGTGGAATAGTTACTTTGGGCTAACGTTAAATTTAACCCCGATTTTGAAGCATTCTTCATTGGCGCTCCGCTCCTATTGGCCTTAGCGTAATGATACAATATAGCTGTGCCCGCGACTCCGTCAGCGTAAGTTAATGTATTGGTAATATTGTTTAGATCACGTTCACATGAGGCTTAAGTACCTAGAGAACGCTTCGACCGCGAGACGCGTCGAGCGCGGCGACCGATTCTCAAAAATAATCCTTATAGCATGATTCAGTATTCACGCGCGATGGCTTATTATTATAAGCGTATTTCATGTATAACTTTGGTGTTTCTATACCGATTTATATGATTCTTTTTACGGTTTCGTAGCCGAATGGCAAAAAACGGAATCTTTATAGTTTCGACATGTCTGTCCGTCTGTCTGTCTGTCTGTCTGTCCGTCCGTCCGTCTGTCACAGCAATTTTATTCCGAAACTATTAGGACTATACATGTGAAACTTGATAGGTAGATGTATTCTATGAACCGCTTTCCGATTTTGAGAAAAAAATCTAAAAATATTTAAAATAAAGGGGGGCTCCCCATACATGGAACTAAACCTGAAAATATTTTTTTTCATGAAATCGATGCATGTGTGGTATTTATAGACAGTTCTTTAAAAACGACATCGGGGTTTCTAAAACCACTTTTCCATAAAGTCAATCGTTTAAAAGATATAAGCTTCCAAAGTGGTAAAATGTGTGTGTGGCGGACACAACCTCTAACTTCTATAATAATAGAGTGAAAAATCTAAAAAAAATATATGTCTGTAGATATTAATATAAACTTTCAACCAAAATTAGTTTGAACGAAATCAGTTCAGCAGTTTTTGAGATACAGCATATTTTCTAAAACCGCAAATATAACTTTGTAATTCAAACAAACACTATGAAAAACAAATTTATTCGGCGCAGTTGTAAAAAATGTAAAAAAGCCAGTTTTAAGAAATTTGTAAGGTTTATTTTTCAAAACAAATTTATTTGGCGCAGTTGTAAAAAATGTAAATAACCTAGTTTTAAGAAATTTGTAAGGTTTTTTTTTCGTCAAATAAATTTGCATATTATATTATAGTTACTACGGAACCCTTCATGGGCGAGTCTGACTCGCACTTGGCCAATTTTTTTATGGAATAGTTAATAATGTTAACTTTTTCAATTAGGGGTGACTGAGAGTGTTATAAACGTAAGAGTAGACAAATATTATAATCAGAAAGCTTCGAACTGCTAAGCTATCGGGAGTTACACGTGTTATTGTGAGTCAACCATAAAAGTTAGACATATGCTGTCGTGGGATATTTTTTATATAATTTTAAGGAGAACATTTCCGTCATGAAATTATTTGTGTAGCTTTAACCATTAAGGTTGCACACGTGACGGAAGCTTAAAAAATGGAGTAACTTCTCCCGTTTTCCCAACATTTCCCTTCACTGCTCTGCTCCTATTGATTGTAGCGTGATGAAAAGTATACTATAACCCGCTCAGGAGTATGAAAAATAATTGTACCAAGTTTCGTTAAAATCCGTTGAGTAGTTTTTGTTTCTATAACGGTTATACAGACAGACAGACAGACAGACAGACAGACAGACAGACAGACAGACAAAAATTTAACTGATTGCATTTTTGGCATGAGTATCGATCCTTAATCACCCCCTGATAGTTATTTTGGAAATATATTTCATGTACAGAATTGACCTCTCTACAGATTTATTATAAGTATAGATAGTTACTACGGAACCCTTCATGGGCGAGTCTGACTCGCACTTGGCCAATTTTTTTATGGAATAGTTAATAATGTTAACTTTTTCAATTAGGGGTGACTGAGAGTGTACGTAAGAGTAGACAAATATTATAATCAGAAAGCTTCGAACTGCTAAGCTATCGGGAGTTACACGTATTATTGTGAGTCAACCATAAACGTTAGACATATGCTGTCGTGGGATATTTTTTATATAATTTTAAGGAGAACATTTCCGTCATAAATGATTTCTGTGTAGCTTTAACCATTAAGGTTGCACACGCGACGGAAGCTTAAAAAATGGAGTAACTTCTCCCGTTTTCCCAACATTTCCCTTCACTGCTCTGCTCCTATTGATTGTAGCGTGATGAAAAGTATACTATAACCTGCTCAGGAGTATGAATATTAATTATATCAAGTTTCGTTAAAATCCGTCGAGTAGTTTTTGTTTCTATAACGGTTATACAGACAGACAGACAGACAAAAATTTTACTGATTGCATTTTTGGTATCAGTATCGATCCCTAATCACCCCCTGATAGTTATTTTGTAAATATATTTAATGTACAGAATTGACCTCTCTACAGATTTATTATAAGTATAGATTAATCATGTTATAACTGTGTGCTACGACAGTGTGGGACAACTTTGCGATACCGAATGAGATACAAAAAGACATGCAAAAAGTGTAATTCTCGTAAGTTTGTAAAAAATCTTGTTTTTAAATAGTCTTTCTTAATTATATAACCACCACTGTAGATACATCATCACGTAGGTAAATACACCAAGTTCGTGTTCATTTTTAGGATAAACAGACAGAGGTCGCCTTCCGATTGTAATCTTAATTGCAAGACGAGATGTACAAAATTCTAAATGTTAGTAAGTATTAGGCCAACGAGACGAAACCTAGGTACGTATTCTTGTTCACTTCAGTAGGAGCAGCTCTTGGCTCATGATAGGATAGGATAGACTGGAAGCAGATCCCAACTAATAATAATATATGCGCCCAGCGTCGCATCTCGTTGCATGTAAATGATTGAGATTTATATAAAACGAATATCTTTTAATTTCACTAATTTCTTGCATGAAGGTCATGCTGAAAAAAAAAAACGAAAAGAAGAATATTTTTGTGACGTTTTGTCATTTCTGGCCAATTTTCTATTTAAAAACAAACAATATTTTCCTACTCTCTATAAAGGATTTTAATAGGTACTTTTAATTGTGATTTGTGAAATACGTTTTTCTTACTTAGGTAACTAGGCTATAGTTGGATCAATACTGGATTAGACGTTACACTCTACAGGAAATAAATAAAAATATGAAGAATGGGTCAAGTGAGCAATACTGGCTTACTGGCTGTTACTACGAGACCTACGTTTTTAAGGCAAAAGGTAAGTGAAACAGCGGTTTTAGTTTTCATTCTACGTATGAAACCGAACAGTAGCAACCCCTTTGTTTACAGTAAACAAAGCCAAACTTCTCCAGTTGTTGCGTAAGTAATTTAATTTGTCTCAAGAAAAAGCTAAACAAAAACTCCAATGTTCCCATTTTGCGAAACAAATGTTTACCCTCGTTTTTTTTATTAATTAGTTTAGAGTTTATATTGCTTCATAAATTGCTTCATTAACTTTAACATCCCTTCGAATATAAAATCGCGGTATTGTTGAAGAACTTCTGAAGTTAAAAAGGTAAACAAACACGTTATTTTTTTCCTTATGTAACCACATTGGTAAGTTGCTTTTCTAACAGCAGTTATTTACATTGCATATTTTTCTCGCCCTTAAAATATAATTTTTGCTAAGAGCAACTGTTTTGTAGCCCCTTCTTTCTTTCTGAACGTACTTACTAATCAGGCATTTCACTCCTTTCAGAGTATAATAGAACTGCGATGCGATGTGTCTCCAGCCCCGTTCATGCTGCGGCCTTACGCTGGCCTTTACAACCCATTTTCTCACGCCTGCTCCGTACTCTGCAACCACCCTGCTGACATCGAATCCAGGGATGTTGTCAAACGGGCTAAGGATAGCTGGGTATGTTGATTTTAATAACCTAATTGACATTTAAGTGACTGTCACAATAGTACCTACTCAGCCGCATCTGGTAAGTCTGTAAGCTGACCTCAATATAGTTGGGCAATGGCTAAGCTGATGATGATGCTATGTCACATAAATATGAATAATATGGTGTTCTTGTTAACAGGTAGAAGGCAAAGGACATTATTTTCAAGATGATTTGTCAAAGTTTCAAGATGGCGGCGGGGACAAAGATAAGAATAGAACACCGCATGATATTTTCACAGAAGATATGTTTAGGAGGTAGGTTTGTTTTTTTAGATTCATAGTGGCGTATTATAACGCTACCACCTATATTTCCCACAGGGCGCAAGGGTATTTACCTATTTATTTATTTATGTACACACATGACACTTAAAAAGGAAAAAAAAAAATACAAACAAAAGAGCACAAAGGTGCTGCTTAATTCCTAAGAAATTTCTTCCAGCAGACCTGCGACAGGAGAGTTGAGGAAGAAGTGTCTGGCTAAGTCACTCACATTTGTATGGTTATGCCTTATCTACATATAGAGTCAAATAAAAATAAACTATTGTGAATATGTGAACTATGTAGGTTGTTTTATTCGAGTTAAACATAATTGTCTGGCAGTTTGAGTGCTTTTTACGGCCTACCCAAACGTCTTTACCTTGGTATTGTTCGGCTCCTTGTTTTAAGAGCTATACGTTATCTGAAAAATGCTTGCACTGTATGGATAGGCCCACCCCACTTAATCTGTGAGCATCTTTACTCAAAAGATCGCCTCAGACGGTAACCTACAAGGTTCCCATATATTTTTAACCAGTATAGATTGTATCGACTTTAAAAGAGATGGACTCCTGAGTTTGTTTCGGTGTTTCTTCTCAGGATAGTCAGTTAGGAAACACCGGCCTCATCTAGTTTAAATTTACAAAAAAAATACGTGTTGAAGTGTTATTTAATAATCAATTAGCAAAATAAAGATCATTTATCATAATACTAAAAGCCAAAGAAACTCCGTCAGTTCGGTTCCTCTCCTCTGCCTACATCTAAACGACTAAACAGATTTAGATGGTGAGGTCACTGTGGGACCACCACGAAATTTCAAAATAAGTTATTTGTAATTAATGTTTATAAATAAATAAATAAATAATAAAAGATATTTCCCAGGGTCCTAAACAACACCTTGATCCTTATGATCTACATTTGGTTGAGATACTTCTAAATCTGGCAGTTGACTACCTACACCAAACCCTGTGAATGTTCCTTTGGAATAATTTTCGACTATGACGCAGACCAGTCCGTAACATACTGGTAGAAGTCAGTCGCCTATTAAATCGAGCAAATTGCCCTGAAACTGGTGAGTGCACATTCTAACTTTGGGCTGCTGCTCCATGACCTGATCCCTCCCATCTTCCTTTCACTACCGGCCTACCAGACGCACGGCTGGTTACCATCCACACTTGGTTGATACACCGTCTTGTCGTACCAAGCGCTTCTCCTCCAAATTTATTATGCGCACTTCCAAGCTATGGAATTCTCAGCCGGCTTCTGTGTTCCTTGCCACTTATGACCTTTCAACCTTTAAAGCAGGAGTAAACAGGCATCTTCTGGGCTCGCTCGTTCCTTCGTAGACGTCATCTATCGCTTACCATCAGGCGAGATCGAGGTCAAGAGTGAGCTCATTATGAATAAAACAAAAAAAAATACCTTCATTATCATTCCTCAGAATTAAAGTTTAAATTCAATAAAATCTGCAGATACGCTGAGACAGACTCAAGACCTCTCACTCCAGCCCCGACACTTGCGAGCGGCAAGTCCAGAGGTTCACGACGATGTCTCACACCCGACCAACCTCATCAGAGAACTGCCATTGTGTTAGATCTGAGGAGAAGCCATAGCCAGGTGTGCACTGTTCTATATCCGATCAATGTTAATTTAAATTAATTTTAGGATACTTGAGGTGCCTAAAAAAAACTGTAGGTATATAACAAATTAAAGTTCCTAACCTTCCATTTTAATTTTTGAGGAACTCGAGGCTAAATAATAATTGCCACGTGGGTCAATCTTCAAGAATAAGCAACTCTTGCAGAGGTCGGTCTTTGATCGATACCCATCTTAACCTGGTTGTCATTTTGTAGATATTTGATAGTCGTTACGGGTAACCAGAAGCCAGAATGTGTCGTGTAAAATAGTGTTATCCAGCTACTGAGTGTGGAGGTCAGTCGTTCCATGTAAAACACTAGTACTCGGCTGCATCAACTGGATGCGCTTGCGTCAATTGAAAAACGGGCCAAAAGACGCATTGGCAACGATACACTGGTCGAATCAAAGCTCCAGAGCCTTGAACATCGGCGAAGAGTTGCTAGTCTATCGGTTTTCTATCGGTTACATTTCGGGGAGATTTGGAATTACACAATCTAATTTCTCCAAGCCCGTTCCATCATCGGACTACAAGACAAACGGCGATGCGCCATCGCTAAGTGGACATCCCACCTATACGCACTAAACGCTTTGGGAATACCTTCATTGTGCGTACGGCTAAGGAGTGGGATTCCCTGCCGGAGTCTGTTTCCCGATAGCTATAACTTAGGGGTCTTTAAGTCAAGAGTGAATAGGTTACTTTTAGCTAAGCGTGCTCCATCTTCGACCACATCATCATTTACCATCAGGTGAGATGGTGGTCAAACGCGAGCCTATTATCAATAAATAAATAAATAACACCCCAACATAAGCTAGTAGCTAGCTGCGAAAAGGTTAAGCAGATGGTGATGATTCAATTATTCATTAGTTTCGTCATATTTTTCCGAATTTGAATAGTTGAAGTCAAAATGTATATTTTATCAGGAAACAATCTACTACCACGGCTACACAACCTCAGATGTGACCGCAGGCCAGAACACCAGCCCCACCAACGATAGATCGACTCTACCCTCTCTGAACCTCTCAGACGGGGCCCACAACCGTCTCCTCAAGGGTCAGAGTGAACAGTTACCTCCTCTCGCTTCACCCGTCGTGCTGTCTAAGCGGTCTATACCTATGAAAGAGCCCCAAAGCGTCAGGAATGCGAAAAAGGTAGGTTGAAACCACTTTGGACTTTATTTCAATTAGTGCTAGGTTTAAATTCATTCGGCCATGATCAGTGTGCTGCGTCGCTATAACATCAAGATTCATTTTGGCGTGAGTTTTGTAAGTCTCATTCACAATGAATCTAATTCTTAGTATAAAGATTAATCACTGTGTCAAATCAATTTTAGTTTTCCTTTCATTACATTCGTATGTAGCGCTAGCTCACATTCGCGTATACGAAAATCAATATTATTACTTGAGATATAAGGATCATATTAGTAAAACACGCTAACTTAGTGCAGTAAAAATCTGCCAGGTTTGCGGTTGTAGAGCTGACCGGTTGCTTTTATTAAGTACAATTTGCCTATATCTTACTGTTATATTTAATCTATTTAACACAACGCATGCTACGCATCTGGTAGTATCAAACAATTCTAATTATCTACACTAATTTACCATAGTAACAGACGTTGACTGTTCTGAAACCAGAACGGAAAGAGCGTATCGTAATAAAGTTTGGATTGAGTTAATTGACAAAAACTTGTTTGTATGACAGGCAGGCACATTACTTTGTGTAATTTACATCATCACCACTGCTCTCAAAACGGTGAAAGAAAATAATAAAATAAATAAATAAATAAAACATACGAGTACGACATCCACCAACCGACACTAGGACCGCGTGGTGGAGTCCGACTCAGGCCCTTTCAGACAGAGGAAGCCTGCGTCCCAACAGTGGGAACGTTATTGGTTGATTATGTATTGTTATGAAGTAACCGTGAATTCGCAACATTTAAATGTTGCGACTTCGTTACGGTTACGTGCCCAGTACTATTACTCGGCACGTAACTTGGCAAAAATCGTTAGATGCGCAGAAGTCGATTTTTAGGTGTCGGCGGTTGACAGCGGGACGCGGGGTATGACGTATAGCCGCGCCGCTGCGAGCGCGCGATTGGTGCGTCAGTAGTTGTCGTTCCATTTGCTCCCGAATACACTTGTGTACACGAATGTTGTACCCTTTGTTCTTGTTACGAGTTGTTGTTTTTCACTGTCTTTAGGACACCGGGTAAAAAGAAGAGTAAAAGGGGTAGCAGTTTTAGTAACTAATTGTGACGACGAGAACATATTATTTTTAATGTTTTTTTAAATACAATAGAATAATTGTAAGCAGTAGAAGTGACCACTTTTTTGTTCCAGTAAGTGCACGAAGCGCGAACTTACCCCCACTACGCCAAAACCTTGCCAACTTACGTGCCACGGACTATACCAACGAAACAATCAAATAGCGGGAATGGGTTTTTTTTAAGGATGGGAAATCATCCCATGACTGCCTCCCGATCTGGGCGAAGCGGGAGGGTGTGTCATACTTTTACTGACTAAAACCCATCCGTGTTCCATCATATGCCCTTCGTGTTCCGAAGCCGCGGTAACTCTTTCGAACAATTTCGCAACCCCGGCAGGCAACGGCCCCCTTATGGGCCCCGACAATTTTTGCTGACACTCTCATTGAACCAGGGCCGGGAGCGAGAGGTCGCCGCCTATCGCCCCTACGAGGACACGGCGGAGCTCTGCCCAAGCGGGGCAAATCTCCACTGCGTGTTCCACCGTGTCCTCAGGGCGATTCTCGTAGTGGTGACACCCGGGCGAGCGGGAATGGGTGGGGACGGAAAAAGACGTACCGCTATTTCTCTGGTCACTGGTCTGATCGCCTGGTCTATTCTGTGAAAACTTCTAAAATAAGACCTTGAAATCAATTCCACCTTGTTTGGATAGATTGGCAGGTTACTTCGCGTTCACTACGCCTCAGTTTACATGGTGATATTTTAACAGAATCTCACTGCTATTATCGAATTGATCAGCAGTGATATTCTGTAAAAAAAAAAAAAATACGGGGACACGACATGGGGTGTCGACGCACACTAGCAAGATAGTAAAAGAAACACTAGGTGCACTAAAGCTCACTCTACCTGAATTTTCACATTGAGACCTTTAGATACAAAATAAAGCAGCGGGGCTCACCGTGACCACAGCCCTGAATATAAATGGAATGGTCTAGTAGCAGCTCGTACACGATTCCTGTCGCGCCGCCACCGCGCCTCTATGCTGTGTATATCTTACACAGCATAGAGGCATTTGTTACATTTGTTAGTAATACATTGCAGGCTGCGAAGACCATACGTGTAGCACTCGCACGGATATGTCAAACTTAACGAATAAAAAGAAGTTAGTGTTGACTTACTATATGTACTAGCGACCAATCTTCCGCATGCTCACATTTAAGGCTATAATAATCGCATAGCACGACTCACAACTCGATCGCCTAATGCACGTATTTTGACCAATAGGATGCACGAAGCGTATTTTAGTAGTGTTCGTAATAGTAAGTATTAATATAATTTTACACGCCCTGTACTCACAAAATGCATATTGTCTCTAAATGGGCGAAACCAGGAAGGGATGTGGTTTGTCACCAGCTGCGCTTCCGCAGACGGCAGACAGAAATATTTTCTTAAGTGAGCATGTCTTTGTTCGATAGTACAGAAAATGGAAAAATGAACGTCGCAAGTCTATTACAAAGTTGTGGGTACATCCCATAGATTAAATTTTGATTTCTGTGGTACATCCTATTCTAATGCGACAAAAGCAATATAGTGAATTTCACACACTTTACGAAGATCTATGAAAATATTAGGGCAAGTTTTATGATTATCTGCGGATGAATTACAGGACATTTGACGAAGTTATAGTATTCGTGTTCGTAATCAAAATTATCCATGACAGGTTACTAAAAATTAAGTACAGGCGCATACATTGGCGGCCGGTAATAGAATAAGCAAAGGTAATAGAATAAGCAAAATCAAACAATAGCGAATGGCGGCGCGGTGGCCCGGGCGCGGTGCGGTCACGAAGGTTTAGGGTCACAGCACACATATCAACTCAGGAGCAGATCGTCACCGCCTCGCCATTCCCCTTGGCGTCAAACAGGCGTCCACATAACGTAAGTGGATCAGAAGCTCCGGCACGTCGACTCGGCTACAGCTATAAGGTGAAGCGATGCGACGCCGCGCCGCGCTTACGGCCAGGCTGTAGGTACTAGTTCAATCATTTTGAATCCGATCGTTCGGCAATGCAGACCGCGGGAGGGGCGTGGACGAAGAGCCGTAAGCTAGGCTACGGAGAACCGTGAGCGCGGGAACTACAAGGCGGTTCGTGAGCGGTTGGCGAGGCGATTACGTTACGATTCCGATTAGTGTGCGTTGCAGTAGCGAGATTCATACAAATAATACTGAACGGCTCGAATTCATACGGTGACGATCCCTTTTCGAGTTGATCCGTGTGCTACGACCTTTACACAGCATAGAGGCGCGGTGTCGAAGCGGTGTCTGCCCGACGACGGCATCGTGTACACAAGCTTTAAGTGAATCCAGTAAAGGTTTGAAGGATGGGCACGGCTTTCAGCTATGTAGAAAACTGATAAAAATTATCGGAATCGGAACTCGTAGAAAATAAACCGTGACGTAACAAGCAAACGGTATACAAAAATTACCTTATTCATTAATTATCTTTAGGTACATTGTGTGCAATTCATGAATAAATAAATAAAATGTAACTCCATCGAATATTTTTGCATGTACATAGATGCCGTATATCATTGCATATGCAGTTGATTTATATTAACACATCGTGGTATGACTACTACTTACAAGTGATTTTAAAGACAAAATCGTCACTTTAGGTAAAGGCACCAGGCAGACAGTACTTTACGTAGTTTTCGTCATTACCACTGCTCTCAAAAATGTAAAGGGAAACATTGTGAGGAAAACAGCATGTCCTACTAGGACCAGAAAACCTGAAGACATGTGACATCCACCAACCCGCACTGGGCTCGCGTGGTGTGTGATGACTGATGACCCATTCCCTCTCAAAGAAACCCCTGTGGCCTGTGTCCCTGCAGTAGGAACTATAGTCTGATTAACGATTATGTTAGGAAGGGACTAGTAATGTCCTCAGCCTAGTCCTAAAATGCTATAGGTCCCGAAAATTTTAGACCCTTCTCTCAAAAACGCGCGGTGGTATCAATTTAAATATAAAATCAAGTAGGTATATACCTATTTATCGCTATAGAAAAACACGCTTGTACAGGGTGGGCCATAAGGGTGTTGGCGGTTTCAATATTCAATTAAAAAAGAACTACGAAACATAACAAAAATATATTTGTATTTTTAAAAAGTAGAACTATAGGAATTTCTAACACCTAAAAATAATGTTGTCCAAATGACTTCCCTCGGCTGTTTGGCACTCTTGGAACCGAAGTCGTAAATTTTGGAAAACTCGTTGAAAAGTTGTTCTCGGTATTTTGTTACTATCCTGAATAATATTCCTCTTCAGCTGCTCTAAATTGGTCGGATTATTCTCGTAGACTACCGATTTGAGGTAGCCCCATAGAAAATAAGCGCAAGGAGAGAGATCGGGGCTACGTTGTGGCCATTCATTATCCCCCCTTTTCGAAATGAGTTTTCCGGGAAAAACATTCGCTCAACTTACTAATAAACAGCGCTTGGTGTGAGAAAGCTAGTTTGCCGTTGGATACCGCACCTGCTTTCCGACGATCACAAGGCGGCCCGCGTCAGATGGTGTAAAAAAACTCTGCAAAGGCTCATCATCAGTGGTGTCGAATCTTGGATCTATGCCTACGATCCTGATTCCAAACAACAATCTACAATCTGGGTCTTTCACAAGACGAGCCAAAGCCGACTAAAGTTGTTCGTTCGCAAAGCGCTTCAAAGAAGATGGTGGCCACGTTCGATTGAAAAACCGGGCATGTTGCTACTATTGCAATTGAAGATTGTAGAACGGTTAATGCAGAGTGGTATACCACAGTTTGTTTACCACAAGTCATCGCCGAACTTCGAAAATCTTACTCAAAGCGATGCATCCATCATCCTGCACCACGACAACGCAAGCTCACACAGCGCTCGTCAAACGATTGAGTATTTGAAGCAGGAAAAAGTAGAAATTCTTGACCATCCTCCTTACAGTCCTGACCTAAGCCCTAACGATTTCTTTACATTTCCTAAAATTAAGAAAAGTCTTCGTGGTCAAAGGTTCCAGTTCGGTGAAGAAATAGTCGACGCTTTCAAGTCAGCCATTTTGAATACCCCCAGTTTAGAGTGGAATAAATGTTATAATAACTGGTTTGAGCGAATGGAAAAGTGTATTAAGCTACGTGGTGAATACTTTGAAAAACAATAAAAAGTACTATAAGGTTCTAGTTGTGTTTTTTTTTTCTTCAAACGACAAAACTTAAAAGGCATGCCTCGTACGTGTTGACTGTTGCAGATTTCGCTGAACTGAAACACGAACACGCTCCACAATGTCGGCTGATCTTGCAGAAACTGGGCGACCACGAGCAATTCGTACTGTTAAGCCTATTGTTTAGAACATTCTGATCCATTTCCGTATCACATTGGCGTTTGGAACTTCACTTAAATCGCGTCAACCGTGTTCATGTCGATACAAACGTCGTGCAGTAATCACTGATTTATTGTTTTCGTAATACGCTCGGACACGAAATACACGCTGCGCTCCCGTGTACGACTCCATGGCGACTAAATTTCCGGGAAGCGGCGCAGCTAACAATATATCCCCCGCCGCCCCGCGCTACGCATTTCCGAGAAATAGAAGAATAAAAATCGCCAACACTCATATGGCCCATCCTGTAGATCAACGCAATGAAGAGATACTGATAATATACTAATAGTATTCATAGTACCTATCTATATTTTTCCCAACGTCCTAGAAACATGAAATTTCGCAAAATTGCCAAAAAGCAAGGTCTCACAGCACAAGTAGCTATACCTAGGCCCTTATATCAACAACCGTCAGACAACCGTTATTTTAACACATAAGCACCTAAAGAGAGAATTAAAATATGCGATTATAAAGTTTTGTTCAGTTGGAGAAGTCACCGTAACATACATATATGTATGGGAATATCCACATTTTTTTAACTATGGAGTTGAGTTTGTGCTTTAATCTTTCCATATCATTACAGAAATATTCCGTACTTTTTTTCTTTATGAACTTGTACGGAACTCGTACATAGTGCTTCGCACGACATGCACTTGGTCGCGTTTATATATCCTAATACAAAAGCGGAAAAGTTGTTTGTTTGAACGCGCTAATCTTCGAATGTACGTGGTATTTTTTACCCGACTCCAAAAAAGGAGGGTTATGTTTTTATAGTGAGCCACGTGAGTGAAACCCCGCGCGGCTGCTAGTTTGAGATATAAATAAAAGGTATGGACTCGACAACGTATGGCCCCAATTTACTGTTACAAAATACAAATAATACTTAAGGAAAATTTTAGTAAATGAAGTTCATGTTGCGCAATCTTTGAAAGTGTAAAATGTTTACTTATGTATATTTATGTTCTTTGACCTCACGAAGTACAGATTATAGTAGGCGGCCGGTAGCAATTATTTGTCGCTTACGTCATCCAATTATACTTTCACACAGTTAGAGACTGAGTTAGGACACGATTTTCTGCAAAAGTTTTTATATATCATATAGGAAATAGGCAACAATCTCACGGGCCGTGAGGTTCGATTTAATTTCCTTATTAATATTTAAAGGTATTATTATGACCGATTATTTTTTTGCATGTATAGGTAGCTACAAATTATAATGCAGAGATATTATTATACATGTTCGAGTACCTCGTATGTTTCTCCTGCAACACTTTATGGTCGTAATTGTTAGGTGATTAAATGATAATCGTTTTAGCCGAGTACTTCACCATATTTTAATCTCGCATACTCAACAATACCAAGTTATGAATTAAAAAGCCACTAATTGTTTTACATTGCGTCATACCGCTTCAATCGACGCCAGTGTTTAACCGCCAACCGCGAGCTCTTATCACTGCTGATATGGAAAGTTTTCCCCCAAGCTTGTCCAAGAGGTACTAGAGCGTTACTACAAAAACACCATTCCACTAAAGATAAACAAAGATCGATATATTCGCTGACTTTAGTCCGTTACGCGAATTTCCACGGATTAGTCGTCCAAGGGAGTGTAATCTAAAGCGATAATTTTCCGTTAAAAACATGCTACCGTTTTTAATATCTAAGACCAAGTTATTACCAAAAAGGAACAAACATAAAGATGCACCAAAAGATAAGAAGATAAAAGAGCAGAGTTTCTATGTGTCAGATGATAACTTGGCGGCTCTGAAAAATATAGCGGCCTTAAAAGGCCGACGAGTGAGAAGAAACACACCAAAGCTACCTGCTTTAATAAAACCAGGGTCTTGTGACTGTAATCTGATGCACCTCACCAGAATTTTTGTCAGCCACGCCCCAAAGAGCAGGAAGAGAGGAGCATCCAATATTGTGTTATCGATGACCGCGTGGGGTACGACAGGGCAGAGAAAGCGTATGAAACTGCCTAGTGTAAAATTGGCGAGAAAATTGGTTAAAGCCGACAAATCTTTGACACAAAACACTGATGAGTTCTTTAAAAAACTTGAGGTATTGAAAACTTTCCGTTGAACATGTTGGTCTAAGCGTGCATAGGTATTTAGGTTCTTAGCATTTAATGATTGGATGTCTAATTAATAAGACTTGTCTGTTTCTACCCCATTGCTAGTCTGAAGGCCTTTACTATTTTAGAATCTCTAAATAGTATAAATTGTCTCTTTCTGCCTCTGTTTGTTTACTTGCTTGATTCGTCTAACTTTACCCTACCTATCTTGATACGGATTTCAGTGAAAAAGTTATAGCCAAGGAAGTTTTGTATACAGGCCCCCCCGTGGGTTAAGGTTAAAAGTTAAGGGATTGTTTGTGTACAAGGGTAACTGAAGGAATAGCGTGAGGTTTTAGTCAGTAGAAGTCTGACATTCTCTTTTGCTCCTCCCAGAGCGGGAGGAGTCATTTCATGATATTTCCTCCGATAAATGGAGCATTTTTTTAGCTAATTGGATATTTTTGTTCCAGAATCAACTGAAGGCGCTGAACATTGCAAAGCCGGCGAAGAGTAAGAACAACAATAATAACAAAACTGAACCACCCGCGTCCCAACGCTCTAAGGCAGAGAAGGAAGCAGCCAATGACGCCAACGATGCTGCCTCTAACGGGGAAGAAGGAGGTTTGTTGTCATGATGTTTTAAACCTTACCAGCAAAATAAATTTGTGGGGTGCATCGGTTTTGTATGTTATACAGCCAACCGCAAATATTGTTTGGATGCGGGGCGGTGCATCTGGTGCAGGTGCGCTTTTATTTGAATCAGATGAATACCCTTTTTTTTTTTTTTTATCGTGGTAAAATTATCAAATAAGTGCTCCCACTCCGGGCAGGGTGGGAGGGACTGTCAGACTTTTACTGACTAAAATCCACGGTGTTCCTTCAATAACCCTTTACATACCGGGGCCACGGTAACGGGATGAGTCCCACGACCCCGGCGGGCTTCGGCCCTCTGCAGAGGGGGCCTCGTCATGTTGCTGACGCTCTTTGAGGCGCGCGTGGAACACGACGCGCCGTCGACCCGGGCATGGTCCATGGTCGGACAGCGAGTTGCCCTTTACTCGCTGTCCGCATGCCCGCGCCTACGGTGGCCGGAGATCGTCGGCCGACGTCCGACGCCGTGGGCGTCTACCACTGCGGCTGGGCTGGAGGGAGGACGCCATCCTCTCCCTCACGCGGCCCGCCTCCTCCTTCGAAAGCATGACTGCTTCGCAGAAGGAGGTGACCGCTTCCCACTCCCTCTCGCCCCGCAGCATGGCCTCGACCAAGGCCGGGCGCGAGAGGTCTCCGCCTATCGCCGCCGTGAGGACACGTCGGTGCTCTGCCCAGGCGGGGCAGTCTTGCACCGTGTGCTCTACGGTGTCCTCAGGGCGACCCTCGCAGTGGTGACACCCAGGCGTTTCCTCCTTTCCCATCAGACACAGGTACCTCCCGAAACTTCCGTGTCCGGTGAGGACCTGCGTCATGCGGTAGGTCAGGACGCCGTGACGCCGATCTAGCCACTCCTCAAACAGGGGTCTTACCGCCGCAATTGCGGCGTGCCCGAGATGAATACCCTAGCTAGATTGATGAGGAGTGTGGTATGAAAACTTATTACCTACCTGGTATCTATCAACTTTTTGTAGCTGTTTGTACATTTACCGCATCATTATATTTTGTTTCTTTCCAATCGAACTGCATTTTTTTTAAATTGAAAGTTTATAAGTAGTTAGTTTAGTGCTAAATAATGTTCTGTTCTCGGCTTCACAAAAATGAAAACGTATTTGGATAAAAGATTCAGCTGTCCTCTTAGTACTGTCAGAGGCAACGGTCATAAGTCATCTTTAATACCCGACTGAGGACGCAGAAATGAGGGTTAAGATTTTGACAGGCATATGTTATGTATGTTTATCTGATACATAATTATCATAGTTTTCGTTGTCGTAGAAGGGTGCCGTAATACCAAGCATAGATTAAGCTTTGGTTTCCTAGGATAGCGGTGCCGTCAAATAGCGGCCGTAATACAGCGGTGAATGACGTCACTAGAACGTTGTCTATGTAAACAAAATGGCGCGGTTTCCTAGAGAGTGGTAACTGACACCGTAATGTCAAAAAGCGGTGCCGCCATTTGCATGACGGCCGTCTTGTCGGTGTCAGATGGTTTCGTGAACGTTTCCAAAGAGAATGTAATACACTAGATAGCGATGAAGCAGACAGTGTGTTAAAACGGCCGTGGAACTTTCCACATGTCGTCACCGTAAAGACGGCCGCCTTTTTGCGTCCATAATATTACGACCGCTATATGACGGCACCGCTTTCCTAGGAAAACAAAGCTTTAGCGCAACATAACTTTGTTTTTCATAGTGTTTATCTAAATAAGAAAATTATATTTACGGTATCTCAAAAACTGCTGAATGTATCTCGTTCAATTTTCGTAGAAGTTTTTCATTGAGGTCTATATATTTTTTGAGATTTGTCACTTTCTTCTTTTAAAAGTTAGAGGGGGAGGCACACATTTTTTCCACTTTGGAAGTGTTTATCCATTACAAGGTTGTCTTTGAGAAAAAATGGTTTTAAAACTGAAATGTCATTCTTGAAGACCTATCTATAGACACCTCACACATATAGGTTTGATGAAAACTTTTTTATATTAGTTCTTTGTATTGGGAGTGTCCCCCCTTTATTTTTTTTATTTTTTCTTAAATCGGTTCACAAAATACGTCTATCTACCAAGTTTCAACTGTGTGGTCTTAATAGTTTTGGAATAAAGTAGCTATGACATACAGACGGACAGACAGTTATGACGATCTATAAGGGTTCTGTTTTTTGCCATTTACTACGAAGCCCTAAAAAAACTATATTAAATAAATAAACCCCTTGTACTTATGATTTTATGGTACAGGGTTAATTTCCTTTAATTATTCCCTAGCTCGCTTTCCCACTATTATTCTTCCGTGTTGATTTAGTAATTGGTTCGTTTCGTAATGGGGCCTTTATTTTAAAATATGCTTGTGTCTGGAGTGGGTTCACGATAATAGTGTAACGGATGACCTTTAGAGGACATAATGGCTAAATTAGGAATGAAAAACCTCAAGTATGTATATTTTCTTTTTCTTTGCCTATGCGGCTATGCCTATCTGACCATAACCCTTGCCCAGGTGCTTTCGGCCAAAACTTATTTGAACCAAATGCATTTAGCGTAACATTTCTTCCTTGTGTTACTCTAGGGAGTGGAGAAGGTCGAAGACGTGGCAAGCGGAGAAAGAAGGGAGGTCGAGGGGGCAGCGACCGACTGACATCAGCCGGTCTCGCGGCGCAGGCGCAACAGGATCCTGAAACACAAGTATAAATCTTACTATTATTATATATGTGAAAGTTTGTGCGGATGGAAGTATAGATGTATGGATGTTTGTTACTCTTTCACGCAAAAACTACTGAACGAACCGGAATGAAATTTTGTAAGTTGACATCCTGGAACAACACATAGGCTAACTTCCCTGAATTCCCACGGAATCGAGATTTACGTGGGAAAACCCTCCCACGCCAATGAAGTTGCGGGCAGAAGTCTAGTGATAAATAAATGTATTTACCACAAATTTTGTTAAACATTGCACTGATACTTTAGATTGAAACAAAATTAGATATACATGTACACTAGTTTCAACCATACCAGGCAAGGCCTGTATCTTAGAGGGCAGTGTCTGCTATTGTATATTTATTTATTTATTTGCTTACTTATATCTATACAGTATTTTACACTTAGACTACATAAATATTTAAGTAAGTACTACAATAACTAAAATGGTGGTGAGGTGCTACACTCCCTGCTAGGTTATAGAATAACCTGTATAAGGAAATGCAGTGCCGGGCCCCATTGGGTATTATAATTATTGAGTGTAATGAATACTATATATATATGTATATATATATATTTATCCTGCAACCAATTAGCCGTCCTCTGAAGAAAAAAGTACATTGAAACTGACGTCCACCGGCATATGGCGTCCGCATACCGGACGCCACTTTTTTGGTCGGTGGCACTTAGATCCTATTGGTCCTGGTTAGCCGTAGGACAAAAATCAGTAGAAGCGAAAAAGTTCGATAAATGGCTCCAAAAATATAGTAAAAAGTTCCCGAAGAAATCTCAGCGCAGGTGAGGCGCTGCTGTAGCGCGTATATTCACAGCCGTATATCTCGGGGATTTCCTGACTACGAATCTGCGTATTTGGCGTCCGCACTTGCGACGTTGCCAGCTCGCTCATTAAACCTGTGTCAATACAATATTTGCGGTAATCTTAACATTATTCTGTTGTCGGACATCACGTACGCGTTGCGTAATATTCGGCGCCACGTGGCGTTGACGTCAGTGAAACTTGAAAATAAACTCACACGTGAAGTTATTGGAACATATCTATAGGATATTGCTTGAAGATGAATTCCCGAGGACTCCGTAGTAGAAAAATATTAGCATTAGTCGAAGAGGATCCTTTGACGACGAAGTTTTCTACAGGTAAGTTTTATTTTCTATATCTAAGTATATGAGTCGGTAGGTATATGTAGTACCTAGGGTAGACCGATTGTTATAATAATCGCCCTCCAGAACATCAGTTTGATCTCTGGTGTTCTTGTGTCGGTATCTACTCATACGGTCGGCCAAGAAAGTGGTGTACCACCCTAAGGTTGAATATCGCTTGCAGATTCATAGGTGATAGAGATTAGTTTCGCTTGCAGATCGATCTGACAACTTCTATTGCTGTCTTTATCTGATTATTGATAACGACTATTACTGTTTGTAACGTGACAGCTGTTCTTAGTTTGAACTTGATGGAACCAATGACGTCGTAAAATCAACGGCGGGGGGCTGTAGATTTTGATGACAAAATTGTATCTACAAATTCAGAATTGTAATCAACAAGTTACATAAAATTGTAAAGGCACAAGGCGAGTCCACAAACCTACAATTTCTGTAAACTTGTAATTACAATATCAATAAAAAACAAGCTAAAAATAGATTTATCCTTTTATTAAATTTCTACAATCAATTTTAAAATACTTATAACAAACAAAAACATAGCATATATAGTAATATTTAGAAGATATTGAAAATTTTTAAAAATTAGAAACGGGTGAAAAAAAAGACGAGACCTCATTGAACCAACAAGCCGTGAGCAAATATCGGTTCCCCGCATTTCCTCCCAGATATAATTACAGTGACTAATAAGAGCTTGTTTGGTTCTTTCATTTTGATGCGACCATCGTTGGACCATAAGGCCCCAAAGATTTTCTATCGGGTTGAGGTCCGGCGATCTTGAGGGCCACTGAATTACCCTTACGTCAGTGTGTGAACGAAACCAGGCTCTTACGATCCTCGCATTATGAATTGAACAATTATCTTGAACAAAATCAAATTGTGGCACTTCGTTCTCCGGGTAAACATTACGGACTGTCGGTAGCATTGCATTCTGAAGCACGTCGATATAATTTACAGCCGTCGCTCGAGGAGGTAGAGAACACAATTCTCCTACACCATCCGTACTCATCCAGCCCCAAATATTTACGGAAATTCGACCTGATTCTCTATTTGGGATTACATGATCATCTTTATACCGTGTTGAATTATATCGCCAAAGGTGAAGACGTCCATGCTGACTGGATTTAAACGTTTTTTCATCACAAAACACTGTATTAGACCAATCAAACTCTAAGTGCTCTCTGGCGAAGTTCAGACGAGCAAGTCTGTGAGCATCCGTCAAATATATTTTCTTGGCGTAATGCCTGTGGTGCAACCCCATGTAATGTAGATGATTCCTTATTGTTTGGGCACTCACATCGAACATCTCCGCAAAATGTTTTGTGGGCTTAAAACCATTGATTTCATATTCCCGTCTCATGAATTCTCTATCGTTATTGGAGAGTGCAGGCCGGCGACCACTTCTTCTGTGATCCAACAAACTTCCCTCCTCTCCTTCACGACGAATCCAAAAGCGGACAGAACGCCTCGATATATTCAAATTCCGGGATATCGCACTGATACTGCTTCCCTCATTAAATTGGGCAATTATTTGTGCTCTTTCGGCAATGGTCAAGTTGGCAGGCATTGAGATGATTTTATATGCAGTTGATTGAAAAATAACACGGAAAATATATCGATTTTTTGCATATATTTGACAAAATGTCAATTGTCAGTTTTCTTTTTCAAATGGAATTCGGTTGTCTAAATAGTTTTTATTACTTTTGTTTGGAAACATTTCAATTGCTTTGTAGAAACTAATGTCCTTTTCATTTATACTAAAGGTTAAAATGTCATGTACTTATATGTGACATATGACGTATGAATACTAAATACATAGGTTTACGTCATGATAATGTTGTCTCTTTCAGTAATATCTTTTTATAACGAACCTTGTTGTAATTTTCGATGACCGGGAAACTAAATCAAAACTGGTACACCACTTTCTTGGCCGACCGTACCTAATAAAATATAATTTCCTTATAACACACCTAATTATATTATTTGATTTCTTTTACAAAATGGTTATATTTGCTGATGTAGACAGATTTTTGAACAAAAATTACTTAAAATATATTTTGAAAAAGCAATTAAAGTGGCCGTGGCCTTCGACTCATTTCGTACTGCGAGAAAAGTGTTTAATTTGTGGAGTGTATTCAAGTTCTTTTGGTAAACATAAACATATAATCGTCGACATGAATAACAATTTTAACGTCATTTGGTGGCTACAGAATAGTGTATTTTTCTGTCATATTTGTAACCATTTATTGTACGATCACTACCCAGCTGATGAGTGTATATGTACTGATTTGAACAATTAAATTAATTAAGGTTTGTACCGATATTACATTAAAGTATATTAATAGCAGCCGTTGGAGCTATCATCCGTGTGGAAATGGGTTATACCTAGCTGTTTCCTAGTGTTTGTATGTGTATATAAACGTTATAAAGTTAGTTTTTCGTTATTTATTGTTTGATTGAACGCATTAATCTTAGGAACTACTTACTACTGGTCAGATTCTAAAAAATCTACAAATATTTACAGGTGAATGAACAGTGTAGACTATACAGACTTAGGCTTAGTAATCTAGGTGTTCATAGTAGCTTTTTGCCGCGTGTTTATTCGGGTAATATTGTTTTTATAAAAATTAAACGGTAGCTGGTGTATTGCGCGGGCTTGCGGACGGCGAGCAAGCGTATAATCACCGTACGGTAAGGACCAGGCCCAGGTTGGCGGAGGCGCGTCGTGACTCACGCCCTTCTCAAAGAGTCTTCAGCACTAGTGACGGGGCCTCATAGGTCCATTGCTCGCCTAGGTTGCGGCAATATTCTAACGAGATACCATAGCCCTGGAACTTAGGGGCAGCTGAAGGAGCAGGGTGGGTTTTTAGTCAGCAGAAATCTGACACTCCCTTCCGCTCCACCCAAAGCGGGAGATGTCATTCGATGATTTCCCTACCTGGGAATAAAAAGCTGGTGTATTGCAGCATAGCACAGATAGAACCTAATATAGCCCTTAAATTAATTAGGAAAAAATGGTATAATAGACATACATATTCCCTAGGGAACCTGAAATAAATATTTCCTGCTCACAAATATCGACGGCAAAATAACAAAAATATGAAATTCACTAACACTTATTTTTATTTTTGTTTATTGGAAAATCACCAGCTAACTTAAATAAATAAATAATGTATGTTTATTTTCTTCCACAAATAAAACGAATGCATCAAAACAAAAAAAAATGGTAAAACAAGATAGAAAAATTACATGTTTATTTGTGGGAGACTGGTGCCTAAACCAAGCCGTGACTTGTTTTTCAGGACACCAGGGACTCCCCCTAAAGAAATAGAATTACATTTTTAATTAGTTGCCAGATTAGATTTAGATAGAGATTAGTTTTGACAAAAATTTAATAAATAAATGGACGTAACTTTTATGTCGCAGTTACTTACAATCAATTTTACATTAACTAATTATAAGTAAAATTTTAATATAAATAAAGTATTATATTTGCTTATGATGACATGATATAAATAGCTAACTAAAAACTAAACATAGGTTCTCATTTATCGGTAACAATAAAGATATTAAAAAAAAACAGTAAATATTAAAAAATAAACATCTTTAACGAAATGCTTTAATCTATAAAGTATTTAGATTCAATAACAAGTGTCACTTATAATGATAGTGTAGCATCGAGTTACCGCGGCTAACATACAACAGATAAACCGTCGATGGTTTAGGTGTTATGTTTATGTTTGTATCAAATGTATTTGCATGTTTTAAATAATAAACGATAAAAAATTGGCCAAGTGCGAGTCAGACTCGCCCATGAAGGGTTCCGTAGTAACTATAATAATATAATATGTATATTTATTTGACAAAAAAACTTTACAAAGTTCTTAAAACTAGCTTATTACATTTTTTACAACTACGCCAAATAATTTTGTTTTTAATAGTGTTTGTATGAATTACAAAGCTATATTTGCGGTTTTAGAAAATATGCTGTATCTCAAAAACTGCTGACCCGATCTTGTTCAAATTATTTTTTGTTGAAAGTTTACATCAAGATCTACAGATATATATTTTTAGATTTTTCATTTTATTATTATAGAAGTTAGAAGGGGACACACATTTTACTATGTATGAGGCTCCCCTTTTATTATAAATATTTTATTTTTTTTTTCTTAAAATCTGAAATCGGTTGACAAAACACATCTACCTACCAAGTTTCACATGTATAGTCTTAATAGTTTTGGAATAAAATGGCTGTGACATACGGACGGACGGACGGACGGACAGATAGACAGACAGATAGACAGACAGACAGACATGACGAAACTATAAGGGTTCCGTTTTTGCCATTCGGCTACGGAACCCTAAAAAAACCGTTTGCTCTAAAGCTTTTATTTACGCTATTGTACACAGGTAATAAAATTAATTAGTTGTAAGACTGAATTAAGTTCGTAATATTTTTAATTTTAGTCCAATTTTTTTTATTTTTCTAGGCTATTTTTTACGACATTGTTTTACGGGTAAAAATAAAAATGTGACACTATTTGCATAAATAAATAATTAATTTGCATTTTTTTAAGGTCATACAAAGGCAAGCGCTACCAGGAAAATGTATAGAAGACGCATAAAGAAAACTTGTAAAGCTGCTGCAAAGCCTGTTCAAGCAATCGATCATGAGATTAGTGCCAAAGATAAAACTTTGTTAACAACTATCCCAGTCAGTACTCACGCTAACCAGCCTTCAAGTTCCACTGATTTCTCTTTAATTCTTTCAAATATTACCCATTTCCCAGACTTGAATGCTTCTATTTTAAATCAGAACCCAGAAAACACTGTTGATGCTTCTATTTCTTCAAATATCACTCATATATCAGACTCCTATGCGTCTTTTTCTACTGAAAACCATGACAAACCTGATGATACTTGCATTTCTTCAAATATTAGTCATATATCTGACTCTTATGAATCTCTTTCTTCACAGAAGCAAAAAAATGTGCCTCTTAGTGAAGTAAGTGATAATAGTTCAATTCATTATAAAGATACAAATAAGAGTAAGTCTTATTTCAATATGTCTTTCAATGTTATGCCTGATTATGAAACACATAGTTGTTGAAAATCATCTGATAAGTTAAATTTATGCGAATTTCCGCCTTCTAGAAATAAATCTACTTCCTTTGTGGATAATCTTCTTCTGGATTCTAGAAACGAAATGTCAGATAACTCTACTTACACCTCAAATTTATCTGTTATTAACGTGACTCCGCCAGTTGAATTTCCTACTATCTTGAGTCACGCTAGCCCCCATGATCCTGAAAATGTAGAGAAAAATTCCACCAACCTCTTACCACTTAGCACTGCTTCGCCAAAACCAATTGAATCTCCTACTAACCTGAAACATGTTAGCCTCCTTGATCCTGAAAATACAGAAAATAATATCACTAATCTCTTTAATACTGGTACTGAGGAGCCACCAGCCATAGCAGTTGAGTCGTATACCTTGAGCCACCTCAAACATCTTGATCCTGCTGATAAAACAATCTTAACCCAACCAACTTACGTCTCAGTTGTAGACGATATAGAGAAACCTCAAGACCAATCGTTACCATGCTTTGACAATGAGTCTGACTATTCTGAACTTTCAAATGATAAGAATTATGTACCATCAACTGATGAATCTTCATCGGATTCCGACCAAGAACTAATAATGGAAAACGAATGCTTAGATGGATCACATAAGGTTAGTAGAAAATTAATATGCGTACCTACACAGTTGCCAAAGAGATTGAAGGGTATTTAGATAGTTGCTTAATAACACTGTTATAATTTTAACACTTTTTTTTTAGGATTCCGTAGTCGACAAGGAACTCTTATATGTAGTTTCGCCATGTCCGTCTGTCCTTCCGTATGTCCGCGGTTTAGCTCAGAAACTATTGGTGCTAGTTTCTTTTTTTTATTGTTGATAGGCTTGCGTTTGGTCACAATCTCACCTTATGTTAAACGATGATGTGGTCGAAGATGAAGCACGCTTGCCTGGAAGTAACCTATTCACTCTTGACTTAAGGACTCCCAGGCTATAGCTATCAGGAAACACAGACTCCGGCAGAGAATTCCACTCCTGAGCTATACACACAGTGAAACTATTCCCAAAAATTTTATATAATTAAGTAATATTATTTTAGATTGCTTCAACTCATTGTGATGATACAAGCCCAGCAGATAAAGAAAAGGTTTCGTTGAGAGAAGATTGCTTAAAGGAAGATTCGGAAGAGGACGAAGAAACAAATAAAGAAAATATGGAAACAGAAAATAAAGTACTGGAAGATAAAAAAACATCAGAAAGTAATTTGAAAGGTAAACGCATTCGAGAAAGAGATTTTTGCTACTACTGTGAAAATTTCATTTTGAATTTTGCACGACATATGTTTAGAAACCACTCAGCTGAACCTGAAGTACAGTTAGCATTAGCACATCCTAAACATAGCCTTAAACGTAAACAATTATTTAGCGATTTAAGAAAAAAGGGCAATTATGTGAGTAATTCACAAACTGCATTCAAACCTGTGAAGAAATGTAGATTTTCAGAAAAGACTGACTATTTACCTTGCTCCAAATGTCTAGGGTTTTATTCAAGAAAACTATTGTGGAAACATGTAAAAAAATGTGGTAATACTACTTCGTCACAGAACGCACAAGTACATGCACAAAATTTTCTTGTACGTTACGTTAAGGTCGACAATAATCTAATGGAAAATGTATTTCCTCGTATGACACCAGATAAAATATCATTAGTAGCTAAACAAGATAAATTGATTTGTATGTTTGGAGCACAGTATTTAAGAACACATCGCGAGGAACATTTTGTAACTGTGGTCTCACGTAAGATGAGAGAATTAGCGAAATTGCTTGTAGAAGTAATAAAACTGAACCCGAGTATCAATAGCCTTGAAGAAGTATTAAAACCACAATACTATGACACTTCAGTACGCGCAACCAAAATTGTAGCCCGGTACAATGAGGCATCACAAAAATTTGATGCACCGACATATGCCATGAATATTGCAACATCAATAAAACAATGTTGTAGTATAGCTTTAATGCAAAGTTGTAAAATGGAAGCCACCATTCAGACGGCTGCTGTTCAAGCAGATTTAAAAACTCTATCTAAATTAATTGGGGAGAATTGGAAGTTTGATATTTCTAGCCAAGCTGCTGATGATCTTAATGTTAAGAAGTGGAATAAAACCAGCATTGTGCCACTTGCTGCTGATTTAAAATTATTCAAAGATTATCTTTGTAGCATGTCAAAACAGTCATCCGATAATTTAACACAATCCAAAGGAAAAACAAATGTTGAAGCATTTAATAACTTGGTGGAATCTACATATTGTCGCGTTCTCCTTCTGAATAGACGTCGGCCCGGCGAATTACAACGATTAAAATTAAATGATTATAATGATCATGGCAACGATAACAACAAATATGAAGAATTTGACAAAATTCTTACTTCAACTGAAAAAATATTAGTAGGTAAATTAAAAAGAATAGTAATCCGTGGTAAAAGAGGGAGAGGGGTACCAGTTCTGTTTAGTACTGAAGTGCAAGAAGATATTAAAACAATAGTATCAGTGAGACACATGTATGTTGCAGATGACAATAATTTATTATTTGTAAAGGCAGGTGGATCAATTGTTTGTGGCTACAAAATTTTGAAAAAATATGCTAAAGCAAGTGGTGCCAAAAATTATATGGCTCTTACATCCACGCGATTGAGAAAACATTTAGCGACGATGACCCAGCTATTTACAATGACTGATTCAGAGCTCGAACAACTAGCTACTTTTATGGGTCACACCCTGAGTGTACATAAAAATAATTACAGGTTACCTAGCGACGTTTATCAAACTGCAAAGATTTCTAAACTTTTATTATTGATGGAAGACGGAAAAGCGGATGAATATCAAGGAAAAGCTTTAGATGAGATAGAATTGAACTTAGGTGAAGAAGTTACGGGAAACGAGATAGAAACAGAGGAAGTTGTTGATTTTGAATTAGACGAAGCCGGTCCGTCGCAAGACATTAGCCTGAGAAGAGACGAACAAGTTGCGTCCACTTTCCAAGAAATAAGCCACAACACATCTACAAAAAGAAAGAGGACGCTTATTCCTTGGACAACTGAACAAAAAAACGTCGTATCCAAATATTTTAAAGACCATATTAAATATGAAAAACCCCCAAAACGAGCTGAATGTGACGAATTAAAAAATAAATATCCTACACTTTTTCACAACAAGGACTGGCTAAAAATTAAAGTGTATATACAAAATATTTATTCAAAACGATGAAATGATGGCCATTTCATGTCGTAATCGAGTCACTGAAGTGATTACTACTCGACTTTGAGTGTATAGTGGTTTTTGTGTAGCTCGGCTAAAACTTTAATATAACTAAACTTTGATACTGCAGTAAATAATTGTCCGGTAACATATCCGTTGTATACCTATAAAAATATAGAAATCTTGCTTTCTTATCTTATTACTATTCTTTTTATTATCTTATTATATTACAGTTTAAATAAATTGTCTACTTTATTTAATAAGTATTTAAGCTAAGTGGGGTGAGTATGAAGAGACTGTCCTTTAGTATGTACTTAGAATGGTTTAGTATTAGTTACGTATAAATTTATGGTTGCAAAAGAATAACTGTAGGTATGTCTAAACCTACGTATTTTTAAAATACGTTTCTGTTAGTGTGTTTCACATCACTGTTAAATAACAGTAATGTGAAACATACTAAAACATAAAAAGGTACTTAATTATAGGGGTATACTAGTATATGGTATTAGTATGTAGGTTTGCAACAGGTATTAATTACTACATCACCTGCAAAAGTTTTTGCTGCGTGATAAAAATGTTTAATTTTTTTATTTTAGTTTTTTAAATAAAAACTACAAACTATAGTTTTATAGATATTACATTGAATTTATTTATAATTTGTATTAATTGGTAACTACTAAAATGTTTTCTTGTCTAACATTATGTACAAAAATATAGAATAATTTTATAACTTGGTAACCTAATATCAATAATTATAGTAGCTAAATAGCTAAAATCTGAGCTGTTCTAGTATTATAACCAAATTTTAAGGACCAACTAAGTGCCAAAGTTATATAAAACTATTTGCTTACCTATCATTATTGTTGACTAAAATCTGGGATGTTCCAGTTTTAATTAATACCTTTTGGTTTTATTCGTTCTTATGTTATTAATTATAATAGCTAAATAGTAAGTCTGGGATGTTCTAGTAATAATGCCAAAATTTAATGTGCCATCGTCAGAATATAGAGTAATTTTATTGTTGCAATATTGATTGTATACATAGTACTAATAGCTACAGTCTTAGATGTTCTGAAAGCAATATTAAATTTTCACATCCAGCACTAAGTGCCCGTCATATAAGGTATTTTTATTATTTAATATTTGTTGTGGTGTTGATTCATTATATAAGTATTATGGTCAAGTTGTATGAATCGTTTTAAAACTGTTTTTTAAAATGTAGGTATGGCAAAGTTGACAAATTGTCAAATTTGTAATAAATATTCGTTTGACAGCAGAGTAAACAACTCATCCTAATTTAAAATTTATCTAATATTTTGGTATTACAATACTTACTTACACAGATTGTATGTCTAATCCGCGAGTTGACAACTTTGTAAAAATTATTTGAAACGCTTCGAAGCGCTTCATGTATACTCGTAAAATAATATTTTATTCATCACTTAACCTTTCAATTAAAAAATAAGTATTTTTTTAACCTATTAAAAAACATTGGCCTAAATCGTGGCATTGTGGTCACGTGACTATGTATGTCGTCATCGTTCAAAAAAACAACTTTCCTGGCATTTGGCACATAAATGTACTTCGGGTATTTTATGATATTTTACTCTATTATGAACGTGAAAAATTATTATCAGTGCTGTGCAGTACCTTGTTGTGGGAATACTACTATAAAAACGCCAACGAAACTATTTATTCATGTCCCTTTAAAAAGAGATATTCGCAAGAAGTGGTTAGAACTTCTGTGTCAAATCCATCCAAAGGTTATCTGTAAAAGATCGCTTTTAGCGATAAGACCGCCCATTGTATCACCCTTTTTAGTTGTTAAGTCCATATTTGTTTTACTGTTATGGTGTACAATAAATAATATATCTATCTATCTGCTTTTTTAAAAAGACAAAAAAAGGAACTCATCGAACAACTATTACAGGACGATAAGACAAATGAACCAGAAGAGATAGAGTTAGTTATGAAATGAAATGAAATATTTATTTGTAAATTGGTTATAATAACACTTTTACACGTCATGATTTTTTGCGTGTTTAGTTTAGCTAGATGAGGCCAATTAACTGACTACTCTGAGAAGAAACACCGAAACAAACTCCCTCTGAGTTTGTCGTCAACGTCTTTTTTAAAGTCCAAACAATTTGTATTTGTATATGAGAAGCATGTAGGTCTTTGGTATTCTTTTGAGGAAATAACCACGTAAATTTGAGTGGACCTGTCCAGACAGTGCAAGCAGTTAGTTATTTCTTATTTTGTCTTACGCACCAACTAAAGATAACCAGTCAGCTGTCAAAATATTGAACGATGACGTCTCGTTTTCTGATTGGTGTTTCTAATCACGTGACTCACAGATAAAAAGTCTCATTTTTCTCAATGGAAAATAAAATTAATAATTAATAATCTTTTCTTCATTTGTACTATTTTGTGCTTCATATCAATAGATTTACATAATTAAATAGTTATTTTAAATTTTTAAACATACTGTCAACTCGCGGATTCTAAGTGCCAAAGTAGTATAGAGTAATTAATGAACGTTTTGTTGCTGGCAAAACCAATTACAGTTTGTCTCCTTATTTTTATCGCTTGGTATGTTATAAGTATGTATTAAGTAATAACTATAAATATGTTTTACTATAAAACATAAACACTGTGAATAAAAGTGATACATTTATATGTTCTTTGTTTTTATTTGCTTACCTAGGATAGGTTACCTCATATCAATAAACTGTAGATTTATTCTCTAAAAATAAAGCATAAACATGCAGAAGCTAGTAGCTATATAAGGACGTTCAATAGCTATATACGGACGTTCAATAGCTGTAAATAATAAATAAATTAATCTTTATAATCAGACCATACTCCATATTTTATTGAACTATCAATCCTGTCAGTGACGACGGCTATCAAGCTATTGTGCACATACCGCATCTGGGATACGTGACCGTATTGTTGCATATAAATCAGGCGCACATGCCTCCGAAAATATCCCCGACGCACTGCAAAAGTGCGCTAGCCCTGAAGGCGCAATGGTTTTGGACTCCCAGAGCATTGTGAGAGCGTTTAGTGTAATTGACTTATAGAGCGCTCGTGTACAGATACTGAAAGTATACTCTGAACAATGTGATCTTTACAACATCTATACATCGCACGAACCTACGTCGAGCCAGCATGTTACATCTCGCTTTCAATGCTCTGCGCTCCCATTCTATGAATTGGTTTACACACAAGTTGAGTTTAGGTAAGCTAAGGCCTCGCATGTGTCACCCTGCATTCCACCCTGTATGCATCCAACAAAGCTCCTTCCTATCTCATATAATTGTACTGGTTATTATACAAGTAGTTTAAGTCTCTTAGAAGGCCCATTTCTTGTATAGGCAGTTATACGACACCATGTCGAAGGCCTTGGGAAATCCAGGAAACACGCATACACAGGCGTTTACCAAGCTGTCTAGTACTAATGTTTCAGTAAAAGTGTGTTTGGGATAGAATGTAGCTGTTTTGGTTTTGAAAAATGTGGCTTAAACCAAAATTAGCCGTCGTGGAAGGTGAAATGCCTATCCTGCTGCCGATCAATCAGACTGTTCAGTACCTTAGTAACTATAGTAGCCAAGGAAATAGGCCTGTAGTGGCTTTTTTGTCACTAAAATCCTGTTTTTATGATAGGTGTAACTATAGTTTTAAGTATATTGAAAACTAAAACAAAACAGCATTAATTACTTATATAATATAGGTATATAAATTATACCTAATACTGTGTTCTGTGTTTGATATTACTACATTTCTTATCACAGCATTCTATGAATTCTACTGGGTCTACTTGTCTATAGACAGCTACATAATTATGGACGCTAATCTTTAAACGCACGTTCAATAGCTATATACGGACGTTCAATAGCTATACACGGGCGTTCAATAGTTATACATATATGGACGTCAATAGCTATAAGTATACGGACGTTCAATGGCTATATACGGACGTCAATAGGTTTATACGGACGTTAAATAGCCTGGCGACCCTAATTGTAGGATTACGATACTATTCATAGTGATACTATGTATTTGGCTGCAAGTTACTGTAAGATAGAGGTTCCGTGGAAGTCAGGTGGAATCCGCCAGATTTGAACAAGAAATCCCAGAATTCCACCTGTTTGCAACTTGTCTATTATTTATTATTTTTTCCACATGTTCCTCACCATGTACTAGGTGAGACACCGGCCTTCTCCCGAGAGAGAGAGACATTCATCACCTCTGTGATCCATTCCGTAGGAAATAACAATGCTCAATCGAACACAACAGACTTTTTACCAATAGGTATTAATATGATAATATGAAGCAGTTTTTCGTCAATAGGTACATATTATATCAATATCAAGCAGCCATATTATATTATGTATAGATCTCACGAATATTGTAATAAATTTAATGTTTAAACTGTGGACTACAGTCAAGCAATAATAAAAGAAAGAGGTAAGTAGGTAAAGCCAAAGCTGGCAACGTCGCACTCCCAAATACCTGTGAGGAAGTTAAATCATTGATGCCATAGGTAAATCACGATCAATATATTCAGGACGCCTAGAAAGTACCATCATTGTTCGGGGTTCAAAAATGTTTGGGCATGACTGCAAGAAGAATATCGCGAAAAATAAAATTATCGGAAAATGACGTACCCCACGTTGCTGGAAATCGACAAACTAAGCAATATTCATCGAGACTTGTTAAAAAATATAAGGGGAACTGGGGGACGTCGTAAGGTTGCATGACGTGCATGACGCCAAAAAGATTCTAGGATGTAAATATATATATATATTAACAAAAAAAGTAATAATAATAAGGTTAGGTTGGCGTGTGTACCTATGTATGTGTTTGTGTGTGTTCGTGCGTGTGTGGCTGTGTGTGTTTCGTGTTAGTGTTTGTGTACATGCATGTGTATGTGGGTTTGCTTGTGTTGTGATGGCGATGTATAGTTTTATTTATGCTGTTAGAAACTTTTCTGTCTCATCGTAAGTTTTATTTTGTAGATAGGAGTAAACTGCTTTTTTGCATCTATGGCACGTCATACCATAGATTGGACAGTATTTATTAATTTTATTGTATAAATTCGGGCTTTGATAATAGCAGAATCTTTTAGTGAAGGATAATCGGGTTTGCGGTACTGTACAAATTAGATCTTTTCGTCTTTTAGATATTTTTTCGAATGGAGTTTTACGATGTTGTAGTAGGATGGCTTGTAAGATGTGATGTTGTCGTATGTTAAGAACTTTCCAATCTTTGTATAACTCACTCGTAGAATATAAAATAGGGCGAAAGGATGCAACTTTTAAGACAGCTCTGTGGGCTATTTCCAAAGGCTTCAGAGTCGTTTTTGCCGCACCACCCCAGCAGGATATACAATATGTAACAATAGAAGAACATAAGGCAAAATAGACGGTTCTTATTATTTTTAAATTCGCTACATATCGGAGGTTTTTAAATATATAATATTAGTTTACGGACTCTTGATGTAACAACATTTATATGTGTCTTGAAATTTAGGTGTTTATCCAGCACAACTCCCAAATATTTTGTATGATCAACAGATGCTATAGATACACATTGACAGGAGGTTTTACATTGACAAAGATGTGCTTTTATTATGATGGGAGTGTGTGGTTGTGTGATTGCGCTGATTGAGTAAGTAAAAAAGTTTGTTTTGTTAGTATTTAGTGTAAGGGTATGTGAGATGAGCCATTCCAGAGCTGTGTTAAAGCCAAATTGAGCTGCATGTTCAAGTTCTAACCAACTATCCGCTGTAAATGTGATGGCAGTGTCGTCTGCAAATGCAACTTTACCATTAGGGATATTAAGATTGCACAGATCATTAATAAATATTAAGAAGAGGGTGGGACCTAATATACTACCTTGGGGGACTCCGTAGCAGATGGGGAGCTCGTTACTGTTATGGTTATCAATCCTAACAATTTGTGTGCGGTCAGTTAGGTAGCTCCGGAAAAGCTCTAGTTGAGTTCCTCTAACACCTATATACATATATGACTAAATGTTTATGATTATTATGATTATACTACAGGATTACATGTATAGCAATTTACATAGCGGACATGCAAGTGGAATGTGTCAGTAATTCATCAGTAAAGCGTTTTTATGTGGGAAACTTGAAAAGTGTGATAGTGCACTGTGTAGGCGTGAGTTCCCACTGTGTCATGTGTGGTGTGAGTGAGTGTGTTTATGTTTTTCTGTGTTACGATTGTGGAGATGTTAAGTAAGTGAGATGATAAGTTATTGTGTGATGTGATATAATGTTTTTTGTTATGTGGGTTAGGTCGTAGCACACAAATCAACTCGGAAAGGGATCGTCACCGTATCAACTCGAGCCGTTCAGTATTATTTGTATGATACTCCCTACTGCAACGCACACTAATCGGAATCGTAACGTAATCGCCTCGCCTCGGGACAAGCTCACGAACCTCGGTGCGGTGCGTGGTCGACTTGCAGTTCCCGCGCTTACGGTTCTCCGTACCCTAGCTTACGGCTCTCCGTACCCTAGCTTACGGCTCTCCGTATCCTAGCTTACGTCTCTTCGTCCACGCCCCTCCCGCGGTCTGCATTGCTGAACGTGCTTTCATTGGCTGTCATTCACAATGTTCGATTTAAAAAAAATAACGATGAATAGGGAGAAACTCATAGAAGAAGTAAGAAAATATCCATGTTTATAATTATGATAACCAGCGGTCGGCGAGCCGTCAACTAGCGGTCAGCGAGCCGTAAGCGCGGCTTCGCCTAGCTATAGCCGAGTCGATACTACGGATCGGCTTACGTTACGTAGTCTGTTTGACGCGAAGGGAAAAGGCGAGGCGGTGACGATCCGCTCCTCAGTTGATATGTGTGCTGTGACCCTTAGGCATGTAGCCTCTGTGTGCTTCATTTCATCATTTCCAAATCCCACAACCTCATTTTCTCATTGTTACACTACGCCTGTGCTACCCCTAGAAAAAATAACACATAGATAACATACCAGACGCGAGCGGAAAAGGGAAGGAGGTAGTTTACGCCATCCTCTTTTATCAACTTTGCCTTCATCTTGCTCTAGATATCAGTATTAGTTCAAACTTTTATTAAGATAATGATATAAAGAACTTTAACTAATTATGTTTTTTTACCATTTGTTTCGGCCAAGAAAACCATAGAGTCAGTTTCAGGAGACTTAAAAGTACGAGTATGTTATTGTGTACAATTCATTCATCGTATTTTGAAGATATTAAATACCGAGTCGACATATAATATAGTAATTTTTTTCAGGATACGGAGTAATCCCAATAAAAATAAAATATTTTCATCAAACCGTAGAGGTCGGATGAAAATATTTTATTTTTATGGGGAGCCCCCTCTTAATTTTATTCGATGTATGTATGTGGCGTGTCTGTAGATGGGTCTTTAAAAAGGTCATTGAGGTTCCTAACACCATTTCGTTAGTCAATCGTTTGAAAGACAAACACTTCCAGAATGGTAAAACGTCCTCCCCTCTCACCCCCTGTAACTTTTAAAATAATAAAGGGAAAAATCTAAAACATAAATTTTAATGTGGTTGAGCTCAATGAACACTTTCAACAAAAATTGGTTTGAACCAGATATAGTCAGCAGTTTTTGAGATATAGCTCATTTTCAAAATCCGCAAAATAGCATTGTCATTTATAGATAGATTATGAAAGCCAAAATTACATTTCGCTTATATATATGCTTGCTACTACGGAATCTTTCATGGGCTAGTCAGACTTTGGTGTTCTTTTGATTTGAGAATAGAAACATACAGATTTGAGCTGGCCCGTCCGAACAGAGGAGGAGCTTGAAAGATTTGACGAACAACACCAAAGTAAGGACATTTAGGTAGGCCGTATAAAGTAATCAAACTGTCAGACAGTGCTGTAATCTTCTCATAATATTAAACGTTGTCTCACATTGCTCTCACGTTCACAAAGCAGCTTTTGAGAACCCTGCAAATTGTATCTGAGATGGTCTATTGAAAAAAAAAAACAATACAGATTAGTGGGGACCAGCTGTCCAGCCAGTCTAAGCCTATGTAAGCAATCGTGTAGCTCAACGCGGACTACTAAGGAGCTCAACGACAGTGGTGATGATGGGTTTGAATCGAAGTCCTACAACTCGTAATTTGTGCCTGTGTGTGGGCTACCTTTCCTCTTACCCTTTACTAGGCACAGCTTCCCTACAAAATCTGACTGCTCCAAATCTTCTATTTTCATAGATCGCTGGCATCGGCACCGACTCCCAAAACCCAAGCTCCCGCGGCTCAATAGCGCCGGCACTGGAGGATGACATCATAGTACTGCCGGTCATCAAGCCTCTGGTGGTGCCTAAGAAGACAGATTCCTTCCTCGATGACGACATGCTGAAGTACTTGCACCGGGAGGTCGATGAAGATGCTATTGAGACTGAATTTGATACTAAGGTAACGTAGGAGTATATTCTAAGCCGTTTTAAAGGATTAAAGGAAACTTTTGTCACTCTGTCACCAAGACAATGAAATAAAACCTTTGAATAATTTTAGTGCCGTCGATTTTAGGGCAACTTACTTACGACCAACAACATTAATTTCGAAGGAATCATTCGTATATAGGTACTATTGGTGGGTGAAGTTCTTATTTTTTTTTGTCAGTTCACGACTAAATACAGGTAAAGTGCATAGTTTATATTGTGTTTCTTTATATTTACTAATCTAATTAAGATTTATTTTTCCAGCGTCGCTACGTTTTAGAAGAGGCAATGCGAACTCGTCCAGAAAGAGCGCACGGGCAAGAAATGCAGAAATTACTCCGTGAATTGAAAGTACCAGCTGTCAGTCTTGGCGATTGGCTGCACATATCGAGAGTTTTCTCCCGCCAGAACGCCCAGTTCGCTCTGCCTATAGACACGTATGCGTTGGAGAGTGAGTACCATAGATATTTATGTATTACTAGCTTCTGCACGCGACTTCGTCCGCGTAGAAGTAGAAAATATTCCACGGGATCCCGTCCCCGACTTGCTTGACAAAGATTATAATAGCTCGGCTAATATGCATGATATAAAAATAATTTATAGCCTATAGCACTCAGGGATAATGCAGCTACATGTAAGCGAAAGAATTTTCAAAATCGGTTCGGTAGTTTCAGAGATTACCCCCTACATACAAACTTACAAATTTTACCTCTTTATAATATTAGTATAGATGTAAATTATAACAGCTGTCATCTCGGCGACTGGCTGCACTTACCTACTATGCGATTCAAATAAGAATAAGAACGTCAATGACTTCTTTATATCTAACTAGTACTCACGCGGGGCTTCGCTCCCGTGGATTCTATCACGGTAAAAACATAACTCTCCTTTTTTGCAGTCGAGTAAAAAGTAGCCTATAACCTTCCTTAACCTTCAAGCTACTTCCATACCAAATTTCATCCAAATCCACCCAGTACTTTCGAAGATTAGCGCGTTCAAGCAAACAAACAAACAAACAAACAAACAAACAAACAAACTTTTCCGCTTTATAATATTAGTATAGATGTTATTAATAGTTTTCTTTATTAAACCATATTTTTCTCTCTTATTTTCATTTTTGTCACCAATTCGCCTGAAAGTAAACAGGATGCTTGGCGCCTAGACCTAGAAGCCATGGCAAATTATTAGAAATTTAGTTTTATTTATGATAGGCTCTAGTTTGACCACCAAAATAAGAAACTGGGACTAACTGTTTTTCACTCAAAATTTGTAAATAAATATTTTATTAAATTCTTATTTTGCTCACTCAACTGGTCCGATTTGGTTTGTTGCTACTAGTACCATTAGCAGTTCCATGATGGAACTACTGATTACTTTTTTTTATCACTAGTTCCATTTTAAAACAAACTGAAAGTGACGGAACTAATGTTGAATTTGTTATCACTAGTTCCATTTTAAAATAATCTGAAAATAATGGAACTAATGTTGAATTTGCTATCGATAGTTCCACATTATTACTACCATACATGAAAAAATAAATATTTGTTTATTTTATTGAATATTATTATTTTAAGAACTAAGTGTTTTTAACTTTTTATTTATAATAACAAATATTTATTTTTTCATGTATGGTAGTAATAATGTGGAACTATCGATAGCAAATTCAACATTAGTTCCATTATTTTCAGATTATTTTAAAATGGAACTAGTGATAACAAATTCAACATTAGTTCCGTCACTTTCAGTTTTTAAAAACACTTAGTTCTTAAAATAATAATATTCAATACAATAAACAAATATTTATTTTTTCATGTATGGTAGTAATAATGTTTTGCATCCTTAAAAAATTTCACAAGTGTAGAGTAGTAATAATGTGAAACTACTGATAACAAATTCAACATTAGTTCCATTATTTTCTGAATCTTTTAAAATGGAACTAGTGATAAAAAATTCAACATTAGTTCCATTATTTTCAGTTTCTTTTAAAATGGAACTAGTGTAAAAAAATAATATCAGTTTTTCCATCATGGAACTGTTAATGGTAGGTACTAGTGGCAACGAACCTCCGATTTGGCAGCTATAACGTCACAATATGGCGCTAAGTTAATCCTATTTGACAGGCCTGTTGGTATAGTGGTCAGCGGCCCTGACTGCCATGTGTAAGGTCGTGGGTTCAATTCCCACCCAGAACAAATGTTTGTGTGATGAGCACGATCATTTGTTCTTTGTCTGGTTGTAATTTATCTATAACTAGTACTCACCTCGGGCTTCGCTCCCGTGGATTCTATCACGGTAAAAACATAACTCTCCTTTTTTGCAGTCGGGTAAAAAGTAGCCTATAACCTTCCTCAAGCTTCAAGCTACTTCCATACCAAATTGCATCCAAATCCACCCAGTACTTTCGAAGATTAGCGCGTTCAAGCAAACAAACAAACTAACAAACTTTTCCGCTTTATAATATTAGTATAGATATGTATGTATTTAGAAATATATATGTATGTTTATCAGTTGTCT
Source organism: Tholera decimalis (assembly GCA_943138885.2). Classification (NCBI taxonomy): domain Eukaryota; kingdom Metazoa; phylum Arthropoda; class Insecta; order Lepidoptera; family Noctuidae; genus Tholera; species Tholera decimalis. The sequence goes on from OW964558.2 coordinate 10,207,658, forward strand.
AGTACTCATACCACAAGCTCTGCTTAGTTTGGGACTAGATGGCGTTGTGTGAAAGTTGTGTAATATTATTATATTATTATTATTATTCTCAGTTGAATCGCACTGTACTGTCTTCGTACAAGAATGAGTTAGAGAGTAAGTAGAAATGATTTATTACCATGAATGTACGGGATAGAAATAATTAACGCCAATTAGAACAAAATTAACACTTTAATTAAAAACACACAAAAATAAAAATTAACACAGTTATTCACACCACGATACTTGTCACTATACTACGGCCGTTCAGAGAATGCGTTCCTGACACGTCGCGATTGAACTGACGACGCACGGTGGGCTGAAAAACGGCTTTCATAGACTTAGGCATTTTATTTTGCAAGTGCCAGTTTTTGTGCCGGATATCACTTCTATTTGTTATAACAATATACAAAAATGACACCAGAATTGATTCTGCACAAAAACGAAGGAATTATAATTTTTTTACGAAAATTTTGTATGGAGCTAGTATGAAAAATCGAAATATCTCTGAAACGGCAGCGATAACCGTAATATCCTTACAGGAGGTTTTAGTACTAATTATTTATGATTTTTTGACATACGTTACATAATGGTTGTAGATGCCTTTTTTTTTTTTAAAATCGTCAAAATATTTTTATTTATTTTTACATATTAAACGTTCCTTTTAGTGTTTAAGTTGAAGAATTCAGAGCTTTAACAACTCTTAACATAAAATAGCATCACCCCTATAGACCTGAAGGACTAGACAGAGGTGTGTAGTATCTTGTTGATCTTGTAAGATTTCCAACAATACCAAATAGTTGAATATCAGTGTCAAAGTGCCCATGCTGTCGCTTCTTTTAGAAAGATAGGGGAATGAAATTGTTAATTGATCATACCCTAAAAGTATGATTACAACATAACCGGACACATAATAATATCGACACAAAAGGAATTTTAAAACCTTGCATACGTTCAAAATACAAAATAACATATTGTGTAGTCATCTAATGAGTCTGATGACAAGTAATTAAGTAATTAGAATGATGGTTGTAGTCTTCTGATTCTAATGAGCCTATTAAGTGATTAAATGATTTGAAATATCTCGCAACAATACCAACTAAGAACTGCATTCACCTTTTTATAATTAGTGAGCTAATGTGATTTGCTAATGTTGATTAGTTCTACTATGAGTTCTACGAAATGTTTTTGACGATTATAAATTTTTATTATCATATCTTTTATAACTTTAATGAGGGTAGTTAACTAATTATTGACTTTATACAATAAAAGGGCTATAATTTTGTTCCATAATTTAGATTGTTCACAACCGTGTAACTGCTAACACTAAAACTATTTGCTTTGCGACTACAAAATCTTAGAATGGAAAGTTTAATCACCAACTTAGATTTGTTTGTTCTTCTAAAAAGTGAGTGTCCTTCATTTAATCATGAAGTATTGTTTAGTGCAATTGTGTCCCGCATAGGCGATTGCCTTTCTGCCGAAGATCAAGTAACTCTCAAAGAATTTTGCCGGAGATTCACGCGAGCTGCTTTAAACAGGTGGCAGAAATCTAAACGATTCTTTGATAAGTTTAGAAATACGTACGGAGAGTGGTTGCAAGCAAATATTGATTGGCCGAGTTGCGTGCAAACTTTAATAAATCAAGAACCAACTGTTAATGAGATACCAAGAGCACGCTCAGTCTCTCCAGAACCTTCGACATCATCGACTGTTGGAACAATGACAAAAAGGTCCCGAAAACCATTCAAAGATCTGGGAAGCAAACAGAAAAAGAGAAGATCTAGTGAGCACATAGGCGAGGATTCCTGTGAATTGGCATATGCAGCTGCAGCACGTTTAAAAGAAGAAGGTTATGAAGATATCGCATCTGTAATTAATTATATGATCAAAAATCCAGAAGCTGCCGTTAAAATCAAGGAAAGCATTAAGAAAACAGTAATATTTACACCAGAGAAAGCACTTGGATTGCTTCTTTCACTTAAGCTTTCAAAGTGGCAATATATTACGTTGCGAGAGACTGCCATTCGGGAAGGTGCTAAGGATATTTACCCATCCTACTATAAACTGCAACAAACTAAGCTTGCATGCTACCCTCCTAATCAATCAGTATCAGTTACGGATTCATCAGCTAGAATTACACTTCAAGCTTTACTTGACATCACGGTGAAGCGGATTCTTCAAAGTCTTTCTGATAATGTGGAAAATAAGCAGTTAAAGCTGATATCGAAGTGGGGATTTGATGGTCCTTCCAATCAAAGCCGATACAAGCAGAAAATGGACGGCGAGCATGATGATTCAAGCATTTTCATGACCTCCTTGGTGCCACTGAAACTGACAGATGGAGATAATACTATATGGACAAACCCGAAACCATGCTCAACTTTTTATTGTCGTCCGGTTCAGTTCACTTTTGTAAAAGAAAGCCATGCAGTTGTCATTGATAACAAAAGAAAAATGGATGAGGAAATTGAGGCCCTTAACCCCACAGAGTGCATTAATAGTAACAGGGTGACTCATAAACTAATGATGACAATGATCGACGCAAAAGTCTGCACGTACCTTTCTGAAGCTAGATCAAATGCATCATGCTACCTGTGCTTAGCAAAACCAACAGAAATGAACCACTTAGATGCTGTAACATCAAAAACTGTGTGTCCTGACATATATGAATTTGGCCTATCATCCCTACATGCCCGTATAAATTGCATGGAATGTCTGTTACACATTGCGTACAGACTTGACTTCAAACAGTGGGCAGCAAGAAGTAATGAGCATAAAGATATGTTACAAAACAGAAAAAAAAACATTCAAAATAAATTTAAAGAGGAGCTCAATCTGTTAATTGATATAGTAAAACAAGGCTCGGGAACTACCAATGACGGGAATACCGCAAGGAAGTTTTTCGAGTTTCCCAATAAAACTGCAGCTATTACTGAGTTGGATCAAAACCTGATAAAAATATTTGCTGTTATTTTGCAAGCAATAACATCTGGTGAGAAGATCGATGTCATCAAATTTAAAGATTTTGCTCGCAAAACAGCAGAAAAGTACGTGGAATTATACGACTGGTACTACATGTCATCAACCGTACATAAACTATTAATACACGGAGCTGACATAATCGAAAAAAATGATATTGTCCCGATTGGGACTCTCTCGGAAGAAGCCTCAGAGTCTCGAAACAAAGATTTTAGGAGGTTCCGGGAACATCATTCGCGGAAAAGAAGCAGGCAAGATTCTAATCAAGATATCCTAAATATGCTTGTTGTTTCTTCGGATCCTTTTCTAAGTGCACAAAGGCCGAAGTTAGATGCCAAAAGGAAGACAACCTTTTTTGCTGAAACTCTCGACCTAATACATTTTCCGGAAACTGAGTTCGAGTTAGTAGGTATATCCGATCTGGATTCTGACTCGGAATTGGAGTCCGACAACGAAAGTTGTAAAGAAAATATGTAAAATTTAATTATTTTTCTTTATGTTCTTTTGTTATTTATGTTAGTTTATTGTACCAATATGTTTAGTTAATAATTTCATAAATTATAGTTTCAAATATGTATTTTGTATAATTGAATTTATTAGATATTATTTTTGTTACTTCTGTTTTATTTAAATTACCTATCAATAAAAAGTTTATATACAGTCTTTTTTTTTTTCACATATTCTTAATATTTGGGGAAAAAGCATGCTTCCTAACGATGTTCTTAACTTTGACACAGTTCATGGATCGTTTTGAACAGTTTCATATGTTAAAATAAATAATGTTAGTACTATAATCCCCTATAAGGATATTATTATTATTATGTGTCCGGTTATGTTGTAATCATACTTTTAGGGTATGATCAATTAACAATTTCATTCCCCTATCTTTCAAAAAGAAGCGACAGCATGGGCACTTTGACACTGATATTCAACTATTTGGTATTGTTGGAAATCTTACAAGATCAACAAGACACTACACACCTCTGTCTAGTCCTTCAGGTCTATAGGGGTGATGCTATTTTATGATAAGAGTTGTTAAAGCTCTGAATTCTTCAACTTAAACACTAAAAGGAACGTTTAAATATGTAAAAATAAATAAAAATATTTTGACGATTTTTTAAAAAAAAAGGCATCTACAACCATTATGTAACGTATGTCAAAAAATCATAAATAATTAGTACTATAACCCCCTATAAGGATATTACGGTTATCGCTGCCGTTTTAGAGATATTTCGATTTTTCATACTAGCTCCATACAAAATTTTCGTAAAAAAAATATAATTCCTTCGTTTCTGTGCAGAATCAATTCTGGTGTCATTTTTGTATATTGTTATAACTAATAGAAGTGATATCCGGCAAAAAAACTCGCACTTGCGAAATAAAATGCCTAAGTCTATGAAAGCCGATTTTCAGCCCACCGTGCGACGTAACTTTGTAATGGCGTTGCAGTTACGATAAAAATATTTTTGCTGGTTGTTTACCGTTTTAACAATTGATGAGCATTAAAACAACATTATTATATCAATAATCAATGAATGTTATAATTTTGTGCCAAACTGAGTGTCAAATAACTTGGTAAACAATATTTTTCTAAATCTATACTGCGCTATTACAAGGGTATGTCAGCGCTTTATATTTGTAGTGCTGTGCTAAAAATAACAGGCAAGTATCGTAATCTGTTCTTATACAGTTATACTTATAATATAAAATAATACGCTTTGTTTTTCTTTTTAAGAATTTGAAAATAATGGACTATAAGATAACTTTTATGAAATATAAAAATAAAACTATGACCAAACCGAACGCGCGAAAGAAAGTAGCATTTTTATATTTAGGTTGAAAATGGTAACCCCAAATGGCGTTGGGCCGCCATTTTGTGACGCTAAAACAGTCGTCTGTTGTCGTTTCGTGCGCATAGACCACGTTCTTCAAGTGTTTTCGATCTGTTTTTATTTGATTACCCGGCTTTCGTTTAATGGACTGTTTCTGCTTTTCAAACTGACATCGGCGCTAAATCGGACTTCGATTGTGTTTTGTATTGCGTTCTTTTTACTTTTGGTGCATAATAATACCTAAACGTGGACAAACATTGAAAAGTGGAGCCCGTGAGTTAATCATCAAGCTGCAAGATTACTTTGAGCGGGAGCGGCAAAATTGCGGACCCCTGGTACCTGTCGAACAAGTACAAGAACGCGTCTCTCAGGCGCTTGGAGTTAGCAAACGAACGATAACAAATATTAATAAAGAAAAGTTCGGCTCTACTGGCATGGAAGATAATATTTTACGTACTCCGAAGAAGAAACGTAGAACTAAACCCGTGACAGATATTGACACCTTTGACGCCGATGCAATCAGAAATCATATATATGGTTACTATTCCAGAAATGAATATCTCAACAGGAAGAAGATTTTGGCATCGTTAAGAGAAGCTGGACTGTTTAGCGGGGGTAAAACTGCTTTAACCAAAATCTTAAAAGATATTGGTTTTTCGTATAAAAAAACAGACAAAAGAAAAAATTTATTAGAACGATACGACATAATTTTAAAACGGATAAGTTTTTTGAGAGAAGCAAAAAAAAATGATAACTGGGATAATGTCGTGTTCATTGACGAGACATGGCTAAACGCCAATCACACGGTTTCCCGTTCTTGGACGGATGATACACAAGCGTCGACGTCAAAAGTACCAATGGGTAAGGGGGCCCGTCTGATAATATGCCACACAGGTTCTGCAAAATACGGCTTTGTGGAGAACGCGTTACTGGCATTTCAATCAAAAACCACAAATGACTACCACGAGGAAATGAATGCCACTACATTTAAAGAGTGGTTCCAGAACGTGCTTTTGCCCAGCCTACCAGAGCCTTCTGTAATAATCATGGATAATGCCTCCTATCACTCGGTTCAAATACAGAAACCACCTACCCAAGCTAATAAAAAAGAAGAAATGGTGGCTTGGTTACAAGCAAAAGGCATTGACGCAAATATGCAGATGCTAAAAGCAGAGCTAATTAAATTAGTTAAAGAAAATAAAGCGGCAAATGTGCGATACGAAATCGATGAACTAGCTCTGGAGTACGGTCATCGCGTTCTAAGAATTTCACCGTATCATTGCCAATATAACGCGATCGAGCTAATCTGGGCTCAAATAAAAGGTTACGCCGCCCGCCACAATACTTCCCCGCCATTCAGCACGAAAAAGATGATGACCCTATTAAAAGAAGCCTGCGGGGAAGTCACAAGAGATGACTGGGCAAAGGTTGTTGAGAAGACTGAAAACCTGATTTTGGAACATTTTGACCGAGATATGAGGATTGATTCTGTTATTGATAATAATATAATTATACATGTAGGCGAAGATGATGAAGACACCACCTCCTCAAGCGAATCGGAGTCTGATTAATATTCTGTACGCACATTCAATTCAATGTATGTACTTACTTTATTGCATAGAAATACAGATTGTAACTTTGTAACAAAGAATAAATAAAACAATTTTATTATATGAATATTACCTTTTTTTGGTTTCCACTTAAATAACTAAAATATAATTTTAAATGATTCCGCCAATTTAAAACGAAAATAATCTTAAAATAATGCGGCGGTTCATTTTTGAGGAACGGTAACGAACTCAGTGTTATGTTGTGCCCATCACTAGTCGTGACTAACTGATAGGTGTCAGGAACGCATTCTCTGAACGGCCGAACTTTAAACACTTAAATCGTACTGAAATTCACTTGTAGATCTCAGATTATATCGCCTCGTATCTTGTAATAAGACTTCTATCTGCGTTCCTCTGCGATCTATTTATACCCGGGTCTATGAGTTCTAGAACATTCTTGTAAAATCGTCTCACTGCCTATACGGCCAAGAATATTCCAGAAGCTACTTGAGATACACAGTACTGCTACTCGCCGCTAGATGGCGTTAGTGTCTCGAAAGTATTAGAAGTCAGTTGAACTGTCTCGATATACTCAGTACTGCTACTCGCCGCCAGGTGGCGTTAGTGTCTCGAACATTCCAGATTTCTGTCGAAGTTTCTCGACGTATTTCGCTAAGCGACTGGCGTAACAATATCATTGCTGGATATATGCCTGTCCAATTGCTATCTAATACCATACCAGCGCCAAACTAGTTTAATCTATACTAAACAATTAAAATTAAATGAGTATACCGTGTTTTTTTAAAAAAAAATCTATTTTTCTCTCTCATAAGTTTCAATTAATTTGTTTTCAGACTTAACGCCAATGAACTATGCAGCGCGCTTCGTGATTGTCAAGAAGTCTAAACAACTGCTTTACCTCACAGTGCTGAGAAAGTTCAGGCAGCATAGATACAGGATGCCCATAAAGGTTAGTAATAAAAAAAAACAACCATCAAGAACAATCTACTTATACAATTTATACGATAAACTTTGTCAATGCAGTCCAGATGCAGAAAATGTTGAAAACTGACATACATATAAATTTGAAAAAGAAATACTGAATTGTTGTTAAAAATGCCTCTCAGATAATATTTTTCCGTGTATTGGTTTAATTTCTGAAGAAAGCGGGTTAAGATTAAAATTTATTAAAAAGAAAAACACAAAGTAACAATAACAGCCATAAAACCTGTAAATAAAATGTTTATACACTGTTTAGCAGATTCTTTCAATATGTAAGTAGTACCCAAAGAGAATGTAATACACTATGTTTTAGTAGTACCTATTTAAAGTACCTAAGCAAATGGTTAGGTTTCTTCATAGATAAAATAAATAAGTAGATTTGGTCAACAGACGAAATTATATCGGAACCGTGTGTCTCCAGTTAGGCGCTGGGCGGGGCAACAACTACACATGCAGTTTAATAAAATCAATAGATACGCACTCGCGCACACACCCGCATTTCTTAAATCAGAACGTACTATACAATCAATAATAAACCTTATTCCGTCAAACACAGCGTGTATTTACCACGCACCGTAGAATTTACCCACACAAAAACATCGGTCGCTATCGTTGTGCTGTGCAAAAGCAATTTATTTTACATATACGCTAGTGATTGACTAAATCGGAAAGTTATCGATTCTTCCATTTATTATTGTACAATTTTTTTTGGGCACCTGAAAATGAACCAAATAAAAAATGGCATGTCCAGAAAATATTACAATAACAATAAACATATTATTAAGAACATAACATTACATAATTATTATTAAGTACTGCCTACTAAGTATTAAGGGCTACCCTGGCGCTTTCGACTTAAATCTTAATATTTAATTATCATAGTGATAGGTCAAATAGAAGTCGATGTTAACTTACATTACGCTCTTGATCGAAACATACCAGCCGTATAGGTTGTATAGAATCCTGAAAAGTTGATTGACTGATTTTATGAATACCCTAAATCATGAGAATAGCTTTCAGTAATAAAATAAAATTTAACACACTTCTGCAAATATCAGTTGTACTCTTAATTTTGGAATTGTCCATTCAAAAAACCTGCGACTTTTCTTTAGAGACTAGAACATTTCTGCGTTGAAGTGAACCGAGCATATGGTGCTATTTTTTGTAGGGTACCAGTTAGGTGGCATGCCTGTGGCATCAATCCATTCCTTTTTTATGTTACCATCTTTTGGGAAGCTGAAAAGTACGAAAAGCACTTATTTATCATTTACATACATCCTAAGCTACTTCTAAACGTCACCATATAATAAGCATCGCAATAATTACGTAACACACTATAAATCAAGATCTGAATGATTTTGACGTATATTGCTAATCCATTGCTTCATATGTTCGAAATATTGGTCTGCTCAACAACGTAAATACCGCAGTGAGTGTTGTTGATTTAGCATAATGAAACCGATTCCTACTGTAAGTGTGTTACGCAACTATTACCTGCGGGGTAACCGCAGGTAATAGTTTAGTAGGTTATAATAGGTTTTTGTTATAAGAAAAATCCTAGTTAGTAGAGAAATTGTTAAATATATGAAAACAAACACACATCCATGCATAACAAATAAATAGCATGAATATATTGACTTATTTTAAGCTCAATTCACAAATATATCGAGCCTGATAAGGAAGAACATCGTAAGCGACAAAAAGTAAAATTTACAGGAGACGTATTTTATTGTTTATTTTTTATAGTTTACTTATAGAACTCGAATTTTTGTATATATTGCAAAACATGTTAGCCTTTAATTATAATCAATTAAATAATAGCAAAAAGAGTTGAATAATTAGTACTATTGTCGCTTACGATAAAAGAGAAGTTCATGAATTCATATTGTTTTTCAAAAATCGTCACTTACGCTCTTGTTTTTCTGTATAGATTAGTCAATTTATTTGTGTTTTACTTTATTATATTCTTTATCAGGTATCAAAATCACCTCTTCAAAATAAAACGCCAACACATCATGCATAATCAATTTTCATTTATATTTAAACAATTTAAATTATATCACTCTTCATCACTTTCTTCCGGTAGTAAGACTGCTGTATTGTCATCATAAGGTAAGGTGAGATATTCCTGTGCATATTGTGCTGGAATTATACCCTTGTCACACATTCTTTTCAGGTCCATATACTTGGGTTTGGCAATAGGTACTTTTGCCGTATAAGCTGCCGTGGGTGTCTGGAGACGCTGTCGACTTTGTCGAGATCTTATTAAAAAGCCCAGGTCCACACATTGAATTTCTGAATCCGTACAAAATCCGTAATTAAGTTGAATTTTTTTTTGGATATTTTTTTTTAAAGTAGGCTGATCTTAATTTAGTAATAGGGATCTTAATAGATTTTGGTAAATAGTAAGTTATCTGCAAAACTTTTCCAGTCTAAGATGTCGGCATTTTCTAGCATTATAGTTTCATAATTCTTCGGATTGATCCTGGCATTTGAAATTAACGTGGGCCACTGGGATGGAGCCCAAACTGTTCTTCCTTTTATAAAAGATTCTATTGTGGCATGTACCGAATCGACCGGCATCATTGTATGCCCCGGAACCAAAAACTTTATAGTTATATCCTCAATGAACATTGCAACATTACTTATGAAATACGACAACATCGAAAGCATCGCCCTATTTTTATTTTGCCCGCAACAACTATCAAAATACAAAGCTATAGATGAATGTTCGCCCTTCTCATCAATCATTTTTAAATACTTAAACACAACCGTACAAACTTCATTACAGCCCCTTTTGGATTCAGACTCATGCCATAAGTAACAGTATCCATTCCTGCTTCCACTTTCGTAGATAGTTTCATTATAATAGGCCAGTTTTCTTGAATAATATAAATTTATACTTTCTCCATGCGGAGTAGTTAAAACCTTTTCAAGATCAAAACTGGCACACAAAAATCATTGGAGCTCTTGCTACGAGCTTGGTCATTTAAAAGTTTATGTTTTGCTGTATTTTTTTCCTGTATGTGATTTTTATATTCAACTGTTTTTATAGCTTCATTCTGTTTTTCAGTATCTAAATTTTTTATACGCTCACACATTTCACATTTGTCCTTTTTCGGTAAATGAAACCCTAAATTGAATTCCTTTTTAAAAATGTTCTTAAAAGTTTGTTTTTGCACTGAACCTATTTCTTTGATAATCTCATCTTGTAGATAAACCTTATTATAGAGGAACGAAAGATTCCTGAACTCAGATGGCAAATACAACTTATTTCCTTTATTACGACAATAGTGAAGCTTGACAGCTGGGAATTTATGAATAAATTGCTTAACTCCTTGAATGACTAACTAGCTATATTTGTTAGAAGGTGTTGATTTTCCTCTTTCATCTGACCTAGAGACATTCAAAGCAGTTATATTCTTTATGGTATATCTTAACATCATCTGTGATATACCTAGCGTTTTAATAGAAACTGCTGACACACTTTCTTTCTGCTACCATCTCCCCAAGGAAAATAATAACGATATGAGACTGATCGCCTACTACCACTTTCTGCTCTTCGTCGACGAACGTTTGTTTCCTCAACTAATGCCAGTTTACAAATTTATCTTCGTTATTCATGGCGATATTCGTAACGCTGAAAAGAAAATTATTATATCATGCTAATGCGCAAAAGCAAAGATGGGTGAGTAATAACCAAATGAAAGACTTTGCAAGCTGCAAAAACCATGTTAGATAAGGATTCAAATAGAGCCGTTGAATAATAAGGATTGCAGAATGCACCTAACAGATTTATTTTTATCCCATTTTGAAGCAATAAGTAGGTACATAATTCGGTTAATGAAACATAAACCCCTTAAAATAGAACACTCTTGCACACACCAAATTAATATCATAATGTAACCTTTACCATCTCTTTAATACAACACAATATATTTATCGTAATAATATTGATTGTACTTACATGTACGTAATGCACTAAATATTAATGTTATAACACTGAAATGATTACTGTTTAATTATTAAACTAAAGAAAAGTTCGCATCAAGGCACTGTGAATCGTAATTTAAAATAAGTTTAAACTTGCACCGATCAACGAGTTTGTATTTAGTTGTTAAACAAATTGCAAATGTGAAATTAAATGTTTAAATATAAATATGGTATAAAAAATATACAAATACGTAGTTAAATATTACTTTAAATTCAAAAATATATGCAAACAAACTAAAAAAATTAAGTATTTTCCACAAATTGATAATTAACAATAAGTGTAACTGCGATTATAATTAAACGCATCACAGGTTTTGAACAGATCTTAAAACTATGTTTTATCGTAAGTGACAAACGTTACTTACGATAAGTCGGATACGATAATTCTGATGGTTCGTTTATATAAAAGTTTTACTTTTGTCGTTTGCGATAAAATTTATTTTTAGTTATTATTTTGAAGTTTATGCAATTAGGAATATAAGGATTTTTTTATTAGAACCTAAATTACTTTAGCAGTACATTACAATGAAAAAGTGAAATACCTACATTTTGTCGCTTACGATGTTCTTCCATATCAGGGTCGATATTATCTGAACCACGCCGATTATTATAACGCATTCGAAGCTTCAATGGAAGCAAAATACAAAAATCATAAAAAATAAAGAAACAGCATGAGGATAAGGCATAACATACGATAATTCTAAACCGAAAAACACCACCGATTATTAACCTAAAATTAAAGTAACTTACTTTACGAATATTGGTTACGCACTTCTCTACTACTCTGTAAAAAAATCAAAATAAGTAAAAAAACATTATTTACATCGATCTTCCAACTGGGCTAAAACGGTTGACAGATTGAAAAATAAACTATTGTAGCGACGGCGACGTCAGAACTCCTTACGCATGCTGCGGGCGTAAAATAAATTGTTTATTTTTTTATACTTTTTTGTACACTAGACTTTTCAACGTATTTTTATTTCTGTCATCTCATGTAAAATAATAGTTAAACATATTTTCTTAGAGGTTTCCGTATGTTATAAAAAACTTTTTACCAAAAAATTACACCAAGTCAGGATCTGATGATGGGACATCATCAGATCCTGACTTGGTGACAATGGGACCAATTTCAAAGTATACCCTTTCAAACAAAAAAAGCATTTTTCAAATCGGTTCAGCCGTCTCCGAGTAATCGGTGATCATACATAAAAAAATAATAATAATATACGCGTCGAATTGATAACCTCCTCTTTTTTATGTCATCGGTTGAAAAACCCCTAAACTATAATAGCAATATTTCATTCGTCAATCGACATTGCTGTCGATAGCCTACGTTAGTGGATCTGCACAAGCACATCACTAATTCGTCGCAAGAAGTGGCGGCCTCACTACGCGATGAATCCGCGTAATACAGTTTCGTATGTTATGTTTACATTGCTTGTCCAGTTACTTAGTGACGAACTCAGGTAGTGGTTAAGGAGCAATGTATTTATAGCAAAAGGAGTACAGTCGCTCTGATATTTGAAAACAAAAATAACATAGTAAAACCAAGAAATATTTTACGATTTATTGTTTTTCATGATTTTAAAGACAAATATTGTAAAATACTTGTACTTACATATGGTAAGTGATTCCATGATTCACATAGATTTGATTTTGGCTTCGGTTTTTACAAGATACCACAGAACAACTCGGCATTCATATATGTTATCACGATCGCCGTCGAAAGCGCACTAGTTCGCGGAGACGGCCACTTGCCTGTGACATGAGCCCTGTGGCCATGTCGCGCGGACACCGATACGCCCCCTTACCACTTCTCTGTATTTTTGATTTCTGTGGGTTTCTTAATATCATTTTATTTTAATATTTACTTATTAAAAGGAGAACCAACAGCTTATCTACATTGATTGCAATATATAAGTAACATAAAGCCATAAAGCATAGTCTTCTACCTACTTTTTGCCTGTTAATAACAGGCAAAATGTAGGTAGAAGACTATGCTTGTGCAGACTTTAATTTTCCCATTAATCGACTATGGTGACGTGTGCTACTTTGACCTGAATGCGGTCTTGCTCAATAAGCTTGATCGTATCCTCAATAACTGCATTCGGTTCATATTTAATTTAAGGGAATATGACCATGTCTCAAGTTTCAGGTCTGAGCTTAAATGGATGACCATTAGCCAGAGGAGAAGTTTGCGCGCTTTGACAACGATTTTCTCTTTACTCAACTCTCCCAGCCCTCCTTCTTATCTAATGTCTCACTTTAAATTTCTATGTTGTTCACACAATAAGAATCTACATTCATCCAATAATCTTCTCTTACTCTGTCCTACTCATACTTCTGACTTTGTTCATTCTTCTTTTCATATCCAGTCGATTCTCCTCTGGAATGCACTTCCTCTCGAGATCAGGACGGCTGACAGTCGCTATACATTTAAAAAGAAATTGCGGTTCTATTTTCTACACCAATAAGCAGAATTTCCACATTTAGTTTTCATTTGCTTCTTAAGTATATATATTTATATAAGTATTTATTCATATATATATTATTTATGTAGATCTCTATTTTTTAATAGTTTTTGCGTTATTGGTATTATTATTTATATTTTTTTTCTAAATTTTACTTTTCACGTACATATTGCACCTCCCACACTACTCTTCACCACTCATGGTTGACTGGTAGAGAATGTGCATAAAGTGTAAATAAATAAATAAATAAAGCCAAGTACAGGTTCTCACGGGTAAAAACAGAAAAGATAACAAAAGTTTCAAGACCTGATATCTATTAACAAGCACGACAAACTAGAATTATGAATAGAATAACAATAAACATAGCACTTAGGTGCCATAAAAAACCAGCATTCAGCTGATTACCCTCAGGATATGATTTGGTATTGAAAGAATGGAGCGCAGCATAATCGCGTTAGTAACACCACTGCGCTCCATTACTCTGATAGCTGATATTGGAGTTATAACGGACAAGCTGAAATAGGAACGTCGTTAAGCGTTAATGTCGACTTGTGAACGAGAGGTTGTGGGTTCGAACCGCACTCATCTCATTACACTATTGCCGTGAACCCACTCCAGACACAAGCATATTAAGTTTAGTTGGAAGGGTTAACAGGATTGCTAGTAATGTGAAATCTGCCCACATTGCCAGTACCTTCTAAAAAAATGCGCAAAAGCGGATGGACGTTTAAGAGCAGACGATTCGATTTACCCATTTGCTCGTTCGTATCACTCTAACTCGATTCCGTTCCCGACACACAGAACTCACCGTGTCCACTCGCGAACTTTTTAGACACTACGGTTTACTTTTTATATGAATAAATTGAATCTTATAAAAACGACTCGCATATATGTATGTACATAAAGTTCCTAAGAAAGATGATCTTTTAACTAATTTTATTTACAATATTGTTATTTAAGTGTGATTAAATTATTTGGTGTACAATCTATATGTAATCTATATGTATATGTAATCTATGTGTATTCTATCTATATGTGTGCATCGCGAACATTAGTCATCTATATTCCATCCCCTTTAATAAGTATTACTCTCTCTCTTGCAGAACATAGAAGAAGGCCTAACAATGATGATGGGCGGCTGCCTATCAGCGACACAAGCCCAAAGCTTCAAGGACATCATGGACTGGCCCAGCTACGAGGAACAGGAGAACATTCCCGACGAAATCAAACTCACTCTTATTGACAATGGGTACAAGAAGCCCCCTATTAGCACTGGGGCTAACGGTGACAATGAAGAGGTGAGACTATAATTTTGCAATATAATGTTACGAGCTGGGATTCGGGATAGAAATAATTAACGCCAATTAAACGAAAATTAACACTTTAATTAAATAAACACAAAATAAAAATTAACACAGCTATTCACACAACAATACCTGAAATTCTCGTATCTTCTAGTAAAATCCGTCCGTTCCTTTGCGATCTATTTATACCCCGATCTGCGTTATAGAACATTCTTGTACAATCGACTCACTGCCTATACTGCCAAGAATGTTCTAGAAGCTACTCAAGATACTTAGTACTGCTACTCGCCGCCAGGTGGCGTTAGTGTCTCGAACGTTCTAGAAGTCGAAGTTTCTCGACATATTCAGTACTGCTACTCGCCGCATAAAAAATAGGGGGGGGGCTCCCCATACATGAACTGAAACTGATTTTTTTTTTTCATTAAACCTATGTGTGTGTCGTATCTATAGACAGTTTTTTTAAAAATTAAGTTAAGGTTTCTAAAACCACTTTTTCATAAAGTTAATCGTTTGAAATATATACGCATCCAAAGTGGTAAAATGTGTCCCCCCCCCCCTCTAACTTCTATAATAATAGAGTAAAAAATTTAAATATATATATATATATATATATATATACCTATACGCTGTACGTCTTAATGTAAACTTTCAACCAAAATTGGTTTGAACGAGATCGGGTCATCAGTTTTTGAGATACAGCATATTTTCTAAAACCGCAAATATAACTTTGTAATTCATACAATCACTATGAAAAACAAAGTTATTTAGCGTAGTTACCCTTGATGGGCGAGTCTGACTCGCACTTGGCCAATTTTTGTTTCTATCGTAATCTAAAGGCACCTTCAAATTAGCCGCGCTGCTGCCGCGCGGCTGCAGCGCTGCCACCGCGCTGCTTTGTTAATCCATACAAATAAATGCATATAAATGACGCGTGGCCGCAGCGCAACAGCAGCGCTGCCGCTGCGCGTTTATATTTATATTTAACTTCAGACACAAAATTTGCCAAAAACTAGCGACATCTTATGTCTGGGGTCAACTTAGTTTTGTACGTAATGCATTTGTTTTGCTAATAGATGGCAGCAGCTACGATATATTTATACATAAATGATAATCAAAATTAATAAAAAAAATTCATAAAACATTATTTAATGTATTTATGCACCTAATTCACTAAATCACAAAATTAAATGGCATTATTATTTTACTGCATCATAGACTCTATACACCTCGCTTGTTTATGAAAAACAAAGAAAAAAGAAAAATATAAAACTGTCAAAAACAGTTTGACGAAATTCGATTAATTAATAAATTAACAGAAAAACATGTGATGAGTAATAAAATCCCTAAAATAAAGGTAAAATATGCAGCACAAGTGTTCAACCAGAGGGTGTCTAGCGCTTTACGTTTTTATCGAGTTAGTATATTTATAATTTCACATATTTGCATCATTATTGTTACCTAGCAAATTTTGCAAATGTTAATACCAACATTAATATTTTGTTTCAGAACACAATATTCTGCCCGAAGAATTTCCTGTTATTATTTGATAAGCTCTTCGAATCATTTAATGGTAATTCTTACAAGGAGTCATCAAAAATATATAAACAGTGCTTAAAAAATAACTCGCTCCATTTCCAATTGTGGTTTGTTGTGTGTTGAAAATGATTTGTTGCCTATTTTAGACTCTATTAAATTTGAATCAGTAGTTAAAAAAAATGATTCCATGTTGATTAAGAATGAATCGATTCCATTGGTAAAAAATTGAATACATAATATAAAAACATTTATTGAATCATGACAATATTTAAATATAAATTATGGTGTGAAAAATATATTAACTAGAAATTTTAATCAGGATCCCTTAGATTTTTTTTAGTGCTATTAGGAGTAATGGTGTGCGTAATATTAATCCCAATTGTAATCAGTTCATGTGTACATATAAAACTTTATTTATTATTTATTATATACCTTATTGTACACCTCATAATATTTCTATGGATACAAAAATTTAAACTAGTGTACAATGGGCGGTCTTATCGCACAGGGCGATCTCTTACAGACAACCTTTGGATGGACAAAAATTAAAGGAAACAGATTAAGGGCTGTCAGTGTACAAACAACATAAATAATATTAATTGAATATAATAATATAAAATACATACATACAATACAAAAATCATATACTAATAAATATTACATGTATCTATAATTAAGAAAGAAGGGGAAAACTTATAGGGAGAGGTAATGCTCCTTCACCATTCTTTTGAACGCTGGTAGCGTTTGAGCACGCCTTACTTCTATGGGTAATGCATTCCACAAACGAGCAGCTTGAATAGTGAATGATTTATCAAAGAAAGAAGTGGAATGCATACGAATACTTAACTTTAAATTTTCCAATGATCTCAGGGATCTAGAATGTGTGTCACACAGGAACTGAAAGCGTTCCTTAGGATAAAAAGGAGTAAAAGGATTAAAGAGCACATTATAAAGTAGAGAAAGTAAGTGAAGATTCCGGCGAACCCTAATAGGAAGACATTTGAGCTGAGTGCGGAAATCAGAAACGTGGTCATACTTGCGCAAGCCAAATATAAATCTGATACAGAGATTTTGAAGTCGCTCTAGCTTGTCTAATTGGTCTTGGGTCAAGTCGAGATAGCTGGCATCAGCATAGTCTAGAATAGGGAGAAGGAGAGTTTGTGCAATTGCAATTTTAGTGTAGAGATGGGAAGAAAATTACGAAGGCGTCTCAAGAAGCCTGCAGAAGCAAATACTTTACGACTAACTTCCTGTAACTGTTTAGTCCAAGAAAGGGTGTCGTCAATGTGTACTCCCAGGTTCTTCACTGTGTGACTAAAAGGTATGAAGGTGTTGTTGAAAGAAACCTGGGGAAGTGCTGTCCAATCAATCCTGGAGATATTACGAGAACTACCAACAACAAGAACCTGAGTCTTAGCAGGATTGATTTTCAGCCCAAACTCAGCGCTCCAGTCACTAATTTGAGAGAGGTCCAAATTAATAGCTTCAATGGCATCAGCTAACTCTACGAGTGGAGCTTGGGTGTAAATTTGAAGATCATCAGCATACAAGTGGTAGAAAGAAGATAGTCGTTGAGTGATAGCATTTATAAAAAGTACGAAAAGTAAAGGAGATAAAACACCACCCTGCGGCACACCGGCAGAGGTATCACACCAAGAAGAAAAGGAATGCTCAATGTAAATACGCTGCCGGTGACCAAACAGGTAACTACGAAACCAGTCAACTACTGATGGAGATATGTTAAAAGAGCATAGAATGCCGAGAAAATGTCGAAGTCAACTGTATTAAACGCATTACTAAAGTCTAGTAATGCAAGTACTGTTAACTTCCCCATCTCCATGCCAGACCTTATATCGTCCGTAATATGAACTAGTGGAGAGGTAGTGCTGTGACCAGGATGAAAACCAGATTGGAAGGGATTCAGGAAATTATACTTAGAAAGGAACGAGCTAAGTTGTTGGTGGACAAGCTTTTCAAGGACTTTGGATAGGAATGGGAGAATAGAAATAGGTCGGTTGTCAGAAAAAGATGAAGGACGAGTTTTTTTGGGTAAAGGGATAATTTGGGCGTCTTTCCAGGCTTGTGGAAAGACACTACTAGAAATTGAGAAATTTAGGATGTATAGAAGGACCGGAAGAACGTTATCAAGGATGGGAATGATCATCTTACGGCTGACACAGTCACTACCCACAGCATTGGACGTAATCGACATAACACTCTTTTTAACATCACAAGCAGTAAATTGACTTATGACAAAAGGAGAATAATCAGGTATCGGAAGGTTAGAAAGATAACTTAGAGTAGCAGTTTTAGAGTTTTTTTTCTTTGTTGATTAATAATTTTAATTCTGTACATTCTGTAAGATCTAATTGTGAGAACGATTGTAATAAATCATTTCAATCAATGGAATCTGCTTGGTAATAAATCTAATGATATAGAGAATAATGATATTGATGCTTTATTAACTACAATGAGCAATTATTATAAAAAATAATGTTTCGTTGATTTATAATGAATCCAAAAAATCACAAATATAAAAAAATTAAATCAATCTTCACCGTGTTTTAATTTTTGACAGCCTCTAAAATGTAATCTTTAGATTTTAGAAGTACTAGATTGATTGAAATAAATATTCTAAAATCAAAGATTTAATCTTTTGTCGATTAGAATATTTATTTCAATCAATCTAGTACTTCTAAAATCTTTGAAATAAGAATTTATTAACATGTCAGGTAGACGCCACCTATCGGATTTTTTCGGTATTAAACTACCGTTACGCTACCTGGGGGTCAGGGTCAAAAACTCAACTTTCGAATCATAGAGTGGCGCATCTATCTCAGTATTTATATGTATCATCTATGATATGGATTATTAAAACAGCGCGGCGGCAGCGCTGCAGCCGCGCTGCTGCCGCGCGGCTAATATTTGAAGGCGTCCCAATTTTGCTTCTTCGGTTACAAAATCATTAAATGACTCCTCCCGCTCTGGGTGGAATGGTAGGGAGTGTCAGACTTTCATGACTAAAAAATAATTTATTAGGATGCTCCTGAAAATTTTGAAGTTTAATAGATAGATAATATAGCAGTATAGAGAAAGATAACAATAGATGCTTCCTCCGCTAGAATGGTTAGTTTCGATTTGAACAGAGCCATAATTTTATATTATGGCTCTGTACTGACTACCTACTAATTCCCCCGACCATAGGGTGATTTTTACCAACCAACTTCAAAAAAGGAGGAGGACCTCAGTTTGTTGGAATCTTTTTTATGTATGTTCGTCGATTGCTCGAAGACGGCTGAACTGATTTGGAAAATTATTTTTTTGTTTGAAATGGTATACTTTCTAGTTGGTCCCATTGGTCCATTTTCAAAATGAAAAATAACTTTAATTTCGGAAGTCCCTGTCAGAAAAAAAAACAAAAATACAGAAACAAAGACCCTGTCCCGAAATTAAAGTTATTTTTTACTTTGCAGTGTTACTTTACTCGTACTCTTGGAGATACGTAATATTCTATTCTATCTAAACTGAATTACTGATTACGAAGCGGAAAAGCTGGTTTGTTTGTTTGAACGGGCTAATCTTCAAAAGTACTGGGTGGGTTTGGTTGAAATTTGGTAGGTATTGAACTGAAATACGTATACATAGTAATTCGCGGGGCGTTGATAGCTGCGCCACATTTTTATACGTATTTTTTTATGGGGTGCGAAAATCGTCGCAAGACTTCTCCATCTCTGTGTGGAGCGAAAAGGAGTGTCAGACTCCTACTGACTAAAGACCAACCCTGTTCCTTATGCTGTCCTTGCATTCCGGGGCCACGGTATCTCATTAGAAATAGTTAGAATATTCCTGCAACCCTGGCAACCATTATGCCTACTGTTTCAGCTATCATCGTTTCTTCTGTAACACTTGCGTGAAATAATTTTGTTTCATGCGAATTTTAATATTATTTTGTTTCAGTCTGATGAAGACACGATAAAGTTTCGCACGTGGTGTGGTCTTTGCGCGATATGTGAACGAATGTATGGCCGGTTTCCACCGAGGAACAAGGATCCACCTGATGGGGTTCGTTGCGATTCGTTATTAATAATTGTACACTGGCTTCTATTGAAGTATGTATTTAATTGCAAATATTTTATATTTGCCGTAAACCCACTCCAGACACGTTGTAGGGGTTAATAAGATTGCTAGTAATGTGAATTCTGCCCACACTGACAGTTTTCTATAAAAAAAAAATTCAAAGTATAGAAAGTGCATTCATGTTTATTATTATCCACTATTCATGAATTGCGATGAACCATCCTTTTTCTCCACGATGTAGGGGTCGGCTTCTGGATGCAGCTGAGTAGGTATTAGTGTTTTAGTTGAGGAATGATGAAGTTACTGCCTGTATCACGTCCACAACCCAGTAGCTGCGTAACACGATAGAGGAAAGTGACTAAATATGGAATACCGTTTTGTTTTTTACGCATAATTTGCACAAACGTTATAATTAAAAAACTTTTTGTAGTAATTGTTAACAATCATATATTTGCGCTTTATTTTGTGACACGTTTTGGTTACATTGAGTACTTTTAAGTAACAATTTGTTGAAAAATCTAAAAAATTATAAAGGTACCTAAATGTGGAATAGGTACCCCAAATATGGAATACTATAAACACCATCAAAAATCAACCTTAACTTAAATTAGACTCTTTGAAAACTTTGGTGAAATATAAAAAGGAAAACAAATTATTTGCAAAAACCACAAATCCAGGTGTCAGACTTTGGTCCAGCGCAATATCATTGTGTCCACGGCCCACACATGAAGCACTTGATCCATATTTCCCCATGAGTGTCTTTCGAAAACAGCATGCCACAGAAAATACACTCAGAATCTTCAAAGTCTGAAGCTATATTTCCTATCAAGGCATCAAGCTCACTGTCTGTATCAAACAACACCATCTCCTCATCATCTACACATACACATCATTATAAATAAATATATAAAAATAAATAAATCATCTGAATCTGACTTAGACTTAATATTTTTGTTTGCCTTTTTCCGTTTTGATTTCTTCTCGTTCTGTTTTAGATTCTTGTTTTTCGATTCGTTTTTGAGTTGACGCCAGCCATTGTAATAAAACAAACAAATTAGGTACTTTCAATTTATACTATAATTACAAAATCATCAATTCAGCTGATAGTGAAGAGAACCAATAAATTATGGAATAGTCCCAGTTTTGGGTATATCCGTCCATATTTGGATTTTCCAACGACATCAAACTGACATTCATATTTGTGTATTTAAAAAAACAATATAATTAAATACCGCTAAAATCTAAAGAACATATAAACTATCTCTAAAAGTTATAAAAATAATACTGTGTGCACTTATTGTACGAAAAATACGTGACGGCGACAAAACAAAACACTATGACAACGATGAGAGGGCTCGCTCGACTGGGACTGGCGTGTTACAACTTTGTACGCGCGGATGGGGATAGCGTCTGTGAAGTTTCGTTTGCGAGAATTGCGGATATTCAATATTAGGGATACTATTCTACATTTGGTCACTTTCCTCTACTTTTTGGCTAGACCAGTGTCAGATTTTCTGGCTCCTGACTACCGGTAACGACAGTCAAATATTATTTCAATTAATTGCGATGAACCATTGGTAATTTATTGTACCGCAAAGGTTTCTATGTGGCATTTTAATGTTCTTACGCGTAAGTACCTTCTTTCTTAATGAAACACATTTCATAAAATAGGTAAATGAATTTTCTCTAGGGCACCAAACAAACAAAGTAATTTTCTACTATACCTATTGTGTAAGGATCTGTACTCATTGTTGATTAATTTTCTGTTAGTTAGAACCCTAGAAATTGTAAGCGTTTCATACAAACTGGCATTTCTTTATATTAATTCATGAAGCAAAAGGTATGAATTGCGAATTCTTCCCAGAGGAAGTACAGAAAGCTAATAAAAGAAAAATTAAAGAATGGGAGACAAGCGGCGACACGCGTTCTCATACAAATCAGGAACTATTTCCTTTCTAACCTCTTTGTCCGTTCTGTGGAGCTTACGATGTTACCAATCAGACTTTTTTTAAAGTAGGTACAACTATTAGCCACTCGATCATTTTACAACTTATACTTTTCGACCCATATTACTGCTTCGTTGGTCGAGTGGTCGCAAGGGTAACTGCTGAGCACAAAGTCTCGGATATTCCCAGGCCGGGCAGTAAGTGCTACTGGGTTTTTCTGTAAGGAACTTCTCAGTAGTGGCCCAGAGTTTGGAAGTTGGCGGTGTGATCCGTGCCTCGGCAAGCACGTTAAGTCGTTGCGCGTTGGTCCCGGCAGTCATTTGGACTGTCGGACCGGTCTATCCAAAGGGTATCGTGTTACCCAGCTACTGGGAGTCAGTTAGGCAGTCGCTCTATGTAAAACACTAATATTCAGCTGCATCCAGTTAGACTGGAAGACGACCCTACATGTTGGAAACAGGCTAAGCAGATTATGATGACTTTTCATCGATAAAAAACTCCGACCATTTTGGGTTGTCTTTTTAGGGTTCCGTAACGGAACCCTTATAGTTTCGTCATGTCTGTCCGTCTGTCTGTCTGTCCGTCCGTCCGTCCGTATGTCACAGCCATTTTAATCCGAAACTATTAGGACTATACATGTGAAGCTTGGTAGGTAGATGTATTCTGTAAACCACTTTCCGATTTTATGAAAAAAAATTAAAATATTTAAAATAAAGGGAGCCCCCCTTTATTTTAAATATTTTGGAACCCCATACATGGAACTGAAACTGATTTTTTCCCCCCTCTAACTTCTATAATAATGGAGTGAAAAATTTCAAAAAAATATATTCTGTAGATCTTAATGTAAACTTTCAACCAAAATTGGTTTGAACGAGATCGGGTCAGCAATTTTTGAGATACATTATATTTTCTAAAACCGCAAATATAACTTTGTAATTCATACAAACACTATGAAAAACAAAGTTATTGGGCGTAGTTGTAAAAAATGTAAATAAGCTAGTTTTAAGAAAGTAAGGTTTTTTTTTAAATAAATATACATATTATATTATATTATTATATATAGTTACTTCGGAACCCTTCGTGGGCGAGTCTGACTGGCACTTGGTTAATTTTTTTATAATTTCTTTATTTTTGTTGCAGATTGAGTTAAGCGACTTCTCAATGATAGAATCAAAAATAATTACACTCAAGATACACAGTGGTCTCAAAACAATTTTGAATATTATAAGAGAGCGATAGTTTTTGTAGGGATTTTAGAGTTATATAGTAATATATTTTGTTATAATGCTTAGTATAGACTTTTAAAATAAAAGAGTAAGTTGTTTTATTTTAATTGCTTTTTATTACACTGACGAGAAACCCCTCTGTTCAAGGCACCGGCTAAGATGCGGTGCTTCGTCAGGTGCTAAAATGGGCGCAAAATATAACGGACCATGATACAATAAACCACCATACAATAAAGCGCATTAAGGCAGTAGTCCCACCGCCGACGATGAACGAGTAGCGAGTAGAGCTGGAAACTTGAAACGAGTGGCGAGCAGCGAGTAGCGAGCGTGTAATTCTGATAGCTCTGTCGCTGGGCTATTAGCGAGTGTGCGAGTGCGACGGGCGCTTACTCGCGCCACTCGCTCGCGGTCATGCACAATACGTGTACTTTCAAAGTCGCACTATAGAGAAATGACCGCTAGTCGGTCTCTAGGCGTGAGTTCTGACCGCCAAGCGAACATCGCTGAGCGAGTATCATCTTTAATAGCTCTTGTCGCTCAGCCAACCAACCAACTGGTGGAGCTAGTACTCGCCGGCAGTGTGAACAGTCAGCGATCGACTATTAATATATGCATCTGTTCTGTTTACACAGAAAGTAATCTATTGTACGTTTCTTGAGCGAGAAATAAGCCGACAGTTAATCGTTTCCTCGCTGGCGGTGGGACAACTGCCGCAAATATTACTTTATATTTCATACAAATACTATGAACAACAAAGTTATTTTGCGTAGTTACTACGGAACCCTTAGTTTGACTCGCACTTGGCCAATTTTTCGTGGGGGATATGATCTAATGCAAGCATATTGAGCTAGTTGGAGGGGTTAAACTAGATTGCTATTTGCTAGTAATGCAATTTTTAGGGTTCCGTACCTAAAGGGTAAAACGGGACCCTATTACTAAGACTCCGCTGTCCGTCCGTCTGTCTGTCTGTCCGTCTGTCACCAGGCTGTATCTCATAAACCGTGATAGTTAAGGCGATACCAAAATAAATTAGGGGTTTTTTCGTCACCATTTAATTCACTATTCCAGCAAGTATGGATTTAATTTTTTGTAATATGTTTATTGACTATTTCATTAATACTTTGACTGAAGGAAAACGAAATTGGGTTAAATTTGCTCCATCGAATTTGATTCCGAAAAGACCTCTATTTTTTTTTATTTTTTCCTTTAATTCTAAAATCCTAAGGAATTTCATTTCAAAATTGCATTCAAAATGTGCATAATAGGTAATTGAAAACTCTGACTGAAAATATTTTTGATAGATAGCTTAATTTATTTTTAAACAATTTTTATTTGGTTTGGCGCTTACGTTGTTTTATTTTGGTTCCAGCGCATTGTTGCGCTCTCTTTTTTTCGCACGTGGAAGTAATAGACTCTGTCACTTTCTTATGCCCGCCCAGTTCGCCTGCGGCCTTTGTCAGTGATAGACCTGTGTTGGTTCCTCCCGCAACCGTGATTATATTTTTTTTATCGAAATAGTTATTGTTTAGTCTTGTTTTCTGATTTTATTTATCTATATTTGACAAGTGAACAAGGTTTATATAACATTAGTTTACCGATATGGGGAATAAGCATAAAAGACAACGAAAGGTGAAAAAATTGGCCAAGTGCGAGTTGGACTCGCCCATGAAGGGTTCCGTAGTAACTATAATAAATATAATATACTTAATATATTTATTTGAAAAAAAAAAACCAAAAACCTTACAAATTTCTTAAAAGTAGCTTATTTACAATTTTTACAACTACGCCAAATAACTTTGTTTTTCATAGTGTTTGTATGAATTACAAAGTTATATTTACGGTTTTAGAAAATATACTGTATCTCATAAACTGTTGACTCGATCTCGTTCAAACCAATTTTGGTTGAAAGTTTACATTAAGATCTACAACATATGGTTATTTTAGATTTTTCACTTCATTATTATAGAAGTTAGAGGGGGGACACACATTTTACCACTTTGGAAGCGTATATCTTTTAAACGATTAACTTTATGAAAAAGTAATTTTAGAAACCTTAATGTCATTTTTAAAGACCTGTCTATAGATACCACACACGTATAGGTTTCATGAAAAAAAAAAAATTCAGTTTCAGTTCCATGTATGAGGAGCCCCCTTTATTTTAAATATTTTTTAAATTTTCTTTTAAAATCGGAAAGCGGTTCACAGAATACATCTATCTATCAAGTTTTACATGTATAGTCTTAATAGTTTCGAAATAAAATGGCTGTGACATACGGACAGACGGACAGACATGTCGAAACTATAAGGGTTCCGTTTTTTGCCATTCGGCTACGGAACCCTAAAAACCGACATTTGGAACGCCTGAGGGATCATGCTCGTAAAATGACGGAAAATAATTGGCCAAGTGCGAGTCAGACTCGCCCATGAAGGGTTTCGTAGTAACTATTATAATATAATATAATATGTATATTTATTTGACGAAAAACAAAACCTTACAAATTTCTTAAAACTAAGTTATTTACATTTTTTACAACTACGCCAAATAACTTTGTTTTTCATAGTGTTTGTATGAATTACAAAGTTATATTTGCGGTTTTAGAAAATATGTTGTATCACAAAAAATGCTGACCCGATCTCGTTCAAACCAATTTTGGTTGAAAGTATACATTAAGATCTACAGACATATATTTTTTTAGATTTTCATTCCATTATTACAGAAGTTAGAGGGGGGGGGGGAGGTACACATTTTACCACTTTGGGAGCGTATATCTTTTAAACGATTGACTTTATAAAAAGTAGTTTCAGAAACCCCTATGTCATTTTTATAGACCTGTCTATAGATACCACACAAGCATAGGTTTCATGAAAAAAAAAAAATTTCAGTTTCAGTTCCATGTATGGTGAACCCCCTTTATTTTAAATATTTTTTTTTTATAAAATCTGAATGCGGTTTACAGAATACATCTACCTACCAAGTTTCACATGTATAGTCCTAATAGCTTCGGAATAAAATGGCTGTGACATACGGACGGACGGACGGACAGACATGACGAACTATGAGGGTTCCATATTTTTTTATATTTACATACCAGTTTTATTTTACAGAGACAAAATCACAGCGCCGGAGCAGACCTCGGATAATACATGTGATTCGGAAAACAGAAGATTAGAGTCGCCATTATAATTTTTAAATTTGGATGATGAACAGTGTCTAACTACTAACTTCTTGGAAAAAAATTAGTCAATAAACTGTTTATTTCCTATTAAGATAGAAAGAAATACATTGGCGCGGATTGTCTTGTTCACAAACTAAACTAAAGTTCAGTGCATATTTTTCTTACTATTTCATTATAAAAAGGACAGAAAATATTAGTTTATTTCTGTCAAATTAGTCAGCGCCTGACGTAAATTGACGTATTTTTAGTAACCAATTTTTTAATCGAGTCTAAAATTGTCTATGGAATATCTTAATTTGACAGGACTAAACTAATATTTTTCTTCTGCTTTTTTCTTAATGAAATAGAAAGAAAGTGCGTTGCCAGGGCCAAAATTCGTGGTGGCAAGGCATCTGCCGGAGATTTTTCACTCTTAGTTTAAAGGTGGCAGACGGGTCATATGTGGAAAAGAACACAGAAGCCGACAGAGAGTTCCAAACCGATTCGAAGACCGGTCGAAGTCCGACCGAAGTCCGACCGACAAAGTGCGCACAATAAATGTAGAGGAGAATTACATAGTATGACAAAGTGGTATATTGACCAAGTGAGGATGGTGCCCTGTAGTACGTCTGGTATATTAATACTGAAAGCCATTACCAATGATATTGCCGTTATTCATGAAATCAGTCATCGTGTTTTTTTCTATATATTTTATTTCTATTTATCAAAGTAATCACCCATGCAATCGATGCATCTTTTCCAACGCAATCAGTTGGACGGGAGGCAACAAATTCTGCAAAGGCATTTTTACTGCCTCTATGATGTTGATTTTTTTCCGAGAAGTTTAGAATTCAGGAAAAAGTAGAAGTCTGTAGGTGCAAGGTCTAGTGAGTACGACAGATGGCGGAGAACTTCCAACACCAGCTCTTGTAACTTGTAGACCGTCTGCTGTGTAGTTTGAGGACGCGCGTTGTCGTGCAAGAGCAGCGGAGCCGAGCGATTGACCAAAGCTGGTTGGAGATGTGCGAGCTTCTCCATAATTGTGTTCAGTTCTGCAGTAATGCTCATCCTGTTTGGTAGATAACTCATTACGCCAGGGTTAGACCACCAAACAGGGACCATCACTTTTCTAGGGGTCAGTTTTCGTTTAGGAAAACGTTTAGATGCTAATCCAGGATCCAACCAATTTCGCTTACGATTGTCGAACAGGATCCATTTTTCACCGCAGGCAACAAAATTATTTCGTTTGTGTGCCTGTTAAGCAGTGCAAGGTACGTCTCGATGCGTCCTTCGCGGTGATCATCACTGAATTCGTGGGGCAGACGTCAAGCTTTTTTACCTTGCCAATTTGACGCAAGTAAACCAATATTGTTTTGATACTAGCGTTGAAAGCTGCTTCTAATTCAGCCGCAGATTGGGTGTCATCAGCTCCCACAATCGCCTTTAATTCGTCATCGACAACCACAGGGTTCATTTTTCAGGTCGAAATTTCCAGATCGGACACGAGCAAACTAATAACGGGTGGTGCATTCATTTTTAGAGTTCGTTTTGTAAACGTCGTTGAGGTTGTGGGCCGTAGGTACAAGGGGCACGGATATGCCAAACTTTGAAACAAGAATTCCAAATTATAAAATAAAATTATTTTGAAATTATAATTATTAGCCAAAACAATATGATTATCGAACTCAAACTCAACATATTTATTTCACATAGGCCCACATGGGCACTTACAATACGTCAGAAGTTAGTGCATGGTTTGAAATTGGTCGTTTTCTAGGGAGAAAAACCGGCAAAAAAACTCCACAGTATCCATGATACATATTAAGAGGACAGTATATTATTTAATATTATAATTTGAAATTGCCAGTACGGCAAAACAGCGATTTCGTAGGTAAAGCCCTGTTATTAAATATCAAATATTTATAAATTATTTAAAAATTAAACATAACTGACAACGAGCAGTACTGAAAGTGATGCTCTTTAAACCAAGAGACTTCTCTACTGACCAGCTATATTCTGACGCACAAATCCTCACAGTCAGACAGCTATATATCCTCCGTTCTATCCAGCGAAGACACCGTACTCTTCCTCTAGACAAAAACCTACTTCAAAGGCGCAAAGGTTTTCCAGTATGCAAAGCAATCCCTTGTCGATATGCATTTGCAAGTCGTCAATTTTTAGCACAAAGTTCACATATTTATAACAAAATTAATAAAATTATTTCCATTTATAGACTCACCACTCACGAATTAAAAAAAAACTTAAGAACTGGCTACTTCTTTTATCTTATGACGAAGCAGAAAAAATATTATGTATCGAAACTTAAATTTATTTATACTCCTATGGAATCATACTATCTCTCATTCACACATAAGCACACCGTCGCCCACACACGCATATACACTCACCCACTCACACAAACACATACACACACAAACCTTCCAGACACTCATAAACAAACACACAACCTTCTTTTGCTGTTGACAACAGAAATATTGTAACTGAAATGTCACGGTCGTGTTATTTATTGCCAATGCCGAAATATCTCCGACTCCTAAGATACAGGTCTGCGTACCTAGTTTAGGTGCCGGAAATCTGACACAAATTTTTAGATTTGCTGTACAACCTACTGTTTTTCTTTTATGTATTACGCGTCTTTTCTTATGTACAAATAAATTTTATCTTATCTTATCTTATATTGAAGGAAAATATGCAAAGACTTTACAAATTAGCAGTCGGGTAAAAAGAAGCCTATAACACTTCTCAAGCTTCAACCTACTTCAATACCAAATTCTATCTTAATCCACCCAGTACTTTCAAAGATTAGCGATTCAAAGAAACAAACTTTACTGCATTATAATATTAGTGTAGATTTCTTAAATTAGGAGCATTGTAGGATCATATCATAATCTCAGACCAAATAAATAAGAAGACGGAACTCTGCGAACATAAAAGTGAGGCCGGTTTTCTAAACATGTGGTGCGTGGGCCGGTGTTGCCATGATAATTCAAATTACCCCAAAATAACGTTACTAATTAATAACGTTATTTTAACGTTATTAGTTAGTAAATTAAAAACGTTATAACATGATGTAAGAAGTGTACTGGGCCAGCAGTCTCGACATAGATAACGACGCTGTCGCAAACTTTCGATCATTCTCGAGCGATCTTGCGAAAATTCGGTTTCAATAACGATGCTCGCGAGAAACACATCCTGGATGCAACCGATTTTATCGTTAGTAATTAGCGATTAAAAGTTTGCGTCATCGTCGATATCTATGTCGAGACTGCTGGCGCCCTGGTGATCTCGTGAATCTAAAAAAATAATGTAAAGCGGTAATTATTACTGGCTATAGGTACTATTAAGCATGAAAGGGTAACAAACGCTTTTACAATATAATTAATACAATCTTATAAATAAACTGCCAATTAACATAAAAAATGCAAAATCTAAGACAATATTAAAGAAACACCTAAAATTACATACCTACAACAAAAATAAAGTGAGCGCACCTTAGTACAATATTTACCACATCTAGTAGCGCGCGTTCCGTGTATGTTTACATTTTGCGTTTTTGTATTCAATAGTTTAACATTTCTCATATTAAGTGAAATAAAGATTTCTTAAACCTCTTATTAATATGGAAAAAATTTATGGTGGTATGGCACCATAATTTTTTTTCATATATGACCTATTTAAAGAAAAAATAATCATAAAAATCGGTTCACAAACGGCGAAGATATCGCGTAGTCATAAACATCAAAAAAATACAGTCGAACAGAGGACCTCCTCGTTTTGTGTAGTCAGTTAAAATATGTACACTGATAACTATCCTATAAGAAACGAGTAACATTACGTTACGTCTTACAATATTACTCAATAATAGGGTAAACGAAAACATTTCATACTGACAACACTTGTCTTAAGCAATAACCTCAAAGTTTTATTTTGATTTATTGAAAATATGGGTTTCCAAAATAACTTACGTGTGATATGTGATTCCATCCAGCTTTTTATCTTTTGCGGAGTGATTCGTACACCCTTTCACTACACAATTCGGCATTTTTCAGTGATAAACACCCACGAGCTGCGATAGCTAGACTGACAAGTCAAGACGTAATTTCGTTGTACGTGTGTGCGTGTGGTTGTGTATGTACACGGCAAGACGTAATTTGGCCGGCCTCACTTTGCTGTTCGTAGAGTTCTGTCTTCTTATTTATTTGGTCTGAGATCATAATCAGATTACTTTCAATTATTATAAGTACGATAAGTCACAAATTTGAGCGGACCATCCAGAGTGCAAACATTTGTCAGTTATCGTGTAGCTCAACTTTGAACTTAGGAGCTCAACGATCTGACGAACAGTATCAAAGTAAGGACATTTGGGTGGGTAAGACAAATACTCAAACATCATCTATAAATTATAATGAAAATAACATAAAAAGAAATAATAACCTACATATTCCTCACATTCATAATAATAAAAATATAAAAGATCAAAAAACGAAAAAAGAAATAATTAAATACAAAGTAGGTATATACAATACTTTAGAAAGTCAATCATTAACTCAGCAAAATATATTAAAAAAGAGCACATAAGTACGTATATCATTGGAGCAACTAATTCCCAAGCCTTTTAATCCTCAATATAATCTTTGACTGTGTAAAGAGCACGGGTTGGTTGAATTGTGTAGTAATACAAAAGCGTGTGTATTTCGCGAGACCGATGTCGCCAGTTGGACACGGAAAGGGAAATACGCGACGATGATTTGGTGCATTCACTAGAGGTCAGTGAAGATGATGAGCCTCTACCATATGAAATAGAGATTGAAAATAATGATATGACTGGTAGATCCTCGGTACATGAGAGATCCGTGATCCAGAATATGTAATTAATAAAAATAAGGGCAAGGATACAAACAAAGAAAATAAAACATGCGGGGGAAATGTCTCTGATGAAATATTAAATGAAGGCGAGAGACATGTATTCCAAGAAAATAGTGTAGTTATAGATTTTAGTAATTTTTAATTAAATCTTATATATTTTACATACTCTGACTTTTATTCGTAAGAAAATATCCATCAAAAATTTAATTGGATGAATAATCTTTAATTAAATAATAAATTAATAGTTTAAAAATCACTAAAAAAACACGCTTTTATAAGTGCACGTAAAAACAAAAAATTTGTTCGCGCTTTTCCTTTTTTTTTTTGTAGCCTCCGTTTTCTTTGTGTTGCTGTTTCTTTTTTTATATTATTCCCACGAGTAGTGAACAATTAAACGGTCAATCACCCCAGAGGATTTGAAAGTGACATCACAAAAAGTTGACAAAAAGGTTAAGAAAACCGATAACGGATTTTCTTTAGGTTTGTTACCCTGAAACCTGATCCTGTTTGAAACCTGATCGTGTTCAAAGTCCATTACGTGGCTTTTCTCACAAGTACAAACACGACTATGATACGATATTCCATCATGGAATGCCACTGCCTATCTTCCGGCTTCATCATCAGACCTTGAAACCTAATTGTGGTCTAAGTTCATTACAAGACTTTTCTAAGAAATCCAAAACAGCTATGATACGATTTTCCATCATGAAGTTCCAGTTCATATCTTCCGGCTCCATCATCAGATCAGTTCGACAGTACCATATTATTGTATTGTCATCAGAACTACATACAGTTGCCAATTTTCATTACGCTACGACCCTTGGAAGTTGGTTAAAGTAGTTACCTTAGATTCCATTACATAGTTGGTTACATACAGGTCGACCTAATAAAAGCGTGTTAAAAAGCGTAGTTTTGAAGCAACTTTTTGTTACTACTCATTGTAAGTAAATGAATTAAATAAAATCATAGTAAGAATTTGTTTACTACACTAGTTTCTTTTTCTTAGGTCAATATGATCATTTACTGTTACGGTCTGTTCATTTACACACGTTATATTATTTTTTGTCATTCTTAAATAAAGTAAAACACTAAATACCTAACAATATAATGAATAAGTTAGTTTAATTCAGATTAAAAAGAAATGTATTTGATTTTGGCGACTCCGTGCCTTCTCTATTCTAAAACATCAAAACACACAAACTACATCGCAAACTCACCGCGAGCGTGCGCTCGAGTTTGCAATGTATTCTAGCGGGGGTGCTCCCCGCGTCTTCCGTTAAGCTACGCCCCTCGAGCTATGTCTTATTTTTTACGTATCACCTTAAGTAAAAGTAAAACTTTGTAAGGCGATTATTTAACCGCGAGTGAACACGCGCGTAACCTATGCCTATACTGCCCATGGCAACTCGCGAAGTCGCGATACACTATGGCACTCGCCTTGTCATCGCGCATTGTCTCTGGACTGAATCTAGAATATGGTTAATGTTAAGGTGCTGTGTCCTAAGGTTAACCTAAAGAATCCTATTAATAACTTAGGCCTCCATTGTCCGTCTGTTCAACTAGCTGCTGCAGTTGTTTGTATTATATTTTCTTAACGAAACAAAAACTTTACAAAAAAGAGTGAAGTTAAAGGGAACAGACAATACCTACACAAATTATTTTTTCGTTTAATGGTACGACTACACTTGGGTGTTTCTTTTGTCAGTTTGTCGTAGTAGATATGGGGGCTAGCTGGACAGTCAATCCAGGCCCACTCGATCGGTTTTTCCTCTAGATAACGTTTCGGTAATTATCATTGCAGAGCAAGCATTACATTTGTCGTTGGGTGGGTTTATTTAACTTTCTTTCTCCAAAAGAATAATTAGTGCGGGCTCGTCTTGTGAGTTGCAGGTAGTGTTGTGAGAAATGAGCTTCGAGGCGGAAACTCGAGCTCAGAGTCGAAGCTACTGAGTCTTCAAAGCTCGAGCTCTGAGGGCTCGTAAGTCTAAAAGGTTCGAGCCCTAAAAGCTCGAACCTTGAAGGCTCAAGAGCCTTAAATGATGGACTCAAGTCGAAGCTCGAGCTTTATTTATATGCCTGGTATATTAAAATGAAATATTTTGGTTTTAATGTGGTAAGTATGTATAAAAAAATGAAATAAAAAGATAGAAAACATTTAAGTTTTAAATTTTGACACGAATGGCGTAAACAAGTAATTATTACAATAATATTAATAGTAATGTGGGTAGTTCTAATAACTAGCGATAACACTGGATCGGCGCGTTTAGTTTCCTCTATAGGAGGATGTATGTACATACAAAATTATAATAAAAATATGTTATTATGTAGTGAAGTTAGTTTGTAAATAAAAATATATTATTTTAATAACATATTTATTAGATTTATTTTGGAGCATAATGTTGTGTAGTGAGCCTTTAAAACAGAGCTCGAGTCGCGACTCGAGCCTCGGAACTAGGGTTCGAGACTGGGCTCGAGCCTTCGAAATAAGGCTCGAGGCTGTAGCTCGAGGCTTCATAGGAGACTCGAGCCTTGAATGAGTCGAAGACTCGGGTGACTCGAGTCTTTTAACAACACTAGTTGCAGGTCGTGGGTTCGAACCGAGTTAAGCACATTACTGTGTATAATTGATATCATCACTACCGCTCTCACATCAGGGAAGCAAAACATCGTGAGGAAACCGGTATGTCCAAGGACCAAAAAATCAAAGACATGTAACATCCATCAACCCGCACTGAGCTCGCGTGGTGAATTACGGCCCATTTTCTCAAAGAGAGCCTAGGAGGCCTGTGTCCCAGCAGTGGGCATGTAGTAGACTGAAATATTTTATTAGAACATGTCATAGAAAAATATTGGTTGAAATCATCACATTGGATGTTTAAATACAAAAACAAACACGTTATGCGTCGAAGTACCTGCTCCTCCACATCACTCATCCAGAAGTCTGGCAACATTGAGGCCATATTAATTAAATAGCATTAGGAACTTATTCTTTAGGTAAAAAATGAGTCAGACCTCTGGTCACACAAAGTATCGATCAGACGGCGATACAAGGCCTTGAAGAGGAGACGTACACTCAAATTTCGGAATCCAAGCGTTACCTTCAACCGAAAAGTTGTAGGTAGATAACTATAAGTAAGGCCTAGACCTAGAGTATGCAATTGCAACGTTTCAGAGCTTTAGCAGCTGCAGCAGCAACGCCGTCACAGCTCGCCGTGTCTACTTTTAGAACGTGAGACGGTGTAAGGGTGTCGGCATAAGTTGAATTCCACACCAGAAGCCTACTTATCTTCCACGGGAATCGGGATACAACTTTCCGGTCTCTTCTAATTGTTAGATACGTTTGGTTCTACAATCGAGGATCCTAAAATACCGACTCTAAAAATTACAGTATTTCTGATTACCGTTAGCGCCATCATAACCGGACCAAAGATTTTTGCACTATAAATCTGATTGTCTTAGAATTTATTAGAAACTGTGCAACACCATAGACAGATGAAGGAGGCCTGTGATGATAAAAATATGTATACAAAATCCAGTCTTCCGCGGCACTTTTGTGCTAGAGTATATTGCAGCTAATATCGAATTATGGCTTTACAAGTGAGTTGATAAATACATTACATAATTAACTCACATAAGTGGGAAAGAAAAAGTTTAGCATACAACTTACAGACCCTACTCACCACGTTGATTAGCAGTACCTATTTTATTACTTCTTGAACACCTAACAGGTACTTGCCTACTGCATATGTATTGGTATAGCGTGCGGCCAAAACAGTTAGACATTTCTTTATAGATGGCAACAAATGCAAAAGATATAGTCATTGATTATATCATTGATATAATCAATGACTACTAATAATTTAACTACTATATCCATTGGGATGTAGTAGTTAAATTATTAGTAGTCAACTTATCAACGGGAACCAAGGAAATACAGGTATTTTCTATATACTGTATTCCATACTGGGTAATCGACAAAAATAAGTTTAGTGCGTGTATCCGAACATTATTTTTTAGACATTTAACTGACAGTAGTGAGTATAGTGAAGTGTAATCATTGCTAATCATATATTCTCGGTTCATAATTACATCGACAGTAATTCATTACTGTCGATGTAATTTCATCTAAACAAATATTTCCAAACACAGTGCTATTTTCTAGAAACACTAATAAGATGAAGCAGTTGTTGGTTACTGATCCGTTGTTTTCATGACTTCGCATCGGCGTAAATTCGCCCACTTATTTCTTCATTTCCTGCTACATAAGAAGCGAATAATCGATATCGATAATATTTGAATTTAGGTTGAGCCTCCATCACTTCAAATGTTAAACGGTTTTATTGGAAACTATTTTTGTACTGCGCCCTAGCGTAACGAATTATTTAGCTAATGAAAAACAAACAATACTGACCGTTAACGCACCCGCATGGTGGAATTGATGTACAAGTAATAAATAACGTAATATTTTTTGTGTTAAATCGTTAGTATCTTCACCAACGACACAATGGATTTGGATAGATCGGGACTGAGTGCAGACGGTAAATCAGTTTATTTATAATTAAAACAACGCGTTGGTGCGACTTTACAAGAATATTGACTAATTTTAGTCCTTTTCCAGAGTATTACGTGACGGCGCTACAAATATTTGATTATTGTGGTGCTAATAGTACGGGCACGCTTCGTGTCGACGCTTTGATGGACAAATTCGCACCTTTCGTGAAAACTAACAAGTGAGTGTTATTGTTAACGTTCACAGAGACTGATTTGTGTACGAGATGAAAGGTCATCTGTTTATGTTTGAAAATAGCCCAGTTCTGGATTTAGAACTTCTTGCAATGCCCCACATGTCGTTGTACTGTAATGGTTGTATTCTGACTAATGTAACGAGATACTAAATTACCTACTGTTTTGATTCCTTGAAACCAGTGAATAGTGTAACAGTTGTTTATATTTTAAATAATTACCTATGTAATTGTAGTTAATTTATTTTCCTTGTATATTTGTAACCTTTATCATAATTAGTCAGCTGTGTTTGTTGTTGTTATGGTACATTTAAGGATGGTATCCTTAGTCACAACTTGACTACAATTCATTTATTTAAGTCTTTAACATGCAAACTCTATGATTTTTTATTCCTTTCCATCCTTTCTAACAGACGGAAAAAAACAGAGGTGGTTATTTATCTATATTGTTTCTTTCCAGGGCTGAATATAGCTTCTTGAAGTCCCTATTAGATCCAGAGGAAGACAATCCAGAAATTAATGTGTCTATGTTAGCCAAAACCCTGCACAAGTACAGTGAGAACCAGAAGTCTAAAGTAGACCTTTTGGATGAGAGGTAAGCATGATTGAGTTATTATTACTTATATATTTAAAAGAAGGGTATATAGTAAATAAACATAAATCAAACATGACAGAAAATAGAAATAGACAAAGACGGCCTGCAACAATGTTTTTACTATGTAATTATACCATTTAGTTCAATTAATATAGATAGTAAAGCCCGATTTACACTTCAACAAGTACAGTAGCGAGTTAACTTGCGTCATCGGCGAGTTAAGTTGTTATTGTAGTTTGAACGGCAAAAGCGAGTTAAGTAGTAGTACATTAACAACTTAATTCGCCAATGACGCAAGTTAACTCGCTACTGTACTTGTTGAAGTGTAAATCGGGCTTTAGATAGATATCTCTTCATTCATCTCTCCATAACAGAATTAAATAAGGACTTAACAACTTAAAAATTGGCCAAGTGCGAGTCAGACTCACCCATGAAGGGGGGTTCCGTAGTAACTATAATAATATAATATGTAAATTTATTTGATGAATAAAAAAAAACCTTAAAAATTTCTTAAAACTAGCTTATTTACATTTTTACAACTACACTAAATAACTTTGTTTTTCATAGTGTTTGTATGAATTACAAAGTTATATTTGCGGTTTTAGAAAATATGCTGTATCTCAAAAACTGCTGACCCGATTTTGTTCAAACCGATTTTGGTCGAAAGTTTACATTAAGATCTACAGACATATATTTTTTTTAGATTTTTCACTCTATTATTATAGAAGTTAGAGGGACACACACACATTTTACCACTTTGGAAGCTTATATCTTTTAAAAGACTGACTGTATGAAAAAGTGGTTTTAAAAACCTCAATATCATTTTTAAAGACCTGTCTATAGATACCACACATGCATAGGTTTCATGAAAAAAAATATTTTCAGTTCTAGTTCCATGTATGGGGACCCCCCTTTATTTTAAATATTTTGTAATTTTTTTCTTAAAATCGGAAAGCGGTTCACAGATTACATCTATCTACTAAGTTTCACATGTATAGTCTTAATAGTTTCGGAATAAAATGGCTGTGACATACGGACGGACAGACAGACAGACGGACAGACATATCGAAACTATAAGGGTTCCGTTTTTTGCCATTCGGCTACGGAACCCTAAAAAGGGCTTTACAATGGGTGGTCTTATCAATAAAAGAGATCTTTAATATTTTGGATGGATTGAGAGAGTTTCTGGTCCACGTAATTCACTACTGCATAATTTCCAAGTGAAAATTATCAGATATATAATCATAGAAAGTTAAGATGTTTATATGTTTGTTTCAATCAAGCAGAAAAGGATCCAGGTTGTCTCAGTATGTCCTTCAAGGTCGACTGAGACCCTGAGTTGCTGGCTCTGGGCACCAATTCTATGTCTTGTGAACCCACAGCTTGTCCTGCCCAATCCTATTAAAGATGGTCAATTTTTTTATCCCTAAATTATCGTGTTTTGGGTCAGATATTTCTGTTAATTTAACACCTAGCATACTGTGCAATGTAGCAAGATGGCAAATATTGTAGTTTGGACTATGGTTATTAGTCAAAAACCAAGAAAAGACTATATTATGTTAATCAAAATAAAATTTTCTCAATTTATTGTTTGAATCAAAATAACTTAATATTATAAAAATAGACCAAGCAGCTCAATAAGCTCAAAAATTTAAACCTTTGATTTGAGTCTAGAATTTTTTAATTAATTCTTAGGATTATTTTACATTTTACAAAAAAAAAAAACATCTTTACCTCAATTATAGTCTGTTCATTATATTGCATTACAATGTCCTTAAAAGTGTCTGATAACACCACATGACAACATGTGCAAAGTCTGTGTTTTGTTTGTTCAATATCAAACTAGGTTAAATCTACAAACATAGTTTTTTTGCAATTTGGGCTTTACAAACATTTGATAAAATATCTTCATGTTTCCATTGGTATTTTTTCTTTATACTAGCTTCTGCCCGCGACTTCGTTCGCGTGGGAGGGCGTTCCCACGTAAATCCCGAACCCGTAGAAATTTCGGGATAAAATCTGTCCTATGTCCTTCCCAGGATCCTAAACTATTCCCGTGCCAAATTTCATCTAAATCGGTTCAGCGGTTTAGGCGTGAAAAGGCAACACACAGACAGACAGAGTTACTTTCACATTTATAATATCAGTATGGATTTTGCATATGATAAATGATATGAAAAGTGGGTGACTAAATAAAATGATGAAAGATAAATAAGTAGTATACTTACATAATATTAGGTCTTTACCTATGAAATTGCCATTTTTCATGATGTAAGTTAACATTTTTTTTTTTTTCTATAAAGTAGAAATAGTACAATTCTGTAGGCGCATGATCTTGTGAGTATGGCGGATGATGGAGAACTTCCAAACCACGCTCTTATAACTTGGAGACCGTCTGCTGTGCAGTATGAGGTCACGCGTTGTCGTGCAGGAGCAGCGGAGCCGAGCGATGGCCCAAAGCTGGTTGGAGACGTGCGAGCTTCTCCATCATTGTGTTAAGTTCTTCACAGTAAGTACACATCTGCGGTAAATCTCATCCCGCTGTGATGAGTTACACCGGCGTCAGACCATCAAACAGTGACCATCAATTTTCTAGGGGTCAGTTTTCGTTTAGGGAATTATTTAGGTCCTGAACCAGGTTCCAACCAACTTGCTGAGCGCTTGTAATTGTCGAACAGAATCCAATTTTCGTCTTAGTCGCAGGTAACAATGCGGTTAATTTTTTTTTTCGTTTATGTGCCTGTTAAGCAGTGCAAGGCACGTCTCGACGCTACATCGCGCTGGCGATCATTGAGTTCGTAGGGCACCCATTTATCAAGCATTTTTTGCCCTTGCCAATTTGACACAAATAGACCACGACCAAATATTGTTTTGATGTTAACGTCGAATGCTGCTGCTAATTCAGCCGTAGATTGAGTATCATCAGCTTCCACAATCGCCTTTAATTCGTCATTGTCGACCAAAGCTTTCGGACGACCACGTGGCAAATTTTTCAGGTGAAATTTCTAGAACAGAAGCGGCGAACCAATAATGAGTGGAACGTTCGTTTGTAGAGTTAGTTCAGTAAAGGTCGTTGATGTTGCGTGCCGCTTTGCTGCCACGCTTTTGTTGTAGGTACTCGTATTCCATAATTACTCGATAATTACTTTTTTACGTATCCATGATGACGAAAAATGTTCAAATGCTATTATATGAAAATAGAACGATAACTATTAAACAAATGATACATTTTGAAAAAGAATTCCATGTTCTAAAATAAAATTAATTAGAAATTATAATATTTTGATTTGAAATAGCCAGTACGGCAAAACGGCAAGTTTTGAAAATCAAGACCTATTATAATAATTATAAGAGTGGTGGCTCAGTGGTTACAGGCATTAGTTTGTGTGTTTGTGTCCTTCTTTTGCAGTTGAGTAAGTGAGAAAGAGTAGCCTATAACCTTCCTCAAGCTTCAAGCTATTTCCATACCAAATTTCATCCAAATCCACCCAGTACTTTCAGAGATTAGCGCGTTCAAACAAACTTTTCCGCTTTAAAATATTAGTATACATGATTCTGCACATTTATAAAAATGAGGATAGATATTGACCTCTAAACTAGACAATTGTCGGTATCTTGGTTGGCAGAGTTATGACACATTAATAACTACATCGTTGTACACAGTAATTAATGAATTGCCATTTTTGTTACAGTTTTAATCTAAAGAGTGGAACGCCACATGACTCAGACTCGGGCATCTCTACTGATGGTAAGAATAATGATCATCTATTTATATTAAATATATGAAGAAAAACCTTTGTACAGTCGGCCAAGAAAGTGGTGTACCACCCTAAGGTTGAATATCGCTTGCAGATTCATAGGTGATAAAGATTAGTTTCGCTTGCAGATCGATCTGACAACTTCTATTGCTGTCTTTATCTGATTATTGATAACGACTATTACTGTTTGTAACGTGACAGCTGTTCTTAGTTTGAACTTGATGGAACCAATGACGTCGTAAAATCAACGGCGGGGGGCTGTAGATTTTGATGACAAAATTGTATCTACAAATTCAGAATTGTAATCAACAAGTTACATAAAATTGTAAAGGCACAAGGCGAGTCCACAAACCTACAATTTCTGTAAACTTGTAATTACAATATCAATAAAAAACAAGCTAAAAATAGATTTATCCTTTTATTAAATTTCTACAATCAATTTTAAAATACTTATAACAAACAAAAACATAGCATATATAGTAATATTTAGAAGATATTGAAAATTTTTAAAAATTAGAAACCGGTGTAACCGCCGTTGGCCTCTATAACCTCTAAAAGACGAGACCTCATTGAACCAACAAGCCGTGAGCAAATATCGGTTCCCCGCATTTCCTCCCAGATATAATTACAGTGACTAATAAGAGCTTGTTTGGTTCTTTCATTTTGATGCGACCATCGTTGGACCATAAGGCCCCAAAGATTTTCTATCGGGTTGAGGTCCGGCGATCTTGAGGGCCACTGAATTACCCTTACGTCAGTGTGTGAACGAAACCAGGCTCTTACGATCCTCGCATTATGAATTGAACAATTATCTTGAACAAAATCAAATTGTGGCACTTCGTTCTCCGGGTAAACATTACGGACTGTCGGTAGCATTGCATTCTGAAGCACGTCGATATAATTTACAGCCGTCGCTCGAGGAGGTAGAGAACACAATTCTCCTACACCATCCGTACTCATCCAGCCCCAAATATTTACGGAAATTCGACCTGATTCTCTATTTGGGATTACATGATCATCTTTATACCGTGTTGAATTATATCGCCAAAGGTGAAGACGTCCATGCTGACTGGATTTAAACGTTTTTTCATCACAAAACACTGTATTAGACCAATCAAACTCTAAGTGCTCTCTGGCGAAGTTCAGACGAGCAAGTCTGTGAGCATCCGTCAAATATATTTTCTTGGCGTAATGCCTGTGGTGCAACCCCATGTAATGTAGATGATTCCTTATTGTTTGGGCACTCACATCGAACATCTCCGCAAAATGTTTTGTGGGCTTAAAACCATTGATTTCATATTCCCGTCTCATGAATTCTCTATCGTTATTGGAGAGTGCAGGCCGGCGACCACTTCTTCTGTGATCCAACAAACTTCCCTCCTCTCCTTCACGATGAATCCAAAAGCGGACAGAACGCCTCGATATATTCAAATTCCGGGATATCGCACTGATACTGCTTCCCTCATTAAATTGGGCAATTATTTGTGCTCTTTCGGCAATGGTCAAGTTGGCAGGCATTGAGATGATTTTATATGCAGTTGATTGAAAAATAACACGGAAAATATATCGATTTTTTGCATATATTTGACAAAATGTCAATTGTCAGTCTTCTTTTTCAAATGGAATTCGGTTGTCTAAATAGTTTTTATTACTTTTGTTTGGAAACATTTCAATTGCTTTGTAGAAACTAATGTCCTTTTCATTTATACTAAAGGTTAAAATGTCATGTACTTATATGTGACATATGACGTATGAATACTAAATACATAGGTTTACGTCATGATAATGTTGTCTCCAAGGATCTTCTACCTACTAACTGGATTGCTTACGAATGATTCAAAGAATACAGAAAGTCTTTCTTAACTGTTAAACAATAGAGTATAAACTTGCACGCATAAAACTGAAGGAACTATTCGTTCCGAGCGAGACAGTGCCGTGTGTGGACTGTGTCCCTTTCTTCTGTGTGGCAGATTAAAAATATTTATTTCAATGGTAATTTTTTCGACCTGTCTGTTGTAGTAATAACACCTAGTTTTAAACTTCTTTGGAATTCTATCTTTAAAATGAATTACCATTATTACTGTACGCATATTAATGAAAATTAA
The DNA here is from genome assembly GCA_943138885.2 of Tholera decimalis. Lineage (NCBI taxonomy): Eukaryota > Metazoa > Arthropoda > Insecta > Lepidoptera > Noctuidae > Tholera > Tholera decimalis. The sequence continues at coordinate 10,250,837 of OW964558.2, forward strand.
AGTTATTTTACCATGCAAACACTCTTGTGTTTAAACCAAAAAAAATGGAATTTGTAAGAATTAGTAGTGATACATTATACTATACCTGGCAATTACTACATTGCCGTCTGACGTTTACTTGACATCTGTATGTTTATAAATTTGAATTATATTTAATTTTGTGAGTTTTCGTAATATTAAAGTGCAAGTTATTGTAACCATGGTAAGAACGTGTTTTGTGGTTAATTGCAAGAGTGAAAAGTGTACCCCGGGTCTGGAATTTCCCTTTTTAAGTAAGTTTTGTGACTTTGTTTACAAATTGCATTTAGGGTGACTATGTTTTCAATGTAAAAGTGGATGTTCTTCTCTTTATTCTTCTTATGTATTATTTTTCTTTCTTCTCATTATATATTATTTTTTGTTATTTTAAGCTTTCCTAAAAATGATGATCTTCGAGACCGGTGGCTCAGTGTTCTACACAGAAAAGGGTCAGAAACGGTTCTAAAATTTGTAGCCGCCATTTCAAGCCCGAAGAAATATTGCATTTCGAAACAAGATCATATGATGCAATTCCATCCATTTTCCCTAAAGTAAGTTATCAATCTTTACAAATGACATGAAGATCACCGTTTTGAAATAGAATATGAGCATAGCAAGATGAATTTTCATTTTGAATCTATCTTAAACATAAATACTAAAATTTTGTTCTCATCAATCTATTATTATTTTAGATTCCTGTTAAAGCGAAACAAATAAATGTTTTAAGTACTATAATATTGAAACCCACTAAAAAAGAATATACAACCTGTACTGGGCACATTCAAAGATCAGTAAGTGAAAGTTATGAAAGGAGTCAAATTAATAAGCATAAAAGTCGACATTTTTGTTGATTTATTTACTTTTGCTTAGCAAATTGATGGCAAAAATATTTTATATCATTTTGGCCAAAAACTCAGCTAAGCAAACTTGCTTACAAGTGTAGTTTATTATATTAATAATTACTTATAACTTAATTACTTAATTTTTGTCCACTGCAGTTAGTTAATGTCGACAAATAATAATAATAATTCATAATTTAAAGATTATTTCCATACTTTTAACTAATAATAGTGTAATACATTTTTTAGGGTTGTGTGTCAAGCCAATCTTGTAACAAACCTGCAGCTGCAACATATGAGGAACTAGAAAATATAGAACCAACCTAATAATAATAACCTTATAATTGTCATTCGATCTGCCTCCTTCATGTTTAGAATTATGTATGTTAATAATATTGATTTCTAACCTTAAATAGCACATGTGGTGTTAGCCTGTAATTAATTGTTACACTTATAAATGTAATATGACTGTTTCATACAAATGTATAGTGTAAACAATTGTAGGTTAACCTAAATAAATATAAACATAAATAAATTATATCTCTTCTGTTATTCTTTCTATTTATAATCATCGTTTATCATGAAGGGTTTTTTTTAGTAGTTTTAATTATGTATAAACATTGCATCATTTTATTTTTAGTCTACTGGTTCTGACCGTACAAGTGTCGAATAAACGTAGATTACCAATTAATGCACGTTTGTTTGGACGTCTATACCACTGCCTATCAAGGCCAAGCCTTCGAAGAATTGTCAGCTGGTGATTCTGTTATTAATTCTGTATCTGCAATAATTGTATTTGTATCACGGGTCTTAACCACTTTGAAAGTTTATAATTCCACGCAATAAAGTCTGCTTAACAAAACCAATTTTGCGTTTAGCCCGTATAAGGAAGGGTTTATTATAGAAATTAGCGCGCTCAATATAAGTTCCCCAGATATATATTGAGAACTAGCTTTTCACCCACATGGAATTCTGTTATATCGTGCTACCGAGCAACTATTCAAAAATCTGAGATAGAAAGAACCCTATATAGTTCCCAGGGTTTTAAACTATCTCCATGCCAAATTTTTCGAAAGCGGCTCTGTGATTTAACCGTGAAAGCGTAACAGACCGATACAGACCTTTGTATTTATAATTGAATTTATTTCTTTCTTTCTATTTAATACGTTATTAAGAAAAAAACTGGCCAAGTACGAGTCGGACTCGCGCATGATGGTTATTTTTATAGGTAGGTAATGAATGGTACGGAACCATTACCTATAAAAAGCGCCAAAAATATCACAACTGTTGTATGGGAGTCTCCCTTAAATATTTATTTTAATTAATTTATAGTATTTTTTGTTATAGCGGTAACAGAAATACATCATTTGTAAGGTTAATAATAAGTGTCTTAAAAAAACCTGCAAATATTGCATCAAATAAAATTGTCCTTACGTTTATCGCGAATTGATATCCACACTACTAGAAAGAGATAGCTAGGTCCTTCGAGGGTATACTCTTCGGAACGGATTTGAGCTTCGCGTCCGCATTCCAGTTTAGGTACAAGTTCCTTGGTTGTCTCTTTCAGTAATATCTTTTTATAACGAACCTTGTTGTAATTTTCGATGACCGGGAAACTAAATCAAAACTGGTACACCACTTTCTTGGCCGACCGTACCCATCCCATTTTACGAAAATATCGCGGATGCAGGTATGAAAGTTGGCACAGTTTAGTATATGGAGAAGGAGTGCAGAAACATATTTATCTTATGCATGTTATCATAAGCTAGAATCAAACGCAAGGTGATAATCACACGGAAAATCACAAGGTGGGTTAAACAAAAGATGGGTTAAGCAAGTCAATGTTCGATAGCAGTCTTTCAGCTGATTCAGTGAGGATGGCATATGAAATACTTGTGTCAAACAAATTATAAGTTAAGGTTAATTATAGGTTAAGTAATAAATAAAAGTACACTATGTAAGTAAATTTAAAAGTAACACAATATGAAACACACAGTCATAATAACAAAGGTATTTAAAGGAGGCCTATGTCACCTAATAAACATCCATAACCTGAATGGAATACGTAATCAATACCAGCTTAGAATATCAATAGATTTGATTTAGTTATAGTTGAAAAAAAAAAACGACCTAATATTCCTAGCATAAAGTATTGCATAGTTTCTACTAGCTGTGCCCCGCGGTTTCACCCGCGTTAATTTGATCACAAAAACAAATTTCATTAAAATCGTTGTGTTTTAGATTTTTCATACAAATTGTCATCCCCTATTTCAACTCTTTAGGGTCGTCTTCATCTATTTTCATTTCGAATTTCATCCAAATCTGAGCTGCGATTTAGCTGTGAAGGCGTAACAGATAGACATACAGACAAACTTTCGCATTTAAATACATCGATAAGAGGTCGCGGTATACCTCGGTTACCTACTGATCAAGTGTTTTTCAATACTATCACGTTCGCTAGTACATTATCAGTTGCAATGAGCTCACAACGAAAGGGTATTCGTCGCTAACTGAACGTGTACAGCGGTCTTGTAGTCGTGTATATCGCCATAAAACTCTAATCGTGTGTCTAGTTCAATAATGACGTGATGAATATGATCGTCAAAAAGCAATTAATTTCTCTTTAACGTACAAATACTTGGGTGAGTAAGATTCTACGAAGTTTATAACGCTTATTGCTTTCATTATAGGTATTTACTTGGTATTTATGGCATTCGATAATTTATTTACTGAACGGGAATTTAATGTGGAAATGTGTTATTACTTTATTATTGAAAACCGCAATAATTTTGTAAATAATTGCGGTTATGTTCTGAAGAACAGGCATACAGTTAGCAGAGATAAACTTGGTTTTAATATCAATCTATATAAACATATAAATAAAATTGAAGTGATTCGCTGTGTGATTTCAAAATAACTGTTTTGACACACGCTTATAGTTATTTACACGATATTAAAAAGCAAACGGTATATATTTTTTAAAGTCTTGTCTAAAGGGTAAAGGGTTTTTAATAGAATATTTACTGAAAGATAAAGGATGTTTAAGGCTTTTTAACCCGGTATTCCAACAGGATCGGGAATTACGCAGGAAAAACCTACGCGAATGAAGTCGTGGCCCCAACTATTCTATCCTAAAATAATTAGTTAGGAAAAGTTTAGCTACATAGAATATTGTCTCCTTCGTAACCGTTACTGGCATTTAGCAGCCAAAACCTGCTTAGCAAATTCTTCTATGTAATATAATAACAAACGAAACGACTAACTAACACTAAAACACCTTAAAGTTCTAAGGTGAGTTTCGCGATAACTGACAAATGTTTGCTCTGTTCGAGTCCACTCAAATCTGTGTGCTTCTTTTCTCGAAAGAGCACCACAGACATAAACCTACATAGTTCTCAAATAATTTGACCAATATTGTGGACTTAAAAAATTCGTTTACCTCTGACAGTACTTTCACAGGTTCGTCAGCTAGCAAACACCGGTCTTATCTAGTTAAAAATGACCAAAAAGATTAACGTCTATTTACATTTTTAACCTATTTACAAAATAAATATCATACACCGTGAAATTTTAATGGTTGTTTTCCCAAACCGAAATGGCTTTGTCTTGGTAATACAATCGTTTTATAAACAAACTAGCTTCCGCCCGCGACTTCGTCCCCGTGGAAAAAAAAATCCCCCGATTTTGAAACATTCTTCATTACTGCTCCGCTCCTATTGGTGTTAGCGTGATGATATATAGCCTATAGCCTTCCTCGATAAATGGGCTATCTAACACTGAAAGAATTTTTCAAATCAGAACGGTAGTTCCTGAGATTAGCGCGTTCAAGCAAACAAACAAACAAACAAACAAACAAACAAACAAACAAACTCTTCAGCTTTATAATATTAGTATAGATATAATATTAGTATAGATAAAATATTAGAAACTAAAATGGCGCAGTTTAGTTAATTCATTATCATCATGCGTGAGAGCTTATTTTGCTCTAAACATTTATTAATCACTTTTTCCTTTGTTGGCAGCACGCGGTTATGCGTGTTTCGTGTAGTTACTTACGTCTACTGAACTACTAATGATTCTCGCGCTTTCGAGTTTATGAATATTTTTTTAATAATTAAAAAAAAAACATTTGTTTTTTTAAGTTTAAATGTATGTTTCGATACTACTACTGATGGGTAACCGTCCTGCCGCGGGAAAACAACCATTTAAATTTCACGCTGTATATCTGTTATTATATCTCCTTTTTTGAGTTCATGATTAAATAATAACAGCCGCACGTCCCACGCGTCTATCTTCATGGTTAAGCAAAGCTTGCCGAGATCAGTGGATGGGTGACTATCTTTCCATATTGAGATTTCTCCCTGTCTCTGAAAGCATGTTCAGCCGTCAGTCCCGGCTGTCATTTGTACATCTTTGAAAGTCATTACAGGTAGTCAGTACCCAGCAGTCTTGCCAAGGTGTATAGCCTGCAATACATGTTGGCCGAGCGTTGGCAAACAGGTACAAGGCAAAAAATAATGTCCACATGTTCGACAAGTTCGTCGAACGCCAATGCAGACGACCAATGTAGCAGAGGGTCTGTAGAGCTGCTCACACGTTGGCCGAGCGCAGGCGAGCGCCTTTGATTTGTGACTAAAAACCGACACCGATCCGAAGTGAGGCAAGTGATCACGAGCAACAGCGAGCGAAGACAAGTTACACCAAACTCTATACACGTTGGCGCTGGCCTTCACTCGGCCAACTAGGCAAGTGACACCGAGCGATAGCAAGACAAGGCATACCGTCTACATCAGGGATGGCGAACCAATGGCACGCGTGCCACTGATGGCACGCGACATAATATTTTGGGCACGTCACCGATCACGAAATTCATTATGCACTAAGAAAAAAGCCTGAAATAGGTATTTTATGATGAGCGAACGCGAGTGACCCTACGCTACAGAGTATTCGAAGAAAAATATTGGTTTTTTTTTTTTACTAAATACCTGGCTTTGAGTTGATACCTTTATTATTATTTTACAATAATCACAAAGTCAAAATTATTTGACGGCACGTCTATGATCTCATCAAATATTTATTTGGAAAATATGGCACATTGATACATAAAGGTTCGCCAACCCTGGTCTACATGTTGGTATTGGCCTTCACTCGACAACGCTCGGCCAACATGTATTGCAGGCTTATCGTTTTATCGGCTACTGGATTGTGGAGGGCAGATAAGCAGTAGCTCCATATACAAACACTAATACTCAGCACTCGGCTAGACTGTCCGACCCCAACAAATGACGATATCCTTTTTGGTTATTCATCTGATTTTGATATATTTTTCCAGGATCCCAGCTAGTAGAAGACTTGCAGTGCGAGCTTCGTGAGAAGGCGCATCTGGCTCATCAGCTGCGCTCGCAGCTCGACTTCACCGACAGACAGCACGAGGAAGCGTTAGCAGCACTCACTGCTGAGCGGGACTCGCTAAGAGCTCATCTTAATATGTAAGTATTTAGTAGGGGGTCGTACCTTCTTGCTAACGAGGCTCCGTTGCCCTAGAACATTAGGGCAATCGAAAGAATAGGGTGGGATTTTAGTCAGTAGAAGTCTGTCATTAGATGATTTTCCCACCGGATAAAAATGGTTTCGTATCTCAAAAGGAAAAATGGAACTCTTATAGGAACACTTCGTTGTTCGTGTTTGTCTATCTGTCAAGAAACCCATAACAATATCAAACTATTTTTTTTTTTGTCAGATAACCGGACTTACAGGCTCTTTAAAAAAAACATACCTATAAGTCATCGCGATCTAAAGATATGACCCATTAAGTTGTATATTTTGCGATTTCACAAGGGTATCCAAACCTATGTGATATTTCACGTTAACCTCGAATCATGAAATTTAGCAAGAAGCAAGTTCATATAGTTCAAGTTCTTATAGCAAATGGAAAGGAAAATAATGTGAAATCTGTAAATATGTAGTAAGTTCGTTCGGTACTATTGAACTAATATATAAGTTCAACTCTCACTGGGCCGGATTTTTTTATGACTGGGACAGAGGGCGTCTAGAGTGCTCCACTGACCGATACATCGCGATGTATCGGTCTTGCTACGCCATTCATCTCGAGGCCAAGTTAACCTGATTATCCCCGCGACGGTAATCAGGGCCTGTTGGTCGGGCGATGGGCCCTACCTCCGACGACAGACGTCCACGTGACTCCCCGCTACGGAGTATTTTTTTATGGAACCGTGCGAGCGTCCGCTTAGGACAGTTTTAAGCCTTACTCTAAGAATAGTAAATTCTATAATCATGACGTATTTTTTACAGTTTACGTGAAGAAAATATGAGTTTGACGCACGTTCGCCGCGACTACGAGGAGATGTGTGAGCGACTGTGCGGTAGTGATCGAGCGCTGGACGACACGCGCCGCGAACTGGACGCGCTCAAGCGACGCTCCAAGCTCGTGATAGAACAGGTCTCTACGCTGGAGAACGAGGTGAGGGCATAGACTAGAATAATGACCCTTCAAGGTGATGGAAAGTAACAACCAGAAGATGATAAAAACAAAAAACTTTTACAAAAAATTGAACCAACTTCAAAATTTCCAACAAAAAACAACTACTGCACTATAAAGTGAAAAATAACTTAAAGGTTGTTTCATTGGGTGTATAATTCCATTCAAAATAAGGGCTAGGTACCTACTCACATTCAGAGGGTCATGGCTATCCGGATGATCCGGGGATACCGCACGATCTCTGGGGAGGCGGCGAACCTCCTTGCCGGATTGCTGCCGTGGGATCTGGAGGCGGTAGCCCTCGCGCGCGTGCATAATTGGCGCGCAGAGGTGCTAAACCGGGGTGAAACTCCGCTACCGCGGCAAGTCGCGGCTCAGCGGATAGAACTCCGGCGCGATCTCACGGCAGCATGGAAAGAGCGGCTGTCGCAACCGAAGGCTGGGCACGCCGCAATCGCGGCGATAAGTCCCCTCTTTGAGGAGTGGCTGGAGAGAGGCCACGGCGTCCTCACCTTCCGCCTGACGCAGGTGCTGATCGGACATGGCTGTTTCGGGAGGTACCTTTTTCGAATTCAGCAGGAGGACACGCCCGAGTGTCGTCATTGTGAGGTCCACCTGGAGGACACGGTGGAGCATACGGTGGAGGTGTGCCCTGCTTGGGCGGAGCACCGTCGTGTCCTCGTAGAGGCGGTCGGCGGCGGCGACCTCTTGCGCCCTGCTCTGGTTCAGACTATGGTGCGGAGCGAGAGGGAATGGGATGCGGTCGCCTCCTTCTGCGAAGCAGTCATGCTAGCGAAGGAGGAGGCCGAACGCGCGAGGGAGAGGCAACTCTCTTCCTCGCGCCCCAGCCGCCGCGGGAGACGCCCCGGGCGTCGGGGATCGCGAGCCGATTTCCGGCCACCGTAGGCGCGGGCCTGCGGACGGCGAGCAGGGGTCACTCACCGTCCGGTAAGGACCAGGCCCGGGTCGGTGGCGCGTCGTGTTCCACGCGTGCCTCAAAGAGCTGTCAACACCAGCGACGGGGCCTCATAGGGCCATTGCCTGCCGGGGTTTGCGGGAAAGTTCTGCCGAGTTACCGCGGCCCCGGAAATTTAGGGCAGCCGAAGGAACAGGGTGGGTTTTTACTCAGTAGAAATCTGACACACCCTTCCGCTTGACCCAGAGCGGAAGAAGTCATTCGATGATATTCTCACCCAAAAAAAAAAAGGTACCTACTCACATGGCTGCAGTCGGTGCCAAGCCATTAAAAGTTTGATAGACAGTACGCTGCATTCTGGGGCACACCCAAGGTGATCCAAATCTATAAATCTATCCTAGCCCTTATTTTGAATGGAATTATAGTATACACCCAATGAAACAACCTTTAAGTTTATTTTTCACTTTGTAGTGCAGTAGTTTTTAGCTTTTCAGTGTATAATTGTTTGTGTTACTTGAGATACCTTCATACCATTCCTACTTAATTGTTAAAAAGAGAGTTTGCTGTACCCCTCTTTTTTACCCACTTAAACCATATTTCTGACGTGATCCAAAAGGTCTGTGCCTCGGCTGTGGTGATATTAATAGGCTGATTATGCTAAACAGTACATAGATGTACGAGGGCAGCAATCGCGGGAGATTTGTTATTCTTAGTTGAAGAGTTCCATCGCTTCTCTTCGAAGATCTTCATCAGAACCTGATGTGTTGTATACTAAAACCTTCCTTGTAAAATATGCTTTCAAACATCGAAAATACGAACAATATCGGATCAGTAGTTTCTGAGAAAATCGCGGATATACAAACATACATACTGGTGAAATACCGAACCTCCTTTTTTGAAGTCGGTTAAAAAAGAAAGACAATCAGTGTCAAAAATAGGAAAGGGGATTTTGACTTGGGGTTGCGTGAATGTTGTAACGAGATACCGGGGCCCCGGACCACAATGGCAACTGAAGGAACAGGGTGGGTTTTTAGTCAGTACAATTCTGACACTCCCTTCTGCTCCACCAAGAGTGGGAAGGGAATCATTTTATGATTTTCCTACTGAAAAAAAGGTTTTTATAATGTAACTAGTATTTGCGTGTTGCGCGAGGTGCAAGCACCTCGCGAGTTATGAAAAAAAAATGGGGGGGGTTGCACAATTATTTCGACTAAAGCATTGCCCCTCTAAATGAATCTGGAAAAAAAAATGTTCCAAGTCTCTTAATTTCCGAGATCCGCCTAAAGGGGGTGAGAAGGGGGGCAAGGGGGCGACTATGAAAAATGGTTTTTACTTTACCGAGCCTCCTCTATACGAATCCGTAAAAAAAATACGGGTCTCGTAGTTTCCGAGAGACGATAGGGAGGGGGGAGAAGGGGGGTGAAAAGGGGAAGTTTGTCACTTTTTCCGTTGGCTTGAGTTAGTATTTGCGTGTTGTGAAAAAAAAAAAGAAAATGGGGGGGGGGTTGCACAATTATTTCGACTAAAGCATTGTCCCTCTAAATGAATCTGAAAAAAAAAAAATTCCAAGTCTCTTAATTTCCGAGATCCGCCTAAAGGGGGTGGCAAGGGGGGCGACTTTGAAAAATGGTTTTGACTTTACCGAGCCCCCTCTATACGAATCCGTAAAAAGAAAAAAATACGGGTCTCGTAGTTTCCGAGATACGATAGGGAGGGGGGAGAAGGGGGTTGAAAAGGGGAGGTTTGGCACTTTTCCCGTAGGTTTGAGAGTTACTTGTTTACGAATCTGTCAAAATATACCCACCTCCCCATCCACCATCTGGGAGAACAATTATGTCAATGAGTCAGTCAGTCAGTCAGTGGTAATTTAGCTTTATATAGTATAACTAGTATTTGCGTGTTGCGCGAGGTGGAAGTACCTCGCGAGCTTGTGAAAAAAAAAAGTGGGGGGGGGGTTTAGTATTTGCGTGTGGCGCGAGGTGCAAGCACCTAGCGAGCTTGTGAAAAAAAAAAGGGGGGGGGTGATGGGGGGGTTGCACAATTATTTCGACTAAAGCATTGCCCCTCTAAATGAATTTGAAACAAAAAATGTTCCAAGTCTCTTAATTTCCGAGATCCGCCTAAAGGGGGTGAGAAGGGGGGGGGGGACTGAAAAATGGTTTTTATTTTACCGAGCCTTCTCTATACGAATCCGTATAAAAAAAAAAAAAGGGTCTCGTAGTTTCCGAGATACGATAGGGGGCGGGAGAAAGGGGGTTGAAAAGGGGAGTTGGCACTTTTCCCGTAGGTTTGAGAGTTACTTGTTTACGAATCTGTCAAAATATACCCACCTCCCCATCCACCATCTGGGAGAACAATTATGTCAATGAGTCAGTCAGTCAGTGAGTGGTAATTTAGCTTTATATAGTATAACTAGTATTTGCGTGTTGCGCGAGGTGCAAGCACCTCGCGTGCTTGTGAAAAAAACTAAAGCATTGCCCCTCTAAATCAAGTATTTGCGTGTTGCGCGAGGTGCAAGCACCTCGCGTGCTTTTTATTTAAAAAAAAAATGGGGGGGTGATGGGGGGGGGTTTAGTATTTGGGTGTTGCGCGAGGTGCAAGCACCTCGCGTGCTTGTGAACAAGAAAAAAAAAATTGGGGGGGGTTTAGTATTTGCGTGTTGCGCGAGGTGCAAGCACCTCGCGTGCTTGTGAAAAAAGAAATTGGTATTTGCGTGTTGCGCGAGGTGCAAGCACCTCGCGAGCTTGTGAAAAAAAAAAAAAAAAAAGAAGGGGGGGGGTGATGGGGGGGGGGTTGCACAAGTATTTCGACTAAAGCATTGCCCCTCTAAATGAATCTGAAAAAAAAAATGTTCCAAGTCTCTTAGATTCGTAGATCCGCCTAAAGGGGGGGAGAAGGGGGGCGGGGGGGGGACTTTGAAAAATGGTTTTTACTTTACCGAGCCTCCTCTATACGAATCCGTAAAAAGAAAAAAAATACGGGTCTCGTAGTTTCCGAGATACGATAGGGGGGGGGGGAGAAGGGGGAGGAAAAGGGGAGGTTTGGCACTTTTCCCGTAGGTTTGAGAGATACTTGTTTACGAATCTGTCAAAATATACCCACCTCCCCATCCACCATCTGGGAGAACAATTCTGTCAATGAGTCAGTGAGTGAGTGAGTGGTAATTTAGCTTTATATAGTACTAGTATTTGCGTGTTGCGCGAGGTGCAAGCACCTCGCGTGCTTGTGAAAAAAACTAAAGCATTGCCCCTCTAAATCAAGTATTTGCGTGTTGCGCGAGGTGCAAGCACCTCGCGTGCTTGTGAAAAAAAAAAAAAAAAAGAGGGGGGGGGGGTGATGGGGGGGTGTTGCACAAGTATTTCGACTAAAGCATTGCCCCTCTAAATGAATCTGAAAAAAAAAATGTTCCAAGTCTCTTAGATTCGTAGATCCGCCTAAAGGGGGGGAGAAGGGGGGCGGGGGGGGGACTTTGAAAAATGGTTTTTACTTTACCGAGCCTCCTCTGTACGAATCCGTAAAAAGAAAAAAATACCGGTCTCGTAGTTTCCGAGATACGATAGGGGGGGGGAAAAGGGGGGGTTTGGCACTTTTCCGGTAGGTTTGAGAGTTACTTGTTTACGAATCTGTCAAAATATACCCACCTCCCCATCCACCATCTGGGAGAACAATTATGTCAGTGAGTGAGTCAGTGAGTGGTAATCTAGCTTTATATAATATAATAACTAGTATTTGCGTGTTGCGCGAGGTGCAAGCACCTCGCGTGCTTTTTATAAAAAAATAAAAAATAAAAATGGGGGGGGTGGGTGATGGGGGGGGTTTAGTATTTGGGTGTTGCGCGAGGTGCAAGCACCTCGCGTGCTTGTGAAAAAACAAAAAAAAAAGTTGGGGGGGGGGGTTGCACAAGTATTTCGACTAAAGCATTGCCCCTCTATATGAATCTGAAAAAAAAAATGTTCCAAGTCTCTTAGTTTCCGAGATCCGCCTAAGGGGGGTGAGAAGGGGGGCGACTGAAAAATGGTTTTTACTTTACCGAGCCTCCTCTATACGAATCCGTAACAAAAAAAAAATACCGGTCTCGTAGTTTCCGAGATACGATAGGGAGGGGGGTGAAAAGGGGAAGTTTGGCACTTTTCCCGTAGGTTTGAGAGTTATTTGTTTACGAATCTGTCAAAATATACCCACCTCCCCATCCACCATCTGGGAGAACAATTATGTCAATGAGTGAGTGAGTCAGTCAGTCAGTGGTAATTTAGCTTTATATAGTATAATTTTATTCGATTACGTGAGGACTCAGACTAGTCGAAGCTTGATGAGATTACCACTAGGGATTTTATATCATCCACATTATTCCATGGTTCTTAATTAAGATCATAATTATAAACTTTATTATGACTTTTTAGCTAATCTCATTGCAATATTCAATTCTTTGGTCAGCTGCTGTATAATTTGAGTAGTAAAATAAATGAGATAAAAATGTAGAAAAGGTACAATTAAAATTGGAATATTTGATGGGCCTCAAAAATATTAAATTCTCTAAAGATAAAAAGAAAATCAGAAAAAATTAAACAAGAAATTAATGAAGATTGTTGATGTTTACAGAAACTTACCCTCCAAGAGCTGCTAAACAAGTCGAACGCAGAGTGCCATCGCATCAACGAGATGTACGCAGCCAGACAGTCAGCTCTACTAGAACAAAACGAGGCTCTCCGCACCGAAAATGCAGACTTATCCTCGAGACTACAGGACCAGGAAGAGTTTGTGCAGCAAATGATTAAAGAAAAGGTATTTTATTTTATTTTTGATTAGATTAGATTTATTTATTTGCGTAAACATGTCGCACCTTTAAAGTAAAACCGTTACTAAACGAAAATTTTCACGAATTGAGTTATTTATACCATCAATCTAAAATATACGTAAACTGCAGGTTAAACTTGTAATTATTCCAAAATATCGTCTTTTTCGCCATCTAGCGTTAAATCATATCGTTACCAAACAAAAAATCTAAAAAAATATTTTTGTAAGTAAATAAAGAAAAACTATTCTAAAGCACCTGTATACAGTAAACAGATATCTATCATAAGAAATCATAAAGTACTTGTACTTAGACTTACCTAGACTAAATTAAGATATTGAACTGTTTCAAATATTGGCTCTCCTGTAAAATTTGATAATTTCGTATAGTAACGGTTTTACTTTAAAGGTGCGATGTGTATACATACTAGAATAAAAAATTGTGCATGCAAGATAACATAACAAAAATAAGGTACAATCATGTTTGCCACGTAATATGGCGTGCAAATATATTATTATGAATTGGATCCCAATAGATAAAACTGGGCAGCTGATGAATCTTAAATCAATCATATATCTTTAAAGGCACGCTGTACTATTAAAGTAGTTGCCAGCATCATATAGGCTGCTTTCTAGTTAATCCATCCATCTCCATCTTCAACCACATCGTCACTTACATCAGGTGAGATGGTGATCAGACGCGAGCCTATTATCAATATAAAAAAAAACCCAGCATGAATTGAAAAACTTTATTATTAATCTTTTTTCTTTTCTTTTATTGATCATAGGATCGTGTTTGACTACCATTTCACCTGATGATAAGTGATGATGTGGTCGAAGATGGAGCACGCTTACCTAAAAGTAACATATTCACTCTTGACTTAAAGACCCCTAAGTTATAGCTATCGGGAAACACAGACTCCGGCAGGGAATTCCACTCCTTAGCCGTACGCATAATGAAGGTATTCTCAAAACGTTTTTTGCGTATGGGTGGGATCTAAGTGTTTACGGCCTGCTTCGTCGTCGTTCGTCGGATCGGGTAAAGTGCTACTGGGTTTTTCTATAAGAAATTTCTCTGTAGTAGCCTGGAGTTTGAAAATTGCCGGTGTGATACCCTGTGACTTGGAAAGTAAGTCAAGCCGTTGGTCCCATCTGTATTTGGACATCTTTGACAGTCGTTACGAGTAATCAGAAGCCAGAAAATCTGACTCTGGTCTAGCCAAAAGGGGTATCGACCCAACTATTGGGTTGAGATCAGACAGGCAGTTGCTCCATGTAAAACTGCTGCATCCGGATAGACTTTCTTCGACTATATTGGGGTTAGAAGCCTATCCCTGTCTGACCTTTTTTCCACTCAGAAAAAAAAGCAAAAAAAAGATGATTTGCTTTAACTTCGTATAGAGTATATCTACTATGCTTTCCAAATGCTATTAGGTATTTCAATGATCTTTATCTGTCAAATGTCACTCAAAAAGTATGGTTTGCAAAGAAAACTTAATAGCGAAAAATAATAACGTTTTATTTTACTTTGTTTAACTGAGTCTCACATCAAATTTAAATGTTTAAAGTCATATTATTTTTTTAACATACTTTTCTCTCTTATTTTCGTTGTTGGCACCAATACGCTCGAAAGTAAAGAGAACGCATGGAGCAAAGGTCCTGAAGTCATGTGAATATTATTAAAACTTTATTTTATTTTTGATGATAGGCTTGCGTTTGACGACTAAAATATGGAAAGGTTTGTTTCGCTCAATATTAGTAAATAAATAATGTAATAAATTATTCTTTTGTTCACTTTACCCAAATGGTTCGATTAGACAGCTAAGACGTTACAATATGGCACTAAGATTTTCCTAATAGCAGTTGTAACGCACTGTACATTTTACAATTGCCTGCGCGTATTCAACTTGCCTTCTTATGTATAAATTAGTGAATATGGGAAAAGGCTATACAGATGCTATCATGTCTCATCATAACGTTTCCCAGGTTCTCTTGGAGATGGAATTAAAAGACGTTTTCAACAAGTCAAACCAGACGCAGCTTCGTATGGACCGCAGCATCGATATCAGTTACACTGAAGAACAGATGCTGACGGCACTCGACAGCCTCAACGCAGACTCTAAGTTCTCATCAGGTTGGTAACTGGACTTAACATAATGTTAAAAACTTGTTTGCAGTTTATGCTCTTAAACCTATATTTAATATTATAAAGAGGTAATGTTTGCGAGTGAGTATGTATGTAGGAAGTAATCGTTGAAACTTCTCATCCGAATCTTTATATACACTTCAATAAAAATCCTAACCTACAAAAATCTAAAATATGTCGTCCAGAAATTCATACGCATCGCTGTCCACTGGTAGTGTGCCCAAAAGACTGGCGGCATTGCCACATTGTATGGCAATGCTTAACCTCTGTCCAAGGTAAAAGCCAGCCCTTGAGTCACGCAAATTTAAATATTCATAAATACAATGCTATGTTGTTACTAAGTGACATAGACTACATTTTTCGCTGAAAAAGAACTTTTCGCGTGAGAGAAGCCGCGGGTAAAAGCTAGTAATTTAATGAACACACTGTATCTACATCACTTATCCAAGTCACCCGTCTCTGGTTTGCTAGAAGAAATTTCTTATTAAATAAACAGCATCTTTGTCTGTTTGTACATATATTTGTTCAAATATTATGTGTGGAAAAATATAAGTAACATGTGCAGTGCTTCAAACTTGCCACAGCCAATGTAAATACTAGCAGTGTACATATCGGTATTTCTATGTTAAAATGCAATAACCTGTTTTGATGTTAATGTTTTGATTCAATTCTTGATTTGACAAATAGACTGCATTAACTAAATATCTGTTGAAAGCTGATCTTGTAACCATACTCACCGTTATGAACCCTGCAAAGATATCGAAAAGACATTTCGTTTTATTTCAGGCTTACTTCATTTGCTTTTTTCTACAATTTTTTTATTGTAAATATAGTCATTGTGTACATCATACAAACTCATTGTATACATCAGACATACTCATTGTATACATCAGACATACCTATTGTATACGTCAGACGTACTCATTGTACCTTTATTTCCGCATTTTCCTAGAAAACCGTATCCTAGACGAAGAGTCATTCTTAAACGCTTTAAAGGAAGACCCGGGAAGAGGAACGAACATGTCGTTATTTGACGAAATACGTTACAGTTTCTGTAACATGTCCCGACATAACAACACAGGCCACAGTTTTACTTTTGACAAAAACTTTGATTACTCCTACACTACTGTAGGAACACAAACAGACGAAACTAAACCTTATGATGATAACGATAAAGCTCAATTTACAACTACAAGCACCTCGCATACTCAGACAGAAGATTTAGAATCTATTAACAATAACAATATCCATGTAAAATGTCTGGAATGTGAGAAAGCAAACCGTTATACGGAACTGTTAAAAAGAGACGTCAATATTTCTCAAAATAAACTGACAGAGATGCAAATAGAGCTACAGAACTACGAAGTCAATTTGAACTTACTACAGAAGTTTGTGGCCGATGGGAATGAGAGGAATGGAGTGTTGCAAGCCGTTATCAAGAGTTTGGAGATTAAGATCGGCATTTTAGAAGTGGCTTGTGTTAAGCAGGGAGAAAGACTTGATAGTTTATCGCCTGACTGTTGTGCTTCCACACAGACCCAAGGGGGTATGCTTTTACGAATTTCGTCCTATATTTTTTGACATGCATTATAACACCATTCAAACTTAGTAGCGACTGTGACGTGCTCGTTGTGCAGTACCCTGCGAAGGAGCAAATATATTCGAGTATTTGCTCCTACGCAGTATTTAGTTGGTATTCCGAGCCGCCATTAAGTTTAAATTGAATTATACAAGCTGTGCTGATGTTAAAGTTTTCAATTAGTTATCTAGCTCATGTATGCATTCATAGAGCTTGTTCATTATCTTATTTAAACCAGATTTAAGACAAAAGATATCTTTGTAGCTAATGCGACAAAAAATATTTCAAAATTGTGGATAAAAAGTTGGTATATTTTTATTCCTCATTAAAAGTAGTATTGTGACGTTTTAGTCATTGGCATAAGGCTTAAATTGCAGGACCTCTACAAATACTATCATTAATTTTTACAAGCTTTATGAATATGTGCTTTGAGTACCTGTGTGTGTGTAGTATGTAGTAGTATGTTATCTGTGACGGTTTAATGTTTTGTGACGTCATCTGGTGGTGGTTTAGGTTTTGTTTACACGTTTTATTATGTCATTGTACTTTAGAATAATCTTGAGTTGTGTTTGTATTGTTCGGTAGTGATTTGTCAAGTGTATATGTCACTGTAAGCATACCATACTGCTTGCAATTTAACGAATTATTTTTCGTTAGATTATAATCTATCGAACTGAAATAATCTGCCACTCGTTAAATTAACAAATGCCCAAAAGATGTCTCTGATTGGCGGTTTAGCTATATAAGACGTTCTGTGACCATAGAGATACGAATTGTTCAACCAATTGACCACAAAAATGCCATCTCACAATTTTACGATGTCATTTTTTATAATTATAATTTTTCTTATGATTATAATCTATCGAAAAATAATGCGTTAAATTGCAAATTGTATGGTACGGATCACATTTTATCGATAGATTACACTCACACGAGATACATTGTAATCTAACGGCATTTGCAATTTTACGGTGACATGTATAATAAGTAGTTTTCGTATGTAAATTATTATCTACGAAAAATTTTTGTATGTGATGATATAATTTCCTAAAATTAAGTAGTCTTTATTTTGTTATAGTGGTACCTAGATTAGTTTAGATGGTCAGTTCTGTTGTATCAGGTTATTGAACTATTATTAACGTATATAGTACTTAATTAGTTAACTACCGAGACTGCATGATAGCGTTTGCGATAGCTTTAAAATTTTACTTTTTTTATTTGGTCTATTTTATAATATAAAACGAAATAGCCAGTAGAGCGATTGCCGACATATTAGCCATTAGCCAATTTGTATTTACTTTAACAGTTTAAAAATAAAAGTTATTGCAACGGCACGCGCTATCATACACTATTCGGAGTAATCGTAATACAAAGCGATCATTACGAACGTGCGAATATGCGAACTTCGTTTAATTTATTCCAAACCTTAAGGGGAGGCTCTCTAAATTGTGTGTAGCTTTGCATTAATATTATGAAACAATCACGCATACAATCTAAATGGAACTTTAGTATATGATTTATTGAATCTTTCTTTCCATGACTACACCAGTTTCATAATTGGAACATTTTCGCACAATTCATTTTTTAATCGATAATCATGTTTTTTTAAAGATTATTCAAATTTTAATCAAGATTACTCGGCTTTTATGTCTATAATTAGTATTGACAGTAAGAAAACATAGTTTATTATCCAAATATAGGACATTTTTTCTCTAGATCAATTATTACATTAGTTATAAACGAAATAAGAATTGAGACTTACGACATTTAGTTTCGAACCCGAATATGGTAAAAGAGCGCACGCGATATTCAACTTTATTACTGCTGCGTTAGCGTTTAGCACACAACGGCAGTTCCGAAACCGAACATGGTGAAAGAGCGCACGCGATATTCAACTTTATTACTGCTGCGTCAGCGTTTAGTATACAACGGCCTAACCGGGTTGCATGGGGGCGGAGCTTGCGTGAAAATTGTTTTGGACTTAAGACGTCCTCGGTCAGTGCGACTTGTCATATAAATTACTGCGACAATCGTGTATTCGCGTTTCGATAACGCTTATTAGTATTAGTAGCGTATTGTTGTAGTAGTAACGAGGACTTCAAGTGTGTTCTACAATTAAGAATACCTTTGATGTATTTCAGATACGGCGAATATCTCAACGCAGGCAGACGTGCCGTGCGTCGACTGTGAAAAAAGAAACGCTGTCGTGCCTCACCGAAGCTTTAGGAAATTCTTTTGGTGCGTATCAATTATTTAGTTAACTTATTCAAGCAGGGAGATTTCGAGTGCTCTCCCAGCTCTCAGAAGACACAACAGACGTTCTACTAGTATCTCACCTGATGGTAAGCGATGATGTGGTCGAAGGTGAAGCATGCTTACTAGAAGTAACTAAGTCACTAGTGATTTAAAACCCTGGGTTATAGCTATCAGGAAACACAGACTCCGGCAGTCAATTCCGCTCCTTAGCTGCACGCACAATGAAAGTATTTCTAAACAGTTCAGTGCGTATGATTTCTAATAAGTTCCACACATGTAGACATAGGATTACAAAACCCTTGCCATATAATTTGTTATCATCCAAAGAAGCCATGCACTTGATATGTATATACCCTTTAAGTTACATGTTGTATATATTTACTTTCTGGACTTTCCATGCTTTTCTGTAAACATGTTATTTGATTTTTTTTATGTATTTCCTGTACCTGTTTTATGTAAGCAGATGTTACTATCATAGTTTTTTTAAGTATGTTCTAACCATTTTTGAGTCAAAATTACTGTAATAAATAAACATTATATTCTATTGATCACCTATCCCCTCCTAACTCCCTCCTTAAAGCCTGACAGCCACCGTTTAATTCCACAGTGTATAATTGCAGGGAGCCGCTCAAGTGCCTGTTCCAAGTGTTCGCCGTGGTTTGCTTCCTATGCGCGGTGTCCGTTCTATACGGCGTGTCGGGGGTGTCCCGTAGGCAGCCCGCCTGCCGGGACCCACTGCCCTGGAGGTGGATGGATGCACAGGATATCATGGACCTGCTTCTGAGGATCGAGTATGTCGCCGATGTGCCTATGTGAGGCTTCCGTAATAACTGTGCCGTTTATCTTGGACTCAAATCAACACCTTGACTTAATATCCTATGTCCCTAGACGGGGCAGAGGGCGTCCACAGTAGTCCTCCATCGCAATCGGTCTTGAGCTTCCCGCTTCACTTAGCTGTTAGGTGTTGGTTATGCTCGGAGGATACCTGAAATAAAACCGAGCATATCCAACACCTTAGACAATTCGTAATAACAGGCGAATTTCTGCAGACACATGAAAGGGTATTTTCCTGAATACAAAAATGATTTATTAATCCGTTAGTTGCATTTTCATAAAATAGTGGCCCCGCTTCTGAGGATCAACTATGTCGCTGATGTGCCTATGTGAGGCTTCTGTAATAACTGTGCTGTTTATTTTGGACTCAACTACAATACCTACTTAGGTCATTTGTAATACCAGGCAAATTTCTGCAGACGCATAAAAGGGTATTTTCCTGAATACACAAATGGTTTATTAATCCTTTAGTTGCATTTTCAAAAAATTGTGGCACCGTGTTTTTTTGCCGTTTTAAATCGATAGATGTAGTGCTCATCACAGTCCTGGTGACTAGTGACGTCACTTTAGTGAACCAACACACTCGAAATTTAAACACACTGTATAGTCTTGACGCTAGCAGAAATACGTGTCCCATAATGTTTTAGTCGCTAATTGACGGAATAGGTAAATATTAATTGGTTATTTCAACTATTTAAATATAGAAAATTACAGGAAAGTACTATATTACTACTAAATACAGCTGATAACCCATTGTAGTATCATTTTTGAATTCAGGAGTTGGTCGTCCATGTCGCAAAATACCAAG
Source organism: Tholera decimalis (assembly GCA_943138885.2). Classification (NCBI taxonomy): domain Eukaryota; kingdom Metazoa; phylum Arthropoda; class Insecta; order Lepidoptera; family Noctuidae; genus Tholera; species Tholera decimalis. The sequence goes on from OW964558.2 coordinate 10,271,523, forward strand.
GCATTCAAAATTTTAATATTTTCATTTGCATTAATCCCACTATGTAACTTCTTTGAAATAGAATTTGAAATGACACACTGTCATTTCAGTAAGTGTTTTAAATATAGAGTTTTGAAAACAGTTCGATTATATAGACTAGAGCATCGTCTCATGTGATAAATACAAAAAATACCCATTTAGTAACTAAAATATTGCTATTTTTTATTTGTAATGAAAACTCCGGAATTAAAAGCCAATTTAATCAAGAAACTCAATCGATTATTGCCTTATTTACGCTTCCGGTTGCTGGTCAATCCTGTCAAAGTAGGGACTGAAACGTTTACTGAAAAAAAAATCGATACACTAAAACCGGTTTCCAAAAATCGATTTATGAAAAATCTATTTTTATTATGTAGTTGTTTCGCTTTTATTATTTTATTTAGAGACCAAAAAAAAGGTTTGTGCATTATCGAGCTTCTAAATACGAAACATTTAACCGACTCCGTATTTCCAGTTTCTCAAAAATATAGATTTTTCGATAAATTGATTTCTTAGCGTCATCCCTACGTCAAGAAAATCGTTATTGACAACTGAGTAACTGACTGACATTTAACATTTTTTTTAGTTCTGTTTCTTTGTGAACCGTGATTTCTTTTCTACTGCGTTTTTCTATTTGATATTCTGACGACTGATTACGATTATGGACCCTGTAATCGTTCCCGATGATGACCTTGGCTTTACATTGGGTTCTGTAACCGCCTTCCACGATGACACCGGCCTGCCAATGCAGACCATACCTGTTTGTCACGAAGGACTTGATACGATTATGGAACCTGATTTACACAAACTTACCAGTTTAACACGGACTCATCTCTATGTCAATTGTGGCGTGGATACACGAAGACTTAAGAGATTTACCTTGAGCAATGTGGAAGTTCAGTCTATATTTCAGCAATGGATTGCACCACAACAAGTAAGTTAATTATAAAAACATACAAGTTACCACGGAATGAGAAGAATCTTTTGCTCAAAGATTCTTCTCATTCCGTGGTGGAGTATTGTTTAATAAACTCAATAAAGAAATTGATATATCTAACTGTTGCAAAACTGAATGTAAGAATAAACTTAGGAAAAGGTTACTAGAACTGAGCTACACGGACACTGAAAAATTGATTGAGATGGTTTCTTGATTTTTGCATTTTAGTAATATTTTTTTTTTTTTTTTGCATACATACAAGCATACATTTATATATATATATATATATATATAAACATACACACACGCAGGTATAATGTAGTAATGTATTTCAAACTGACGCACGCACGTTCACACACACACACACTCACACACACATGCACACACACACCCCCATCCACACACATATCTGCTTACTCACGACGTCAACAGTCTGAACAACATAATTTTATTGGGGGGCCTGGAGTTCTAAAATACAGGCCTAGGCTTAGTTTAGACTCCAAATCTCCCACAAATTACACACTTTGCCAAACTTTCTGTGTCTGACTGTAATTTATACTCACGTTGATATGTAATTTGTGGAGATAAATAAAGATTTATTTTTTTTTTTACTCAACAACTTATATTGCGTAGCTACTAAAATCTATAAGTATGTTTTTTGTTAAAATTTAATTTTTATATTATGATTTATAAAAGTCCAACCGAGTTCTATGTAAAAAATAGTGTTTGTTTCTTTATCTATGATGTCAACCCTTATGCCTCCAATTTGTTTCTTTCGTGGGCGTCACTTGGCCAAAACTTCTTTATCAAATGGACATTTCCCAATAAACGAATGATTAAATATTGTCACAATATTGAATTCCTAACTTTAAATGCAGTTCTTACATTGCTGTCTGTAAGTTGGTGGAAATATCATTAGATTGTTTCTTATTAGAAGGATTATAGATCCTATTGTTTAGACGATAGGTTATATAACAATGGACAAAATTTAAACTTATAATGTGCCTTTAATAATGAATATTGGATGATCTGCAGATATTTGCTGAATTTAATGTGTATTACTGGATGAAAGCGTTTAAATATGTTTCTGATTTGATTAGATGTACGTTAAGTTTGATATGTGCCTAACGAGACCTAATGTTAAACATACTTTTGTGGTGTGTTCCACAGTACAGGTTATCTATCTGTTAGATGTTATGCAGTTTGGTAAATTGAATATATCTAGCAGATATTTCTGAATCAACATTTCTGATGTGTTAAATATTTAACAACTGTTTAACATATCGAATTAAACAAAATAATTATATACTATTATTGTTTTTAAAATAATCGACTTAACTCGATATAAGAGGCTGATACGTAGTTACATATGTTTATATTTGTAATGATAATGCTCTAGGAAGTCAACTTATATACTTAATCCGTGTCAAGTTGTGGGCAACATTTATTTAATTAATTTTTGTCTTTTACTTTTTCTAATTTTCTGCATTTATTTACACATCGTTAATTAATTTACTTCATTTCACATTTGTATGATAGTGTTATAAAACTAACTCAATCAACAATTGTAATTTTATCTGAAATTTGTGCCTTATTTCATGACTATTAAGGTGCCTGTTTAATTGAATACCCTTAGCCATGAAAATAATCGAGTGGTAATTTATCTCATAATTGATTGTAGAACAGTATTTTAGTGAAAATACGAGTTCTCTAAGAATTGATATAATTATAGATTTTTATATGATTATTATAAACTATGGATGCATGTTTCTTCTCATAAAACATAGATAATAATTAGGTCAATTAATTCTATTGAAGTTTTATAATCCATGTTTTTTCACTACTAGATTTAATTTTTATTTCTAAACAGATTTCTATTCAAACTAGAATTTGTAAAGCCTAGCATGAAACAAACCAATTCTGTGATAGTGCAGTGCCAGTGAATTAGATATTAGAATTTTAGCATTTATAAATCCTAAGAATATCTGGTGTCCTCTAATTTTGGTTATAAGTTCTAAAATAGTATGACATTTTAAAATTAGAAAAAATATTTACCAAAAATTATATTTTATATTGAAATAGCATTGTTTTTGTAATGCCCTATGCATTAAAGTAATATTAATATTAGTACCTAATTTTGTTGACCTTTTATTATTAAAATACCTTTTATCATCACAATTTGGGTTTTAGATTTAATCTGTCTTCTTTAAAATAAGTCCAGAAAGCAGTCATTCTTAAAATACATTGCCATTCGTTAATCAGGCAAAAAACTTCAAAATTGTTCGACTGATTTCAATTTTCATATTGTTCTGTTCATTTCAATACCTACTGAATTTGTTTAGTAAAAATAATTGTTTTTTGTAGTAGGAAGGTCATCTATCAGTGTAAAAGAATTATCAAATGAAGTTATTAAGAACTTTCAACACTATGTCAATGTAGGGAATTTAATAAACATAAAAGGTCAAATTTATTTTCAAAAGTGTATGTCGAGAAATAATCAATAATGTTCTCGTAATTATTGTATTATTAAAACTAATTTCGCATTTACGATGCATTTATTTTAAAAGACTTGTATCTACTGATTCGTTTTCCGACTTTTCTGATTCTTGCCTACGGAATAGTCGGAATTCACTGCATTTACGTTTAGTTAAGTTTGCGTAGACTACAGAATAAGTTTTTAGAACGTAATATTGATTTAATTTATCGCGAAATATAAGTTGTGATCATATTAATTGTGTGCACTTTATCATCGTTTATATAATTATAGTTTCAAGTGTTTCCTGTTTTCTTGCTGTCGTACGAGCTTGCGATGTCTGTGGTTGTGAATAATACCTTTATTTTGCTTATTTCTAGCTTTTCTGTAGCCACGTGGAATAGGTTTTTTTACTCTGATCACAACTTATTTATTATTTTTGTTTAATTTCAATTTTATTCCCTAAACGTTCTGTATAGCAATAAACAAGATCTTCCAATACATTGTTTGTTTCATTTGTAAAATATCTTTTTCTTATGGCCGACACGGCCTACGCATAATGGTCCCGTACAGGGACTAAGGGCCGAGTCACACGGGAATGGCAGCGGCCGGCAGCGACGCAGCGAGCACTTTCACTATGAAATAATTTTAAACTTTATCTACATACTTAAAAGACCAATATCGCTTGAAAATATGGCGAGACTGCCCGGCGGTGACGCGAGCGGCCGCGCGTCTTGTCGGTGGTTCTGCCCGCGGCAACGCGAGGCTGCTCGCGGCATGTTCACTCCAAACACGAGTTTCCAAGTCAAGAGAAGACAAGGCGCGGCGTCGCGCGACCTCAAGACACCCTCTTGAGGTCGCGCGACGCCGCCGGCTGCTGCCATTCCGGTGTGACTCGGCCCTAAGTGCGGAAACCACACCCAAAAGAAGAAGATGTATACGTATACCTTTTTCTGTATACCCATCGGTGGTATGAACCAAGGACCCATTAATCGGATTAAAAGGTTAACCGGTTAGACGTTTAACCCATTTGTTTGATTAACCTTTATACGGGTTAACCTGTATACTATTAAGGTTAATCTATAAAATATTGCTGATTAATCTGAATGAAAGAGACAGAACCTGTAAGTTGCACAATCTCGGCTACGTCGCGGTATCTTACGTCACACGCGGCTGTTTGTTACTCAGTTTATGTGTGTTACTCAGTCATAGTGGAATGAAAATATTTGGTAGGTAAGTGTATGGTGAACATTAAAAATTCAATGACAAAAGCAAATTGAGAAATGTAGGCAGGTAAGTAGGTAGGTGTCTTTTTTTAGTAAGAAGATAGTTAGACGATAGAACAGGTTAGGTATCTTTTTTTATTTATTTTACTATATTTATTGGTTTACTTTGTTCTGTATATTTCACACCTGAAAGGTGTTCCGAGGTGGGAATGTTTTACCCGTAAGTATACAACATTATGTTTAGTATATGCGAAATGTGAATATAGTTCGTTCGGAATAAGTAACTAAATTGAATCTAATATTTTATAAACCTTTTTTGTTTTTGCCCCAAAAATATTTAAAAACAAGTAACAAGTTGGACACATAGTAGCATATATACGCAATGATACGGCGCGCAAGTATGAACATTGATGTGACTGATAAATTATTGTTAAAAATAGGTGGTAGGTATAACAGTGCTGCCTTTTATAACGCATAATTTAATGTAGAAAAACTTTACCAAAAAATTAAACCGACTCCCAAAAAACACTGCAAAGTGAAAAATAACTTTCATTTCGGTAGTCGGTGTAGTTAGTTTTGTATTTTCGTTTTTGGCACCGACTTCCAAAATTAAAGTTATTTTTCACTTTGCAGTGTTTTTTGGGAGTCGGTCTAATTTTTTGGTAAAAAGTTTTCATTTTACCCTTTTTAGTTGGTCAATTTTTAATTTACCTAGTTACAAGAGCCTAAATGACAACTTCTTATAACCTTTTACAAAATATTGCTTTTCCCAATGCTGGGCCGTTAATTGTTGAGGAGTTCTCCTGGTACTTCACCATCAGCTCTACATCAGTATATGCATTGTGTGTGGCGAGCATAAAGTGCTTAACATCCATATTCAAGTAATCGAATCGCAATCCACTCAATACTTATTATTGAGTGGATTGCGATTGTAGGTGTGCCTATAATATTTGAAGAGTTCCCTCGATTTCTCCAGGATCCCATCATCAGATCCTGACTTGAAGACAATGGGAGCAATTTCGAAGTATACCATTTCAAACAAAAAAATAATTTTCTTAATCGGTCCAGCCGTCTTCGAGTAATCGGTGATCACTGATCATACATAAAAAAAATATATATATATACGCGTCGAATTGATAACCTCCTCTTTTTGTCGTCGGTTGAAAATGACGCATCGCCAATAATTAGTAATTGATGATGACTCTGTGGATGGTGCGTACTATATGACTAAGTCCATTGGAAAAGTAAGTACGCTGTATGCACAATAAAAGGAAATAAAAAGTTCACGAGACAAATAATTGTTAACAAGAATACAACTTATTGGAATAGTCGAGTACGTGATGTGTGTTATTAACTCCCTTATTGGTCTGTGGTGAATGCGACCAGAGTATAAATAAAAATAAAAAAAAAAATATAAAATAAAATGCATTTAATTCAAGTAACTTAACTCATATTATAAGATTAACAACACACACACCAAATATTATTTTCAAAGAATAAATTAAAATTAAAATGACAATTACAAAAAAAAGAAAAGAACTAAATGAAATAAAAATGTCAATAAAAAAACAATAAAATGAATAAAATAAAATGGCCATAATAATTTTTTCTATAATTAAAAATGCTATAATTGAATAAAAAAAAAAAATAGATATACATTATTAATTTTAAAGAAATAATTTTAAAACATAATCAAATTTTTAGTTATATGTAGATCTCCGCAATGTTTAATATACGGACAATCTACCCTGTCGGCAATCATCCTCAGGACTGTGTTAGTGCTGCCCCGCAGCCTGCGCACTAACGAGGCGGCGCGCTTTCTCATTATAGTGTGGAAGTTGTCCACGCGCGCCTCCGTGAACATGCCTGAGGCGCTGCAGTAGCGAGGCAGCCCCATCACCGCCCTGAAGGCGTTATTGTACTGGACGCGGAGTGCGCTGTACGATGCCTGAGTATATCTAGCCCACAGACTGCACGTGTAGAGGGAGGTACAGTACGCTCGAAAGAGCGTAACTTTCACCCCCTCGGAACAACGCGCAAATCTGCGAGCCAGCATATTCGCTCGGATCGACAGCGCCCTCCGCTCCCGTTCCATATCGGCATCGTCTTTGAGGTCGGACGTCACTATGTGGCCAAGGTATTTGAAATGCCTTCCCCTTTCAAGTTTCGCCCCATTTAGAAATACATCCGGCACGCTAGTGTATCGCTTACTACCGGCCTCAAAGACCATGCACTGACTTTTTGCTGCATTATATTTTAAACCGTGGCTAACAGCATAACTTTCACAGGTCTCGATAAGCCTGCGTAGGCCACACACTGACGCGCTCAGCAAGACCATATCGTCTGCATAGCTGAGATTATTGACACATACTCCATTAATATGGCAGCCGACGTGCTGCTTGCTGAGCGCGGCAATAAGGTCATTCATGTACAGATTGAAAAGCGAGGGAGACGTCAACCCCCCCTGCCTCACCCCGCACTCCAACCTATACGGCTCCGACATTGTTCCCGCCCACCGGACCGAGTTGACCTGGTGTCCATACCAATACCTAAAGATGTTAATTAGTTCCTTCGGTAGTTTTATGCTTTCCAGCTTCTCCCACAGGATATCGTAGGACACCAAGTCAAAGGCCTTAGAAAGGTCTAGGAAGCAGGCATGAACCGCGGTGTTACGTTCCGTATAGTGTCTGACGACATGCTTAAGGCACAGTATTGCACTCTCAGTAGACAGATTGGACCGAAAACCAAACTGATTGTCGTGCAGAAACAAGTACTTATTTAACTGTGTGTTAAGCAAGCCGTCAAACACCTTTGCAATAGTTGTTGCCAGTGAAATCGGCCTGTAATTATTTTTATCTGATCGATCCCCAGTTTTATTTTTAACTATAGGCACAACAACCGTTTTCATGAACTCTGGAGGTAAGTAGGAGTGGCTCACGCATAAGGAGTAGAACATTGCCAGAACTCGAGGTAAGTGAGGCCCAGCATGAAGAAGATGATCAATGCTGAGGCCGTCGTGGCCGGGAGACTTGCCCTTAGCTATGGTTCTCATGGTTTTTTTAACGTCTCTGGCCGTAAAATTGGTCTCCACCGGCTCGCTCCGTCTCTCAGCATCCATCGTCCCCCTCATCCGACCTAATGGCGACTGTACTTTAAACTGGTTTACGAAGCTGTCAGCAATCCCCTTCAAATCACTCAAGCCACCGACACTCACCGGAAGTCCAGGCGTTGCATTCATTTTCCTAGTACTTTGCCAAAAATAAAAAAAATAGATGCTGGCGGGAAACATTCCGAATCATTCCCGTCGAATACTTCGGAAGTGTTCTGAAATATTCCGAAACTTTGGGAATATTTCAACTGTCAAAAAAAAAAAACGGGAAAATCGACCTTTGAAGTCTGTTAATATACCAAAACCTGCTCCTAAGTAGGTAAGAACAAATACTTTTCTGAAAACCGCATCAAAACGTGTTTGCTTGCAAGGTTTGCCTTTATTTGCTTTTATTGACTGGGCTATTATACGCGTTAAGTAGGTAGGTAATGATTAATACCTACCTATGAGACTCGCGAATACTCGCGATGCGTACAGAGCTACATACAAATTAACCAAAAACATAGGTAACCCTTTTTCAAATAGCAAATCAAATATGCTTGGCCTGGTTTTTTTATTTCACAACTGACATTTACGGCTATAATCGCATAGCACGACTTACAACCAGGGCCGGATTAACCATTAGGCAGAGTAGGCAACTGCCTAGGGGCCCCGCGTCCACAAGGGGCCCACTGCACGCACCAAGAAAAAAAAATGACTCATCGAACGAGAATTTAGAATTGCGTGTGAACTGAGGGACCACACTGTTATCTCTCAAAATAAAATTCCTTAGATTTAGTAGTAGAATTAAATGCGAGGTTCTTAAGTCCTTACCCCGGTAACCGGACCGCACTTAAGGGCCTATACTACCTCAGCGCTTCTCACTATCTCGCTCGCACACTACTGGCCGCGGTCACGTGAGCAAGCGAGACAGGGTGGCAGGGAAAAGACTCCAAGACACCGATAATTTAGTTTATTTCTTTTTACGGTGAAAATAATGGTAATTAAAAAAAGTAAATAACATAAGACTTGCTTTATAGTTAGTTCAATTGATATGCAAAGGTTCATTATCTAATTTGAAGTTATTTTTGAATACCAGCGGTTTATTGTTCGGTTAAAAAATAAAAAATCCAAAGTTACCTCCAGGTAACTTTGGATTTTTTTCTATCAAGAAAATTTTATGGAATCATGTTTTCGTCAAACATAGTACCTAATAGTAATCCTCAACTTTACTATGTATTTATTTCAAAATTATTTCTGCAGTATTTTCGACATAACGGACGATCATGCTAAGCCATTTGAGGTAGTATCGGCTCTTAAGTGCGAGGTTACGATACGTACGTAGTCTACAATTGTTTTATATCTGCTAGTAAATCTTACAATTTCTCCTCAATTTTCCTTTCTCAATAACAAGAATTATAATTTTTTTTTACTTTTAACTTTTTTTTGAGTTTTAAAACTAATATAATAAATCGGAACGCAGCCGTAGGGTGGCCGGAGGGTACTTCATGCACGTTGATGGAATCACCGATTCGTTAAATTACTTTCAAGTAATCGAATCGCAACCCATGCAATACTTAGTAGTTCCGGTAGCTATCTGTGGTCTTCATCATTAGTTCCACTTCACCAACCGGTGCTTATATTTGTAGTTTTTCCTCGAATTTCCAGGATTCCATCATCAGATCCTGACTTGATGACAATGGGACCAACCTTGAAGTATACCCTTTCAAACAAAAAAGAATTTTCCAAATCAGTCTAGCCATTATGAGTTGCTCGCCCGTTTGCGTTTCACGACGCTCTCGGGAATCGAGGGTGTACGGTGTATGTCGGACGTGTTCGACTATATACGGTATGCCTCAAGAATAAAGAAAGCTAGGCGGAGACCTCTCGCGCCCGGCATTGATCGAGGCCATGCTGCGGGGCGAGAGGGAGTGGGAAGCGGTCGCCTCCTTCTACGAAGCAGTCATGCTGCCGAAGGAGGAGGTGGGCCGTGTGAGGGAGAGGATGGCGTCCTCCCTCCAGCCCAGCCGCAGTGGTAGACGCCCACGGCGTCGGACGTCGGCCGACGATCTCCGGCCACCGTAGGCGCGGGCATGCGGACAGCGAGTAAAGGGCAACTCGCTGTCCGACCATGGACCATGCTCGGGTTGACGGCACGTTGTGTTCCACACCCTGCCCGGGGTGGGAGGACTTATTTGATAATTTTACCACATTAAAAAAAAAAGCCGTTATGAGTTAACACAAATAAAAATATTACAGCCGAATTGGGAACCTCTTCCTTTTTTGAAGTCGGTATAAGAGGGCCCCGAGGATTCCATTGCCTATAGGCCCCTGATGGGTTAATCCGGCTCTGCTTACAACTCGATCGCCTAATGCATGTATTTTGACCAATAGGATGCACGAAGCGTATTTTAGTAGTGTTCGTAATAGTAAGTATTAATATAATGTTACACGCCCTGTTACTCACAAAATGCATATTATTTCTAATTGGGCGAAAACAGGAAGGGATGTGGTTTGTCACTAGCTGCGCTTCCGCAGAAATATTTTCTTAAGTGAGTATGCGTATCTTTGGCCGATAGTACCTACCTAAAAACAAAAGAATAAAAATCCTGTTAATCGCAGGCTAATAAATCTACCTATAAAAATATCAACATATACTTAATCAATCCCATTTATAATAAAATAAACATTTATATTTTACTCTCGCAGTAAACAATAATTAACTCACCCACCACACAACAAGCAAACACATTTATTCCCATTGAATTATTCGGGCGAAATATTCGGAAACATTCGATTGCGGGGTACGAATCTTTCTCGCGCGGGTGAAAACTTCTCCGGGGAGCATCCCCTCCCTCTTACCGCACCCCGCACCGCCATCGCCTGCACGCACGACTCGTGGCCGGTGGCGCACGGTGGGCTGAAAATCGGCTTTCATAGGCATTTTATTTTGCAAGTGCGAGTTTTTTTGCCGGATATCACTTCTATTAGTTATAACAATATACAAAAATGACACCAGAATTGATTCTGCACAGAAACGAAGGAATTATAATTTTTTTACGAAAATTTTGTATGGAGCTAGTATGAAAAATCGAAATATCTCTAAAACGGCAGCGATAACCGTAATATCCTTATAGGGGGTTATAGTACTAATTATTTATGATTTTTTGACATACGTTACATAATGGTTGTAGATGCCTTTTTTTTTAAAAAATCGTCAAAATATTTTTATTTATTTTTACATATTTAAACGTTCCTTTTAGTGTTTAAGTTGAAGAATTCAGAGCTTTAACAACTCTTATCATAAAATAGCATCACCCCTATAGACCTGAAGGACTAGACAGAGGTGTGTAGTGTCTTGTTGATCTTGTAAGATTTCCAACAATACCAAATAGTTGAATATCAGTGTCAAAGTGCCCATGCTGTCGCTTCTTTTTGAAAGATAGGGGAATGAAATTGTTAATTGATCATACCCTAAAAGTATGATTACAACATAACCGGACACATAATAATAATAATATCCTTATAGGGGATTATAGTACTAACATTATTTATTTTAACATATGAAACTGTTCAAAACGATCCATGAACTGTGTCAAAGTTAAGAACATCGTTAGGAAGCATGCTTTTTCCCCAAATATTAAGAATATGTGAAAAAAAAAAGACTGTATATAAACTTTTTATTGATAGGTAATTTAAATAAAACAGAAGTAACAAAAATAATATCTAATAAATTCAATTATACAAAATACATATTTGAAACTATAATTTATGAAATTATTAACTAAACATATTGGTACAATAAACTAACATAAATAACAAAAGAACATAAAGAAAAATAATTAAATTTTACAAATTTTCTTTACAACTTTCGTTGTCGGACTCCAATTCCGAGTCAGAATCCAGATCGGATATACCTACAAACTCGAACTCAGTTTCCGGAAACTGCATTAGGTCGAGAGTTTCAGCAAAAAAGGTTGTCTTCCTTTTGGCATCTAACTTCGGCCTTTGTGCACTTAGAAAAGGATCCGAAGAAACAACAAGCATATTTAGGATATCTTCATTAGAATCTTGCCTGCTTCTTTTCCGCGAATGATGTTCCCGGAACCTCCTAAAATCTTTGTTTCGAGACTCTGAGGCTTCTTCCGAGAGAGTCCCAATCGGGACAATATCATTTTTTTCGATTATGTCAGCTCCGTGTATTAATAGTTTATGTACGGTTGATGACATGTAGTACCAGTCGTATAATTCCACGTACTTTTCTGCTGTTTTGCGAGCAAAATCTTTAAATTTGATGACATCGATCTTCTCACCAGATGTTATTGCTTGCAAAATAACAGCAAATCTTTTTATCAGGTTTTGATCCAACCCAGTAATAGCTGCAGTATTATTGGGAAACTCGAAAAACTTCCTTGCGGTATTCCCGTCATTGGTAGTTCCCGAGCCTTGTTTTACTATATCAATTAACAGATTGAGCTCCTCTTTAAATTTATTTTGAATGTTTTTTTTTCTGTTTTGTAACATATCTTTATGCTCATTACTTCTTGCTGCCCACTGTTTGAAGTCAAGTCTGTACGCAATGTGTAACAGACATTCCATGCAATTTATACGGGCATGTAGGGATGATAGGCCAAATTCATATATGTCAGAACACACAGTTTTTGATGTTACAGCATCTAAGTGGTTCATTTCTGTTGGTTTTGCTAAGCACAGGTAGCATGATGCATTTGATCTAGCTTCAGAAAGGTACGTGCAGACTTTTGCGTCGATCATTGTCATCATTAGTTTATGAGTCACCCTGTTACGATTAATGCACTCTGTGGGGTTAAGGGCCTCAATTTCCTCATCCATTTTTCTTTTGTTATCAATGACAACTGCATGGCTTTCTTTTACAAAAGTGAACTGAACCGGATGACAATAAAAAGTTGAGCATGGTTTCGGGTTTGTCCATATAGTATTATCTCCATCTGTCAGTTTCAGTGGCACCAAGGAGGTCATGAAAATGCTTGAATCATCATGCTCGCCGTCCATTTTCTGCTTGTATCGGCTTTGATTGGAAGCACCATCAAATCCCCACTTCGATATCAGCTTTAACTGCTTATTTTCCACATTATCAGAAAGACTTTGAAGAATCCGCTTCACCGTGATGTCAAGTAAAGCTTGAAGTGTAATTCTAGCTGATGAATCCGTAACTGATACTGATTGATTAGGAGGGTAGCATGCAAGCTTAGTTTGTTGCAGTTTATAGTAGGATGGGTAAATATCCTTAGCACCTTCCCGAATGGCAGTCTCTCGCAACGTAATATATTGCCACTTTGAAAGCTTAAGTGAAAGAAGCAATCCAAGTGCTTTCTCTGGTGTAAATATTACTGTTTTCTTAATGCTTTCCTTGATTTTAACGGCAGCTTCTGGATTTTTGATCATATAATTGATTACAGATGCGATATCTTCATAACCTTCTTCTTTTAAACGTGCTGCAGCTGCATATGCCAATTCACAGGAATCCTCGCCTATGTGCTCACTAGATCTTCTCTTTTTCTGTTTGCTTCCCAGATCTTTGAATGGTTTTCGGGACCTTTTTGTCATTGTTCCAACAGTCGATGATGTCGAAGGTTCTGGAGAGACTGAGCGTGCTCTTGGTATCTCATCAACAGTTGGTTCTTGATTTATTAAAGTTTGCACGCAACTCGGCCAATCAATATTTGCTTGCAACCACTCTCCGTACGTATTTCTAAACTTATCAAAGAATCGTTTAGATTTCTGCCACCTGTTTAAAGCAGCTCGCGTGAATCTCCGGCAAAATTCTTTGAGAGTTACTTGATCTTCGGCAGAAAGGCAATCGCCTATGCGGGACACAATTGCACTAAAAAATACTTCATGATTAAATGAAGGACACTCACTTTTTAGAAGAACAAACAAATCTAAGTTGGTGATTAAACTTTCCATTCTAAGATTTTGTAGTCGCAAAGCAAATAGTTTTAGTGTTAGCAGTTACACGGTTGTGAACAATCTAAATTATGGAACAAAATTATAGCCCTTTTATTGTATAAAGTCAATAATTAGTTAACTACCCTCATTAAAGTTATAAAAGATATGATAATAAAAATTTATAATCGTCAAAAACATTTCGTAGAACTCATAGTAGAACTAATCAACATTAGCAAATCACATTAGCTCACTAATTATAAAAAGGTGAATGCAGTTCTTAGTTGGTATTGTTGCGAGATATTTCAAATCATTTAATCACTTAATAGGCTCATTAGAATCAGAAGACTACAACCATCATTCTAATTACTTAATTACTTGTCATCAGACTCATTAGATGACTACACAATATGTTATTTTGTATTTTGAACGTATGCAAGGTTTTAAAATTCCTTTTGTGTCGATATTATTATGTGTCCGGTTATGTTGTAATCATACTTTTAGGGTATGATCAATTAACAATTTCATTCCCCTATCTTTCTAAAAGAAGCGACAGCATGGGCACTTTGACACTGATATTCAACTATTTGGTATTGTTGGAAATCTTACAAGATCAACAAGATACTACACACCTCTGTCTAGTCCTTCAGGTCTATAGGGGTGATGCTATTTTATGTTAAGAGTTGTTAAAGCTCTGAATTCTTCAACTTAAACACTAAAAGGAACGTTTAATATGTAAAAATAAATAAAAATATTTTGACGATTTTAAAAAAAAAAAGGCATCTACAACCATTATGTAACGTATGTCAAAAAATCATAAATAATTAGTACTAAAACCTCCTATAAGGATATTACGGTTATCGCTGCCGTTTCAGAGATATTTCGATTTTTCATACTAGCTCCATACAAAATTTTCGTAAAAAAATTATAATTCCTTCGTTTTTGTGCAGAATCAATTCTGGTGTCATTTTTGTATATTGTTATAACAAATAGAAGTGATATCCGGCACAAAAACTGGCACTTGCAAAATAAAATGCCTAAGTCTATGAAAGCCGTTTTTCAGCCCACCGTGCGGCGTGGTACAAGCTTACCTGTTACTCGTTGGGGAGCGTGCGATGGAATTGCACAATCTAATTCAAACAAGCTCGTTCCATCATTATATGTAAGTATATTATTATAAGTAGATAATATTACATATGGAAAATGATTGACATCCGTACACTCGTCATTAGGTTCAGTTGGAAACCAGCGTCAGGCACTAGTTTTCCGGCATTTTGCTGAACTGGGCCTATTTGACACATCCGTGAGTCACACAGTAATATAAATCGTTCTAGTTCAATTTTTAATACTTTTCTAATTATAAGTAATATGATGTTATTTGTTTCTTTTTTACTGTGTGTACTTGTGGCATGTGTCAATAAACGTTTTTTTTTCTTTCCATCATCGGACTACATGACAAACGGCGATACGCCAACGTTATATGTAGACATCCTACCCATAAGCACAAAACGTTTTGGAAATACTTTCATTGTGCGTAGCGTAGGTACAGCTAAAGATTGGAATTCCCTGTCGGAGTCTGAGTTTCTTGAGGGCTATAACCCGGGAGTTTTTGTAGTCAAGAGTGAATAAGTTAATTCTAGGTAGAAGTGCTTCATCTTTGTCAACATCATCGCATACCATCAGGTGAGATGGCGTTCAAACGTGTTCTAACCAAAAAGAAATTAATACTTCCCAGACTTTAATTTCATTCACGGTACCGAACCTGAACAGAGCTTATCGAAGTAATATCTCCTGTGTAAGCAAGTAGTGTACAAGTATGTAGGTACACAAACATAGACTTTTTGAAACGTTACTCCACACTATGAAGCCTGCCTGATCTGTGAATCTAACCTATAATAAGTCCTCTCACACAGCAGTCGCATTCAGGGCCGGATTAACCATTAGGCGGAGTAGGCAACTGCCTAGGGGCCCAGTTCCAATGCACGCACCAAGAAAACATGTTTCTTTGAACTTAGAGACCTCACTGTTATCTCACAAAATACAAATTTTTAGATTTAGTAGTAGAATTAAAACAATTTTAGAACAAATCTGGCAATAAGTAAACAAATATATTAAAAACCACAGCCCTTAATGTGCGTTTCCTCAGTTCACACACGATTTGGTAAGTCAAAGTAAGAAAAGGGGCCCCGAGAATGCCATTGCTTTAGGGCCTCTGACAGGGTTAATCCGGCTCTGGTCTATAGTTGCAAAACTTCTGAATAATTCCGAATAATTCCGGAATACTTCGGGGAAAGTTTCTTTAAATGGGAATTATTCAAAATGATAAATTCATTTTGAATCATTCTGATTTAAAGAAACTTTTAATTATTTATTAAGATTTCAACTTTTTTTGCTGAAAAATCGTATTTTGCATCGATCGTCGATCTCTGTGCGCCGGCTGCTGCCGCCCGTTGACGTTCAAGACTAGAGCTTTGTCTCGACCAGTCTCGTTGCCAATGAGCCTCTTGGCCCGTTTCTCGATAGACTCAAGTGCATCAAGTTAACATTTGGCAGATTTGTCCTAGAGATGAAAACAGTACATACATACAATACATGACCGAACTTGCGCTTGGTAAAGGTTGGGCAGTTCAATCCAAACGCAAAGTTCAGTGGGTAAACCGAAAGAAGGGAGTTTAGCAATAAGGCCATCGTGCCAGACCTTGTCAAAAACCTTGGAGATGTCATGGGAGCAAGCAGCAAGTGCTTTTGAATGGCCTCACTCCAGATATGAATGGCATACGCTAGAAGGTCTCCAGTTGACCGGTTTTTGCTTCTTTAGGTAGGTACAACTGGTTGACATCGTACCTACTAAAGAAGCAACATCAGTCCCTTTCAAAGCCGGCAGATCCATTTCTTAAAATGCAAACCCTAGTTACCAATCTCCAAATAGGAACTGTGGGAACCAAAATCCTCCTGATAACGCTTAGACCCTACAAAATAAGAGCAAAACAACAACTAAATACATTAAAAATGACTCCCACAATCAATCGGAGCAGTATCCGCTTACAAAGGAACCGGTAATCTTACCTTTTGTGGTGTTAACAAAGGCCTGGCTGTCAAGGTGCGACTACACAAAAGATGTATTGGTCCTCAACTGAGAAATGCGTTCGCGAAAACTTCCCACAAGATCGATTTTTTTTATGCAAAAGGGTCAGTGTTGGCGAGAAAATAAATCTGTCTACAACTTTTTTCTGCGCTGTGTCCGAGATGCTTATCTCGATAATTAATTTTGAAACATCGGTGTTAAAGGCACTTGAGATTTTGAACGATTTATGTTTTTGATCGCTTCGGTATACGCTTTGTGCAAAAGTGGTATTGGAAACAACTTGTAGCAGAATTATGTGACAAGACAAACTACTGAACTCCTGCACAAAAAGTTTTCATTTCACTTTCGAGATGCTGCAACGTGTTGGATAATTGTAAGAGTGCCGCGAGAGAGAGAGACAGCAGACTCATTTATCCGATCGTAATGATTGAAATTATGTTTTTTATTTGCTTAAATCATGTAGATATTATTTCATATTTTCATTTATTTCATAAAGTATATAGGTACCTTATAGGTTAAGGAGCAAAATAATGGGTGTAGGTACTTAGTATAAAATTAATTAAATATTAATTATGAAGCACTAAAAAGAATGACAATCGATTGTGAATAAAATTGAGATTTTGTTAGTGAATTGATTTTTTTTCAATTTGACTGCAAATTTGTGTATTAATAGCGCTCTATATTTTATTTAGGGTTCCGTTGCCGAATGGCATAAATCGGAACCCTTATAGTTTCGTCATGTCTGTCCGTCTGTCTGTCAGTCTGTCTGTCTATCTGTCTGTCCGTCCGTCCGTCCGTATGTCACAGCCATTTTATTCCGAAACTATTAGGACTATACATGTGAAACTTGGTAGGTAGATGTATTATATGACGGCCGCTTTCCGATTTTAAGAAAAAAATTAAAAAATATTTAAAATAATGGGGGGCTCCCCATACATGGAACTAAAACTGAAAATATAGTTTTTCATGAAAGCTATGCATGTGTGGTATTTATAGACAGGTTTTCAAAAATGAATTTTCTTTGATTGAGGTTTCTAAAACCACTTTTTCATAAAGTAAATCGTTTAAAAGATATACGCTTCCAAAGTGGTAAAATGTGTTGCCCTCCCCCTCTAACTTCTATAATAATGGAGTGAAAAATCTAAAACAAAATATATGTCTGTAGATCTTACTATAAACTTTCGACCAAAATTGGTTTGAACAAGATCAGGTCAGCAGTTTTTGTAATACAGCATATTTTCTAAAACCGCAAATATAACTTTGTAATTCATACAAACACTATGAAAAACAAAGTTATTTGACGTAGTTGTAAAAAATGTAAATAAGCTAGTTTTAAGAAATTTATAATGTTTTTTTGTCAAATATATATTATACTAGTACTCACGCGGGGCTTCGCTCCCGTGGATTCTATCACGGTAAAAACATAACTCTCCTTTTTTGCAGTCGCGTAAAAAGTAGCCTATAACCTTCCTCAAGCTTCAAGCTACTTCCATACCAAATTTCATCCAAATCCACCCAGTACTTTCGAAGATTAGCGCGTTCAAGCAAACAAACAAACAAACTTTTCCGCTTTATAATATTAGTATAGATTATAGTATAGATTATATTATTATAGTTACTACGGAACCCTTCATGACTCGCACTTGGCCAATTTTTTTAACATAGTAGTGTATGCACATGTAGTATATTCTTAGGTAGTATATTTATATTTCTTCTTACTATTATATATTCTTCTTACTAGCATCTACTATGAATAAAAGTTGGTATAGGTAATCGCAATTAAAAAGACAATAATTTCATTCATGCGACACGACATATAAGAATTAAGTAGGTACCTACGCCAGAAGGGTTTCTGACGAAATCATTACACGTTTAATTTGGATTTCTAAGACGCCGGTATCCTTTGTTATCACTTTCGATAACTGTAGTTATATCAACCCCTATTTGAGTTGATAATAACACTTTTAACTCTTTAAACACGTAATAGTTAAATAGCTAGGGGCTAACAAAGATAGTGGTCACTAACACAGAGCTAAATTGAACCATATTAACTTACAATAAAGTCAATTATGAAGTCAGCATGTTGGAGTAGGAGCTCTGAAGCACACCTGTTGCCATCCGTGGGAATATGTTTATGAGGAAGGTCATTGTGTGATGGAATTGAAATTGCAATTTATGTATCGGCACTGTATGTATAAAATGAAGGGAACTTGACCATTTAACAAAAAAGAAATGGTGTTTCAAACGGCCGTTTGAAACAGGGTAAGTTTTTTGGTCAGATTATATCGAAATCAGAAGTTACGGAATTTAAAGTTATGTCACTTCCGTTCTAAGAGTAGGTACGTACGTATCTGTAGGTTCTTCGAAAGCAGCGCTAATTTTGAAATTGTATTTGATGTCTTATTTAAAAATTGTTACATTCGCTGCTGGATGCAAATCACATAACCCGTGAACATATTGCCTCCTCTCCCTGTCTTTATCCTTTGAGTATTGGTCAGAGACCATATTAGGGTAAGGTTTTTTTGGATAAAGAAATAATTAAATAGGTACTTACCTACTACTTAAAAAAAATCAGCATGCAATTTATACAAATACTCAGTAAGTTATCCACAGTTTTATTCTACTTTCTTAATTTCTTAATAGAGTTATAAATCTCTGACTTTGATCTGCTTAGCAGACAGTGAAATTATTATATACTTATGTTTTTAAAAGTCTGATGGCACCTTTCTCCTATCCTCAAAAAGTTGGTAAATAAATAAATTACTAGGTGGCCTAGGCCCAGAGATGCACCAAAAACAATTTATATATAGCCCACTCAAAAAACACCAAAGTTCCCACAAGTTCTCACGCAGAGTAAGGTAAACTCCAAACAGTGACCCATCAATCTCGTTCCTTATAAACTTTTTGTGATCCATCTCTAGCGACCCGGAAACAGCCCCGGATACGTAGCTTTTTCCTCCGTCTCCACTAAATAAAAACGAGTTAATAGTCAAAAGGAGCAGTTTTTGTAAACACCTGTTTGCATGAGAACTCGTGGGACACAAAAACATACACAGATTTTAGGCGGAAGTATTCGTGCAACATTAATATGAGTGTAGCCGTGGTTTTTTGTTTGCAGAGAAAGTAATGAAAGTTTTTTTTATTCCTAGGTATTTATTAATTTTGTGTTCAGTTTTATCCTTTTAGTGCTCTAGAATTCTAGACCACAAAGAAGAAAATCTTTTCACCCGTCCCGCTTTACTAAGCGTACTTAGGGCCTTATTCTTCTCAGCCTATAACATTCCCACTGCTGGGACACACAGGTGTGGTCCGAGGGGGGGAGGGGGTCACAGGGGAAATGCCCAACACTACAACCATACACAAAATGACACCTAGGCCTCTTCTTTATGAAAAGGAATGGGCCTTAATGCACCACGCGAGCCCAGTGCAAGTTGGCGGATGTTTCATTTCATACCATCTCAATGTCTTTTTTAACGTTATCATAGCAGTGTTGATGACGAAATTACACAAAGTAATGTATCTGCCTGGGTTTGATCCCACCTATAAGACCTAAGTTATGCCTGTAAATAATGGGCTACCTCTGCACACGGTCTTAGGTCTCAGATTATCCAAAACCAGATATTTAGTTTGCATTGTTCCACAGGTTTCACCCTGAGTATTAGAATATCATTCTTGTTCCTTGTCTCCCTATTGCACAACGTTTAACACACTCTCAAACATATAAATTACGGCTCCATTATTTTTTTTTTTCGTCTAAACATTTTTATACAAAAACGTCTCTTTGACCAAAATCATCCCCTAATTTATCTTGCAAACAGATAAATTATCGATTAAGAATTCAAGCTCGCCGGCCGTGAGAAAGCAAAGATCCTTTAGAAAAAAATCGGGGTGCTTCATCTCAAAGATTTGTGTATTATACAGCACGCCCCTTGTGTAGAGTAGATGTCCGGCGGAAGGAAGCAAGCCTGTTGTTTTATTTTGTTTGTTAAGAGGTCCAATCCGTGTATCAAACAACTGTGGTGACAAGTTTTATGTTCAGTCCAGATCGTCAAGTGGTAAATGTAGGTTCTTAAAACTGTAACTAGCGCGGTAGTTGCGAGCTGAAACATTTTTCCATTTTTGACCCCTTGTAAAAAATCATTTGCCTACGCAAATCTTCAAAGCTATAGGTATCGTGTTATAGAAACACCTTAGTACTTAATACTTATGCCTTACTACTATTTGGAACTTTTCATTGATACACCTTTATTATAAACTAGAGACACGTTACCTGCACACTGAAATGGTACCATAAACCCAAAGCAACTTACAATCCGCGCGTAGTTACATGAAACTATTTTGTTGCCTATAGTGCCAAACGAGTATAAAAAAAATATAATGTATTTTTTAAATGTGCATAATTATTTAATAAGTAATTGTGTTTTTGAATACAGATGACTGGTTAAATTTTGGTAGACTTGGTACACTTTTACCTACCGTATTGGGAGTACAGGCTACCTTTTTATACAAGTTTAGGTACTACAAAACCGAAAGATGAACTAAATCTTCACCACATCAGCGTCGGCATCGTGGGAAAACGCAACCTTGTGAGGTAAAAAAATGAAGGGTGCTTGATCCCACGTAATAAAAGATTAATCTTTACAATACGTAAGAGGGTCGAACCCTCTTCAGAGGAGATTGTCGGAAGGAAGGAAACGAGTCTGTTGTAATTTGTTAATACTTATACAAAGATAATTCTTTGGGAAGCATGCATTTCGGAGCAAGATGGTCAAACTTGGATGTACGGATACAGATTTTATGCATCGCTGCGGTTGCAATTTAGTATCTAAATCGCAGTGACAGATGTTAATTGGGATTTACTTACTTTGTTTTTGTCTTGCTAGTATTAAGATTTTAACGTAAGTTCTAGTCAAGTGATATCAAAAGCTTGCAAGCAAATCATCAATTGCAAGACAGGTTCGTTTCCGGTGGAATTTGCTTTAATTTATTCACAGGATTTGGGACATTACTTATTTATGTCAAATGAAACAATTAGAACTTTTCCATAGACTCAGTCCGACTACAGAAAAAGTGTTTGACGCTGAGTACCTATAATTATAACATGTGTAAATGCGGCATGAAAACTAAACATGTACCTACCTAAATCAACCTCTATGCTGAAAATCTGTTCTATTTGTAATTATCAAAGTTGAGTTGACACGACCAAAACAAAATTCGGTCTGAACGGTTTAGCGGTTTACCTACCCTTCGGCCTACTGCTATATCTGAATATTTCATAAGGACAGCGTACTTCTCTGACGTCACAAACTTGTGTTTTGCATTATCCCAGCACATCTTTCAATCAGAATTATGACCGAATCGTGAGAATCCTATAACATCCCGAAGCAAAAAAAAACGTAGGGATGTCCTAAAGATGTTATTTGTACAATACAAAGTGAATGAACCCCTCAGAGAGAAGGAAGGAAGCGCCCCGTTACGATTTATGATATATACTCTTAATTTATAGGAACAGTTCACACGCACTGTTAGCGATTGTAATACGGAAAGGATATGACAGTTTTTGTTTATAGGAATTTTAGTAGGATGTGGTACTTGAATTTGGGGAATACAGAGAACCTTGGCGGAAGGTACTGAATATACCTATTTACAGTGTCGCAGTGTGTGGTCACTTAGCTTTGGTTAAAAAACCGGCCAAGTGCGAGTTGAACTCGCGAACCAAGGGTTCCGTACAAACTTACTTCATAGTACCGAACTTAGGTACTATTAAAATTAAATTAACTATATACCAATAGGTATATACTTCAGATAATTTACGTTATATGTTCTATAAGACGTTGCTTCTAGTCAAATTTATGATTTTAGATCAACGATAAGTGTGCCCTAAAGATTTTGAATTAAGAATAAGAATAATTTTATTTTCTTCCACAAATAAAAACTTACGAACTATTTTACAAAAATGATATTATTAAAATTATAATATTATTATAATTCCTCGTGAAATCCCAAAATATGCGACATAAATGCACACCTTTTGACCGAATAGATTTCTATGCGAAACTTTTTTACATTATTTACATATTTATTTTTATATCTACCTGTTCCCGAGATAAAAGGTCTAGACAGACAGACGGATGGATGGACGGGCACGGGCAGACGGACACCAGACAACAAAGTACAAAACCATCTAAAAATCTGGTTAAAATTAGCGCTTCTAATTAATTTATAAAATATAATTGTTCGATCGTAGACCTCATCTTACTATCTTATTACTATATAATAATTTGAATATGATGACGAATAACTATCGGAAATATATTGTGAAGGATGGTACGGTAGACATATGTCGGGCATGTCACAAACCGGGAGAATCCATTCGTCACATTATCTCCGGTTGTTCTCGTCTGGCTAACGGAGACTATTTGCATAGACACAACCTTGTAGCTAGGATTGTTCACCAGCAACTTGCTCTTAAATACAATCTCGTGGAATCAGAAGTACCGTACTATAGGTATGTGCCCGACCCAGTTCTCGAAAATGGCAATATTACACTGGGCTGGGATTTGTCTATCATCAGCATCACTGACAGGACTATTGATGCCAATAAGTCTGATATAGTGGTAATAGACCGATTAGAGCGTCGCACAGTGATTGTTGATATAGCAGTCCCCATAGGCGTAGGAAGGGGGGGAGCCGGGTGGGCCGTGCCTACCCCAGAATGGTCTGGTGCCAACCCGAGAATTTTTTCTAACAAACAATTATGGCTGAAAAATTTAAAAATCTGGCCAATCGCTTCTACTACTGGGGGCCAGGCCCCCCCTGGGAAATATCTCTAGATACGCCAATGGCAGTCCCTCATGACGAGAACCTCGTGAAAGCCGAGAAAGATAAGCAAATTAAGTATCTTGACTTGCTCACGAGGTTGTTGACACGTGGTATGTGGATACAGCAATTGAGAAATCATTGTGCCGATAGTCGTCTCAGCCAATGGCATAATAGCCAAGAGCCTCGACAAACATCTTAGGAGGCTCTCGTTGGACAGCTGGATCAAGGGCTTGATCCAGAAAGTAGTACTTCTGGACACGGCGCGAATTGTTAGGAGGTTCCTCTCTCAAGAGCCCTGACCACCGGTAGCTTGGACCCTGTTCCCAATACCGGTGAGCTAATGTTTTTTATATTTTTAAATATTTTTTGTTTTTATAGGAATATTTAAAAATGTAAATAATATGTACTTATAATAATAATTTATTGTTGTCTCTTCGTTAAAGGTTTGGTTAAGTGGTGTCGCTTCAGCGATAAGTTTTTATAGTTTAGTGATTCAAATTGGCGAATTACAGATTTGGAGAATTAGCATGGCTAAGGCGTTAAGTTTTTCGTTGTTGTCGTTCGTTGTTTCGTATCTGTTAGTAAACTTACGGGAACTTGGTGTTTGGTTTTACACTCTTCGAAGTCATGTACCGGACTCGATATTCAAGACGAGTTTATAAAGCTGTCCAGCAATAACCTTTTATTTATCGATGAGAGAAATACTTATAATAAGAATAGCATCTGCCCGCGGCTTCACTCGCATGAAAATGTAGACAACGTCGCTCTCCAGCCCGTATTTTTTTTTTATGATAGGCTCGCGTTTGGGCTCCATCTCACCTGATGGTTCATCTTCGACCACATCATCCTGTGATGATGTGGTCGAAGATGAAGCACGCTTATCTAGAAGTAACCTTGACTTAAAGACCTTCAGGTTATAGCTATCAGGCACATTCCGGCAGGGAATTCCACTCCATAGCCGTACGCACAATGAAAGTACCTATTCCCAAAATGTTGCGCATTGTTGGCTAAAGAAGGACAAACAAACACATTTTTAACCGACTTCAAAAAAAGGAGGTTCTCAATTCGTCTTGAATATTTTTTTTTTTTATGTATGTGTTACCTCATAACTCGGAGACGGCTGGACCGATTTGAAAAATTTTTTGCATTTGAATGGGTATACTTTCTAGTTGGTCCCATTGTTACGAAATCAGGATCTGATGATGGGATCCTGGAGAAATCGAGGGAACTCTTCAAATATTATAGGCACACCTATAGCGTTTTGGGTACTTCTTATAGTACCTTGAGCAGTTGCTTTCGAAAAGTACTATTTGGGGAAGTTGAACTGATGATGAAGACCACAGATGGCCACTGAAACTACTCAATAATAAGTATTTCGTGGATTGCGATTCGATTACTTTATGATCGTCACAATACATATGGTGATGTAGAGCTGATGGTCAAGTACCAGGAGAACTCAAAAATTAACGGCTATGTATCGGGAAAAGCAATATTTTATAAAAGGTGATAAGTTGTTGACATTATGGCTTTTGTAACTAGATAAATTACAAACCGACCCACTAAAAAGCTTGAAAAAAAAAATTTTTGCAAAAAATATATAGAACCGACTTCCATATCAAAACACTACAAAGCCAAAAATAACTTTAATTTCGGAAGGCGGTGTGAAAAAAAGAAAATCTAAAACCAATAAACACCGACTACCGAAATTAAAGTTATTTTTGGCTTATGCACTATAGTACTTACGTATGCAGTTCCCAGTCAAAAACTTACCTAAACACTTCTACCATCTGGTCCATCCTCGCTCCCTAATTCCCAGCTCATCACGTTAATAAATAAATTATAATAGAGACAAACTGTTAGTTCTCACAACCACCCCCGCGCGTCCAGAGAACGTCAGCGACATGTGACATTCTAATTATTCACCATTCATTAGCCTCATCACGCGATTGCATGGAATATCGTCACACTTGGCCAGTCCCATCAACACCAACATAAATATTCTGGTATTTCCTAGAAATGCTATTGAAATTTCAACCTTAAATCGTAAGCTTTAAGATCTTTCACAAAATTTTCGTAACCGCATTAATAATTTTGTTTTCAAGTCCTGGCAAACTTAACGTAGCGTTTTTTTGAAAACTATTTAAATGCAGTAAGGTTTGTTTTCGAAGAGTTTGTTCTATACGCATCTGTTTGAATAAGTTTGTAAATTTGAAAGGCTACCGTGGGAGAAATGGTTGGGAGGCTAATTAAATATTTATCAGGTACATTCGGTTGGTTGTAAATAGTAAAGGTCGTTTAAACACCTGGATGATTCAACGTTACCTATGTTTACGGAAATAGATATTTTAGTACTAGGGACATGGGAGGCTACTTGTGTTGACACCATTGCGCCATCCCATCTTAGCAAAGCGGGTTGTGCTGGAGCGGCAGCTGCAGGTGCAGGGAAAGACAACTCACTTCCTTACACCCCAGCCCTTTTTTTAAGGTAGGTACAGAATATTTCAAACAGCGAACATATAACAACCTTATAGGGAGCTATAGATAGATATGTTTGAGCCGGGCCCCCATTCGGCATTTTTTATTTAAGGTAGGTATAAACAAAAATATCAATAAAAAAGAAGCGATTAGCCGACTCTTCAAATGACTAGAAGGCTGACCTTTTCGTCGGTCAAAGAATCAGCATTGCCATTCAACTTGGCTGAACGTGGCAATGCAGCCAGTTTTATCACTTAATTATGTGATCTAGGGTGTTGACTTTCAACATTTTCAAAATTATATCTATTATCACTTAACCAAGTCACATGGATTTTTTTTTTTTTTGCTAGAACTGGTACAACCTAGCCTATCGCCGCGTACCCGTTTGACGTTCAATTTTGGGTCACCTCTATAACACTTAGGTACTAGGGATTTAGTTATAAAAGTTTTTGTAGAATAAGTATACGGATGTAATCTTATCAATATCTATAGATAAGGCTAGGATTGTATTTTGTACTTAGACATATAAGCGATGGTAATAGGGGTATAAATGGGTCAAGGATTTTCTAAGTAGTTTCTTACTACATGTAGGGTTTCTCACAATACAAAGGGGCACCCTATAGTTGTTACGCTTCGCACAAAGATACAGGCTGAGTTCATGACGTCACGAATTGATTTGACCTAGTTTTCCAAAGGTACCTTAAAAAATAGCAACTGTTTGTAAAGAAGAATTGTACCTACCTATATGTAAGAGGTAGAATCAAAACGTATTGTAAATGTAAATTTTCTGTGTTAAGAAACATCTTATTCCAATATTATACATATCACCTACGTTTTTAAATATTCCTTTAAAAAAATATAAAAAATTGTATCCCTCAGGGTTTGGACTCTATTCTCGATACCGGTGGTCAGGGCTCTTGAGGGAGGAACCTCCTTACAATACGTGCCGATTCCAAGAATACCGCTTTCTGCATCAAGCTGCTTGATCCTCATTATAATTTCTCTTATCTAATATTTGTAAAAAATTACTTTTTGTACATACTTAATGAAAAAAAAAAATCTGTAAAAATGACCATTAACAAAAAATGTCGTGTTGCAAAAACTGAAGTGCACGGTAAACAAACTAAAGGTAGCAGCATACCGTCACACCGAACCCTTTGCACCTATCACACATTCCCACACTCCGTGGGAAAACGCACGCACCCCCTCCCATAAAGTACCACAATTACCTGCGAACACACGCAGACTAAAAAACTTGAAACTTCATACTCTACCTTCCTTTTACGCTACGTTACACCCATGAAGTATCAAGTTAGACGAACATTTTTATAGTGAAAATATATGTGGCTTTATGGAAAGGTGTGCGTTCATGAAGTATGGGGTTTTTTGCGAGAGTCCGGAAGGGAATGAATACGGTTCTTGATGGGCGTGCGTACGGTCACATTCCCATAGTATACAGGATAAGGGAGCGCAGGTGTAGCTTCACTCAATAATAGGTATTGTTTTGTGTAATTTGCGATAGTAATTGGTGGATTTAATATATGCTTAGCTAATACAAGCTTGGTGTAAGTTTTCTATTTGAATTACTTGAGAGTATATTGTAATATTTATTTAATGCAATTAAAATTGGTTCAAATAATCTCATTACATTTATGTATGCCATAATCATTGGCCATAATTGGTAAAAATGCTCTCAAAGTTTCAAACCAGTACTTTGGCATTCGTACTAGGATTCCCCTGTAAAATATTCGTCATATATTTAAATTTTTGAATATTCAATGGAGGTCATTTCTCTACTCGCTGTCACTCATGACACTACTATAGAATCTTAAAACATTTAAGACAAAATCCTTACGTTAATGTAATTACACAGGCCCGTTGGTATAGCGGTCAGTGGCCCTGACTGCTATGCGCAAGGTCGTGGGTTCGATTCCCACCTAGGACAAATGTTTGTGTGATGAGTACGGTCATTTGTTCTTTGTCTGGGTGTAATTTATCTATAATATGTATGTATTTAGAAATATATATGTATGTTTATCAGTTGTCTAGTACCCATACCACAAGCTCTGCTTAGTTTGGGACTAGATGGTGTTGTGTGAAAAAGTTGTGGAATATTATTATTATAATTTTTTTATAAACGAAACATTCAATATTTAATTATTTACAACGCACTTCCACAACAAACGCTTCAAAATTCAACAACATCAATCAAAACTCAAGAAAACAATTATCACTCAGAATCAAACACAAAACGATCGCCACACTAACCACGGCGCCAACGCACTCCATTCACAACCTTCCCCATCAGAGCGAGAGAGCACGAAAACAAAACATTCCGACACAGTTCCCAGCGCCCTAACCGCTGAGAGAAAAAGAGACAGGTATAGTTTCTCCTTTCAATTCTTAAACGGGATAGCAGGATACAGGACAATTGAAAAATTTTGCTTGTACAGTTGCGTGTGAGTATCCTCATAAGGTGATCGGCCACCATCCAGGGCAGAAGTGTCGTGTTGTGGAATTTTAAAGTATTGTGAAGTGACGAAATGCCGTGTAGTGAGGATGATGATTCTCAGACCGGGTTCTCGGAGACCACCCAGGGAATGTCCAAGGCAGAATTGCGGAAGGTGAATATAACGTTCTTAGATTTATAGTGATTTTCCGGAGAAATTACAGACCAATCATTAAAGTTGTGAGTTACTATCTACGTGAAAATGATTGAGCAATGTTGTGATTTTATTACTTCGGTTAACTGTGTTAATTGGACACCTGTTTCTGATGGACTATATTTTTTTTTCTTCTGAAATTTCTAAATTAAACATAACGGTTATATTCATGAAGGTTCAGGGAGAAGTATAGCTCCAGTGTATCCGAGATTTCACTAGTTTTGTCAGTTGTTCTAGTCAGTGATAAAATTTTAACTTAAGGTAGGTAGTACATAATAATAAGCTTCCTTATCGATTTCGGCGAACAATCTCAGCGGAGATTTACCAATTGCGCAGGAGATATTATACTGCACACGTATGTGCGCAGGTGCAGCCTTCGTTCCTTTACTTTGCCGGGCAAAATGAGCAATTGGATTTTTCTACTAGAAATATTTAAGTAGTAGCCTGGAGTTTGGTAGTTGGCGGTGTGATACCCCGGGCCTCGGAAAGCACGTCAAGCCGTTGGTCCTGCGCCCAAAGCCGGATTAACCCTGTCAGAGGCCTTAAGGCAATGGCATTCTCGGGGCCCCTTTTCTTACTTTGACTGACCAAATCGTGTGTGAACTGAGGAAACGCATATTAAGGGCTGTGGTTTTCAATATATTTATCTACTTATTTCCAGATTTGTTCTAAAATTGTTTTAATTCTACTACTAAATCTAATGATTTGTTTTTTTGAGATAACAGTGAGGTCCCTAAATTCACACGCACATCAAATTCTCGTTCGAAGAAACATGTTTTCTTGGTGCGTGCACTGGGCCTGGGCCCCTAGTTGATGCAGGGCCCCTAGGCAGTTGCCTACTCCGCCTAATGGTTAATCCGGCCTTGCCTGCGCCTGATCTCTCACCGGTCGTGTCGGATTGCCGTCCTATCAAACTATGAGAGTACCTTCCTAAAGGAACTATAATATACGTTACTAGCCGACTCGGCAAACGTTGTTTTACCATTTAAACTATTACTAGTGAAAAAAATTACCTAATAATAAACTAATATACACGCATAAAAATCATAAAAATTGGTCAAGCCGTTTCGGAGGATTTCGATAACAAACACTTGTGAATACTTAAAATACTTGTGATCTTACAAATCGAAAATAGTTGGCTTATATTGAGAGATTAATTTTTAAACGGACATTTCATAACTTGCAGACGAACAAGCCGATAATGGAGAAGAAGCGGCGCGCGCGCATCAACAACTGTCTCAACGAACTCAAAGATCTGCTCATCGATGGCACTGATAAAGACGTAAGTTCCTAAATTATATTGAAATAACTATATTCTGCCACCGAAATCGACCGCATGAAAGGCAAAAATTACACGGATATATACTACTTAAAACGTAATGCTCTTATCCGGGCCATGGTTTACTCACCAACAACCAAAGATATCACTCATGAAACACAGTTTCAATCTGGACACTGAAAAGAATACAACTATTCTGTAGTTATCATAATAAAATTTACCAATATATGAATTATAGGTCAACAATTTAACAACTGCACTCAGTTCCAATTAGAATCTTTTTTGAAAATTAATAATATTAAAATCATTTTTTTTTTCTTTACAGCCAGCGCGCCACTCCAAATTGGAGAAGGCAGATATCCTGGAACTTACTGTGAAGCACCTTCAGAAGCTGCAGCGACAGCAGTTGGCAGCCGCCATCGCTGCAGACCCCGCCGTGCTACATAGATTCAAGGCTGGCTTCAGCGACTGCGCTGTGGAAGTCAGACGATACCTCTCACGACTGGCTAGCGTACCCACAGGGTTGAGACATAGGCTTGGGAATCACCTGACGTCCTGCGTCGGGGGCATGGAAACCCTCCAACCCAGAGACTACGCACCTCTCGTACCAGACCCGCTGAGACTAGACGATGAAAGACCCAGTGCCTTCCACTTCGTCAGGTCCACAAGACCTACAAGTCCACCCCTCAGCCCTCTATCCTGCGACTCCGCTTGTGACTCCTCCACTGAACTCGAAACACCACCAAGACCAGTTCAAACATTCCCCTTCCCAACACCTCCCAGCAGATCAGCATCAGACCAAGATTCCAGTCCAGAAACACAGAAACCAACAGTATCCTCGACTACGATATCCCCAGAAAACAGACAAGAATCGTTAAGGAACAAGAAATACATGGAGCCGTTGTCAATAGTCATAGATGTAGAAAACTACAAAATAGGGATCGATGCATCGCCGAAACGAGCGGTGGACTACTCCGTCAGACATAAGTTAAAAAGACCAGTGGTAGACTTGACAGGACCTGCACCAAAGATCATCAGGACTGAAGAGAAAATTGTTCCCGACATCTATAAGACACCAGAAAAGTCTGCATTTACGAGAGTATCCGAAAGAATACCAACGCTTCCTCTTAAGCTCAAGATTCCTGAAAGTATTCCGTGTGTGGGTGAAAGGCCTTTAGAAGCCCCCTTTCGGCCATTAGCCCCCCGGACTGTGATAAGCCACACTGCGGCGTCGCTCGCGCAGTCATCCCATAGAGACACTTCTCCTAAAGACGTGAAGGTGGAAGCAGATACCAGTTCTAAATCGCCAAAGCAGGGTTCCTCGACGAGTACGGAAATGTGGAGACCTTGGTGAAGCTATATTAATTAACTTAAGAATTTAACTGATTTTGATTTTTGAAATAACAAGAAAGACATGGGATCTGCGCCCTTATTGTGTTAATTATAAAGTCTTGAATTGGTTCCCAATCGAAAGGAATCCAAGATCGTATGCAAGTTTAAAAAATCGTCTGATCAACAAAGTTTAACACGCAATGGGTATTGATGTGTCAATGTCAATGTCAAAATGGAAGGATATGCGACCAATTACGAGGCTGCAGGAATTAATATGAATACATATTAATTATTTTAAGTTTCTTTAAAATAATCAAAGGAAAGTGTATATTGCAAGTGTCAAAAACCAAGATCTATATTGATTTAAGAAAATAGCTTTAATAATTCCATTTAAGGAAAACTGCTTTCAAAAATTGATCTGCATAATAATGTTTGAAAGTCTTAGAGAAACAGATAGTTATATGGATATTGTTGTTTTATGATTAGAGAGGGACCTAGGAGTACCTATGACCTCGAATAAGTGCCTAAATAGCTTTAAGAATGTACCTGTTGGTATAATTTTTTACGTGATATTAAATATTTTTTAATATTTGTTTGCAATTTTTAACGTTTGCAATTTATTGTTTTATTTTAAAACCTGGTGATGTTATGTTGTAAGTACCTATGTATTATGAACGAAGCGTATACTATATTAAAATTATCAGCTACACTCCTCCTTAATCACATGGGCCAACTGGGACGACATTGTCAGTAGTGCGCCATCGCAGTGGTCGTTACGGTCAGTTCCTGAACGTACATTTTTGTCCTATAGCTAGTGGTTTCGGATTTCACTTTTTATGCGTTTGTTTGAGTTTATATCTTTGTAAACACACCCAAGATACAATTATAATTCCCAGACTAGGACAAAAGATTTTTAAAAAGACAGATACTTGCTTTACAATATTTTCTCACCAAGTCACTTAGCTCCAAAATGCACTCTAAAAAAGATAGATAACAAAAGGACAACTTTGAAAAATATGATATTTATTGGCTAATACATCACAGTATGACGAAATAAATTAATAAAAAATACAATAAGTAATGCTTTAAAAACTAAAACAATCTTTCCATCATGCACCGTACACATACTGAAAGAAGTCTACAGCATGTAACAAAAACCCTGTCCTATCCTTAAGAGTATTATTCGGCAAGACTGCAATAGGCCAGCCAACGGTAACTGGACGTGTCCGGAACTTTTCCACGATACGTGGAGACTACCGTTGTTTTCAATAAACAAGGTTACTTAATAATAAGAACAAAATGTACCACTAACCTGAGTGCTGGGGACGCCAAGTTCGACCTTCAAAGGTCACGCCCTAAGTGTGGTTTGTATGTGATATGAGGTGAGTAATTGTAACGTGTGATGTAAGTTACGGGTTCTAGGACGGTCACAAGGCGTCGATCTTCAGATGGCGCGGTCCCGACCAGCATCACACCCAACTCGTTTCCAGCAAGTGCGCGCTACGCGTGGTAGACAATAAGGCGATGTGTTCCGAGAAATATCACTGGATTCTTGTTAATCCGAGATTACAAAGTTCAATCAATCACTGAACACAATTAATCTGTTCATATCTCGCGAGATCCAATTCGATTTACCACAAATTCCGCGTGCCAGCTCAACCGACGACAAGGCGGCGTACGATTCAACAATATCCCGGGGTTTTTCGGCAAATGGGGAATACAGGTCAACAATTAGATAATTCGCGACCCAATTATCGGTCTCGACAGGCGAATTCAACAATATTTTACCAATTAATTAACTCAACAGGGTTCCGACGACCGGCATTTTTTCCAAACAAGCAAAGTCAATCTGTCAAGTCAGAGAGGTTATGTCAAGTCCACAGATAATTAATGTTGCCGGCCAAAAGGTGCGTTCTGTTTCACGTCGGACCGAACATACTGCATACACATATACGGAGCCATTTAATGGATTTGAGATTATTATTTTTCCCCAATGAATATACCTAATTAAATTTAAAGAAAAAATAAAATCTGATCAAAGGCAACACTGATCGCTCGACGCTCACATGTACAGTACCTACAGTTTTGTGTCAAAGAAGCCGCCTGAGCGGGTGGAGTGTTGTCAACTTATGAAAATTTGCCATATTCAGTGTTAAATTTCGAATGAATTATAAAAACAAAAAATCTTTTGATTTTAATGAATTACATTTTTAAAACATATTTTTCTAGTACGTATGTTGAACCAGGAATACGCCTTTATTGGATCGGACAGGGTTTTTGTTACACATTGTATAAATAAATAAGTTAATAATTCAAACTCCACTTACAATTTAAGCACTTAAGATTTTTGAGATCACATAATTAGGACGGATTTATCAATCTAAATAAAACTATACTTTGGAATAAAATAGTTATTAAACATTTGTCGAATCGACTATACGTCCAAAAATTCGAAATATCATCAATACCACTTATTATAATTTGTAATTAGTAACAGGATACACAAACACTAAGTTATTGAGACTAACGGGACAGTTGCTAAAAATGTTTTTTTTTTTATCGTTTGATATAGGTACCTAGCTTTTTTTCGCAGTATCTTGATAGAACTTTTCCGCAATAGGTACCTAGCTTACAAATGTGATTTAGTCTGTACAGTAATATTTTAAAAGAGTGACCACTTCCTTAAAAATTCTATTTAGATATATTTAGACTGTATGTCTGTAGAGAAGATTTCTTATCTGACACCATTAAGGTGGGTGGTTTAACCTCTCTAGCCCTAGCGGCACAAAAACGTGCCAGTAAACCAGTATTAGTTGAGCCCCGCTGGCAACAAATTTGCGTGCCAGCGGGGCTCAACTAATAGTTGACGTATATAATGGCGGTCCTTGAGAGGTTAATATGTAGTTAAGCTGGCGAATGATAAGCTTTACAATAATAATAAATAATAATTCAGCCTATTACGTTTTTACTGCTTGGATACAGGTCTCTTCTCTATGACATTACGCCCAATTCCCTCGAATTGGCCGTAATCCACCAGCGGATTGGTGGATGTCACTAATCTTAGAATTCCTGGTCCTAGGTCATGCCGGTTTCTTCACGATGTTTCCCTTCACCGATTTGAGAACAGTGGTGTTAAATTACATTAACAAAATATTTACATAAATTAAATAATATACACAACACGAATACCAAATTTTATTTTCAAATCAACAAACATTTTTTTATATATTTTGACGCTGGCATAAATCGATCAATGTCTAATAGGACGCCAGAAGATGAAGCTACCCGAAACTGTCAAATTTTCCCAATCAACCTTGAACCTAATTTCTTTAACAATAAAGTTGACAATCTATTAAAGAAATTTGACAGATTGTTGTAGGTTGATGTGCTGGCGTCCGTACATAAAAGTATATGCCTAAATAAAATAGGTCAGTCACAATTTTATCATAATTTTACATCATAGTCACAGGCAATCGTTAACGGCTGGCAGACTTCATATGTCTCATGAGTATTCATTGAGTATCTGACAAGCTAGCAAACTAGCTGCTTATAAGAAAACAAAAATCATTCTCAAACCGTTGAACAAATAGGCATACGTTTACTGATACTCTCCCTAATGACATGGACATCCGAGCCATACACACAAAACGTTTTGGGAATAGTTCCATTGTGCGTACAGCTAAGGAGTGGAATTCTCTGCCGGAGTCTGTTTTCTGATAGTTATAACCTGGGGGTCTTTAAGTCAATAGTGAATAGGTTACTTCTAGGCAAGCGTGCTCCATCTTCAACCACATCATCGCTTAACATCAGGTGAGATGATGGTCAAACGCAAGCGTATCAACAATAAAAAAGACAACTATTTGGTATTAAGATTAAAATCGCCAGCCATCTTTGGTATTAATGCTGCCAACAAAAAAGCGACATTTGTTGAGCATTTTCGTTAATTCTATTCTAAATAGACATTACATGATATTTTACTAGGAGCACAATGCCAAAATCCTTGGCTATTAAGGTGTATTCTTTGTTGAGATCCAAACCAAATAATATATTTCATAATTACATTGATTAGCTTAATTTGACATAAGATTTTTCGCCTTCA
This sequence comes from Tholera decimalis, assembly GCA_943138885.2. Classification (NCBI taxonomy): domain Eukaryota; kingdom Metazoa; phylum Arthropoda; class Insecta; order Lepidoptera; family Noctuidae; genus Tholera; species Tholera decimalis. The sequence continues at coordinate 10,306,945 of OW964558.2, forward strand.
GTGTACAGAAATAGTTAAAATAAAATAATTCGAAAATTTACTTAGATGCATTCACCATACAAGAAATCCTACTACATTTTTGACACTATCATGTACATTTTTTATAAAATCATTATAACGCAGGACCACACAACACAGTATTTTATTTTCTTTCGATTTTCACAGATTGGTAGCAGAACTGCAATCAAGAGCTCGATTTGCGTGCCAGTATATCATATCAGAACGTTTATAATATCGAAAAAATACCATTCTCAGCGATTTAAACTATTCTTGGAATCTGGAACTCTTTCGTTTTTATAGGTTGGTATCAAAGCTGCAATTTAGAACTTGATTCAAGTGCATAACTCACGTTCAAGAGGCGGCTGGTCATGCCAGAACGCTTGGAAAAACAAACTGCAAATTGTAAAAGAAACTAAAATGCAAAAAAAGAAAATATAAAACAAAAAAAAATTAAACCAGTTCCCACACACTAACATGGCCTCGTCATTGGCTTTGGATAACGCAGACATTGAGAATATAACATTTTTGTTAACGCATGAGAAATCGGATGAAGCTGTAATTTTCCTCGTTGGAAAACAACTAAAATGGCATTGTCTTAATATCAATGTCAACTTTGTAAAAAACGAAAACGTTCCAGTTCCCAAAACAAAGTCTGATAAGTGACACTCCCTTCAGCTAAACCCTGAGCGGGAGAAGTCAGTCGATAATTTGCCTATCCGCAAAAAAATAACGCTCTACCATGATCTAGACTACAGTTCTGATACCAGACTGTGACAAACGAAAGAGTTCCAGCTTCTAAAAATAGTCTGAAACGATGGAATTGTTACTTTTCGACATTTTATGTTTTCTGACATGATCTGCTGGCTCGAATACGAGTTCTCGACTCGAATTTAGTTCTAGTTTTCATTTCTCAAAGAATGAAGCCATGAAAAACGAAAGAGTTCATTTTACCAATTGACTTTTTCAGGGTAAAAACCCCAGAATGATTTCCGAAAAGTATCAGGTTCTATAGATCTCAATTGCATGTGAAAACAGCTCACATTTATTTTTGATCTGCTACGGGAAATTGACAGATCGTTTTACCAACTTTCTTATTCAGGGCAAAAAACGGACCAGAACTATGCCTGAAAAGTATCAAGAACTGTAGAACTCAGCTGCATACGAAAATAACTCACTTTTACTTTTGATCTTTTGTACAAAGATCTGCTATGTTCACTCAAATCAAATCCTGCTTACATTACCATTGCATACCTACGTTAGTATGTACAAATACGGTTTTCGTGTATGTTCACTTTTTGTTGAGGAAGTCTTTCCTCTGCTGCTGCAACTTTTGCTCCAGTAGTGTTATCTTCTCCTGGTACTTACCTGCCTCGCGAGTGAGGGCTTGAATCGCCGAGTCCTTGCGAGCCACTGCTACTTTTACCCTGGGTATAAAATAAAATATATAAAAACTTTGTGTCACAGTAATTGTAAAGTGGTACATGGGTGGACTTAATGCAACAAGGCATTCTCTACCACAACCTTTGGGTTTAAAAGACCACAATGTGGTAAGTGTACAAGTAAATAAATTGTCATAAATTATCGAAAGAATATACAAATAATATACAGTATGTTAACTAACAGACGGCGTTCCCGTTAACCCGCAAAAGTATAGCATCCATACATGCTAAAAAATATTGCCATTCGAAAACAAAATGTTTTTTTTTTTTATATTAAAATATTCACATAATTTTTAATTTATACGTACTTGAAGGACGGCAACGTCGCAATTTATTTATGAATGCGTACGCGTGTACAGAGTGTTTCTTTTACGTATCAATTTAAAAATTTTAGTGAATATTTTAATATTAAGAAAAATAAAAACATTTTGTTTTCGAATGGTAATATTTTTTTAGCATGTATGGATGCTATACTATTGCGGGTTAACGGGAACGCCCTGTGTTAGTTAACATACTGTATGTATAAGCATAATAATAAAATATTTATATATTCTTAAAATATAAACGTATAAATACGGTGCTTTATAATAATCTGTCTTATTAAGAGTACTCACAATAATTATGGCGAAGACCAAACTAAGAATGACAGGTTGTTAAATAGTGGTTTCTCATTTTACGCTTAAAAGAAAATTTTGACTCTACCTTCTTGATATCAAGGGGTAGCATGTTCCAGAGTATAATGGTAGAGATAAATGTTAATGGCGGAAATGTTCTAACGACTAACCGCACCCCTTGGACGCAAAGGCAACTAAAGGAACAGGTTGGGTTGATAGTAAAAGTCTAGCACTCCCTTGCGCCCCACCCCGGGAGGGCTCATTTGATAATTTTCCCAAAAAAGTACTTCTTAAGTCAACCCGTGAATGGCTGGTAAAGAAGCCAAGAAAATGGTGGCATTGCCACGTAGAATAGTGTCAGCAATATTGATATATATTATGGTGGTCACTCTTCCACGTCACGACTCGTGACGATCTCGTGGCTAAATAATAACTATTTAGCCACGAGTTCGCTACTATGATCACGCGACTACGATTTATAATTTGTGGTTTATTATACAGTATGTTAGCTAACAGAGGGCGTTCCCGTTAACCCGCAATAGTATAAGCACATCAATTAGATCGCCGCACACGCGGCCCGTCATTCATAAATAAATTGCGACGTTGCCGTCCTTCAAGTACGTGTGTACAGTGTTTCTTTTACGTATCAATTTAACATTTTTAGTGAATACTTTATATTAAAAAAAAAAATACATTTTGTTTTCGAATGGTAATATTTTTTAGCATGTATGGATGCTATACTATTGCGGGTTAACGGGAACGCCTTCTGTTAGTTAACATACTGTATAATTGTATGATGATAAATAAATATAGTCCTAAAAACCAATTACGGCCACGGCAGCCAATCTAATAATTGATTAACCATCTGCGCACGGGATGTTATAGTGCACAATTGTATACGCAGGTACAGATGCACTCTCTGTTCCTACTCTCACAGCCCGATAGGATAGCAATCCGACACGACTGGAGAGAAAGCAGGCGCAGGACCAACGGCTTAATGCTTTCTGAGATACGGGTATCATCACATCACCAACTTCCAAACTTATGCCTACTAGTAACAAATTTCTGACAGAAAACCCAATAGTACTTTTTGCCCGACCCAGGAATCGATCCCGAGATCTCTCGCTCAGCCGTCTCACTTGCGACACAGATTACTAAATAGTTACTTCGTAACAGATACATCACTCTCATACAAAAGCGAAAATACCTACGCTATAATAGCCTACAAAATCATAATAATACTAGCTGTTTGCAGCGAGAAGAACTGTACCATAAGTATGCACACAGATAGTTGAGATCGTTTTGCCCACGACCCACGTGCGAGTGCGTTTTCGAGCGAATGCCCTAGGGTTGTACCTATGATGATATTGGTAATAAAACAAATATAGAAAAACAACTATATTTTATTTGTTGATCAAATATGTTTCAGTTTAATAAAATGATAGATGCATTTTTACCTTCCCTGAATTCCCGATTATTAAATTTTAGTGTCTAAAATATCCGAAACCACATAAATAATTTTAATTTTAATAAAATTCCGCGCAAATAAATAATCAAAAAGGAAACAGGAGCAAAGCGGAGGAAAATCAATTGTTTTTAGGTCGATCCATTATGACGTCAAAATTATTTAAAAAGGCTCAGGCAGGCGTGCGGTAGCCCACTGTCGGATGTACCGACGGCGATACGCGAAGCGGTAGGCATATAACGCGTGGCCTTGAGCGAGTGACGGACGCCTGGTTGCGAGCACTAGGCCACAGAGGCAGTGGCTAATTACAATGGTAGAAGTAGAGTATACTGACTTGGCATAGAGCTGGTGCATCTGTTCTTCGTGCGTCTTTTTCATATCCTCGATCTCCTTTCTCAGAGCGTCCACCTTGCCCTTCCAAGTGTCCTCGCAGCTCGCTCTCACTTCTTCAGCGCGAGACTCGAGCTGGGTGTTTTTCTACAAACAGAATCAGAAAAAGTCAAAAATTTTTAAAACATTTCATTAAACCACTGTTACATACAAGTCTATACAACTAGGACTTCATCCGCATGGATTTCGTTATACTTTTTAGCCTATAAAGCACTCACAAAGCATGCTCCTTACTACCAATAAAAAAGAAATCAAAATTGGATCATTCGTTTCAGAGATTACCCCCTAAATACAAACTTACAACGAAATTTTACCTATTTACAATATAAGTAGGTAGGTTAAAAATATAAATTAAAGTATTGAAGCGTGTTTTCTCAAGTTTTTATAGTTATTTATAGGATACTAAAACACAAAAACAATTTTATATTAATTTCCATTTTCATTGTTACAAATACACTGACACACATTATTAATAAAAAAAAAACAAAAACAAAACATTATTAGTATAGGTAGTTATTAATTGTAGTTATTTACGTAATTTGTAATAAACTGTAAAGTGGTTGCATAATAGATAGTTTTGTCATGCATATTGTTCCGTGCAGGAATCGATCCTGTGAAACGCAGCGTAGCAGACAATTGTTCAACCACTGCGCCAGCCGTGCCGTAAAAAAATTGTTATTGCAGTTAAGCGTCAATAGTCTAATGGCTAAGGTGTCGGACTTGTGATCGAGAGGTCACGGGTTCGAACCCCACCCATTACACTATTGCCGTGAACCCACTCCAGACACAAGCTTATTTTTCATCCCCCCATCTCGGAAAGAGTACTTTTGCTCTTCGATATCTGAGTGCAAAAGCCGTTTTTATCCGCTAGAGGATAAAGTAAATTGAATTTAGAACATCGTGTGTAGGGCGTCCAATCCCGCAGCCTGAATTCAATCTCGGTATTTGCGCGACTACGAATTTTCAATCCCGCGGGATCTCGGTATTTGCGGGATCCCGCATATTGAAAATATTGACATTCATATAAGGCAAATAAAACAATGAATTAATCAACTAACTCCACGTTTATTTAAGTATTACTATTAGTATGAGATAAATGAAATTACAACGTTTATTTATCACAATAAACAATGAATTAACTCTACATTTATTCCAGTATTACTACTAGTATGAGATCAATCAAATTAGACCGTTTATTTATCACAAAAAAAACAATGAATTAATCAACTAACTGCACATTTATTTACGTATTAGTATGAGATCAATCAAATTACACCGTTTTTTCTTCACAAAAAACAGTAACAAATACTGAATAAAAAACTTTACTGATATTTTAGGCAACATACTTAGGCTACCACTGACATTGACCACTGACTGAAATTCGGCTATATTAGACTACATAAGCTGTGAAAAACGGGTGACATCAGCCCCCGCGTTGTTTGCAACACTGCCGGCCGCCAGTCACCGAGCGATCGCGCTCGCGAGAGGCCGTATGCATGCTTTTTTTCAGTCCCGCAAATCCCGCGGATCCCGCGCCCGTAATCCCGCATCACGCGGGATTGGAAAATGACGCGGGATCCCGCAATACCGAGATCTCGGTATTCCGAGATTGGACGCCCTAATCGTGTGTACTAAGTTTGTGAATTCAAAACATCATTAAACCTATTTACTTCTACCTCCATGGGGCCGAATTTATCATACCTACAACTTTTTTTAATTTGTTAAAAACTCAGACTCTGGAACCTTCTTGGTGTACTTACTTTTTTTAAATTTGCTTTGCACTCCATTTTTTTTTTGCATTTAGTCATGTCCTCGCTGAGGTGGGATGAAAAGTTACGTGTTGCACGCGAGTGCAAAGATTTTTCACCTCGTGCTCTTTTGATTCCCTCGCTAACGCTCAGGATTCTACATTCTCGCTTGCTCGGTCATCAAAATTGAGCACGCGGTTAAAAAGCAACTTTGCAATCTTGTATAACAAATAACTATAGTTTAGCGTGAGGGGTGACAAGATTGTTAGTAATGTCAATTCTAACCACATTGCTAGTTCTCTTTAAAAGAAAGAATACAAAAGAAAGAAAGAAGTTAGACAAAATGTAAGTACAAAGCTTGCTTACCTCAGTAAGAACCCTGTTTCGAGTCTCCAGCTGAGATATAGTCATTTCTAATTCTGCACCTGAAATTGACAAAATGATCATTAAGGAAATAGATAGAAGCTTTGCCCAGCAGTAAGTCAGTATAGGCTATTCTTCTCCTTAACGAGTCTATGGCAAAAATATTTTATATTAATTTGGCCCAAAAATCAGCTAGGTGAACTCCGCTCTCTAATGCAGACATGAGATAGTGATACCTAATGTGAATAGTTTTATTGTTTATCAAAATATGTATGTAAGTATATAGCATTATTTATGTATAAATGCGAAAAGTTGTAATTGCTAATTATGTTTAGCAAACCTGTTTTAGTCTAATCGAATAAAGAAGAAATTATGACTCGCCAGCACACAGATAAGCCCAAATTGGCTTTCGATTATGGCAAAACATTCTGTAATATATTGTGTGAAATGTATTGGATAAAATAATAAATAAGTATATTTTTTTCTATGAACCTTAAAAGCCTAAAAATAAACGACTTGTGACATGCGGAGCAAGATAGAAGAGAGAGTATTTAACCTAGAGAACGTATAGGCTGATTTCTTTGAAGAACAAAACTCACCAATACGGCTTGGGAGGCGAAGAAAAAATGCGCTACTGCAATTGGTCAGTTCAAGGTCAAGCTTCATAGATATGCCGAGTTAGGGATTGCTCTACTTGATTGAGGGAAGTTATCGATAAAATGAAGTTTAACGTTATAAAAAATACTCAATAAAATCACATTGCAAACGCTATACCTATCAAATACGAAAAGTTGTAAGTACAGATACAAACGTTTTTACATAGAAAATAGTTAATTGTATTTAGTACTCCTAATTTTCCTTCTCACTGTATTGTAAATTAAGTAACTAATTACGACTCGCCAGCACACAGATAAGCCCTAAGAGGCTTTCGTGTATGGCAAAACATTTTTTAAATTTATTGTGTAATGTGTATTAGATAAAATAAATAAATAAATAAATACATAATAATATTTACTCATTATCGGTCTCAATTACAAAAAAATTGGCCAAGTGCGAGTCGGACTCGCCCATGAAGGGTTCCATAGTAACTATAATAAATATAATATACTTAATACATATCATAGAAAAAAAAAAACCTTACAAATTTCTTAAAACTAGCTTATTTACAATTTTTACAACTACGCTAAATAAAGTTTACATTCAGTTCTATAACATATGTTTTTTTTAGATTTTTCACTTCATTATTATAGAAGTTAGAGGGGGGACACACATTTTACCACTTTGGAAGCGTATATCTTTGAAACAAGTAACTTTATGAAAAAGTCATTTTAGAAAACTTAATGTCATTTTTAAAGACCTGTCTATAGATACCACACCCGTATAGGTTTCATGAAAAAAAACATTTTCAGTTTCAGTTCCATGTATGGGGAGCCCCCTTTATTTTAAATATTCTTTTAAATTTTCTCTTAAAATCGGAAAGCGGTTCACAGAATACATATACCTACTAAGTTTGACATGCATAGTCCTAATAGTTTCGGAATAAAATGGCTGTGACATACGGACGGACGGACAGACAGACAGACGGACAGACATGTCGAAACTATAAGGGTTCCGTTTTTTGCCATTCGGCTACGGAACCCTAAAAAGAAAAACAAGTATGCTGTTATTATTGATTTTTAAAATAAATTAATTTGGTAAATGTTTTTCGAATTAAAGTTTTAGGGTGCTGATTGTTTTTGGTAAGAAATGATAACCGAGCGTCTATATATTTCTGAATTATGCATCTTGCTAAATAAACATATTTTCATTAAAATCAGTTGTGTGAACAACTGTAGCTTCAGCAGGCACTCGGTAATAATTATTTTTTTGGTGGTGAGTCATTAGATGATTTATCTAATGACTCCTCTCTCCTACATACACTTAACCCGTGGACTCGACATCGAAACAAATAACCTGTTTTTTTTTTCGTGGGTGGGAAAATCAATCAAATGATTGGTAGTTTCTATTTCATATTTTTTTTATTACGGTGGATCCGTACAATAACTTGTTTTAGTGTCTTTTTGAAATTGTAAGGCGTTTTGATTTGTAACACCAATCAACGCTCCAATACAAGTTAGGCATTTTATTTGCTTTATCAGAGCATGGACAATGTAGCCGGCCTACGGCCGGGGTTTGTTAAAAAATCTGCCTCAGAAAGCTATTGTCTATCTAACCAAAGTATTTAATGGTTGTTTGCGCATTGCGTACTTCCCGAATGCATTAAAGCACGCCAAAATTATAGCTATTAAAAAACCGGGAAAGATCAATCAATCCTATCAAGCTATCGCCCAATAAGCTTACTGCCAAGTATAGGTAAACTACTAGAAGCCGTGATACTATCCCGCCTCTCTAAAAGTACAGCTCACATCTTGATTCCCGAGCAGTTTGGATTCCGCAGCTCACATTCAACCACACAACAGTTGGCCAGAGTCGCTGAACATATAACCCACGGATTAAACCGCGGTCTTTCCACTGGAATGATTTTACTGGACATTGAAAAAGCTTTCGATTCTGTCTGGCACGATGGCTTATTACATAAATTAATCAAAAACAAAGTACCTCTATGCCTAGTCAAACTCATTCAAAATTATCTACGTGATCGATCTTTCTCTGTCTATGTTGGTAATGATAATTCGGCCTCCAAAACCATCCCAGCCGGTGTGCCCCAGGGCTCGCTCGTGGGTCCGTACATTTTCATACTTTACATAAATGATATACCTAAACAAGCTCACACGCAACTTGCAATTTACGCTGACGATACTGCTACGTTCACCACAGATAAAGACGTTGAAGTAGTGATTGGACGATTACAATACTCGCTCGATCTACTCAGCGAATATTTTAAAACTTGGAAACTAAAACTAAATTCAGCAAAAACCGAGGGCATTCTATTTACTAGAAAACGCACACTACCTACCAGGCTTATCAAAATAGACGAATTTGAGATCACGTGGCGTGTATCGGTAAAATATTTAGGACTTATACTAGACAAAACACTCAATTGGAACAAAAATAATGAATCAATCATTAAAAAGGGTGTTAAAGCCCTTAATTTATTGAAACCTATCCTAAATCGCAAATCTGTTCTTAGTCCTTCAATTAAATTACGAATTTATTCCACTTTGGTTAGACCTTGCCTGACGTATGCTGCACCTGTTTGGTCTAGTTTATCAGAAACCAAATATAATAAACTACAAACTATCCAAAACAAAGCTATTAAATTATTCTATAACACACCATTCCGCACTAACCTTAAAACATTACACTACCGAATTAAATTTCCATTTATAAAAGATTACATATTAAAAATTTCACGTAAATTTTATTTGCATAAAAATCCTTCACATAGTAACAGTCTAATATCTGCAATTGGTAAAAGTAGACTTAGCTCATTATCTTACGCCCGCACGTACAATCGATATCGACTGCCCCATCACTATTTCCTCGGTGACGTATCATGACGATAGCTCGCTTACCAGCCGACGCCACTTGTTTGGCTGTTTACCAGTATTTTTATGTACTAACTACCCACTTATGCTACGATATCATTATTTATAATCTTAGTTGATTATTACAAACAAAATAACGATTTACATTAGTAAAGCTTATATTTTGTTACCCAAACAGCATATTATGTGGGTCCATACAAAGACTTGCACATACAATGTTAATCATGTAGGTATACTATAAATCATCTTAATAATCTGTTAAGAATACTATATATAATAAAAGCATGTTTAAATGTGTATAGAGGCGACGTATAGCCTATTCAACATTGTAAATCAGGACTCGTATACAATTAGAATAAGTTCAATTGTAAACTATCTTGTAAAACTTATTTTTAAATAAAGAATTTGAACAACAAACAACAACAAACAATGTAGCCGGCCACATATTATTTTTATATATATATTTTTTTATATTTATTTTATATTCCATAATAAATATATTTTCATTAAAATTAGTTGTGTCAACAACTGTAGCTTCAGCAGGCACTCGGTAATAATTATTTTTTTGGTGGTGAGTCATTAGATGATTTATCTAATGACTCCTCTCTCCTACATACACTTAACCCGTGGACTCGACATCGAAACAAAGTAACCTGTTTTTTTTTCCTGGGTGGGAAAATCATCGAATGACTTCTCCCGCTTTGGGTAAAGTGGAAGGGTGTGTCAGACTTCTACTGACTAAAAACCCACCCTGCTCCTTCAGCTGCCCTTAAGTCTCGGAACTTAAGGGCAGCTGAAGGAGCAGGGTGGGTTTCTTTCCGCGGTATCTCATTAGAACATTACCGAAACCCCGGAACCACAGTAACTTACGAGGGCGATATTGTAATGCAAAGGTCCAAGTTAATTAATATGAGACTCCGTCATACTATTTGAAGCCTAGAAAGGTTTGATATAGGTATCTTATATTATTTTGACTTTTCTCAACATTATATCAATAAAAACCAAACTAGAAACCAATATTCCCTAGTAACCTTATCCATCCACTTTTCTTTTTAATCTGGAATCTTGGGAAATCTAAAATGAAAACATGCATGTCACTCAGAAGAAAAAATATCAGAACTTTCTCCTTTTTTAAAGTCGGTTAATGTAGATAGGTATTTTATGACAACTATCTGAATTGAATTTTTAAAAAATAAGTTTAATTTTATAATTATCGATATCGTATTCAGCCGTTATCGGTAACAGCACAGATTTTTACGATAAAAATACAAAAGGAAAGACAGGGATAAAATAATTAGAATTTGTTCATGTAAAAAAGAGATATTTCCAAAAGACATCAACGCGCGACACAATTTTGTCCTTGACCACCCAAACCACCACTTTAAATAGACCTCTGCGGTAGCTTATAATCTGATTAAGTAAATGATAAATAGTTTCATATTATTTCATTACTGATGAATAGTTATGTCATCCATTTGGTATCTAAATGTCTGGGAATGTTTTCCACACTACTTCAACGCGCATGAAAGCATTATTATGCGTTATAAATTTGATAAAAAAAAAAAAATGTGATTGTTTAGCATGCACACAGGCCTAATACTTGGTCACAACTAAAATGCTTCGTGTATCGTAGCCAATATATAAGAGCAAAAACTCTCATAGTTTTCGTGCGTTGGGGCAACGTAATTATGCGCGATCAAGTGGTTTTCTAATCTTTGGTGAAACCCCATTTGAGTATATTACCTTTGCTACAGCCGATTGGCTACAGTGTTCACAGGTTATTAAAAATAATCATTATTATTAAGCGGTTGTAGGTCGTGGGTTTGAACCCAATCAGGCACATTACTTTTTGCAAGTTATATTATCTCCACTATTCTCAAAACGGTGAAAGGAAACCGGCACACCATAAATCCGAAGACATGCGACATCCACCGACCCTCATTTTAGGCCCGCGTTGTGGTTTACGGCTCAATCGTTTTCATAAAGAGGAAGCCTATGTCCCAGCAATGGGAATGATATAGGCTGATTATGTTAAGATATACTTATATATATAATTATTTAGCTAGCTGACCCGCCACGACTTCGTTCGCGTGGTATCCTACCCCTACCCAACCGACACCACTACCCCTATCCTACCCCTACCCTACACTACCCCTATCCTACCCCTACCCTACCCCTACACTACACTAACCCTACCCCTACCCTACACCAACCCTACCCCTACCCTGCTCTCCATTTTATTTAGAAAACGTTTGTATAGGAAATAGAACAGGGCTGTTTTGACGGTTTTCCCGGCAATATTTTTTTTAATTTTTCTCAACTTTTAAACCTTCCCTAGACCTCCACGAACATTTCAAAACCAAGATAAGATAAATCCGTTCTGCCGTTCTCGAGTTTTAGCGAGACTAACGAACAGCAACTCATTTTTATTTATATAGATTTTTTAATTTGGGGTTTTGTCCAATAAGGATATGTCAACCCCATCCTACCTTGTAACAAAATTAATCCGCTAAATAATATAATAAAATGCAACACTAAAATACTAGGCTCCTTACTGCTGAACGACTAAAACTAAACTACATAGTCCTTTTTGCTTCCTTCGATTTTGGGTTTACCAAAATGCTTTGAACTAGTCCTACATCTAGTATGTTCAACTTAAAGTCGTTCAGCAGATGCTAAAGATAAGATGTTACGATATTTATTTTTCAAAGCTTTTTGTTATATGTACCTAAATGCTCATATCGTATATGTTTGAAAAGCAAAATTATGCAGTTGCACTGAACTCTCAATCTTATATACATTAACCTCTCAAGGACCGCCATATTTACGTCAACCATGCGTCAAGCACCGCGAGCGGGCTCTTATCGTATGCCAGCGGGGCTCAACTAATACTGGTTTACTGGCACGTTTTTGTGCCGCTTAGTGGATTTGTATTTTGTTCATTTCATTCTTCACATTAAAATCTCATTTATGTGCCCATCTGCAAACATGCCTGAAGCACTACAGCAATGCAGAACCAAACAGAGCCCTAAAAATACTATTATATTAGACTCGAAGTGAATTTTTTTAAAGGCTCGCTTTGTAAAACAGGCCTTGTAAACCGCTCATGTCAAAACTTTGACATACGCTTTAATAGCGTATTAAATTTTATAATAATAACTTGTGCATTCTGATATCTCCATACTCCATAGTCTATCATAGCCTATGTCTGTTGCAATAGCCCGTCACGGTTGAAATTAATCAGGTGAACTTTAATGTAAAGGGTAAAACAACATACATTTATCCTCAGTCTGCCGTATCCTGGCCTGCGCGTCCTGGTATCTCCTCAGCGTGGCTTGTTCGGTCTCTGCTAACTCCTTCAACTCAGCCTCGTATTGCTCCTTATTCCTCCTACAAACAAGATACAAGTTATAATGCATGATATAAACTCATTAGGACAAGAAATCAACTAGTTTCTTAAAAAAATCAAAACAATATACTGTATGATGTAGGGCTCTGATTCTAAGACTTAATAGAAAAAAAATTGGGCAAGTGCGAGTCAGACTCGCCCATGAAGGGTTCCGTAGTAACTATAATCTAAATATATATAACTCAAAGGTGACTGACTGACTGACTGACTGACTGACTGACATAGTGATCTATCAACGCACAGCCCAAACCACTGGACGGATCGGGCTGAAATTTGGCATGCAGGTAGATGTTATGACGTAGGCATCCGCTAAGAAAGGATTTTGCGAAATTCCCACGGGATCGGGATTTACACGGGAAAACTTCCCACGCGGGCGAAGCCGCTGGCACAAGCTTTTAATATAATATAATATGTATATTTATTTGACGAATAAAAAAAAACCTTGAAAATTTCTTAAAACTAGCTTATTTACATTTTTAAAACTACGCTAAATAACTTTGTTTTTCAGTGTTTGTATGAATTACAAAGTTATATTTGCGGTTTTATAAAATATACTGTATCTCAAAAACTGCTGACTCGATCTCGTTCAAACCAATTTTGGTTGAAAGTTTACATTCAGTTCTATAACATATGTTTTTTTTAGATTTTTCACTTCATTATTATAGAAGTTAGAGGGGGGACACACATTTTACCACTTTGGAAGCGTATATCTTTGAAACAATTAACTTTATGAAAAAGTAGTTTTAGAAACCCTTATATCATTTTTAAAGACCTGTCTATAGATACCACACACGCATAGGTTTCATGAAAAAAAATATTTTCAGTTCTAGTTCCATGTATGGGGACCCCCTTTATTTTAAATATTTTTTAATTTTTTTCTTATAATCGGAAAGCGGTTCACAGAATACATCTACCTACTAAGTTTCACATGTATAGTCTTAATAGTTTCGGAATAAAATGGCTCTGACATACGGACGGACAGACAGACAGACAGACGGACAGACATATCGAAACTATAAGGGTTCCGTTTTTTGCCATTAGGCTATGGAACCCTAAAAATATTATATTCATTTTAATAAACATGTTCATATTTAAAAATGAGGTAAAATAAATTTTGAGTATAGAAAAAAAACAGCTATTACCTTAATAGCTGTTTTTTTAACTATACTCAAAATAAAAAAAACAGCTATTACCTTAATAGCTGTTTTTTTTCTATACTCAAAATATATTTTACCTCAATTATGAAATAAGTTTAACAGCAAATATAAATTAAACAAAAACTTTTTCTTTGAATGTTTTAGTATGGAGAAATTGAACCACGACAGCTTTGAGTGGTTTTTAAAATTCCTCATTGTCACGGATTTGGCCACCCAATGTCCCTTTTAAAAAGTGGTCAAATAACATATTATGGCACGGTTAGTGCCCATAGACACCAATATGTTATTGCCAGTCAATTGTTCTATAAAATCTATAGTTATAAGTATGACTTAATATTAAATATGTATGGTTGGAAGCATAAACGATAATCTTGCACGGTATCTTAAATAAAGACTCATTTATTCATATTTAAATCAAAAAGGTTTTGACTAAGATACCGTTTATTAGGGTTTTAACTTAAGATTCAACGCAAACCTATTGTCGAAACCGAACCCACAGTGAACATATTTTGAGTTATTTAAACGTTATTTTCCCATATAGTCATTCTGATTAAACATAAGTACGTTGTTTTTTCTACGGAACAGATACCAAAGTGACCTTTTGCTACATAAACATAAAGCCTAAAATTTGCATGAATTAATGAACATAAGGCCAATTTTAGGCAGACTATTATTAATAAAATAGGGCAAAACTGTGAAATAATGGGTTGGAACATTTTGGCACAACTGGGTCCAAAATGTTCCAACATTATACAACACATGATAAAATAAGTAAAAAATCAACATTACAACATACCTCAGTGCGTCTTGAAGCTCCCTCCTTCCCTCTTGCGCCTCCTGCTCCATGCTCTCGATGGCCCTCTCTATCTCCTTGTCCCTTTCTTGTTTGTGCTGTGCGGATATCTCTGCAGTCTTGCGCTTTATCGCTAGTTGCTGTTCTGCTTCCAACTTCTTTTTGTATTCTTCTAACTGCTGTGCCATTTCTACTTCTTTTTGTTTTATATGTTCCTGCAAAATTTAAACCAAAAATTAAAATATTTAAAAAATTACTGCCGCGTGTCTGATATAATCTTATACATCTATAACCAAAAACTTAGTAGGTACCCCTTTTGACGAAATCAGGATTGGCGCTGATAATCGAAATAGAGGCACTGTTTAGTTCGATTACAGTTGCTAGATTCTTCTACAAGCACATAATATCGCCAAATAAAATTGTGCTAACATTTTTAGAACGACTAAATTATCATTATTATTTACTAATATTTCCCCATCCTTTTGCTAAATTAAAAATTCGTTGCATAAACAGCCTCTGATTAAAACAACTGACGGACGGACGGACATGGGGAAACTATGTTGGTTCCTGTTTTATAGCGGAACCCTTAAAACAGATTAAGGCCACCATCCCACTAGCGTTTCACGAGCTTTTCCAAGTTGCGCAACGGTATAGTCGCGGCAACGCTATTACCTACTGTTGCGCTTTTTGGCAATAGGTAAACTTGAAGTGAACTCTAGTAAAAAAAAATTGGCCAAGGGCGAGTCAGACTCGCCTATGAAGGGTTCCGTAGTAACTACGCCAAATAACTTTGTTTTTCATAGTATTTGTATGAATTACAAAGTTATATTTGCGGTTTTAAAAAATATGCTATATCTCAAAAACTGCTAAGTCGATCTCGTTTAAACCCATTTTTGTTGAAAGTTTACAATAAGATCTACAGCATATATATTTTTTTATATTTTTCTCTCCATTATTATAGAAGTTAGAGGGGGGGGAGACACATTTTACCACTCTTTTTTTATCTTTTAACGATTGACTCTATGAAAAAGTAGTTTTAGAAACCTCAATGTCATTTTTAAAGATCTTTCAACAGATACCACCACAGACGCATAGGTTTAATGAAAAAAAAAATATTTTCAGTTTCAGTTCCATGTATGAGGAGCCCCGCTTAATTTTAGATATTTTTTATTAAAATCGGAAAGCGGGTCACAGAATACATCTACCTACCAAGTTTCATGTGTATAGTCCTAATAGTTTCGGAATAAAATGGCTGTGACATTCGGATGGACGGACAGACAGACATGACGAAACTATAAGGGTTCCGTTTTTTTCCATTCGGCTACGGAACCCTAAAAACCAAGGATTCTATATCTAAATAATGTGTGATATGTGTATCCACTATGTAGCACTTCTTGTAAAGTTTTACAGAATACAAATAAACTATAGTAAACATAAATGCATAGCTTTTTAAAATTGACATCAACTCCAGATCTCCTTGACAAAATCAAAATCGATGTACCTCGCCTCCTACACTTGCGATCCAAGCGTACCTCCATAACGTTTGGCACAACCCCATGTTGCACAAACCTAGGCATGCTTTAAATTTAATCTAATTATGTAACTTCAAATCATATTGTCATTGTTCAACTCTCTCTTTTCGACATTTAATTCAATTTAATTTTATATTGTTATTTTTTATATTTATTATTGTATTTGACATCATTACTTTTGACATTATTATTTAGTTTTTTCCCTAAGAATGTTGTGCATACCTATAAGTGATATAATATTTGCACTGAATCTAAAATGTTTGTACATCTTTATCTATTTGCTTGTAAATATATCGTTGGTGTGCCTTGCATAAATAAATAAATAGTACACAAAACTATGCGTCTTAATTAATGCAACTAAAGGATGGACGGAAATATTCGCTTTCTTGTAATCGATTGGACCATAAAGGATTTTCCCAATTTTGACGATGGGAGTTTCTTCTTCCTTTACGTAATATTCCTCGAAATAGCAAAGCCAACAGTTACTACTAGCTACTCCAACTAAACTAAATATGCTTGTGTCTGGAGTGGCTTCACGACAATAATGTATTCGGCGGAGTTCAAAGCTCTCTCGATCACAAGTCCCACACCTTTAGGTTTTTTAGTTTGCAAAGCGTCGTCACTGCGCAGACGTTAAAGAAAAGGCAACGCTCGTAAAACGCCAGTATTTTCCGTGGAAAAAACATCAAATGACTCATCCCTTTAAGAGTGCTACTTCAGTTACCATTGTGATCCGGGGCCGAGGTATCTCTAAAAATTAGATATTAAAAGCCACAATGTGTTACAGCTTATTTATAAATTCAAAAAAAGAATAGTTCACCTCCATTTTCTCCCTTTCCTTCACCATCTCTTGTTCCATTTGCATGCGTTTCTCTTTCATCTCTTTTTCTTGATCTTCTCTCCATTTTGCTGTAAAACATTAATGCACAGATGTTAGATATATCAAGCAAGACAACTAGCTTAAGGAGTACATCCATTCATTACGTGAGTTGGGGGGGTTTCAGGATTATACAACGTTACACAGAAAAAAGAAAGTTTGAAGCTTTGAAAGTAAGTTTTGAAGCGTCAATAGCCTAATGGCTACGGTGTCGGATTTGTGATCGAGAGGTCATGGGTTCGATCCCACCCATTACACTACTGCCGTGAACTCACTCCAGACAAGCATATTTAGCTTAGTTGGGGGGGTTAATAAGATATTTGTAATGTGAATTCTACCCACATTTTTAGTTCTCTTTAAAAACTATAAAAAAATAGATAGGTATTATATTTACATTATGGTATATTAATTTTCGCTTCTCTTTTTTTTTATTTCCTATACCTACTACTACTCTAACTTTTTTATTTGTCGGGCAAAAGCTAGTATATCATAAAAAAGGAAAATAATTATATAATTTGACTGTATAGTTCGTTTTCTACAAGAAGTACACCAAAAAAGTTATAGTTCTTTGAAGTTGACCACTTAATACTTCTAATTTTAACGATAACATGAAATAAACTATAAAATTATTGAATAATGACTATTGAATTCGTTTTCAACAGCCAAGGTAGTCGTTAGTAACACAGAAATCGGAGTCCGGTAACGAAGCAATAAACGACACAAAACTCAAAAAACACATAAGACACTTCGTCGCTCGTCATAAAACGCGGGAAAATAAAACTTCGACAATTATCAGTGACAACTACAAGATTAAGTATTACCAGCACTAAATAACTATTCTAAACTGTATCGATAATTTAATATCTTATAATAGTTTAATTAGTTTAAATTATTATAAGATATTAAAAAAAAACTTTTTACCAAACACTTAAACCGACTCCCAAAAAACACTGCAAAGTGAAAAATAACTTTAATTTCGGTAGTCGGTGTCTTTAGTTTTGTATTTTCGTTTTTGGCACCGACTTCCGAAATTAAAGTTATTTTTCACTTTGCAGTGCTTTTTGGGAATCGGTTTAATTTTTTGGTAAAAAGTTTTTATTTCACTCTTTTTAGTTGGTCTATTTTTAATTTACCTAGTTACAAGAGCCTAAATGTCAACTACTTATAACCTTTTACAAAATATTGATTTTCCCAATGCTGGGCCGTTAATTTTTAAGGAGTTCTCCTGGTACTTCACCATCAGCTCTACATCACCATATGCATTGTGACGAGCATAAAGTGCTCAACATCCATATTCAAGTAATCGAATCGCAATCCACTCAATACTTATTATTGAGTAGTTTCGGCGGCCATCTGTGGTCTTCATCATCAGTTCCACTTCCTCAAATGGTACTTTTTGAGAGCAACTGCACAAGTTACTATAATAAATACCCAAAACGTCATAGGTGTGCCTATAATATTTGAAGAGTTCCCTCGATTTCTCCAGGATCTCATCATCAGATCCTGACGTTTATGAAAATGGGACCAATTTTGGGACCCTTTCATTCAAAAAAAGAATTTTCCAAATCGGTTCAGCCGTCTTCGAGTAATCGATGATCATACATAAAAAAAGAAAAGAAAAAAAAAAAATATATATATATATATACGCCTCGAACTGATAACCTAATCTTTTTGTCGTCGGTTGAAAATATAACTAAACATTATTATAAGAATTACGAGTTATGACTTTAGTAACTAATAAACTCACTTACGTAGGTTCAAAATGATATTAATGTAATCGATTTGCAAGTGCAATTTCGTATCGATATTATTTTATCTTGGTATTGGCTACATTTCTAATTGAAATTGTAGATAGAAAACGTGTTGATAAATTGAATAACTATTTAAAATTACTTTTAAACGGTGTACTTCTACAGATTTTATTTATACTTTATAATTCTTACAGTTTTATATAGTGAATTATCATAAATTTAGAAAGTCTATCGGAAGCTACATGATTCGAGCCGAAACTTGGCATTCACCTTTAGTTCGTAAAAATTTAAATGTAAGTATATTGATGTACGGCAGGGGACAATGATTCCTGTAACACAGGTTCGCCTAGCTGAGGAGTCAGGGGCATTTGAAAGTTTGTAATATGTTATGTCAATAACTTCAACCAGATAATAATAATTATTATTATTATCTTTATTTCAGACCCAATCACCCAAGGGTCCATAGAAATCATTACATACAATGTTAGTAGGTTGTCAGTTAGTAAATAAGCTAGCAACCTAGAGTTATAAACGAAATTAGACATTCAATGAAACAGTCTTGCACGCTTTTTATTCTTTGAATTAAATATGTAATTAAATATATTCTTCGCTTTTAGTGCAGTTGTGTTTCAGTTTGTTCTAAAGTCGTTTCAATTTTTTTTTAAGTCTTTATATGAGTGTCCTAATTAGCCCGCTGAAAAAATTGTGCCGTATATATTGTATGTCGTCACTATTCCCTCATATAAGGAGTGACTCAATTGACGTACAGAGTATTATTACGTTCAATTAATAAAATCCAGTCAGATGACACGTCCTTGGCTTGGCAAAAATTCGAATGCCAAATATACAGGGTTAATTGTAAAACACCAAAAACCTCTCAGGACTATGTTACTAACATCATAATCAACAACTTTTGTTCTATGACTTTTAAAAATTCGTCATATTTTAGTTCACCAGATTTTCATATAAAAATAAAAATATTTAAATTGAACGCCCTAAACGCATGTAGCGTCTATGCAAAGCAAAAGAAAGCGATAGTATAAATTGCTTTCTTTTGCTTCGCATAGAGTTCGTAACATTTAGGGCGTTCATTTTAAATATTTTTAATTTTGTATGAAAATCTGGTGTACTAAAATATGACTAATTCTTAAAATTCATAGAACAAAAGTTGTTGATTATGATGTTAGTAACATAGTCCTGAGAGGTTTTCAGTGTTTTACATTTAACCCTGTATATTAATAATGACTGATTAGCCATCTGCGTAGGAGATATTCTAGTGCACAAATATTTACGCAAGTACAGGTGCAGCCTCTGTTCTTTTACTTTCATTGCCCTATAGGACGGTAATCCGACGCGATCGGAGAGAGATCGGAAATAGGACCAACGGCTTAACTTGCTTTACAAAGCCCGGGGGTATCTCACCAACAACTTCCAAACTCCGGGCTACTATTGAGAAAATTGTAATAGAAAAACCAAACCCAATAGCATTTTTTTGCCCGACTCGGACATCGAACCCGGGACCTCGTGCTTCGCAGTTGCACTTGCGACCACTAGGCCACCGAGGCAGTACCGAAAGTAGTTATAGGGAGAGCAACATACAGTGTTACCAAACTGATAAGGCGCGTCGTGAATCTTCTTTTGCACAGAAAATAAAGTATGGCCCCGAAGATTAACGAAAGAATGTTTAACTTACAATCAACCTTAGATCACTACTGTAGGGTTCATAATACACTGCAGCTGTTCGTTTCGTCTCACTCACGTGTCACGCGTCACGCGCTAACATGGCGGCAGCTGTCGACCAATGGAGGAGGGCGGAGCGTGCCGATTGGTCAATAGCATTTCCCGCGCTTTGAAAATTCGTTGTCTGCGCAGGTACATCGGTAAGCCATATCAGTTGGGTACTAGACATGTGCAAAACAGTGCACCATGAAGTGATATGATATGTCATTACATTTCGTGCCGAGTAATATTACATTACACCATCACTTCAAACATCACGCGTGATGATATGATGTAGCGCCATGCGATAGCACACCATCGCGCGTTCTAATGTAATGCAATGTTCTAGTGTAAAGCCGGCTCTACACGTTGGCCAACACAGTGGCGAATGTAGTGGCCAGCATATTGGCCAAGAGTTCGTGATAGCGTCCACACGTTGGAAGGTCGTTCAGTTTGCTACGGTTCAGGCCAATGTGGGGACGTATTTATTAAAATGGATATTAAGGCGCTAACTACTGCTTCTTGGGTTCCACAAACAATTTACGGCTTGGTAGAGCTCTATAAACCGAAAAGTTTCTTCGTTATTAGTCATTACTGACATTTTGTTTACACTAGTTGTAACCGACGCGTGACTAAACTTTTTAACAAAAAATAAAACCAACTTCCATATCAAAACACTACAACGCCAAAAATAACTTTAATTTCGATAGTCGGTGTTATTCGTTTTGTATTTTCTTTTTTTGACACAGCCTTCCGAAATTATAGTTATTTTTGCCTTTGTAGTATTTTAATATGGAAGTCGGTTTTATTTTTTGTTAAAAAGTTTTTTTCACGCTATTTAGTGGGTCGGTTTGTAATTTATCTAGTTACAAAAGCCAAAATGTCAACTACTTATCACCTTTTACAAAATATTGCTTTTCCCGATGCAGAGCTGTTAATTTTTGAGGAGTTCTCCTGGTACTTCACCATCAGCTCTATATCACCATATGCATTATGACGAACATAAAGTGCTTAACATCCATATTCAAGTAATCGAATCGCAATCCATGAAATACTTATTATTGAGTGGTTTCGGTGGTCATCTGTGGTCTTCATCATCAGTTCCACTTCCCCAAATAGTGCTTTTCGAGAGCAACTGCACAAGATACTATAAGATATAACCAAAACGCTATAGATGTGCCTATAATATTTGAAGAGTTTCCTCGATTACTCCAGGATCCCATCATCAGATCCTGATTTCATAACAATGGGACCAACTAGAAAGTATACCATTTCAAATGAAAAGAGAATTTTCTAAATCGGTTGAGCTGACTTCGAGTTATGAGGTAACATACATAAAAAAAAAGTTCAAGACGAACTGAGAACCTCCTTCTTTTTTTTGAAGTCGGTTAAAATGTTTAATCAGGTGCGTGCGATCGTTCTGGGAGCTCGTAGCATACTAAACGCGCGGCCAACGTGTGGACGCGGTAGCCAATACTCGGCCAACAACCCTTTGATCTTTTGCAAAAAACCGACACCACACGGATCTCGCGCCAACTCGTCGGCCATCATTCCAATACAACCCAAGATACACAAACACCCCCTCTACACGTTGGCGAATAGGCACTGGCCACTACATTCGCCACTGTGTTGGCCAACGTGTAGAGCCGGCTTAATAGGACATGTTATTGAAATAGTAACATAGCAGCGAGCGATACAATATTGTCCGCGTTTCATTATGATGATTCATAATGACATGAAAGAAATGAAATATTTGCATTGCAATATCGAAATAAAAGGACAGTTGAGTATTTACCTACGACCGTACAACGGGTGGTGGTGTCAAGGAAATATAAACCCTTTTATAATAAAAATTGAGTTCTAAATAACATACTAAGTCACTTGACCGGGCGAAATACGAAATCGCACGCGCCTAGTTGCGGACTTCCGATATAAACCGAACACTGCCGATGCGATGCGTTCGGGAGGGCTCGGTTCGAGCGAGTCTGCGAGTCGTGTCGCGAGCTACTGCGCTGCTACCGCGCGCGTCATGTTTAGTGTGATGGTGTGATGCTTATTTTAGTCGAGTAATGTGTGATGTTACAGTACGCGCTCGGGTGATTTACGCGTGATGCATCACTCGCATTACTTACACATGTCTATTGGGTACCACTGTACCTCCCTATATGTCAGTTATAAACATGCTTACCCAACTCTTCCCTCTGGGCCCTCTCTTTAGCCGCGAGCTCGGACGCGACCCTCTCGTTCTCAGCCCTCATCTCCGATACCAAGCGTGTTCGCTGTTCTTGATAGGTCAGCTCTATCTCTAAGATTTGTTTCTCTAACCTGAAAACATAACCTTAATGTCAGGTTAGCCCGCGTAACTTTGGAATAAACTCCAAATTCAGAAACCGGGAGAAATGCTGTGAATAGACAGAAAAAACGTTTTCTAAAAAGTAAGTAAAGACTAGATAATAGAGTTACTTTTAGGTAAGCGTGTTTCATCTTCGACCACATCAACGCTTATCATCAGGTGAGACCATCTCAACAAACGCTAGCCTATCATCAATAAAAAAAACCGGTCAAGTGCGTGTCGGGCCACGCGCAGTGTAGGGTTCCGTAGTTTTTATAACAGCCAAGTGCGTGTCGTATTCGCTGACTGATCGTTTCGTACCATGCTCTAACTAAAAGCCAAACATGACTACCTAACTAATTTGACTTCCTATACAAATCCTCACCTGATCCGACAATTTTGCACGAAAAGTTTTAATTTTTTTTAGAGATTTGTATAAAACTTGTCATAGGCGGTGTTTTGAATTTAAATACGGACACAGAGCTACACTACTCAATCGTCACAAGAAGCTAGCACGATACAACTGGTAAGGCCCAGTTGTATCGTGCTAGCTTCTTGCGCCATCTATCGACATTTCTGTAGAGTTGTTCGAAATTTTCGAGTCAAATACAATTGGTCGACTATTACTCGTAAACTTGTAAAGCCCACTTATGTGTGGTAATTTTCCTTTAAATTTCGTTATATATAGGTACTACTGCCGTGACATTTGAATTTCTAACTACAAGCGTTTAGTTGATAGAGGGGGGGACACTTGACTCTAACGAAAATTGGTACTTTAAAGCTTGATAAGCCACGAACGGTTTACTTAATCAAAAAACGGTCTTACCAAACCCCTAATATTTTTGAAAGACCTATCCAACGATATCCCACACTATGGGAAGAACGAACAAAAATAATTATCATCCCACTTTACATGTATGGGAGGTACCCTAAATAATTGTTTTTTTCAAAATTTTATTTAACCACTTTTTTGGCGTCTTCAACGTGTATACTCAAGCCAAAGTACAGCTTTCTAGTACCAATAGTTTTTGAGCTAAACCGCGGACAGACGGACAGACAGACGGACATGGCGAAACTATAAGGTTTCCTTGTTGACTACGGAACCCTAAAAAATGAGTGTGGCACTCAGGGACTGCCGCGGTAAAGCTATTGCATAGCATTTTTTATAAACTTATGCAATTATAGTCTACACGCATACGTCTAGTCGCACGCACACAAACACCGTGCCGAAGTCTGCCGAACTGAAACGACGTTAGATGATGCACGGCTTTCAACGCCGCACCGCTGTGCCGGTCGGAGTGTTATTGTTTATTGTGAATCAGTTGTGTTTAAATTATTGGTGTGCAATAAAGAGTATTCTATCTATCTATCTCTTTCCGTACATCTTTCATTCCTGTCTCCATCGCTTTGCACTAAGCTGGATTGTTTCTTAATATCGCGGCTACCTTCATTCCATTAAAAACATCATTATTTTTAACGAGGCCTGCCATGTTAATTGTTATTATTACCATCACAATATGGAGCATGAATTCTACTCTTACTATGTGCTTTTGTTAAGAGTTACTAATATACATTTAACTTTCTTTTTACTAACTCAAATTGTATTATTAAAGTATGTATGTTTATTTATTTAATTTGGATCTCCAACAAAGAATACACATTGCAAGCTAAAACAATAAATATTTAAAAAAATTAACATGCTTCTTCAGTTATGGGAAACCACATCATGCATTGAAAATCCTTACTAATATTATAAATGCGAAAGTAACTCTGTCTGTCTGTGTGTTACGCAATCACGCCTAAACTACTGAACTGATTTAAATGAAATTTGGTACGGACATAGTCTAGAGCCTGAGAAAGGGCATAGGCTACTTTTTAATGCTTAAAGCTAGAAGCTTGAAACTTAGTTTTTAGACTTTTTATTAGAAAAATGTACTTAAATAAACTATTAACAGTAAAATATTGTAAATAGCTTATTTATGTATAAGTTTTATTTTAAAATAATTAGTCTAAATAATAATAATTAGTTAAAATGCTGCCGAAAGTCAAATTCCGCGCGGACGAAGTCGCGGGCACAGCTAGTCTTATATATATAAAAGAAAGTCGTGTTAGTTACACTATTTATAACTCAAGAATGGCTGAACCGATTTGGCTGAAAATTGGTAGGGAGGTAGCTTAGAATCTGGAGACGGACATAAGAGACTTTTTATCCCGAAATTCCCACGGGATCGGGATTCACGTGGGAAAAACCTCCCACGTGAACGAAGTTGCGGGCAAAAGCTAGTTTCAAATAAATTCTTTAACAAGTAAAGTTAGCTAAAAGTGTTATTTCTTTTATTCCTTACTAGTGTTGCCCAAACGAGAGTCTCGCAAGAGTCTTGGGCAACACTATTCCTTACTATATATACATATAAATTATATTTTTAAATATTCCTATAAAAAAATATTAAAAAATATAAAAAATAGTAGCCCACCGGTATCGGGAATAGAGTCCAAGCTATCGGCGGTCAGGGCTCCAGAGAGAGGAACCTCCTAACAATGCGCGCCGTATCCAGGAGTACCGCTTTCTGGAGCAAGCCCTTGGTCCAGCCGCCTAACGAGAGCCTCCTAAGGTGTTGGTCGAGGCTCTTGGCTATTAAGCCATTGGCTGAGACAACTATCGGTGCAATGATTGCCGAGTTCACAAAGTGTTATCATTATTATAAGTAAATCCGCTCACCTAGAACTGGCTATATGCCTCTCTTTCACGAGAGCCGCCTCTCTCTCCTCCTCAAGAGCTCTCCGCAGGTCCTCTAACTCCTGCGCATGCTTCGCCTGTATTCTTCCGCTCTGCTCTGCGTGTGACATCTTGAGGTCGGATATCTCTTTCTGCTGTCGCTCTGCCATCTCTCTCAGCTCTCCTTCCAAGCCTTTGACTGTTAACTCCTGGATTTTTAAAATAAAAAATGTTTTTATGTAGCTACTAAATTATTATAAATACTTATATTACTTTAACTTATATACGATAGTCTGTCAGTCTTGTTACGATTTCACTACAAAACCGCGTGAACTGGTTTTGATGAAATTTAACATAAAGATATTAAAAGATCCGTGATTAAACAATTGTTATTTCTTTCAAAATCAACCAGTAAAGGGCTGGGAATTAAAGTTTGATTGAAAAATCGTGCGAGCAAAGTCGCGGACAACAGCTAGTAAATGATAATCCCGGTTGCCTGAGTAAAACTGTATTGCAAGGTCCTTTTTTATTTACGGACCTATAAATTCCTTATTTCTTCTAGGGTTGATAACTGTTAAACAATAAAGAAAATGGAACATACAAAAATGAAAATGCATACCAACGGCAACGTTTTCACAAGAGTAATATTTACTTAATTGTTACTAATAACTAAAATTCAGTTAGACTAATTTTCACAGATATACATATGTATCAGTGGCGAAGGCTCTATACAACTCGATTCCTACCGGCTTCCCTTTTGAAATATGGCAAATATTAGTCTATTACCTATTTTATATATGAATTATTTTATTATTTTATATTATTTTCAATTAAACAAATAATTATTTAAGAAGTTACAAGACTTCGAAGTCAGCCACAGGGCCACAGTTACTGGAATTCACGCATCACACTTGAGCAAGGTAAGGATTTTTTGGTCCGGCTTCCCTTTTATGATTTATTGTACACCATAACAGAATTAAATAAGGACTTAAAAACTACAAACGGTGTTACAATGGGCGGTCTTATCGCTAAAAGCGATCTTTTACAGACAACCTTTGGATGGATTTGACAAAGCAGGAGAAAATAAATACGCGGGTAGTCCATGGTGTACTATTCACTTATATTATTATTTATTATTATATTATATTTTTATTATATTATTATTTATTTATTTATTATATTATTGTAACAAAATATAAGATTATATTTTCCATTATGAATTTGTTAAATATTGTTTCAAACATCTGTTTTCTTTAAATTATAATGTTTGTTGGAGCTCCTTTCGCCTGTGATACAGGATTAATCCTTGTACAGGCATTATCATTGTAAGACTTACATAGTTTCATTAAGTTTAATTTTGTACTTTACCTATTATGATTATTGAATAAAGATTATTATTATTATTAAAGATACTATATATGGTTGCGGGAATGTTGTAACGAGATATCGCGGCACCGGAACGCAAGGGCAGCTGAAGGAACAGGGTGGGTTTTTAGTCAGTAGAAGTCTGACACTCCCTTCCACCCACCCAGAGCGGGAGAAGTCATTCGATGATTTTCCCACACGAAAAAAAATAAAAATAAAGATAATCTATAACATAAGCTTATAACATACTTTTCAACACACTTGCTCGTAAAGTGAGCCTTATTATATCGTTCTTAGGGCCATAAACCGAACTATAACATACACGTGCATAATAATATTACACACTAGTGCATAATAGAATGATCCCTACAAAGTTAAGTTAGTACCTAACTGCAAATTATATGCGAGTAAACAGAGCATTTTCAATTTAACCGGGTAATACAGTTTTTTTTTTTTTTTTGTAACAACAAAGAGGTTTTATGCCACCGAAAATCTATTTACATTTTTGAAATAAATAAATGTGTCCCTAATTAAGACGAAAAAACATTTATTATTATCAAATTATTTATAATTCACAATAATTTCTTATAAAATATTTGCATTTTATCACAAAAATTATCATTTTGAAGTAGGCTGTATGGCTGTAATCAATCAACTTACATTTGGCGCGTGCAAAAAAAAAAAATTGCGCGCCATTTCCCAATTTTCCCCTAATTTTCATATTTTGTTTGTATCGCATTTGTTGCTGTGTGGTAAATAATTATAAAAATGTCAGGTTTTAGTACAGAAGATGAACAATTGATTGATTTAACCCCGCCAGAAATACTAAATGCAGCACAAAATGCAAACGAAAGCCTAATACCTGCAAAATCTAGAGAAAAGTATTTAGCTGCTTACGATAGTTTCCTGCAATGGAAGAGCAACAAAAAAACCCAGTCATTTTCTGAAAATGTGTTTTTGGCGTATTTCTCTGAACTCGCCAATACATACAAACCTAGCTCCCTGTGGTGCATCTATTCCATGTTAAGAAGCATGGTTAAGCTCAAACATGGTGTTGATATCAAAACGTACTGTAACCTGATGGCATTTTTGAAGAGACGCTCGGATGGATATATTGGTCGGAAATCTAAAGTTTTGTCACCAGCCGACGTTGAAAAGTTTTTGAATGAGGCTCCGGATAGTCAGTATCTAGCAACAAAGGTACGTTTCATATTTTTAATCGAAACGAATCTACAATATACAAGTGTGTAACTTTAGCATAATTTCTTAGAACTAATTAATTGATTTCTTTGCAGGTTGCCTTAATATTCGGTGTTACTGGTGCTTGTTTTCCCGTTATTAATGAGTATTTGTACAGTAGTACACTAATATAGCCCTCCCCATTTTAAATAAAGCTCATAAAGTCCTTCCAAAGGTTGTCTGGAAGATATCGCTCTCAGCGATAAGACCGCCATTGTAACCAATTTTTTTTTTTTTTACTATATTGTTATTTAAGTGTGATTCAATTATTGGTGTACAATAAAGTATATTCTATCTATCTATCTATCTATCTTGTAGACGACAAGAGCTGTACAATATTACAACAAAAGATGTAGAAATCCACGGAGATATGCTTCTTGTCAAAATTACCCAGACTAAAACCAAGATTCCACGATCTTTTACAATCCAAGGAACGTTTCGTGAAATAGTGAAAAAATACCAAGATCTCCGTTCAACAAAAACAAAGAATGACCGCTTTTTCCAAAACTTTCAGAAAGGAAAATGTACTGCACAAACAATCGGTATTAACAAATTTGGTAATATGCCAAGAGAAATAGCGAAGTATTTAGGTTTGCCTGAGGCCGATTTTTACACTGGACACAGTTTTAGAAGAACGTCGGCTACAATGTTGGCTGATTCGGGGGCTGATATACTAACTTTGAAGCGACATGGTGGATGGCGTTCCGACGCAATCGCTGAATCGTACATAGAAGACTCAATTCATAACAAAGCAAAAATCAATGACAAAATAACGCAAGCCATTAATTTGGAGCCAAAGGCAAAAAAGTTTTGCCCCGAACCACAACCATGTACGGTCGGCCAAGAAAGTGGTGTACCAGTTTTGATTTAGTTTCCCGGTCATCGAAAATTACAACAAGGTTCGTTATAAAAAGATATTACTGAAAGAGACAACATTATCATGACGTAAACCTATGTATTTAGTATTCATACGTCATATGTCACATATAAGTACATGACATTTTAACCTTTAGTATAAATGAAAAGGACATTAGTTTCTACAAAGCAATTGAAATGTTTCCAAACAAAAGTAATAAAAACTATTTAGACAACCGAATTCCATTTGAAAAAGAAAACTGACAATTGACATTTTGTCAAATATATGCAAAAAATCGATATATTTTCCGTGTTATTTTTCAATCAACTGCATATAAAATCATCTCAATGCCTGCCAACTTGACCATTGCCGAAAGAGCACAAATAATTGCCCAATTTAATGAGGGAAGCAGTATCAGTGCGATATCCCGGAATTTGAATATATCGAGGCGTTCTGTCCGCTTTTGGATTCGTCGTGAAGGAGAGGAGGGAAGTTTGTTGGATCACAGAAGAAGTGGTCGCCGGCCTGCACTCTCCAATAACGATAGAGAATTCATGAGACGGGAATATGAAATCAATGGTTTTAAGCCCACAAAACATTTTGCGGAGATGTTCGATGTGAGTGCCCAAACAATAAGGAATCATCTACATTACATGGGGTTGCACCACAGGCATTACGCCAAGAAAATATATTTGACGGATGCTCACAGACTTGCTCGTCTGAACTTCACCAGAGAGCACTTAGAGTTTGATTGGTCTAATACAGTGTTTTGTGATGAAAAAACGTTTAAATCCAGTCAGCATGGACGTCTTCACCTTTGGCGATATAATTCAACACGGTATAAAGATGATCATGTAATCCCAAATAGAGAATCAGGTCGAATTTCCGTAAATATTTGGGGCTGGATGAGTACGGATGGTGTAGGAGAATTGTGTTCTCTACCTCCTCGAGCGACGGCTGTAAATTATATCGACGTGCTTCAGAATGCAATGCTACCGACAGTCCGTAATGTTTACCCGGAGAACGAAGTGCCACAATTTGATTTTGTTCAAGATAATTGTTCAATTCATAATGCGAGGATCGTAAGAGCCTGGTTTCGTTCACACACTGACGTAAGGGTAATTCAGTGGCCCTCAAGATCGCCGGACCTCAACCCGATAGAAAATCTTTGGGGCCTTATGGTCCAACGATGGTCGCATCAAAATGAAAGAACCAAACAAGCTCTTATTAGTCACTGTAATTATATCTGGGAGGAAATGCGGGGAACCGATATTTGCTCACGGCTTGTTGGTTCAATGAGGTCTCGTCTTTTAGAGGTTATAGAGGCCAACGGCGGTTACACCCGTTTCTAATTTTTTTAAATTTTCAATATCTTCTAAATATTACTATATATGCTATGTTTTTGTTTGTTATAAGTATTTTAAAATTGATTGTAGAAATTTAATAAAAGGATAAATCTATTTTTAGCTTGTTTTTTATTGATATTGTAATTACAAGTTTACAGAAATTGTAGGTTTGTGGACTCGCCTTGTGCCTTTACAATTTTATGTAACTTGTTGATTACAATTCTGAATTTGTAGATACAATTTTGTCATCAAAATCTACAGCCCCCCGCCGTTGATTTTACGACGTCATTGGTTCCATCAAGTTCAAACTAAGAACAGCTGTCACGTTACAAACAGTAATAGTCGTTATCAATAATCAGATAAAGACAGCAATAGAAGTTGTCAGATCGATCTGCAAGCGAAACTAATCTTTATCACCTATGAATCTGCAAGCGATATTCAACCTTAGGGTGGTACACCACTTTCTTGGCCGACTGTACATCTACTAGCGTGAGTTATTTGGTGCCCTCTCCTTCCAGTAATTTGTATGATTTACCTTTGTCGCCGACATTTACACAAGAAGTAAATGAAGGTACTAAAGAAGTGGCAAGTACCAATGTAACACAAACTGTGAAATTGCCATCAAAAACAATCCAATATCGTTTTGAAAATTGTACATTCACCAATTGTTTTAATAATTAAACGATTTATGCAATACATATTTGTTTTTTCCTCGCAAGTGTGTTGAAAAACGTCGTATGATACACGTGTGTATTGATGATTACCGTCCTCGGCTCTCTTAAGACCCTCACCTGACGGCTCGGGTCTCAATGGCGCCTCAGCGGTAATCACCAACATTACACACTTGTACCATAATGTACTATTACATACTGATGGCATACCTTGATTTTTTCAGCTTTCTGCCGTACCCAGCGCTGCCTTGCCACCTGAATATATACAGAAGGCAATGAATGAGTGCAAGCCAACAGTGAATGAGTGCAATGCATACAAATAACAGAACAAAAAAAATAAAACCGACTTCCATATCAAAACACTACAAAGCCAAAAATAATTTTAATTTCGGTAGTCGGTGTTATTGGTTTCGTATTTTCATTTTTTTCACACCGCCTTCCGAAATTAAAATTATTTTTGGCTTTGTAGTGTTTTGATATGGAAGTCGGTTTGATTTTTTTGCAAAAAAGTTTTTATTTTCGCGCTTTTTAGTGGGTCAATTTGTAATTAATCTAGTTATAAAAGCCAAAATGTCAACTACAAAAAACTAAAAACGCGCGAACAAAAAACACAATATAGAGTAAACGAAAAGATCATCAATGTAAATATTTTTTTAGACTTTTGTTGATTTTTCAGAAACGGCTCGTTCGATGTCGATAAAATTTTCATGGGACCATTTGGGAAGTATACCCTTTCCAACAAAAACAGAATTTTTCAAATCGGTTGGCGAGCGACGGAGCTATGCCCGAACAAACATAAAAAAAAAAAAAAATAACATCCGAATTGAGAACCTCCTCCTTTTTCAGAAGTCGGTTAAAAATAAATGCACAATGCTTTATACACACACTTAAAAGAAATTAGTAGTAGAAGCAAACGGCTTTATAATATCGTCGCTGTAGAATGAATACCTCGTATGTAAAAAAAAAAAAAACATTTTTTATTTTATTTTATTATTTATTTATTTTTTTGTAAAAATCGTATGGAAACCGCGCGTTTTACAATTCGACGAAACTGTAAACCCAGTATATGACTACAAGTGCCATCTATGGAGGAAAACGAAAACCTCTTATCTATAGAGATGGGCGTTTAAACAAAAACTACGTAGATATAAGAACAGAAAACCTCTTATATCATTTCTCTGGCATAATCCAGTTAAGTAACGCATTGGTTAATAACATAAATAAGTCCTTTAAAAATATTTTAAACATTGACAAAATTAACCGTTTTTTTCGTTTTCTGTGAAATTTAGGTTTCTGGACATACGAGGTTATCATTCTCCAGCGACGATATGGAATTTATAATAACAGCAACTACAAAAATAATCGGTGTCCTAAAAACCTCTGCAAACGAAATCCTAAACTACTTGTCAGATTTTCGGGTTTCTGACTCTCAGTCATTCCAGGTTCGTACCCAGAACCCGGTACCCGTACCGTACGGTCAAAAATGTACAGATGACAGCCGGACTAACGGCCTAACTGGTTTTCTGAGGCACGGAGTCATTTTAACATGTTAAGATGTTAACCCATCCACGGATCGGCCTTGGTAAGCGTTGCTCAACCTTGAAAACCGATTATTATTTCGCTACGAGCTCCTCCGAAGTATAGAAGAATAGATTGCAAGCATGCATCCGTTGAGTGAAGGTATGGATGAAAGATGATTTGTTCACAGTTTAGCAGCTCACGATACGTTCAAACTAAGTTACGAGGTATATTTGAATTCAGAGATAGAGAAAATTATTATCAAAACAGCAGTTACCGGACATAGTATCTGGGGACTAAATTTGCTCCAAACGTGTTCTATTTTAACCCCTCACCAGAACCGTATTACCAATCACTCTGTATATGTATACACACTCCGAGCTTTCTTTTAATTACACTTCTATTTAAACATTATG
Organism: Tholera decimalis; assembly: GCA_943138885.2. Lineage (NCBI taxonomy): Eukaryota > Metazoa > Arthropoda > Insecta > Lepidoptera > Noctuidae > Tholera > Tholera decimalis. The sequence continues at coordinate 10,340,149 of OW964558.2, forward strand.
ACGTAATAAAAGCCACTATTTTAATGTTATGACGTAATAAAAACCTCTATTTAAATATTATGACGTAATGAAAGCTAATAATTGCCAACCTGTTGCGCAGCTTGCATCTTGTCGTGCTGGTTGCGCAGTTCCAGCTTGTAGCGCTCTTCCAGCGCTTGCGCAGATCGCTTCCATCGCTCCTCAAGCGCTCTTCTCTCGTCCACGAGTTGCTCGATGCGGTGGTTCAGTGTCTTCTTGTCGTTTATTAACTAGAAAGATAATAAAATTTGAAAAACTTAGCTAAATAAGAAATTTAAATTTTAGTGGACTGACAACAGAATTACATAAAGAAATGTGCCTGCCTGGGTTTGCGATGTTGCCGTCCTTCAAGTACGCGTGTACAGTGTTTCTTTTACGTATAAATTAAAAAAAAATTGTGAATATTTTAATACTAAAAAATAAATAATAACAAACATTTTGTTTTTTTTTTTATAGTTGAGAGGCTTGCGTTTGACCATAATCTCACCTGATGTTAAGCGATGATGTGGTCGAAGATGAAGCACGCTTGCCTAGAAGTAACCTATTCACTCTTGACTTAAAGACTCCCAGGTTATAACTATCAGGAAACACAGACTCCGGCAGGGAATTCCACTCTTTAGCCGTACGCACAATGAAAGTACATATTATTCCCAAAAAGTTTCGTGCGTATGGGTGGGATGTCCACCATTTAAAGATGGCGCATCGCCGTTTGTCTTGTAGTCCGATGATGGAACGGGCTTGGTGCATTTCCATCGCACACTCCCAGAAATGTAACCGATAGAAAACTGACAGGCTTGCAACACGTCGCCGATTTTCTAAGCTCTGGAGCCTTGTCTCGACCAGTTTCTCGTTAACGATGAGCCTTTTGGCCTGTTTCATTACAGATTCCGTCTCATAGAGAGGAGGTCCCTCTCTTTCAGACGGAATCTGTAATCAGTCTTCGGATTTTCGGTCCTAGGGCATGCTGGCTTCCTCACGATATTTTCGGTCCTAGGGCATGCTGGCTTCCTCACGATATTTTCAGTCCTAGGGCATGCTGGCTTCCTCACGATATTTTCGGTCCTAGGGCATGCTGGCTTCCTCACGATATTTTCGGTCCTAGGGCATGCTGGCTTCCTCACGATATTTTCGGTCCTAGGGCATGCTGGCTTCCGCACGATATTTTCGGTCCTAGGGCATGCTGGCTTCCTCACGATATTTTCGGTCCTAGGGCATGCTGGCTTCCGCACGATATTTTCGGTCCTAGGGCATGCTGGCTTCCTCACGATATTTTCGGTCCTAGGGCATGCTGGCTTCCTCACGATATTTTCGGTCCTAGGGCATGCTGGCTTCCTCACGATATTTTCGGTCCTAGGGCATGCTGGCTTCCTCACGATATTTTCGGTCCTAGGGCATGCTGGCTTCCGCACGATATTTTCGGTCCTAGGGCATGCTGGCTTCCTCACGATATTTTCGGTCCTAGGGCATGCTGGCTTCCGCACGATATTTTCGGTCCTAGGGCATGCTGGCTTCCGCACGATATTTTCGGTCCTAGGGCATGCTGGCTTCCTCACGATATTTTCGGTCCTAGGGCATGCTGGCTTCCTCACGATATTTTCGGTCCTAGGGCATGCTGGCTTCCGCACGATATTTTCGGTCCTAGGGCATGCTGGCTTCCTCACGATATTTTCGGTCCTAGGGCATGCTGGCTTCCGCACGATATTTTCGGTCCTAGGGCATGCTGGCTTCCGCACGATATTTTCCTTCACAGTTTTGAGAGCAGTGGTGATGATGAAAATTACACAAAGAAATGTGCCTGCCTGGGTTTGCCCTACAACTCGCAAGTAGTGCCTGTAGCCACTGGATCACTAATGCTCACAATACAAAGTAGAAAGTATTTATGAGTACAGTAAAATGAAAAATGTACAAATAATATACAAGTATATGGACTTAGTACACGTGGCTGTCGGCACGTGGAATGTGGACTGAGCTGTCATTTTGCCGATTGTCATTAGTGCTAACGACTTGATAGCCAAAAGCCTCGACGACCATCTGTCGAAACTGGCGTTGCACGGTTGTATAAAGGGCCAGACGCAGAAGGCACTACTCCTCAATACGGCTAGTATTGTGTGGTATTAACGCTGGAACCCAAACCATTGCTTTGTTTTAAAAGTTGGCTTTGCTTTGTCCTTGAACATGAGTCGATCGACGAAGTATCCAGCTATTTACACATACATTCATATTTAATGCTGAATGGATCACAAACATATTATTTTACCATGTAACACATATATTTATCCGCGCGTCTTACGTAATTTCATATAGATATAATTGGCTAATATTACCTCATTGTTTTAGGGGAGAAATATAAATGCTTTACGACTATATGGAAAGATTAGTAGTGCATAGGGAAATTTGATAGCAAGAAATCACATGGACACTCTTCAAAACGATGGACAGATCTCATAAAAGCTGTGACGTGATAATATCGTCGATTGCTCTCACACCATAAGGCTACATAGTGGCGCATCTTACAAGCAACATTACCACAAAGGAGTAGGGCACTCTTGCTAGAGCGGTTGTGGAACTACTCTGGCAAGAACGCCATACTAAGAAGTAGAATATGTACATACTTCATATCACTATTCACTGAATAACAGCGCAGTGGCATGGCTGGGAATAGCATATTGCTTGTCGTCACGAGCCTTGTTGCACAGCCACGACGTCGACGTGCATTTACCTTTTTTTTTTCTTTTTTTTTATCTGCCTTTTTCGTTAAGACTTACGTATTCGTCCTTACTAACATAATCTAAGTACCTTTACTAATACTATTCTCTAAGTTTTTAATGAAATATGCATGTCGTTTTCTGTAACAATAAATTTCTTCTTTTATTTTAATATGCTGTACATTATCAAACAATTTTACCTGATCAATAAAGTTCTGGTGTCTCTTGATAGTGTCCTCGCACTCCTGCTTCACTTTATTTATGTTGCGAATTGACTGTTTCTCCAAGTTGCTCACTTTGTTAATCATCTGAAAACAGAAACAAATTCTTATACTTAATCCTTTTCTGGCTTTTAATAATCATCTCAAAGTCAGTTCTGTTTGTTTCTACTTTTTTCACGTCAAAACGGAAAAACGAAAGCGGAATCACCGCAACAAATTTTTGCAGCCTCAGGAATAATATAGTTTATAGGATTTGCTGAACCGATTTTGAAAAATCTTTTACCAGTAGGTAAAAGATTTTTCAAAATCGGTTCAGCAAATCCTATAAACTAGTGTCCGACCGAAGTTTCCGTTTCAGTTACGACCAAGTTTCGGCCAAAAATCGTGTTTCGGTTTCGGCCAAGAAACAGCCGATCCTTTCGGCCCACCGAAACTTGAATTCGAGATTTCGCGGGTTGCGTTCTGCTGTTTTATTATTTAATGATATTCTGTCTCAGTATGAATTCCAAATTAAACTTAACCTATGCTGTATGCACTATTTTTATTCAATAATAAGAATTTAAACCTTGTCCTACTTCCTTCCTACTAATATTATAAATGCAAAAGTTTGTGAGGATGGATGGATGGGTGCAAAAACGACTGAACGGATTTGATGAAACCTTACTAACAACAATTTATAAAGATTTCGGATAATTTGGCTATATATAACGATAAGTATCAAGCAGTTAGAGAAAATCCTGTCCTCTGAGACCTATCTTGGCGTGTTACACGAATATAATGTACATTGGGATTGTATGTCGTAAATATTAAAAAAAAAACTCCGCATCAGCATTTAAGATTGACTTACTATGATCTTTTTTACGGTAATCAAATTTGATCTAACATAATGCAATATTTGCGAGTGTTATTATAAATCAATCTAGTTCAAACTAAAGTACAAAATATGTTTTTATTCATTCAGTATTTTTTATTTCATGTTCTAAGTCTTTGCATAAGCCTGACAGACCGCTGGGTGAAAATTGGTGGTCGCGATCTTCAGTCATGAAGGGTCCTCCACAGAGAGAGAAGTCTTTAATTAGGTAGTTTTTTATTATAATTAGGCTCGCGTTTGACCACCATGTCACCTGATGGTAAGCGATGATGTGGTCGAAAACGAAGAACGCTTGCCTAGAAGTAAACTATTCAGTCTCGACTTCAAGAACTCTAGGTTATCAGGAAACACACGACTCCGGTAGAGAATTCCACTCCTCAGCTGTAAGCACAATATAAGTAGGTACTCACAAAACGTTCTGTACGTAGGGGTGAGATGTCTACCATGTAACAATGGCGCATCGTCGATTGTCTTGTAGTCCGATGATGATGGCACGAGCTTGGTAGAATTAGATTGTGCAATTCCATCACACAGTCTCCGAAACGTTACTCCTAAAAACCGACAGGCTTGCAACTCATCGCCGATGTTCAAAGATCTGGAGCTTTGACTAGACGAATGCCTCGTTGCCAATGAGCCTCTTGGGCGGTTTCTCGATAGATTCAAGCGTATTAAGTTGGTATTTGGCAGAACCCGTCCCAAAGATGAGAGCAGCACTCCATACACGATCGAACTTGATGTTGGAACTTGTCGCTGATAGTTTTATTTGGTCAAAATTATAATGTTTAGATAAATAGATATGGTGAGATTACTTACCTACTTAGTTTCTTTGTGAAATTGTAAGACTGTGGAGATTTAACGATTTGTTTTTTATTACGGTTAAGCTCGCTCTTGACTCCAATCACGCCTGATGATAAGCATTAGATGAGGTCTACGATAGAACGAACGAGCCCAAAAGATGCATGTTTATAGATACTTATTTTAACGACTGACGGGTCGTATGAGTTATACAGAAACCAGTAAAGAGTTTCACACAAGCTGTGCGCACAATAAATGTAGAGGAGGAGCGCTTAGTACGACAAGACGGTATATGGACCAATGTGGATGGTAACCGGCAGTACGTCTGGTAGACCGGTAGCGAAAGGGAGATGGAGGGATTAGGTCGTGCAGTTCCTGCACACCCACTTCGAATCTACAATCGGTAGAAGACCGATAGACAAGCAACGTTGTCGCCAGTGACCCAGGCTGTGAAGCTTGCCTGTTCACTTGTTTGCCTTGTATCACTTGTTGCAAGTTGAAATTTTAGTTACCTAAGTAATTTTAGTGCCATTTTTTTTTTTATAAACTTATCGTTCTTACGTAGTTGCCTAGTACCTGCTACTGATAATTTTTTACCGAATTTGATTTCATTTTATTAAGATACTCAATTAAAGACTGTTAATGAGAATAAAACTTGACCAAAACAATTCTAATTAAACTAGTTTAGTTCTACAACTTATACAACGTGTAACAGATTAAGCGCAATATCTCAGCCACCCCAATTGGAATATTAAATTATAAGTCCAAAACAACATTCGTAACTAATTAAATTGAAACCAAACCTAGGCATTTTTTATAAAATAGTTATCCTTACTAAACGCAAAACGTATGCACTCATGAAATATTAGAGGCCGATGCGACACGCACAGAATTTCCTTAAATTTATTAATTTGTCATGATACTGTGTTTCCATTTTATGTTCAATGAAAGACCGATCCATCAAAATTTAACACCTATTTTTTATAACGGAAATCGATTCAGAAGCCGATTCTGAACCAACTACTTTTAGGAATTGCGTTTATTCTGTTACACGTTGTATATATCTAAATCACAAGACACAGCAGCATTTCACTATTAACCTAGATAAGCAATTTGTAACAGGTAAGATGTCCAACTGGTATTGTAAGTCTGTATACCTTTAAATTTCCTAGAATCATGCCAAAAATCTTATTTTTTCAAAGTTTCGGTTTCGGCCGAAACCAAGACTCAGACCGAAGGTTCAGTTTCGGTTTCGGTTTCAGCTGAAAATTAATACTATAAACTCAGATTTACAAACTGAAACCACAGATATAGATAGCCATAGATAACGTAAGTATCACGATTTGTATGAAAACCAAGCGTGCCATTTTTTGACTACCTACTATGACGTCACAAGCACTGTTTAGTGATGGGAAAACCAAATTGATTCAAAGACGTCGCGTCGCCTAAGTATTATGAATCGACTTAATAATCGATTTTGTGACTGAGTAATGAGATAAACACAAGAAAATAAAATTTGTTGACATCCTAAAATATTAATCATTTTATAAAAAAACGATCACTGTTATCTTATCCACTGCTGAAAGACATTAATTGCTGAACACAAACCTCCCTCAAATATTTACAGAGCTGCTAGCTTTTATTATGTGTTTGTTGTATTTTATGTTATATGATATATTTTGTATTATATGATATTAATATTAATAATAACAAGATAAACACAAGTAAACGTACATTAGTACTATTAGTAGAGACTAGTACACTACTTTCAATATAATATAAAATACAGCACCTACATAACAAAATATATAACAATAAAATAGCTTTTCTAATTTCCTCTTTTTTGGTGATAGTAAAAGTTTTTGGGCGTAACTTTTAAATTTAAGACAAGTTCAAGTAAAATTAAACATTTTATTAAAAATTCGAAAAGTTACAGAATCTTATCAATTAACTAACTTCATTAGTTATGATCTTCAGTACATCAATAGTCGGACATGCTGCTTTTATCAATGTTTGATGCTTTTTCCCTTCTACAAATGATAAATGATAAATGATCTTTATTTTGCAAATTGGTTATTAAATAACTCTTTTACACGTCATTTTTTTCCTTAAATATTAACTAGATGAGGCCGGTGTTTCCTAACTGACTACCCTGAGAAGAAACACCGAAACAAACTCAGGGGTCCGTCTCTTTTAAAGTCCATACAATCTACACTGAATTAATTATATGGGAACCTTGTAGGTTTCAGTCTGAGGCGGTCTTTTGAAGAAAGATGCTCACAGATTTGAGTGGGCCTGTCCATACAGTGCAAGCATTTGTCAAATGACGTATAGCTCAACTTAGAACAAGGAGCTTAACGATTTGACGAACAATACCAAGGTAAGGACCTTTAGGTAGGCCGCAAAAAGCACTCAAACTGCCAGACAATTTATTATGTTTAACTCGAATAAATAAATAAAAAAAAAAAAACCTACATAGTGCACATATTCACAATCGTTTATGAGGATTATGTAGATTAGTCTGAAATGGCCTTTTGAGGAAAGACCAAACAGATTTGAGTAGACCCGTCCCGTCAGTGCAAGCCTTTGTCAGTTAGTCTGTAAGCTCAACTTTGGACTACTAAGGAGCTCAACGACCTGACGAACAATACCAAAGACGATCCTTTCTTCCTCAAAATGTAACGAACAAATAGTACCTACAATACTTTGTTGGGAATCCATCCTTATTTCCCGTCGCCTCAACCCATTATTCTTTTAAATTAGGAATGTGGAAAACTAAAAAATCACGAAACATTTAGAATATTTATTAAACAATTCCGCTAGCGAGCTAACAGCGATTCCTCTGGCACTTGGCATTCTCAAGTGGCGTAGCTAAAAGAAAACAATCCTACAGAGAAAAATTAAAGCACTTTGCTATGGATACTTTAGATAAACGGAAGCGATTTAATGACGCTTTATTTATGTGCAATATTCTGAATAATAACATTCAGTGCCCTAGGCTGCTTGCAACTTGTAACTTCCGCGCTCCGTCAAGAATCCCACGCCACTCCATCACTCCGCTGTATCCTCCATTTAGAAGAACCGTCTTAGGCTCTAATTCTCCTTATGCTAGATTTTGTAAGGTCATAAATAGTTCTAGCAATTTAATCGACTTACATTATGATTCCATGGCAAAGTTTAAATCAATTATCATGAAATCCTTACCCGATCCATGATGGTGTTTTTATTTTATTAGACATATATTATTTTCATAGATGTAGTTAATTTTATAGTGTTATAAAAGACAAATGATAAGGTTGGATTACTGAAATAAGAATAATGTGTACATGTAATATTTACCTTTAAGTGGTTGTTACACTATTACTCTTGGATATCCATAGTTATTAAGTATTATTATCAGTGTAAACAGTCGTTGGTGAACCTAATAAATAAATAAATAAAATTGTCTACATAATAAATATAAAATACAAAATAATTCCTCTCTATCCGAAATCGATTCTATAGAATCGATTTGTGTTGCGTAGGATGAACAGCACTAATCGCTAAAATTGAAAGAAAAATAATAAAAGCGGAAACCGAAGCGATATACGATAGTATCACTTGTTGTGATATTCATCATTTGTTGACACAAAACGTCACATCAATCGCTCCAAGTAAAAGCGACAATGTATTACGATTAGTATTGGGACTGTGGGTATTAGATTAAAAATAATTGATTTTTAAAATAAATAACGCACAATATTAATCATAAAATTATTTACCGATGGAAGTAAACAATAACCTTTCTTTTCTGCTTACATTTGTGCAGTTTTTACAATTTATCACAGCGCAATTCGACATTTTGGATTTTTTTGACAGATGTCCAACAACCGCGGTGCACCGATGCAGTCTCAGCTTGACAGATGCCACATTATGTATTTAATACTTAAGCCTTACACGAAAGGGTGTTCTAACGTTATCTAGGGAAATTTTAATGTCGTTTGTGGCGAGTACATGTGGTTTTGTCTCCCGCACCGTTTTTTGGCTATTTCTCTACTTTTTTTGGTGGTTTTTGGGTGTACTTTACGTGTTTGTGCTCATCTTGTGTTTATATTTGTTTGTGTATGTGATCTTACTTTTTTGGTAAGTTTTTAATCTACCTATAATTAAGGTTTTCTCTACTGGCCTATGCTGAGTGACAATGGCGGATGACGAACGGCCCCCGGGCCGCCCGCCAGACCCTCATCCCGCTCAGCTACAATCGCAAGATCTTTTGCCGCATGTTTCTATTCTGACGGCTCCACTGTCTCAATTTGAGACAATGGAATTTGAAGTGGCTTCACAAAAGAGGAAACTTATTGAAAATCATCTTCACAACGACCCTGCGAATGCCATTGACGAAAATCCTTCAGCGTCTAAACGCGACCGGGTCACGGCTCCGTCGTTGATTTCACGCACTAAGTACTCGCATTTAGACAGACAACCATTTTTAGTTTACGCATCACTTCTCGAATCCGATCCAGCCTCTGGCACTACCCTCCATCCTATAAAATTCGGTAAATTAGTACAAAAAATGAATATCATGAATATTGTAGAGGGGGGAATAAAGAGAATAGGAAGAAACAGGGTATCAGTAGAGTTCAAGGGCCCGGAAGATGCCAATGCATTTATCGACAATGATGCAATTAAACAAAAAGGTTTCACAATGATGATTCCCACTTTCAACATCACCAGGATGGGTGTTGTGAGGGGCGTCCCCTCTGATTGGACTGACATTGAAGTCTTGGATGCCCTGAAGTCCCCACTTGGTAAGGTGTTGAAGGTGAGGAGATTGAACCGCAGAGTTTCCAATGATGGGAAATCGGAATGGATTCCTACATCAAGCGTAGTAATCACATTTGATGGTCAGAGCCTCCCGGATCGAGTTTTCTGCTGCTTCAATTCCCTTCCAGTAGAAATCTATAATTTTCCCACTGTCCAGTGTTTCGGGTGCTGCAAGTACGGACACACCAAAACTCAATGTCGGTCAAAGCCACGGTGCTACCGCTGTGGTGGGGACCACTTTGGGGACGGGTGTACTATTGAACAGCCTAAGTGCTTTTATTGTACGGGTGCTCACCCTGCGAACAGTCGTCAATGCCCGGAATTCCTGCGTCAGCGGAACATCAAGTCCACCATGGCTAAGGAAAATATATCTTATTCTGATGCAGCCAAACGTCATGCCCCCTCCTACCGATCTTTTGCAGACGTTACATTGTCAGCCCCTCCTACACAGACTATTCACCAGAGTCCTAATCATGATCCCCGTCCTCCCCGTCTCCCTATTCCTAATTATACCTCCCATTCTCAACCCCCTACTTCTTCCTCCAGTAAAAAATTTATAACTACCCGTCCAAAGCCCCATACACCCCACCATCCTGGTTATGACCGTAGGGCCCACCAGGATATTATTAACAGTTACTCTTTCCCCCCCTCTCCTAACGGTTGTGCTCTGAATCTGCTCGACCACACTCCTACTCATAATGAGAATGAAGAGACTATTAACACTATTATTACCTTACTTTCCACCTTACTTTCCAATTATTCATTACCAGACCACGTTGCCGACAACATAGTCAATAAAATTAAAAACCGCAACATTCCATCTCATGCAGTGGAACACCAGAAGCGCACTCCCCAAAAAACATGAAATCTGTCACCTTATTAACTTGCATCAACCTGCAATTTTTGCAATCTCAGAGTCGTGGCTAACTCCACGACTCCATTTTAATTTTCCTGGCTCCGCTCCAACCGCTCTGACGGTTATGGCGGGGCTGCTATGCTAGTGAACAATCTTCTCTCTTCCTCCCCTCTATCCCTTCCTCCTCACGGAGATGAGATCAATGCTGTAGGTGTCACTATCCTTGGCATTAATTTTATATCTGTCTATATTCCTTCCCCCAACCCCTCCTCCTTTCAATACATTCGTAATATATGTTCCTCATTAAATCCGGTTATCATTTTGGGAGATTTTAATTGCCACCATTCCCTGTGGGGCTCTGACCATTCTGATACCCCTGGTTTGGAGTTGGTCGATCTGTTGGATGACTTAGGTTTATGTGTTGTCAACGATGGTTCCGCCACTCGCCTACCTAGACCTGGCCAGAGTAGAAGTTGTGTAGATCTTACTCTGTGTTCAGCTAGTCTGACCGCCCAGTTGGAGTGGAAACGACTTAACCTCACGTATGGTAGCGACCACTACCCAATATGCACTACTCTGATCAATAGGTCATTACCTCATAGGGATAACCCTCCTCTTTTAAAATATAGGCTTACAGGCGCGGACTGGGACTTGTACTCTCAAACTCTTGAGGATATAATTCCCTATTTGCCCCAAGTTTCCCCAGGCAACATAGATGACTGTATATTGAAATTTTCCAGTGCAATTTCTTCAGCCGCGGATAACAGTATACCTCTTAAAAATTCAGCCTCTGGCAAACTATCATCTCCCCCCTGGTAGGATCGGGAATGTTCCAACATGGTTAAATCCCGAAATGAAGCGGAACTTAATTATGCTCAAAATATGTCCACTGAAAACCTGATCGAGTTTAACCGGATTAGTGCGAGATCCAGGCGTCTACTTAAAAAAAAAAAATATGAAGGGTGGAAGAAATTCTGCTCTTCACTTTCCCCTTCAACCCCTTCTTCTCTTGTTTGGCAAAAGTTCAAACGATTTAAACGTGGCTGCTCCGTCCGAAACTCCTCATCTATGCCTAGTGACATTGCAGAACCATTCATGAATAAACTGGCTCCCCCCTCCGCTCCTCTTTTGGGAGAATGCCCCTCACCGTCTGAGGAGGGGGAAATTTCCAATGACCCTTTAGATGCCCCCTTCTTGGTAAGCGAACTGGACGCAGTGCTCAAACACGTACATGACTCCGCCCCGGGCATAGATGGCCATCCATATTCGTTTTTTAAAAAATTGGGGTCCCGCAGCCGCCAATACCTTTTATCAATAATCAACGCATGTTTTATTCTCTCTCATATCCCTGATACTTGGAAAACGCAGCTGATAATTCCTATCTTGAAACCAGGGAAGTCTCCTGATTGTCCGGATAACTTTCGACCCATTGCTCTGTCTCCTGTTATAGGTAAAATACTGGAACATCTTATAAAGAACAGGTTGGAGTGGTTGGTTGAAAGTCGAGGTCTTCTAGCTAAATCTCAATTTGGTTTCCGAAGGGGAGCTAGCACAATGGATAGTATTGGCATATTTATGACCGATGTCCGGATTGCCTTCAGCAAAAATGAGTCTGTTCTAGCGGTCTTTCTCGACATTTCAGCAGCTTACGACAGTGTCCTTCTTTCCGTACTCAGAAGTAAATTACACCAGCTGAGTATCCCGGTAAAGATACTTAACTGTATCTGTAACTTGTTGGCTGGACGTACTATTAAGCTCCATGTTCCAGGAGAATCATATGACCCCAGAACTGTTTGGCGTGGGTTACCCCAGGGTTCAGTACTAAGTCCTCTTTTATACAGTATTTACACCTCTGATCTTCACAAGTCCCTTAACAGCGACTGCCAGATTTTACAATACGCAGATGACCTATGCTTATATATTCCCTCCTCGTCCGTAGATCTTGCTACGGTATCCATGCAAATATCCCTTAACTCCCTAAACCAGTGGTTAATCTCACATGGCCTTAGCTTGTCAGCTCCCAAAAGCTCAGTTGTAGTTTTCTCACGTAAACGTTTAACTCCATATGTCCACCATGAAATTGAAGGATCCCCAATCAAGGTCGAGGATAACGTGAAATTCCTTCGGGTCATTTTGGACCGTAAATTATCTGGTGTCCTTCATCTCCAATATGTAACCAGTAAATGCGAGAAAAACCTTAATATGCTACGAGCTCTAGCGGGTGTTTGGTGGGGTGCTCATCCTTTTACTCTTAAACTCATATACAATGCGACAATAAGAAGTTTATTGGACTATGGGTCTTTCCTCCTGGAACCCTGTGGGAAGGTTGCATTGGCCAAGCTAGAAACTATTCAGGCGAAATCCCTCCGCATTGTACTAGGTTGTATGAGATCCACTCCTACCAACGCACTGCAAGTTGAGAGTGGTGACCCTCCCCTTCTTCTCCGTAGACAATACCTGGCCGATAAATATATGTACAAGGCATATCTCCTTAGTGATCACATTGTTCTTTATAAGCTTTCCATACTAGATAACTTATGTAGACAAAGCGATTATTGGAAAAATAAAGACCCCCCCTTGATCCTTAATTCATTTAGGAATATTCGGAATGTAAAAGACAATTCACCCATCCCTCAGTGTAATAAACTACCACTTTACACATGTCCATATGAAACTCTTAATTTTGTCCCAAAGATCTCTTTTATTGGAATAAGTAAGGACACCACCAATGCTAATGACCATTTTCTTTCGACTGTTAATAACAACTGGCCTGATCACTACAAATTTTATACCGACGCTTCTAAATTAACCACGGACGGTAAAACAGGCATTGCTGTATATATTTCCAACTCCCAAATATTCCTTCAGTTCCAGTGCCCCCCCGAGTCTTCGGTTTTTACTGGGGAATGCATTGGAATTCTGGAGGCGTGTCTATTTATTTCCTCTCATTCAACTATTACAAAAGCAGTCATCTTTTCTGATTCCATGAGTGCTCTGGAGGCAATAGTTAAAAATTCATTTAAAGATAACCTACGTAGCCCAATCATTGTTGAAATCAAAACTGTCCTACATTCTTGTTTTAGAAAAAACATTGAGATAATATTAGTATGGATTCCTAGTCATATGAATATTAGGGGCAATGAGCTTGTAGATGTAGCAGCTAAGAATGCGGTCAGCAGTAATCTCGCAGATAAAAAACATTATGCTGTTCAGGTCTATGACCTGATTCATAAGGCCAAAGTAGATCTTTTTAAATCCTGGCAAGACCTCTGGTCCCAATCTAGCAAGCATAAGGCTACCTTGTTTGCATCTATTCAACCAACCATCCCTCCCAAGCCTTGGTTCTATAAATACAAAGAAGCATCCAAAACCGTCACATCTGTTATATGCAGAATCCGTATTGGCCACTGCTGTACCCCAGTTTTTCTCCATAAAATTAGGGTCCGGGACAGTTCTTTGTGTGAGTGTGGACTGGATGATGGTACGCTGGACCACATATTTTTAAACTGCCCTTTGAATAATGTTTCCTCTTTTGATAAAGTTACTACAAAATTGAAAATTCAAAAACCCATTAATGTTCGTCATCTCCTCTCATTTTTCCCTAATCCCCAAATTATTCGTGCTTTTATTAAATTTATTTCCAATAACAATATTAAACTCTAATAATCAGCCATTAAAAAAAAATGTATATACTACAAACCGCATCTATGTAACTAACTATTACTAACTTCTATGTTATGTGTTTGTTTCAGGGCTATAAGGATTGCCAAAAAAAAAAATTCATAATATACCCCCTGCAAATATATATTTATTAAAATACCCATGTATAGTCACTACGCGACACTGGCAGAAATTGCCATAACCAAAAAAAAAAAAAAAAAACGTTATCTAGGTCTATCTATATCTATGACTGAAACCCTCATACCTCATTATAATATTAGTATAGTAGTCAGAAGCTAGAAAGTCTCACGTCAGTCTTGCCAAGGAGTATGGTGTTACCCAGCTAATTAATGGGTTGTTGAGGTCAGATAGGCGCTCCATGTAAAATACTAGTACTCAACTGCATCCGGCTAGACTCGAAGCAGACCCATAATTCGGAAAAGGCTAAGTAGATAACGAAGTAGAAAAAGTAAGAGCTGATAAATCAGTTTCTCCTACCTGCTCTTTATGGTTAGCAAGGCTCTCCTGCAACAATGCTATGCAGCAGGACCGTTCTTCCAGCTGCAAGGAAGCTGTCACTAGCCTTTGTGCCAACTCAGTCTGCGGCAGTTTGAGCAACATCTCCAACCTTGCAAGTAAAAACAAAACTTGGGTATGTTAGTATAGGAAATTCCTGGTGAAAAGCGTATTTGAACAGTGTGTACCACAGTTAAGTGTCAATTTGCATAGTATTTCTTAAGACATTTTTAAGTTATTAGTTTGACGTGTCTGTCAATGGCATTGTAGCTGCTAAACGAATGGTCCGATTACGATACGGTTTCTTGGTTAGAAAGCTGACGTGATCAAGTTGGTTTTTAACTACAGTTTGTCAAGATCTGTTTAGTTGTTACAAGATTGTCGGGGGTTACTTAAAATTTTTAATTTTGATTTTCTTCATATAATTTATGTGTTTTTTCTGTTATACTCACTTCGGCATAGTTTGCGGTGTAGTGTTGGTAACAATAGATAGAGCGTCGTTCGCGCTTTGTTCGACTTTCTCCAGGAACTCAAATATTTCCCTGAAAATTTTATTTAGAGGATTATTTTCAGATTACGAACGCAAACAACAAAGCCATTGTCAAATGTTTCACTTACATAAAATTGTCTTTAGGCGAGAAGCTTTCTTCCTCTTTCTTGCTTTCCGGTTCAGATAAGATCTTATTAGTTACTGCTGTCACAGGATTCTCGCCGTAACTCTCAATTTCTTTCAGCATCGAGTAAATGTCGAAAACTGAAGATTGAGAACTTAGTTCTTTGGGCCTTTTTGACTCTTTTTCTTCGGCACGAACAGGCGATGAAGGCCTCACTAATTCAACCTGATCTTTAGGACTAGAAGACTCAGATTTTCCTGGCTTTTCTTCTCTTTCTTCGGTTTCTAGGATTCTAGGAGAAGGTGCCGATAGAGACATCCACGAATCAATATCTTTATCATTCTGAACGCTATCGATCCTAGCACTCATAGGAGTTTTAATCGTATACATGTTCTTTTGAGTTTGATTCCTGATGTTAACTGAAATCGGACTCTTGCCTCCACTTTTAGTGCTCTTATTGTTCCATTCCTGCTTGAACCCTAAAGAACTTTCTCCTGAACCACCATTGCTTATTTTCTTTTCAGTTTTCTTTGGTATTTTAGGAATATTACTATAATCTCCTTCTTTTACTTTCAAATAATTCTGTATCAACTCTTTCGTCGTAATTTTTGAAATGTCTGGTTTAGTTGCTAAAGAGTTTTTATCTTTTACTGAAAATTGATTGCTTATGGTACTCTCTTGAGAGCTATCACTTGTATCTTTCTTATCACCAAAATTAGAAGCATCTTCAAACATTTTGTCTATGTTCAGAGGAGTGGGAGATACTGCGTCTGTCTGTATATCTTTTATTGTAAGATCATGCAGATTGTTGATAGCTTCTAATTCTTTTTTATAATCTTCAATTACTTTAGACGTATACGCTTTAGTGGTACTATTAATGAGATATGGTGGGTAATCTAAATTGCTATCTGTATTGTCAGATTTGATCTCATCTGTCCCTTCACTACTCCCAGGTATGGGTACATCGCTCTTACTAGGAGAGTTCTGTGGAGGCAGAGCAATGTGTCCTTCCTTCTTCAGAAAGAAATCTTTGTAGAGCAAGCGACTGTGGTTCAATGGTGCTACCCACTTTTTATCAGTTGGGAATGATTTGTGGTACCCTCTCTCGTTGCTGTTTGTCGAAACGCTGTCCAAACTCTTAGGCTGCTCCTCAATTTTATCATGTGACCTAGATTGTTTTAGCATCGAAGTATTAGGCAGTGAATAATTCTGTCCGTAAAACCTATCATCATTAGCTCCGCTATCAGGATAACCAGAGTCTTTTGACGACGAATCTGTATGGACTACGGTGCTAGACAATTTGTTCTTGTAAGAATCAACAGGGTTCTTACGGAAATCGTCGTAAAAGCTTGTATAAGTCCGTGGCTCACACATGTAGCTCTGAGGGTCATTTTTCAAATTATCATGTCTGAAGTCACCAACATAGGCTTTTCTTCCAGCCGGATTTTCATTATGATCACCTTTATTGATTTTGTCTTCTAGGGACATTTCAGGCGATAAGCTTGACATGTGCTGAGAAGGGACACTTTCACAGTCTTGTGTAGATTCCTCTTCTACTAAAGACAGTTGCTGTTTGGACACAGTCAGTCTGCGGGAGTACGTGTCTATCGCTTTCTCCACCTCTGACTGTATGCTAGTATCACTGTATGCTTTACGTCCAGTATCTGCCTCGTTTTTCTCAGAGTCGAGAGGAATGAAATAAGATTCATAAGCCCTCGTTTTGAAGGAAGGCGATAAACATCTTCCATGGAAGATATTTTTGGTTCTAGTAGGAGACTGGCCCCTCTCAATAATTTTCACTTCTAATCCGTATTCTTGAGTTATATTATCTTCACTTATTGAGTTCTCCATAGGTTTCCGCGATTTTTTAGCTATGTTCCTGTACTTAGAATAGTTTTTTGAGTTGTTTTTCTTTGTTCCCAGTTGAGCTTTAGCTTTGATTTTAGTGCCTAAACTAATGAAAGTATCTTCAGAACCATAGTCTGAAGCGTTGCTGCATATATCTTTGTTCTTATGAGAGTGAGCTTCAATGGCATTTGAGTCTCTGAGTAGATTAGTTGTTGGTGCTACTATTTTAACAGTAGTGGGTGAACCTGGAAATAAAATTGGCTCATGTCTATTCTTTTGGCACAGAATTTATATCATATTTTTACTTTAGTATTTAAATATAGTTTACTATTATAGGACTGCAGTATTTCAGCACTGAATGCCTTTAAAAAACTTCTAGTTGATGGTGCACGGTCTTTGGTATCAGCTGAGAATGGTCTCTTGTATCTCTCCGGATGATCCTGTAATGTTACGAAATTAAAAATGAAGTATTACAGTCTCGGTACAAGACCATGTATGACGAATTTTTTTTTGTTATTGAAAGGTAACTAGTAATGTAGGTAGAATTCACATTACTAGCAATCTTGTTAACCCCTTCAACTAAGCTAAATATGCTTGTGTCTGGAGTCGGTTCACGGCAATAGTGTAATGGGTGGGGTTCGAACTCGTGACCTCTCGATCACAATATGATGAGGTGTCTGCAATTCCATGACCAAGCACAAGTAGTACAAGACCACATAACAATTATGACACAATTTGTTTTTCTATAAGCTCCCTACCGAGACAGTGTAAGATATCTCAGTCTACATCTTGAACGCCGTTTGATGTGGAAAAAACGTGTACTGACCAAAAGACAGGAATTGAATATCCGATTCAAGAACCTGCACTGGATCATGGACCGAAACAGTAAATTAAGTATTGACAACAAACTCCTTATATATAAAGTTATCCTTAAGTCAGTGTGGCTTTACAGAATCCAACTCTAGGGTAGCACTTGCAAATCAACAATCATTCATGCACACATTCAATCAGTGGAGTTCCCTGGTTTGTCACAAATGCTGAAATCCATAAGAAATTAAAAACGGATACTGTCACATAGGAAATCCAAAAGTGCAAATCTAAAAACCATGACAGGCTAGAAAAAAACTCATAATCTAGCTTAAGCTTTGACAATACGAAGACATATTATAAGGCCTGTGAAGCCATGTAAAGCCTAATGAGTAGAAGACTTGCTGGAGTCTTGGACTCTCTGGACGCTTGCCCTGACATTTTATCTCAAACTCATCTGCTTATAGTGCAATTACTGATTGCAGATTGAAGCAAAAACAAATAAGCTGAAGTTATTTTTGAACTATGATCCTCAATAAAAGATTTGATTGATTGAGGTTTTTTATTCCATAATATATATTGACGAATAACATGATTGAGCCTCGTCCTATTACACTTAGTGTTAGAATTGGTCAACCCTTTTGCTGCTGAGAACCCGTAAAGCTAACTAAGACACAGATTTGTTATTCTGATTGTGGGAATGAATGATAATCTTATATATTATAATAATCAATTTCTGTTTGTTTGTTCACTAAAACTCAATGTTCCTTCTCATACAGGGAAGAAAAAGATGATATTTCATCGAAAATAAAAAATAATAATTATGGTGCAAAGTTCGCCAGGTCAGCTAGTCATCAATAGATATATAATTGTAACAACTACTCGGATGTGGCTTGTGGGCACAAAAACATATTATTGTTGGGCCCGTCTGCTGGCTGCTTGGCACCAACAGTGTTAACAAATATCAGAGCAAAGACAAAAGTGTCATGGCATTAAAATACATTTATCAAGCATAGTGATTGAATAACAGACTATTCTATTGTTTAAAACATAACATGGGCACATAAAAATATATAGGCTTATAACAATAGAAAACCTTATATTGTAAACATTAAGGTTATAAAATAAAGTAAACTCTGTCATTTTACCAGCTTACTCCCTACATATTAGCACGGCATAAAATATGACGAATTCAAATAAATAATTGATTTTCAATTCCAACAATAACAAATGTTCATAAAATCATTATTTTCTAATTTATCGGCAATTTTGTATACGTGACAATAGGGCACATGCAAGAATTTAAAAAGGGAGATACATAGAGTACTATAATACTACGGATAATAGAAATAGAAGAGTCACCATGGCTACAAAAACTGTTTAATCATAAAGATGATTTTGCGTAATGTAATTGGGGCCCATTTAAATATGATATTTCAGTGTAAAATAGCTTACAAAACGACAATCCTCATCAATAAGTACGAGTTAAGTGAGAAGAGAAATTCTAAAGAGTAATGTGTATATAACAATACCGGTGTAATGCAAACAGTGCTTTGAAGCGCAGATCGAGGTCGATTTCGAATATTCCTTTTGTCGTCCTTCTTTTTGCCTCTATAAGATAAATTTACAAGCGAACCCGATAGCCGCAAATTATTGTTTTCTTTCGACATTGCACATACACAAAAACGATAAACTAAATAATTTATCGCTCCATGAACGATTTCAGTGACGCATTCTGTTGTTTATTTATTAGTTGTTAAGGCGTTTGTTGCTAAGCAACTGTTTCGTTCCAGATACATTCATCGACGAAATTCAAGTTGTTTTGCATTACATCAGAATATGTAATATCATAATTCAATATTAAAATCTGTTATCCAATCAACATTTTCTTAATATACATGATTTTATGGAAAACATATTGAGTAATATTAAAAATGTTCACTTCTAAAGCCGGCTCTACACGTTGGCCAACACAGTGGCGAATGTAGTCATTGGCGTATCTAGAGATATTTCCCAGGGGGGGCCTGGCCCCCAGTAGTAGAAGCGATGATCGCTTGTCAAAGTTGCGTCAACTCTTAACGTACGAAATGATAATTTTCACATAAATTAATTTAACATGTATCGCATAACGGAACCTTGCATGAGTGAGTCCGACTCGCACTTGGCCAGATTTTTAAATTTTTCAGCCATAATTATTTGTTAGTAAAAATTCTCGGGTGGGACCAGACCATTCTGGGGTGGGCACGGCCCACCCGGCTCCCCCCCTTCCTACGCCTATGAATGTAGTGGCCAGCATATTGGCCAAGAGTTCGTGATAGCGTCCACACGTTGGAAGGTCGTTCAGTTTGCTACGGTTCAGGCCAATGTGCGGACGTATTTATTAAAATGGATATTAAGGCGCTAACTGCTGCTTCTTGGGTTCCACAAACAATTTACGGCTTGGTAGAGCTCTATAAACCGAAAAGTTTCTTCGTTATTAGTCATTACTGACATTTTGTTTACACTAGTTGTTACCGACGCGTGACTATAAAAACTTTTTAACCAAAAATAAAACCAACTTCCATATCAAAACAATACAACGCCAAAAAAAAATTAAAAAATTAAAAAAAACAATCTCGCTTTTTAGTGGATCGGTTTGTAATTTATCTAGTTACAAAAGCCAAAATGTCAACTTCTTATCAACTTTTACAAAATATTGCTTTTCCCGATGCAGAGCCGTTAATTTTTGAGGAGTTCTCCTGGTACTTCACCATCAGCTCTACATCACCATATGCATTGTGACGAACACAAAGTGCTTAACATCCATATTCAAGTAATCGAATTGCAATCCATGAAATACTTATTATTGAGTAGTTTCGGTGGTCATCTGTGGTCTTCATCATCAGTTCCACTTCCCCAAATGGTGCTTTTCGAGAGCAACTGCACAAGATACTATAAGATATAACCAAAACGCTATAGATGTGCCTATAATATTTGAAGAATTCCCTCGATTACTCCAGGATCCCATCATCAGATCCTGATTTCATAACAATGGGACCAACTAGAAAGTATACCATTTCAAATGAAAAGAGAATTTTCTAAATCGGTCGAGCTGACTTCGAGTTATGAGTTATATACATAAAAAAAAAAGTTCAAGACGAACTGAGTGAACCTCCTTCTTTTTTTTGAAGTCAGTTAAAATTTTTAATCAGGTGCGTGCGATCGTTCTGGGAGCTCGTAGCATACTAAACGCGCGGCCAACGTGTGGACGCGGTAGCCAATACTCGGCCAACAACCCTTTGATCTTTTGCAAAAAACCGACACCACACGGATCTCGCGCCAACTCGTTGGCCATCATTCCAATACAACTCAAGATGCACAAACACCCCCTCTACACGTTGGCGAATAGGCACTGGCCACTACATTCGCCACTGTGTTGGCCAACGTGTAGAGCCGGCTTAACAGACGATATTATGTCAGCGATAAATAGATGGCGCCTCCTGCCACAGAGTACATTTTATATACTTACAAACTTACATTTTATTTTATGTACAGTATATAAAATGTTTAAAAAATTGAAAGCGCTGCAGGAGGTCACCTCCTACAGCGCTTTCAATTTTTTAATTGAGAACATAGAGTAATAGATGAAAATTGAGAAGCCCTCACGGATTGTACCGGAAGTTGGCTTTATAGTTACACAGGTACAGTGTTACAAGCTATACGGCAGAATCTACCATATGGTAAGTATTATAATTGATAGTAAAATAAATGCGTGTTGTTAATACTATTTTATAACTATACATTTTTACCTTTGAAAGATATTCAACTGCTAATAACAGTTTGCTCATGGGCCATTATAACTAAAAACTATATAATTTATAATTGAGCGCAGTATCGGGATAAACTAAACGCGTAAAGCATTGACGTCATCGATAAAAATACAGTCGGTTCATATAACATCCGCAATTCCGCATGGAAAATGTATCTTTGAGTTCGGGCGGTCAAGTCGATTTTTGTTGAAACTTGAAAGCCATTGCAATCGCACCGGACTTCATAAACGCGTTCCTTGAAAATAGATGGTGCAAATTGTTCAAAAATATTGATCGTGGTTCGTACATTTTGAAGCTTCAGTGATTTTATAGTGTTAAAAAATTAAAATCAGACAAAATGTTCAGCGGAATCGCAGGTGTGTATAAAATCTGTTTTTTTTGCTTAATATGGAAATATTTAATATTTTTTAATAGTTAAGCTATGATTAATTAAAAAGGAACCAAAACATTTCTTTTATGTCTTATTTTTTATTTTATTTTTTGTAATTAGACCAATGCAACTGTAGAATATTGATTGGCCTCTCATTTTAACTCTAAATTAGCACTTAAATATTATGCACTGCATGCTATAAATACCTACTAACCTATTTTTTTAACATAAAATATGATCATATTTATGTATAATGATAATACAACATAAACTTTAAGCTATAGGTACTTGCATAAGATTTGTAGTGAGAATGCTATGTCATAGGTTAATCGACACATTTTTCATTTGTACTTTTGTATCCTATCTACTCATGGGCCATTTACGCAGCATCCATGACTTTTTAATTAAAAGCCAAACAATAGCTAGAGTACCTACTTAATAGTTACTACATACATCATGTAGTTATGTCGATTAATATTCAAATAAACATAACTCATTCCTATTTACCTAACTTCATACATCGGTTTAAATTATTTTCTGATTGGATTCATCTACGTTGTATAAAGCTCCCACGCTAGAGACTACGTTCAGCAAACCTAGTCGGCTCAGGACGGGACACAACATCCATTACGTGTTGTAAACTTACGGACCACAGTGGTCCGTAAGTTTACAACACGCAATGTAGAAAAAACTTGTAAGCCCACTCCTAGTGCACATTTTTACAGCTAATATTTTATGTGTGCACTACTATGTATTGAGATGCCAAATGTTAATTTCTTCCCTACAAGTTGTACCTAATCTGTTAGGTACTTTGTTTACGAAAAATAGCTTAACACTGGAAAAAAAACTTAAAGGAACTGCTTTTTTTGTTTTGTTTTAAAAGCTCTTACATTAAATCAGGCCATTAAAAAGTCCGCAGTAGCCCGCAATCCGCAAAAGGAAGGATAATCGTGAGATTTTGTAAAACCGCGCTCGGATAAACGTAATAAGAAGGCATTTAAGAAGTACGCACCTACTAAGAATGCAACTGCATTACATTGACATATTACAAGAAAACAAATGCGCCCAACTGCTATTTTGGAGTAAAATACCAATCAGGCATTTCATTTTAGCATCATCTCAATTTTTTTTCCATGAAGAAATAATATCCAAATTCGTCTCGCAATCAGAACGCACACTCAACACTGCACAGTGCACACGTGAATCATGTACCTAATTTTGAAGAATGAGGATTAATACTTCCTATTGACTTCTTATTGAGTCATTGTAACTCTCGTAGCCGATGCACTGATCTCATTGTTAACCATTTAACTACATTAGCTGCCTTACAGCGATTCTAATTGTAAGAGATGGAAGCCAAAGTCATTCAACAAGGCATTCGTAGTAGAGCTTTTTCCTGGAGGAAATAAGTTAGATATATGTATATATATTGATATGTAAATTAAGGAAGCTAAACAATTTAGTGCGCTATGACAATAATGAGTCAGTCTTGTCTGAATGTCTTACATTGGCATAGGGTTTTGGACCGTTAAGTCCCTCTCATCGCAAGGTCATTGCACCTAAAATATATCACGTACCTACGCGGTGGTCTAGTGGCTAGACGTTGATCTTATTAGGTCAGTTATTGAAACGAGTCGCAAGTTTGCCACCGTATCTCATGCTTACTTGATAGTAAATTATTTTCTAACACAAAAACTCGACAAAAAAAAAATAGAAATATAATTAGTTCTATTTTTAATCTATAACTGTCATCGCACAGGTTAAAAATTACAATGAAAGAAATGTCAATAGTTTAATTTCTCTCATCGTTCCGGTACGTGGCACGGCCGTGGTCATGATAACACGTTAGTATGAGTATTACGGAGCGTGACTGCGTGACCCTAGGACCCTTGCTTGACTGTCACGGTCCAGTAGCACGGGTGACGGGATGAATCAAACGTCATTCTCACGTGAATCACTGTGGTATGGGACGACCATAATATTATGTTTATTTACGTAAATTAGTTTATTTTTATTTGATATCGTCTCTTATATACATATGGCTAGCCTTGGTGAGTGTGGAGTTATGCCCTGTTCAGACTACTAAATTACTGTACTGAGCTTTGTTACCTACATGTTTGACTTTACCTTTCAGTTAGAAAATGTGTATGTAGGTCTAGGTACCGACCAACTACTTTAGATTCAAGTTATGTTAAAAATGAATAAATGAATATGTAGGGATGTATCGATCGCCCATACTGCGATGGCAAAAATCCTTAAAACAATATAGAAGTAGGTACAAATGTTTCGCAACTCTGAGTACGTACCTACTTATATTTACAAAGGCCTTTTTGCATGTTTTATGCCAAATTAACCCTATTCTTCACGTTGCCTTGGCAACATAGTGTATTACATACTCTTTGCCCTTGGCAACGTGAATAACAATAGTCGCTTTTTTGTAATTTGTGGTGAAAATAAATACACACATCAAAAGTGTCTAGGGATCAACATATATTTTTGCAATAACTTTTCTCCTGATTGATATTAATTAAAATTTTCTTTAAGGATTCATCACATAAAGTGTTTTCGTTTGTCACAGTAACGATAAACCAAGTCACCTTTGCATTAATAAAGAAATTTGCCATTTTCCTAATAAAGGGATTTTTGACATTTGAACCACTAACATTAAAGTTCTTTAAAATTTTATTGGGTAACTTAAACAATTAATAATTCGTGTTTCTACCGCGAACACTAACAACACAAGAACATCGGTTTGGCATACTCAAAATGAGTTCATCCAAATCACGCTGTGGAATGGCCGCCCATGTTCGTTGCAACAACAAAAAAAGGTCTTCTTGCGACTGGATACCCTCCATATTCGGCAGAGCTCTTCTCTGTAGCATATCCCATGCATGCTCAATCGGGTTCAAGTCTGGCGACTGAGCAGGCCAGAGCAGGACATTGATGTTAGCTGCGGCGAGAGTCTATCTTACAACTCTTGCGGTGTGCGGTCGTGCATTACCATGCATTAACTGAAATAAGGGACCGATTTGCACTTGTAGAGGAACGATGACGTCAGATACAATCGTCTCAGCATAAATTTGAGCGTTGAGGTTGCCTCTGATCCAAATCAACTCAGTTCTTCCGCCGATCCAAATACCCGCCCATACCATGATGGTTCCACCACTATAAGGATGGACTTCCTGGCAGGATTTTAATCGCTGTTGGCGTCCAGGGGTTCTCCAGTGTCGTATACGTCTTGTATCCGGTCTCATACCAAAACGAGACTCATCAGAAAAGCACACGAAACGCCATTGTTCTTCTGCCCAATTTCTGTGTTCAAGAGCCCATTGATATCGAATCCTACAATTGTGCATTGCTATAGGTGGTGCCCGTAGCGGTCTTCGGGAATGAAGGTTCACTTCATGCAAGCGGTTTCTGACTGTTTGGTCGCTAATTAAGTTCCCTGAAAAGTGATGAAGCCTCACGGCTAACATCATGGCGGTTATTGTTGGAGCTCTTCGAGTTAAGATTTGAATGTATCGGTCTTGTCTCCGTGTGGTGCAGCGATACCGTCCTCCATGGCGCTCAGCCGCGGTACCAGTGCTTCGGTAACGTGTCCAAAGTCGACTGATAACACTCTGACTTGTATTCAGAGCTAAAGCCACAGTACGTTGCCGGGAACCAGCTTCTATCATTCCCACGGCTCTGAGCATTTCTTCCCTGCTTAAATGACGTCGCCGCTCCATAATAACGTTGGTTTTAATCAGTAGTAGGGAAACAGTAGCACTAATAATGTCTTCAATGCGTTGTATGTTTTTATAGGGAAAATATTGACAGCTGATTTTCATCTTTTACTCGAATTTGATTAACAGTTCCTGTTTCAAATTATGAAATGCACCAAAAAGGATCCATATAAATTTATAAAATCATAAATTTATTACAAAGCCACATCTCAATCTCAAGAAATCCGCATAAAAATGCTTGATCCCTAGACACTTTTGATGTGTGTAAATAAAAATAGTTTTCTCAATTAAATACCCAGGTTATAATTGTTTTTACAACTTTTTCCACTTCCCTGATGAATAGCGCGCCTTGCGCACGCGTTTTGTTGTTCTTGCCGAGTGATTAAAGATTTTACGGATACCTACGTTAGTCGTTTCTGATGGAGGAAATTATCGATGATGGAGAAGATGTCGCTGATTCGGAGGTTTTTGCAAATTATCATCGCGATCTTGAGGAAACACAAATGGATAATGTAGAGGTTGAAAATATTTGTGAAAATGGGAGAAGAAACGTGTTGAAAAGAAAACAGAGTGAAGATGATAATAGTGCGGAAGATGATTTTATTACTGTTGTTAGAAGGAAGCCTAAGAGATTTTTCCGAAATATGTCCATTGAATTACAAGGAGACAAAAGTGCAGACCAAAATAAAAAGCAGAATGAGCAGTTAGAAGATATTAATATTTACGAAGTTTGTGTTACTTCAATGGAAAGTTTGCCTAAACAAATGGCTTTAGCTAAACTTCTTAGATCTGAGAATATCAAGGGGATTAGCAGAATCAAATATAAAAGTTTCAACAAAGTGCTACAGTTTAAGGAAGAGGAAGAGGCCAATAACTTACTAACTCAAAAATTGAAAGAGATGGGTTTCAGGTGTCAGAAAGTGAATGAACTGTCATTATCCTATGGCATTGTAAAAGGGGTAGACATCGAATTGAGTGAAAAAGAACTACAAAATTTATTAGAAAGTGAGACTGAAATTATTTCTATTAACCGACTTAAAAGATTAAACGCAGAAGGTAAGTGGATCGACAGTGAGACCGTGAGAGTTTGTTTTAAGGGAAACGTTTTACCGCCACACATATACGCATTTGACTGTCGCTTCAAAGTTGAGGCGTATGTGTTCCCTGTGACTCAATGTTCAGGGTGTTGGCAATTCGGGCATGTACGTAAGTTTTGCCCAACACGAAAGAAGTTATGTCCAAAATGCGGAGGTAACCATGAAAACTGCGACACAAAATAATTTAAGTGCCTAAATTGTAAAGGTCCACATTTTGTTTTAGATAAAACATGTCCCTTATATTTCAAAGAAAAGCAAATAAGAATAATCATGAGCAGGGAACAGGTACCTTACCGAAGAGCTCTTCAATTGTTTATTGAGAATCGGGAAAAGTCTGTGAGTTTATCTCAAATTTCACATATTCCCTCTGTTGTTACAAGTACAGCACAAGGTTTGGAGAAGTATAGTGACATAGTCGCTAAGACGTCAGTACATCGAGAACCTAGGTCATTGGATATAAACTCAATGGAATGTTCGAAAGAGGCGTTGGCAGAATCAAGATTTAGTATGGCTGCTTCAGCTCAACCTAAGCCTTCCCGGAAGACTAAGCAGAGTACTGAAATAGCGCAACCTGTGTCAGAACATGTAGTAGAAGAAGAAACTCAAACAACACAGAAAGAAGAGGGAGAAAAGATTAAGCAACAGTATGAAAAGTTACAGTATAAATTTGAATTTACTAAACTAATTTTAAAAATGAAGTGGTTTTTGATGTCGAAAGATAAATTAGAGTTTAAAGTTGTCTCAGTTATAAAAATGATTTGGGAGGAATTTTTAAAGATATTAGTTTTTATGTTTTCGAAGTGTGAGTTTATTGAAAAGCTTTTTAGTTTTATAAATGGGTAATGTAGTTTAGTTTTAATTGTTCAGCAGTGAGAAGCTAGTATTTTAGTTTTTTAGTGTTGCATTTTATTATTACTTAGCGGATTAATTTTGTTATAAGGTACGATGGGGTTGACATATCCTTATTGGACAAAAGCCCCAAATTAACAATATTAAGATATAAAAAAAAACCCTATTCTTGGCAAAAAACAAAAATATATATTTTCTAATAATTTTCAAATTTGATGTTAATTATGAACCTAGGATTTAGGGAAAAATACATAAAAAAATCGCACATAATCAGATCATGAGATCCTATATGTATCTTTGAAGATACATTGCCAGCTTAGCAAAAAACTTTGACCTTACATGTATGTGTCTTTAAGGATACGTTGCCAGGTTTGAGGAAATAAAATACACAAAATTTTCTTAATAATATATGTATACTAGTATTCACGCGGGGCTTCGCTCCCGTGGATTCTATCACGGTAAAAACATAACTCTCCTTTTTTGCAGTCGCGTAAATTGTAGCCTATAACCTTCCTCGAGTTTCAAGCTACTTCCATACCAAATAGCATCCAAATCCACCCAGTACTTTCGAAGATTAGCGCGTTCAAGCAAACAAACTAACAAACAAACTCTTCCGCTTTATAATATTAGAATAGATAAAATTTGCATGTAGCAACAATTATAGTTATACAACCAAAATCAACTTACATATTAATTAAAATAAAAAGAAAAATTTTAAGTTATCGAAACATTTGAGGTATACCTACTGAACTTAGATAATTACTTATCAGTATGGAATTTAACAAAACAATTTCTTTCTGGCTTAAAACACAGGCATAACGAGCACTTGGCACATACTACCATATTTTGGCCTTTGACACAAAATTTACATCGCCCTTTTGAACCAAACATTGGAAAATGGCCGACCTTATCGTACATTACATCCAGTGGAGGTCGTGGTGCCACAGGTGGCAGTCCTCCTGGATGTTGTAGGTCTTCTTGGTCGGCACTTAGAGACAATTAATGGAGATGGGGGCAAAAAAAGTGGTGAAGGAGAGCCATATTGCGTCAATGAAATTGGTAGTCGAGCTGGAAGCGGCTGAGGTGAAGGCAGCACAGGAGAAGGCAGCAAAGGATACTGAGTAACAGCATCTTGTACGTCTACTATGTCTTCATCAGATAGCAAATTCAAGTTTTCCATACAAGAAGCCAAAGATAGCGCAGGTGAAGAATTGGAGTCAGAAACATGGTTATGTATATGACTTAAGCCAATTGTAATCTACTGAAGTTCATTTTCCGATTCAGATTCATCGTTGTCTGATTTTTTTCGTGGTTTTGGTACTAGAGCACAAATTCTTTTTGCTCTGGAAAAAGATGGTTGCATCCCTCCCTGAAAAAAGGCCCTCTCTCACACTCATGCCAATTATACAATGCCCTTTCCCCAAAACACAGTTAAAAAATGTATACTAATAAAATCTTAGTATACTCGGCAATGTATCCTGTAACATACGCTAACCTTGTACAAAGAATCTTAGTATACCTAGCAAAGTATCCTATAGGACACATTCACTTTATTTGTTGGTTTGCGAAGCCAAGCGTAATTATTTCTTCTATTTATTAACTTTCCAGCATAACTACAAACATATAAAATATTATAACACCAATTCCTCATGCAATTTTAAAAGAAAAACTATTAAAAATAATAAATTCTTACCCTCTTCCACGGAATTGTACTCAACCGGTTTGCCATTTTGACAAGTTTTGAAAAAGTAGTTGACGTAAGGTGTTATTGTGTCACTAATGTGCGTTCAAAAACGTATACTTTAAAGAAAAATAAGTTAACGTTCCGTTTTATATGCATTATAAAAGAGATGTATTTTTATTTAAAATGACGTGTCTTACAAGATACGTTGTCAAGAAAAGGGTTAAGGTATGTATTTCTTTCTATCAATGGAGATGTTTACAAAATCAATATATTTCGAACTTCGTACTACAAATAACTAGTAGGTATAGATTAAATAATAAAATATCGAATATTTAATTAGTTGAGTTAATATTAGAATAACGACTAGTTTTGTGACGCAGTTTCAAACAAAACCTTTGTAAGATGCAAAATCTAAAAGTATAAAGCAATAACGGCCACTACGCAGCAAGCGCTCATTGCCATACCTTATACAAAGTCCTTAATGACGTTATAGCGTTTTAAATAATTTAACGCCCCAAGTCACGTTTTAATTCGGCATTCGCGCCAAATCTATAAAATAGGGAATGCAATGCATTGCAGTGCTAATAAACTAGTACTGTACTTTTATAAACTAGTTCTATTATGTATCATACTAATAATACCAGAGTAAATGCGTGACAGCGTGACCCATCACGATTGCATAATTTTTATTTCGTTCACCATTCATCATTCGTTCCGCTTGGTGTTTAGGTATATTTTGAAAACAGAATACGGTATAATGTACGAACGATCGTGTCCTTGCAACAATATTGTTATTTTTTACCACTGGGCCATACCATGACGTGTTTGACGTAAACAAGCTTGCTAAAAGAAAGATACATTTATGCGAACATCATAAAATTTAATTCTAATTTGATCGATAAGCCCACACAGCGTTCAAAATGTGTCCAGTATATGTGTTATAAAATTAATTCCTGTTTCCGAGGATAGGTATTGATTTCAACTCCAAATTCTGCAGTTCTGCACTGCGCCAGTTCACCTAGTTTTCTTGTTTCAGTCTTTTGGCTCTGAGATTACGTAATATAGGTATACGTACCTAACTTGGCACGGAGGATTTTAAAAGGTCGTTTTTAATGTTTAAAAAATAAATGAATAAGCGTAATAATAAAGTATTGACTTTAGTAGAATATTCATTACGTGTGCAATCGGAGCTAAATGAGTGAAGTCGTTAATAAGATTGGAGCGCAGTACAATGTCTAGTCAACAAACAGCGGATTGACCGAGGGCATGTGCACTCAGAACTCTACGTGATACTGATACAGTATCGGTTGACATTAATTACGTTACATTTCTGCGGAGTAAGAGAGCTATGCAGTGCACAATTGCACACTATATTCATATGTGACCTGAATATTGCTAATAGCGTTGGCCTTTAATTAATCTTTATTAGAAAATTAACACTCGATATATTGGGTACCTACAGTCACGGTACATTATCCCATCTGAATTCAAAAGTTTGAGATTTTATTTCAGAGTCAGTAGGACGAATCGAGGCAGTTTTTTTTTTTTTTTTTTTTTTTTTAATCTTTATTTATTAAGGAGGGTTCGTTCACAATACGAACATGCCACCCTCATAGGAACACTTTTGAGGAACATAAAAAACTTACAATCTACGCTTAAGACCTAATCTAACTAATTTATAAATAATCCTAGCAGTTTTAGATGTTGGAAAGGCTAGTATGGTATTACATAATCCTATTTGATGTAAATTTATATTATATTCTTGTTCAACCAAATATCTCTCTGCTTCGTTCCGGACACGGAGTGTGTCCGGAACGAAGCAGAAAGATATTTGGTACAATAATATGATAAACATCTTCCACAATGTCGCATTCCGTGCAGTTTGGAGATGTTACTTTACCCATCAATGCAGCAAAACTATTCAATGGGATGTGTCCGGAGCGAAGTCTCAAACTCGTCACGATTTCTTGTCTACCCATATCGGCATTATCAAACCAGGGATAGCTGTTTATTGTCGGTTGCATCGTACGGTACCAAATACATTTGGTCAGTGACTTTTCATCGAAATATTCTTTCCAATTGGCATAACATTTCAATTTCACTTCATATAAAATATCAGTCCAGTAAGGTTTATATGCCAATGGAACACCCTCAAAACATGCTTCCTTAGCAAAATTATCAACTTTTTCGTTTTCTTCAATGCCGATATGGGGAATCGAGGCAGTTATTAAATAAATTATGATTCGACCGCGCGGACTGCGGAATAGTTTGCTCGGAATGTGTTTTGTTTACGAACCAGATATTACGTTCCTTGGTATCGGAGTATAATTAGCTTCTCCTTTTACGTTCGGTGTTGTTTCGGTATTTAAAAAGTCTTGCAGGTACTTGTATCAAGCAGGTGCAATCGGAAAATGGAATTGAAATTAGGGCGGATTCTCCAACCGGGGCACAAAATATTAGCTGAGACATTGCAGTCGTCAAAAGATGGGAGATTGCAAAAACTTCAAGACTTGCGGACGTGACATAAATAATGCATTATTATAATAGCCAATCACATGTGATTGGCTATTCTGTCTATTGGCAAAAGTTAAAAGTGGCACTTAGTCGACCCCGGAATGTTGTGTATTTTGATTATTGTTATATAATTAAGACAGTTATATCGAAGATTAAATTAATTTTTAACGCTCCTTATAGTCCGTAAAGTTTGCCCAATTAAATCTGCATCAAAGAGTAAGTAGTTCTATCTTAATCTATATGTATTTGTTAAAATGGACTAACAGTTAGCCCTAGGAATTTCTCACAATTGCGCCATGTTCAATTTGACCCAAGATTCTCATCTTATGTTCAATAGTCGGGCTAGCAACCAGTCTGGACTAACGAGGGACAAGTTAAGACAAAGATCGGTATTTTCCTCGCACAACAGTCTCCTACGGTTATCTCTAATACCTACCTCATTACTTGTTTCGTTCAGATTCTGACTTCCGGAAAATTATTTTAAATTGATAATGCGTCAGAATTTTCTAAAGCAATGCTGGTATGCTTGAATGTTTAAATTTAACGTAAAATAAAAAATATTAAAAAAGACTACCTACTAAAGATGTTTTTGTGTTTTCGGAGAGAAAATCATCAAATGACTCCTCCCGCTCAAAATGGAGCGGAAGGGAGTATCAGACTTCTACCGCCTAAAAACCCACCTTGTTCCTTCAGTTGCCTTTGCCAGTTGTTTACAGGGCCACTTTTCAGGGCCGCGGACTAAAGTGTGCCTAATGTCAATTTAACCCCAACCTTTATTGTGTTATCTCAGGCTAAAATCCAATCCTGAAGACACTACGTCGGAATGAACCGTTAATACTAGCAATAGACACTGGCATCCCTACCGATAGAGTGCATGCAAACAGCAGTCAAAGTTCATAGAACGCAGACTACGTAGGTAGCAACATAAATTATGATTATTCGACGAATGAATTATTCTCTGCGAGTAGGTGTCGCACAACATGCTGCCACTCTGTCGTGCTGCTCAATTGTATTAATCAGTTGGTTTTGGCAGCTACCGAGCTATCCGGGACGCTATTGGTCGATTTATGAGAGCACAATCTGAATCAGAACGGATAAAATTACACGCGAACCCAGCGTGCGAGTAATATGCCCAATTTAGGTTGGTCGGATTTAAAGTTGTACCTAACGTAACGTGCCGAGTACCACACAAGCATGGTAGTACATATGTAAGTACAAGAGAGCCCGAGGTCGCTCTGCAACCAGATGATCTGACCAAGTCATAGAAAATCAGTCTCATAGAAATTCCACTTAGGGACCGATGGAGGATCATCAAAGCAACAAAGCCCATTGATAACGATCCTCAGTAATGAGGGGACGATCAGAGACAAAGAGAGAGTAGGTTTGTATCTACTCCTCTCTCTACTTTGTGTTAGTTTGCAAACTGCAAAACCTTTTATGATACTTACCTAAATATTTGAATAATCAAGACAGTTTGTGTTTTCTCCCACCAAGACTTTTTTTTCATA
Source organism: Tholera decimalis (assembly GCA_943138885.2). Taxonomy (NCBI): domain Eukaryota; kingdom Metazoa; phylum Arthropoda; class Insecta; order Lepidoptera; family Noctuidae; genus Tholera; species Tholera decimalis. Next base: position 10,373,419 of record OW964558.2, read on the forward strand.
TTTAGGGCGGTATTTCAAACAGCTCCTTTTTTTTTTTAGCGTGGTAAAATTATCAAATAAGTCCTCCCACCCCGGGCAGGGTGGGAGGGACTGTCAGACTTTTACTGACTAAAATCCACGGTGTTCCTTCAATAACCCTTTACGTACCGGGGTCACGCTAACGGGATGAGTCCCACGACCCCGGCAGTCTTCGGCCCTCTACGGGGGGGCCTCGTCATATTGCTGACGCTCTTTGAGGCGCGCGTGGAACACGATGCGCCGTCGACCCGGGCATGGTCCATGGTCGGACAGCGAGTTGCCCTTTACTCGCTGTCCGCATGCCCGCGCCTACGGTGGCTGGAGATCGTCGGCCGACGTCCGACGCCGTGGGCGTCTACCACTGCGGCTGGGCTGGAGGGAGGACGCCATCCTCTCCCTCACGCGGCCCGCCTCCTCCTTCGGAAGCATGACTGCTTCGCAGAAGTAGGCGACCGCTTCCCACTCCCTCTCGCTCCGCAGCATGGCCTCGACCAATGCCGGGCGCGAGAGGTCTCCGCCTATTGCCGCCGTGAGGACACGTCGGTGCTCTGCCCAAGCGGGGCAGTCCTGCACCGTGTGCTCGACTGTGTCCTCAGGGCGACCCTCGCAGTGGTGACACCCAGGCGTTTCCTCCTTTCCCATCAGACACAGGTACCTCCCGAAACTTCCGTGTCCGGTGAGGACCTGCGTCATGCGGTAGGTCAGGACGCCGTGACGCCGATCTAGCCACTCCTCAAAGAGGGGTCTTTCCGCCGCAATTGCGGCGTGCCCGTCAACGTGTTTTTTCAATCTACCCACTATATAATATCAAGGTTTGAGGTTCATTTGATAGAGAACACTCCTCCGCCATTTAAGTGAACAAGCTACTGAGATTAGATTCGATACTGGCATTACAACCATTGTCTTATCAATATTTCCGTTAGCAAACCAAACATTTAAATACAGATTTGGAGAACATATATTCCCTCGGTAGTCTAAAAGCCATTGACAGATAAGATGTTACAGTAGCTTATCTTTTAAACTCGTATTAGGTAATCGATACGGTTGGCAATTATCACGATAAGCGTGTGATCGATCATCTTGTGGTCATTGGTACATACCATGTACATATCACATAGTGTATTTCCATTTTCATGTTGGTCTCACTGTTAAAACTAACATACCTACCTACAATCTACTACATGTATTTCTTTCTTTAATCATTTTCATTCTTTATCAATATTAGAAGGGCATCTACCTTATCTATGGTTACCTGAAGGTTTATGTAATCTACTAACCTAACATGATATGTGAGTATGAAATTCTGAAGCTATATAAAATTAGAGTAACGTGAAGCAATTCTCAATGATATGTTTATTGATATAAGTGGTAGAAACAACTAGGAAGAAAAAATAGAATTGCTGTACCTACATACGTATTTTTTTCTGATATGCGTAATTGTATTGGACCAATTTATTTCTGACTAGCCGTGCCCTTGACTTCGTTCGCGTGTACTTACGCGGTTTTTCTCGCCTAGTTCCCAATCCCGTGGAAATTTCAGGATAATGAGTTGCCTTAGAACCTCCTGTATCTTGCAGTGAAAGTCCCGTTAAATTCTGTTAAGCCATTATAACAGGAAGATAGAAAAAAATAAAATAAGTTTGTTTGTGTTTTAGTATTATGTAAGCACCTAACTATATTTATAATCACTTGAGAAAACCCAGTTATTGAGAAGATTTATTCTTTGTTTGCGCTTCGTCCTCATAAAAAATCTTGCTTCGACCCAAACAATTGTAGTGATAAAATTATAATGTCTGTGCTTTTGATTGTGATACTGGATAATAAGGAAGATTAATACCTAAATGTTTTTTATTTATTTTTATTTATCAACTAGCGACCCGCCTCTGCTTCGCTCGGGTGCAATGTACTAATAATATGCATGTATTATTCATAAAAAAAAAAAAATGAAATAAGTAAGTAGTACTTCGTATTTTTGTTGACTGTACCTTTGAAGTAATTTGGGTTGGGTGGGACGAATCACAACTTCAATAAAGGTATGGGACAAACGGAGATTATTAAGGAATATGGGACTAAACTTCGGGACGAACGAAGAATAAATCATTTAGAAATTACAGACAGTCACGCATACAATTTTATTTAGAAACTAGCTGCTGCCCGCAACTTCGCGTGGAAGGATTTTCCGCGTAAATCCCAATGTCATGTGAATTCCGGGATAAAAAGCCTATGTGTCATTCCAGGATGTCAACTATCTACTCGCCAAATTTCATTAAAATCCATCCAGTAGGTCCGGAGATTAGCGTGTACAAAACAAACAGACAGACTTTTTTATTTCTTTTCCCGTGTTACCGTTTCTTAACCCACCTTAATTATTATTTTTGTATAAAATTTAAATGTACAGACACTTTTGTACTGTTTTATTATTATTTAGAAATAATAGGCATATGTATATAGGGTTGCCATCACCAAATTTTCCGGCCCCAGACACAGACTTATAAAACCCCGGACATTTGGGTAAAATCTCAGTTTTTCCCCGGACACCGTAGAAATTTACAATTTTGAACTTGAAACTAAAAACGATGTTTAATTGAGGCCATGAGAGCCAGAGTGGCCTAACCGTAAAATCGACTTATTGAAAAAATGACAGCTAGATCACTCTGGTTCTCATGGCCTCAAAAATTTCAACTGTCTAAATAAGGTCAAAATGTTGAACTAAATTTTAGGCCACTGTGGTGCTATGATTTTTACCGTTTAGAGCAGTTTTATCAATTAAAATCAGTATTAACAAAAATACGGTTAGGCCACTCTGGCTCTCATGGCCTCAATTATGGTTTTTATTTACTGATAATGTGGTAACATTGTAGAAATGTAGAGCTTTAGAACTTTTTTAATAACAGTCCCTTCCTTTTCATTTAATCAACGTAACATAAACAATGAGATGAAATACCATAGGAAAAAAATATAGAGATAGTGCTTTTTGATACCCGTAAGACCATGAGTGTCCGGGTTTTACCAGGACACTTATTGGGAAAATCTCCCCGGACGCCCCCGGACGCTCCAAACTAGGACAAATCCGGGAAAACCCGGACGGATGGCAACCCTATGTGTATAGATTGTTCGTGCTTGTATTCAATTGTGATCTCTCAATGTTCTAAATATTGCTGATAAAACAAATAATAAAGTAGTTTTTCCGGTTACTACCGATACTATAATTCTCTACTAACGATTATAAAAATCAAGATACATAATGTAGTAGATACCTATACCAGTAGTTCAAAGTCACAAAACCAGTCATATATGTATACCCTATATAGTTGAGACCGATACATATACTTACATATATATAACCTATTTAGTTGAGACTGTTCCGTTTGCAAATCACATTCCTGCATAGTATCGACAACCTGTCACAATTAAATAGAGCTCATTGCGTCCGACCAAGATAGGTAACGCGCTTACCCTTCATCAAAACACTATTATCAGTAGGTCAAATAGTTCAAATAGCGTTGTATAAGCATTGGCTCTTTCAGTAAACAATGTCAACAAATAAAATTCGTTGTAACAGCGCACGAAAACAAATCTTGCCGGTTGCACGATGACATCACCAAGGTCAGCCAGTGCCGGGGCCCGCCATTATATTAATATCCGAGGCTTCTTGTGCGTCTCTTCCCCACACGCCGCAATATAAACAAGCGTGAAGAGGACAGACATATAACGAGATGGTTCTTACGCAAGCTGCGCAGGAATTCTTTCTTGGCGTTTGAAGTAATTAAGCCTTTGGGCATTAACAGGAATGTTGGTACTAGTGATGGGGTAATTTTCCGTAATTTTTCAAAACTTGGAAATTATTCCTTTTAATTTTCGTAAAAATAAAAATACGGAAAAATATGGTTTAATATATAATTTTACTTTGAATAGGGGTCCAAAACGCTTGAGTCATAGGGCCCGAGTGCGCGTCTCTTCGGCTAATCGATTCCTTGCGTGACTAGAGGGCTGGCTCGTTCTTTACCCAAAGAATAAGCATTGCCTCTGATTGCCATATAATGTGACAATGCTGCTAGTCTTAGTAGTGCTTCGACGTCACAGTAAATAGTGCAGTGGTAAATCAAAACAAACAAAAAATATTTCAAGGGAAGTTAAGTAATCAAATTATGAATTAAATGTTTTGTAATTTTATTTTATATGAAAAAAATGCAAAAAAAAAACATGTACATCGATCAAATATTGTGATTAATTAAACATTAAAAGGAATAATCACATCTATTCAGTTGAAGATTAATCCGAATCGTCATTTACGAAAAGGGAATCATGGATAACATTTCCTCCTGCATCTGTATCTACAACCAATAAATCTTCAGTTGGTGGGTTTTCATCTTTCTACTCAGTTATATGAGCAAATAGTTCTTCATAATTTTTGGTAATTGATACTAGTGTTGCCCAAACGAGAGTCTCGAACGGTAGTTGAGATCTCAGAACAATGTAACAGAGTCTGTTACATTGTTCTGAGATCTCAACTACCGTTTAATAAATAGCAATAGGATAATCGCTAATTGCAAGACTCTGGCGAGACTCTCGTTTGGGCAACACTAATTGATACGATGGTGCCAAAGCACAAAAAACATTTTTCCATACTACTCAAAACATATCAGGGCTCCGGATATTGCGGTCGCTAAAGCAATCAATTTATATTGATAAATTGATTGTTTTAGCGACCGCAATATCCTTCTTCTCATTTATCGAACTATCTTGATTTTGTTGATAATAGGGCTCACGTTTAACCACCATCTGACCACCATCATGGTAAGTGTTGATGTGGTCGAAAATGTAGCATCTGTTTTTTTATATTTCTATGTGTAGCACGCTTACCTAGAAGTAACCTATTCACTCTTGACTTAAAGATCCCCAGATTATAACCATCAGGAAACACAGACTCCTGCAGGGAATTCCACTCCTTAGCCGTACAATGAAAATAATCCCAAAACGTTTTGTACGTATGGGTAGGATGACCTAGTGGTAAGACAAACGGTAATGCGCCATCGTTACATAGTTATAACAATGGCGCATTACCGTTTATCTTGTAGTTCGGTGATGGAACAGGCTTGGAGAAATTAGATTGTGCAAATCCATCCCACACTGCCCGGAACGTAACCGATAGACAACCGATAGGCTTGCAACACGTCACCGAGGTTTAAGGCTCTGGAGCATTGACTGGACCAGTGCATCATTGCCAATCTCTCTGCCTAGCTCTTGAGCTGTTTCTCGATAGACTCAAGCGCGTTCAGTTGATATTTGGCAGATCCGTACCAAAGATGGGAGTACATACTCCATACACGCTTTAGCTTGGAGCTTGATACAGATTGAGAAACTTTCTCAACTTTTTGCTGCTAGTTGAGCCTTAGCCTCGATGAACCGACCAAGATTGAGGTTGGAAGTCAATGTTGCCCCAAGAAGCTCAATACGATCGGTTATCGGAACGGTTACACCACGGAAAGGAGCCGGCTGGAACTGGCTCCTTTTTGCGGAGAAGAGACACGCCTGGGTCTTAGCTGCACTAAACTTAACCAAGTTGGCATCGCCCCATTCGGCCTTCAAGCCTTCAAGCACAAGTTCAAGCGCCCAAACATGGCCTCATGGTGAGACTGGATCTGTGACCCACCATCACGCGCGTTGTATACGTATCTCTCAGAAACTGTTCTATCGCTCCTGACTATGACTGATAACATGAAGTAGAAGGCGATCTATTCATGTAATCTGCTTCTTTCGACAAAGTTCGCGATGTTTTTGAACTTATTATAACTTTCCCATGTTATGGACATTTATTGCAAACTGGGCGCCCGTATACGAGTATCGTTAGCAAAACGAAATGTTTTTTTTCAATATTTACAAGATCCACTATTTAGGTATTTTGTTTTTCGTACAGATTGCAACCGAGTTTGTACTTATTACGACCCATTTCTAACCGATAACTTCAAGAAGTAGTACTGGTATTAATTTAAAAAGCACCTAGCCGGCATTTAATAACTCTAACTGGGAATTCCCTGTATGCGAATGACATTAGTATTGCAAAAATAGATAAAAACTAGTTTTTCGTTTTGTCCTGCTAATTTAACATTTTATTACTAGCAGTAGAAATATTGGTATTGTTTTGTGTACACATAATCAACTTGTTATTTTATTAAAATGAGCTTTTTTGAAGTGGAAAAATAGAGGAAGAGTTTGAAAAATATATTTATTTTTCTTTTCTTTTCCGTCCGAAATTTTTCCACTACCCATCAGTAGTTGGTACCAACTGTATGTACATAGATCTACGAGGTAAGGAGACGAAAACGAAGTTATAAACTACTAGCTTCTGTAAAAGTAGCGTAACTTCTCAAATAAAAATAAGTGTGTCATTCTGACACCTTTATATTCTGTTTGTCCATCCAAAGGTTGTCTGTAAGAGATCACCTTGTGCGATAAGACCGCCGATTGTACACTAGTTCTATTTTTTGTATCCATAGAAATACAGGAAGGTGTACAATAAAATATATAATAATAATAAATTAAAACTAAATAATAATAACTTCTCCAAGGTCTTGTCTATCTCTGTACCAAAATTAATCAAAATCGGCTCGGTGGTTTGAACTAAAGTGAAACAGATATACAGAGTTATTTTCGCATTTACGATATTAGTTAGGGGTTAAGTTAGAACACAGAGTTGGTTGGTACTTCCAACCCAATCAGTTCAGCATCAGCATGGCAAAAAGTTGATTTGATACATCTTATGTTCATCTTTTCTCAGGTAGGTAATGGTCTTATTTCGTATTCATCAGGTTTGGAACAAGAAAACGTTGATTATGAAACAAACCGGTCGAAAGAAAACTTTTTTTTTTTTGGTACCAAAGACAACTTTTTTTTCTACAAAAAGGAAAGAAACTTGCCGGACTGAAGTCTCAAATGAGATTTTCAATAAAAAAAACTTAACTAATAGATTAGGTACCTAAATTGAATACCACAAGGGACACTCGGGCACGTATTCCAACTTTAATTAACTCATTAACCATCCGTCTAGAAGTGTCTATTCTTGGTAGACAATGAACATTAATGATGACACTCGTCATGACTCAGATGCATTGATAGCTAATAGGAACATGACTCTTTCATCTTATTTCTAACTTGTCACGTAGGTACCTTAACATTACCTTAAACATAAAATACCTGTGTTTTATAATGATGAGGCACGTTGAACGAATGATAAAAAATATCATTCGTTCTTTTGTCTAGCTTTTGATTGACAAAATAATGTGACACTATTAATCGTGTATTTCTCAGGTGTAATGTAATCCTTTTGTTTTATATGACCTTGCGGTCTGTTTGTGGCTGACTCTACTATACAATATGAGTACAAAACAACGTCCAAGTAATAATTATTTTAGTACAATGACCGGCCATTAATTAATTAAAACATGTAGGTTTGTACTGCGTGTTTTAGTTCATTTCAAGCTAATCTCATATTTGATCTATAAATAACTGACCATCTAAATTGAAAAGTAAATTGGTGTTTGGTTGAAACGTAAAATTTGTGTTTAAATCATATTTCCAAAACGGAAATAAATAACCATACTAATAGGTAATACTTAATACAAGTTGCGCGTAATTTGTGTGAGTTCTAAATCTTGTAATGACATCACAGGCGGTACATGGATGTGGATGTGATGTCACGATGCTTCAGACCGGATATTTATCTCAATTGGTTATAAGCTTGTATCGGAGAAGGAATCTCTAAATTATACCTACACGTTTCTTCGATAATGACAGCTAAATTAGATAGGACGCGCTCCAGAGATTACATCTAATCAAAATCTAATACATTCAGAGGCAGTTCAGAGACAGTGCATAACAGTAGGTACCTAATAAAAATGCAATTTTCCATAGACTGCTTTATAATATTCAAAGTGTGTTATTCTTTAATATTTGTAAAACACATTAGCAGCATTCGGTTCGACTGATAATATCTGGTTCTGGTCATCTTCTTCTTCTTCTTCTTAATCATAAAGCAAAGTCGCTTCCCTGTGTCTGTCCATATGTATGCTTAAATCTTTAAAACTACGCAACCGATTTTGATGCAGTTTCTTTCAATAGAAAGAGTGATTCAATAGGAAGGTTTTTAAGTATATAACATGCATAATATAGTAGAGGAACACTGATAATTTTTGAGGTTTCTAATGTGTTGTCGCAAATAAACACATTTTCTTGCGCTTGCTTTGCAAACGCTGGCTGAACCCTACGAGATAGATCAAAATAATGTACTACAGTATTGTACACCTTAAAAAGGCCAACAAAAATATCCTCGATGGCATCTGTCTATCTCTTATAGATAACTCACAACAACCATTTTTTATCCTTTACTTTTTACGAGAAATACGAGCATATTTTACGAAGCGATTTTAAGCAATACAGCATTAATCCTTATCCAATTAAGTACCATAAATACATTGTGCATTTAATATAAATCAATATTGCCCTTACAGAATCTAATTTAAATAAAAACTTTTTAACAAAAAATTAAACCGACTCCCAAAAAACACTGCAAAGTGAAAAATAACTTTAATTTCGGTAGTCGGTGTCTTTAGTTTTGTTTTTTCGTTTTTGGCACCGACTTCCGAAATTAAAGTTATTTTTCATTTTGCAGTGTTTTTTGGGAGTCGGTTTAATTTTTTGTTAAAAAGTTTTTATTCACTCTTTTTAGTTGGATGATTTTTAATTTACCTAGTTACAACAGCCTAAATGTCAACTACTTATAACCTTTTACAAAATATTGCTTTTCCCAATGCTGGGCCGTTAATTGTTGAGGAGTTCTCCTGGTACTTCACCATCAGCTCTACATCACCATATGCATTGTGACGAGCATAAAGTGCTTAACATCCATATTCAAGTAATCGAATCGCAATCCACTCAATACTTATTATTGAGTAGTTTCGGCGGCCATCTGTGGTCTTCATCATCAGTTCCACTTCCCCAAATGGTACTTTTTGAGAGCAACTGCACAAGTTACTATAAGAAATACCCAAAACGCCATAGGTGTGCCTATAATATTTGAAGAGTTCCCTCGATTTCTCCAGGATCCCATCATCAGATCCTGACTTTGGTGATAATGGTACCAATTTCGAAGTATACCCATTCGAACAAAAAAAGAATTTTCCAAATCGGTACAGCCGTCATCGAGTACTCGATGATCATCAGTGATCGGAGTAGGTAGATTGATTTGGGGTCAATGAACTGGCACGTACATATTAATATGGATTTGTTTTTTTTTATTGAAAATAGGTTCGCGTTTAACCACTATCTCACCTGATGGTAAGTGATGATGTGGTCGAAGATGGAGCACGCTTGCCTAGAAGTAACCTATTCACTCTTGACTTAAAGACTCCTAGGTTATAGCTATCGGGAAACACAGACTCCGCCAGGGAATTCCACTCCTTAGCCGTACGCACAATGAAGGTATTCCCAAAACGTTTTGTGCGTATGGGTGGGATGTCCACCATGTAACGATGGCGCTTCGCCGTTTGTCTCGTAGTCCGAGTTCCGAGATTTTGTAATAATTCAGATTTTTTAGGAATTTCAAAGATTGTAATATGTAGGATGAAGAATGTATCAATATGAATAAGAAATTTTTAACCCTTTTGCTGTATATTTAATGAAAATGAAGATTAAAAATATTTTTATCAATAAAGATGTTGATTTTGATATAAACAGCTTTTTGTTTCATTTTACCTGTTTTCATATTCATAAAAAGTTACTGCACTGAATGCGTAAAAATGTTAAGGAGTACAAAAAGTTATTTTATTTATTTATTCAAGATTATAATAATGACAAGCAGCAGATAATAAACTTGCAAGAAATAACTACTAAATTAGTCATATGTAAGTTTCGAATGGACGCACAAAAGTAAGATTCACTTTATTACTTGATAAATAAGAAAAAAACAATTTTAAACGTTTAACTATTGCATTCTATAAATTTCAAATGTAATAGTTTAAAAATCTTTACATTCACAATATTTGATTCAAGCCCGTAAGTACCTACCAAAATGAAATCCCGGAAAAAGGCTTATCCATGTTGTGATTTCTATGACTATTCATGATGCAAGTACGTAAAATCAATCTACCTACTCCGATCACTGATGATCATACATTAAAAAAAAAAATATACGCGTCGAATTGATAACCTCCTCTTTTTATCGTCGGTTGATAAATAGTTTCGAAGATATTACAGATTTAAAATGCAAGGACATAGCGGTTGCGGCGCCGGGCGCGGTGCCGGCGCGGGCGGCGCGCGGCGGAGGCACAGCGCGCGTGCTTATGTTGCTTAGATTTGAGCTTTGAATGTTTTTCCCATGGTAAATTATGTGTCGCACTTTCAAGAGTAATTACTAAAGAGAACATGTATGTCGAATGACAAAAAGGCTGTCAACGATGTATATAAAGACATTATATAGTATATTTAATATAAACATTGCATTTTAAATTATAAAATATGTGAGAGCGAGCATTTTTAACGTTGAAAAATGCTTCGCGTGGGCGGGTCGTTTCCTAGGTCACAAATGTTGCCGCAGTGCTCATAAAACCAGTCTAGCGCAGGCCGATCGATACCTGGATCTAGACTTTCAGGGCTTGCGAGGCCGAGACCTAGACTAGCAGGCGGCTAATGACATTTATTGCTTTATACTAGGAAATTGAGTCAGTAGGCGCGTGGGGTGAGTTTTTTATAAGTGAATAAACAAGTGTGCTAATTTTTTATTCATTCCATGTGAGGTTTCAGACTGTAGCATCAATTACGATGGCATTTCATAGCAATAAAGTCGCAGTCGTCCTCGACATCTGTTATTATTACTCGTGGAATTACTCCAAGATGAAAAACAACTTTTATAACTATTTCCAGCTGTAATCATCTTATATATGTAACTGATAATGGACTGAATGATGTACTTATCAATATTTTTTTACTATATAATCCGTCATATATCTAGATCAGGTGCACTATGAGTGTTTTCGCACTATTTTAGTGTGTCTGTGTTAAGAATTTCGCGCGTTGTGTTATCTCATAGGTTATTTTTAATCTCGGTAAATATAGGTAATGATGACCGAGGACGGTCGTTACGCGTCACGGCTAAGAATCATAAATTTTATCTCTGGCTTTTTCTATGGAGCAAAAGGTATAAAATTTGCTTTATAAAGATTATAAATATGCACTTATGAGTTGGAATTAAAAAAAAAACAGTACGAATACATGGAACTAAAGTGACTTCTTCTCCATCTGACACATTGCTATATTATTACCACTTGAAAGCTATTTGGCCCATCAATAAGCGGGAGTTACGAAACAGCCGGGAAGGCGAGCGAGCGATGATCCCGAGTTGACCGACTCGCCACGCACAGCTTTATTTTCGTTCGGTCAATCGGACGAGGCATCGGCCGACAGTATCGATTGACTTCGATTTATCAGTCCGTGGAGAGACAAGATTGTGACTGAAATAGTATGTAGATTGAGCGGAATTAATTGCAAGGACAAGATTTAACTGATAGAGTCGCATGTAACGCAAGGATGGAAGGATGTAGTCATGATTTTATTTTGTAATTAACACTTGGCTTTATTACAATAAGTTATAACAAAATGAGCATTAATTATAAAGTTCTCACTGCTGGGCCACGGGTCACCTGCCATGAGAGTGAATATCCACCACGCGGGCTCAGTGCAGGTTGGTGGATGTCGCATGTCTAGTCCTGTTCTTTCCTTCACCGTTTTAAATGATGACTTGGTGAGGATACAAAATAAATTTAAAATAAGTAATATCAATTTAAATCAAGTTTCAAATTAATTTATTTCTAAAAAAGAAAGGCATGCAAGCATCATCCAAAAATTATAAATAATATTTCAAGTTCGTATTTGAAAGACATGAAACATTATCCGCATTAGTTTTATCTTAGAAATCAGAAGTCGTAAACATAATCAATCTAGTTTATTTCGCCTTGAGATTATTTTGTATCATATCGCATTCATGCTGTAGTAATTAGAAAATCTTAAGAAGTCTTTAAATAACAACTTATAATATAACAAATACCTAGTTTTTTTTTTATAAGATAAGTATTGTAGTTGCACGTATTCAAGTAATGTCTGATCACCCGTGTCACTACACTATCACCATGTTTGTCCTATACGTACCCAGTAACAGGTATTTTAGTGTCAATGAAAACATCACAGTTCACGTAGCCGTTTTAGCTAGAGGTAGAATTAAAAAAGTAAAGCATGGATTTAGTAAATTTTATTAATCATTGAATAATTTGTTTAAATATAAATAATTTTTAAATGTATTTCCACGCTTTCCGATAGACAAGAACCTTGGTGAGTTCTTTTACTGTATTATATGGATTTTTAATATTTTTCACACTTGTAACTAAGTTGTAAAAATGTTATTTTATATATCTATCTATATACGTTACAATGTAACAAGTGGTTACGTTGTAAGCTAAACACTATTGAAGACTTCGCCGCGTCGTATTATTTTTAGTTCAGGCTGACATTTATCTTGATAGATTTACCTTTCATGTTTACAAAAGCATAACTTTGGTAGGAGATATGTTGATACTATGCCCACGTACCCCATAAATATGTCGGGTGCTGTGGGAGTACTTCGGGTCCAGGTATTATTTGTGTCTCTACCCACTAAATAGTTACCTAAAGTTGACTAGGGCCTCCTAACAACTGCGAATTAGTTTTAGTTAAACTGGTTAAAGTACCTAACTACCAATAAATGTGCTCCGCGATACCTTTGCTGTAAAGGCTGACTCAGCCGCCTTGACCGGTATAGTAGTTTTGCTATGAAAATCGATAAAAAGGCGTCACTGTGTCGCGCGAACAATATGGAACATTATGGTACTCAAAGGTAATCAATAAATGTGAGCTTTTTATTCGTGCGACACGTGAAACTTTTTCATTTTTTATTGAGTATTAAGTAGTTTATGCTTTAAAATTGGGCTAAGAAATCTGATGCAACATAATCTTAGATTAAGAATATGAGTTCTTGTTTCAGTTGTAACTAAAGGTACAAAAAAGTAGAATTAGAATAGGTACCTATTATAATGTTAACGTAATTTGTATACCCAGTGTTAGTAGTTGACAGAATTAATTTAATCTGAAATGCTCAGATATTAAAATATTCATTGAATGTTATTTTGAATACAGGCAGCGTTTGTTTACGAGTCAGATCCCTTCTCTATCATTAAAGTTTTACGACCCATCGGATTCTCATTAGAATATATTATCACTAAGCGTTACTGGAAGTTGATAAACACATATTTTACGACGTAACGGTTAGGTACTCTAGTTTCTCAAAACCACCGTATACTTAAAGTTTGAACGAAGATCAATGACAATTTGTATAGGGATAGTGTATTACATTCTCTTTGGTATAGGGTGAAAGATTGAATGAAACATGTCGGTGATAGTTTTATTTAGCAAATTTTTGAGAAATAAAAATATTAATATTAGGAGAATCCAAACGGTCCGTTTATTTTAGCATGAGTTTAATGAATTTTTAAATTAATTTAAAAATACAAAACCAAGGATAAGAAGATCAATGACAATTCGTATAGGGTGAAAGATTGAATGAAACATGTCGGTGATAGTTTTATTTAGCAAATTTTTGAGAAATAAAAACTATTAATATTAGGAGAATCCAAACGGTCCGTTTATTTTAGCATAAGTTTAATGAATTATTAAATTAATTTAAAAATACAAAACCAATGATAAATTAATAATTCAAAGCTTAACCACTAGTGGAGTGCCATTATTAATCGACTAAAATTCCAGGGGCGTTCCGAAGCATTGGAGAGAAGACTGCTTCCCTCTTCGATCGTAAGAAGAAGGATGCGGAGCAGGTCGCAGCTGAAAAGGCGCAAGAAGCTGCCCATGTGGTAGAAGACCAGGTCAAGAAGGCTGGTGAAGTCATCGGCGGGGCTCAGAAGACAGCTACTGATGCTGCTAGCACAGGTATTTAATTTTCTTCATATTACCCGTCTGCATGTTTCTCGAAATTGTGTATGTTTATTATACAACATGTAACGGAAACCCCAAATCTATCCAAAAGGGCTAAAGACAACATCTGGTATGGAGTCTCATGCATCATGCACAGTTTCAGCTCAAAATAAGTGACTCAAAAAATTTACACCAAATTATCAGTTTCATAATTATATTTCTTGAACACCAATCATAACAAACGTGTTACAGCACTACGAGGGTCAGTAACTTTCCACGTCACTTGCCAATAACACGATAATTCTCTTCGAAAATCGGTTTCTGGTATTGAAATTTCTAATAAGTTGCACACATGTAGACAAAGGATTACAAAACCCTTGGCATATCGTTTGTTGTCATCCAAAGAAGCTGTGCACTTGGCATGTATATACTCTTTAAATTACACGTTGTAGGTATATGTCTATTTTGTATAATGTATACCCAGACTATAACTTTCCGATCACTGCGACACAGGCCTTCTCTCTATTAGAGGGAATGGGAGTCCACTACTCGGGCGCAGTGTAGAGTGATGGATGTAACATGATATAAAAAATTTCGGGCTAGTCATGCCGGTTTCGTCACGAAGTTTTCATTCATCGTTCGGTACCACGACTCGCAGTTGGGCTTATACCCACTAACCTGGGCCACTTCTGTTTAAGCTGTCTGAGATAATATATGATAAAATTATTTAAATTTCTCATGACCACGAGACTTCTGGAAAAGTTGTTTTTTTTTTATGCCATGGGTATATATGTATATCTAACAGGCTTACCTTCTTGGATTGTAAAATTTTCGTCCGTTGACCCCTATCTATATATTGTTCGTGTCCTTTCCGTATTCGATCTGATCCGGTTTCTACCAGACGCTGTTTAAAGTTGTTTTTTCAATAGTGCGGGTATAAGGTATAACACTATTCTATGCAAATTACTGGTAATATAGAATTAAAATAAAACAATGATTCATAGCGTTATTTATCGTATTCAAGTTTCTAGCAATGATTGAAAATTATAAATTAAATTATTTCACGATCCATGCTTCAAATGGGTCTTATTCAATCATGTGCAGCGATTAGTATAAGTGGATTACCGCCCTGTCTGGCAGTTTGTGTGCTATATGTGGCCTACCCAAATGTACTTACTTTCATATTGTTCTTCAAATCATTTGAGCTCCTTTAACTTCAAAGTCGAAAATGCTTACAGTTTGGATACGTCCACTCAAATCAGTGCGTTTCTTTCCTCGAAAGAGTACTACAGACATATACCCATAGTTCTCATGTTTTGACTGCACGGATTGTATGGACTTAAAAGAGACGTTGACCTTTGAGCTAGGAAACATCGACGTCATTGTGTAAGAATTTACGAAAAAAATAAACCATGTAAAAGTGTGATTTACAAAACAAATCTAATTTATAAAAATCTTGTGTGTCAGTGTTTGTTATCGAACTGATTTTCTGAAACAATAATGGTTTTTTAAAGGAAATATCTGGCGCCTAAAACACGGCAATAATTCCAGACAACTTTATTGCCATCTTGAGGAAAGCGGTATGTCGTAAGATCCAAAACATCTACCAACCTATACTGGGCCCAAGTGATAGATTACAGCCTATTTATTCCCTGTCATGAGAGGAAGCCTGCTGTATCCTAGCAGTCGGAACGTTATAGGTTCGTTATGTTTATAGTTTAGAGGCGTGTTTTCGAAAAAAGTGGTCATACTTTTTTCGAAAACACGCCTGTAAACTACATTACAAGCGTTATCGAGTAATTTAATTTTTTAAACTTATATTGACAGTTGAGTTAATTAAAACCATATTATTATACTTCGCTTTGCTAGTCACGTAATACTTACCTGCGGTTAAAAAATATAAAACGCAGTTAACGATTGGAAAATTCCTACGATTGATCAAATTAAACAAATGGTTTCATAATTTGTGAGTTCATCAGAGTTGATTTACTTAATCAATGAGACACAACAACTATGTATGTATTGTCATGTACTAATTAGTGAGTCAAATTGGATCAAACAAATAAAACACACAGCGTTATCTATCTATTTGTCTGGTCGCACGTTTTCTCCAACATACACAACATATCTGTGGTCATTATAATCTATTTGTAGCACTGTTAGGTATTTATTTACGGAATTAATTCTGATAACAAGAAAGAGGAAATAAGATAAAGATATCCAAACTCCACGGAAGCAATGTTTCGTTTTGTGTAATCAGTCAATCACACATGCGCTTTAAATATGATTTGTCCAAAAAGTTTGTATTAATGCTGAATTTAAATAAATTTAATAATTCGGTCAATAATATACCCTTATATACCTGGGGTTCCTACTACTACCTACCTACTTCATCTTCCGGTAAGGACTAGGCCCGGGTCGGCGGCAGGTGAGTCGTGTTCCACGCGCGCCTCAAAGAGTTGTCAGCACTAGTGACGGGGCCCCATAGGACCATTGCTTGCCGGGGTTGCGAGAATTTTCTAACGAGATACCGTGGCCCCGGGACTTAACGGCAGTTGAAGGAACAGGGTGGGTTTTTAGTCAGTAGAAGTCTGACACTCTCTTCTGTTCCACCCAGAGCAGGAGAAGTCATTCGATGGTATTCTCACATGGAAAAAATAAATAAAAAAATTAATCTATATTACAATTAGATAAACAGTCCTATGACATAATTATATCTAATGTTTTGTTGCAGCTGTGTGTCGTTGTGACATGTTTAGTTTTATAGTAGCACTGCGTTTAATTGCTGTGATGTTAATCAATGCTGTTATCTTATCACTAGCCAATGACGCCAAGCACTCGGCCATCGATGCCCTCGACAAGGAGCTTTCGAAGGTGTCCCTGGCAGCGGGAGAGGCGCAGGACGCCGCAAGCAAAGCTCTTGCAGATGGGAAGAAAGTTGTAGACGTCACTAAAGGTAATAATTTAGTCGATTAATATTGATACATTGAGGTTAGTCGATTTTTAGACAGAGTTGGTTTGTTTTGGTAAATAATGGGTCAATTTAATTGATGTAGTAGCCAATATGTAGTTTTCTTTTGCTTATAATATTATGTAGATTTTAGATAACTGTTTATGTTTTTGTAGGATTTAGTAGTTTGCTAAAACCCTATTTTTGCAATCCTCTATCCATAGACACATTGGCAACGACAGCTGACAATACGAAAAAGGCGGCAGAATCTGCGTACAACACAACAAAAGGTAGGTCTTATACTTTTAGACATTTTTAAACCTTCATTTCTTCTCTTCTTCTGCCTGCATGAACTAACGTTGCACTATTATAGATACTGTGAACAGTACGTATGAGGGTACACAGAACGCGGCTAGATCAGCCGTTGACACCGGCAAAGCGTACGCGGACACAGCGAAAGGTAAACAAATCTTCTTGTCATCATGCCTTTCTTGAAAATGGTGGGCAGGACGGTATTAGTTTTTGGCAACTGTTCTTAAAATCTGTAGCGGTTATTTTAAGTTCTTTGTTCTTTGCTTTGTTTAAGTATGAATGTTTTTGTTAAATTATTGTTACACACATTAATTTAGTATACAATATAAAAACAATGATTAAGCTGATTAATGATTTCTTTTAATTCGAATTATCAATCATTACATAGTCGGCACAGCTTTTTGATTGTTTGTTTTTGTTGCAAATTACTATGTTTATTTTTACAATTGTTTTATAGATACAGTTTCAAGCACTATTCAGAGTACTGTAGATACCACATCAAGGGTTGCCCAATCGGCCATTGATACGGGCAAAACATATGCCACAACCGCTAAAGGTAAGTTTCATACTTTCACGTACCTACATGCGACCGTATTAGCTTACTATTTTATAATCGTTTCACTTTGTTTGTATTTTTAGATTCAATTGCTAATACAGTGAATAGTACCGTAGAAAATACAAAAAACGTCGCTCAATCTGCTGTAGACACAACCAAAACTTATGTAGATAGCGCCAAAGGTATTCTTTGTTTGATTTGTTTTTGTTGTTTTGTTGTGCCCTGTGACTAAACACCGTGTGTTTTTGCAAATAACGCTTTAGATACTGCCCAAAGTACCTTCCAAATGGCATATGATGCATCTATGGGTGCCGCAAGCTCCGCTTATGACATGGGCTTGTCTTATTTAGAGAGCGCGAAAGGTATTTATTTCTTGATTTTTGTTTGATTCGATTATTTTTGTTTGTTGTTTAACTTATGTTGATTTTTATTTGGTTTTCTTTGTTCCCAAATTTTATTTTATGTCCTTTTGCGCCGTAGATACAGTAGCAAGCACAGTAGATAGCACAAAGAAAGGTGCACAGAGTACATTTGAAACCGGGAAAACTTACGTCGATTCAGCCAAAGGTAAATTTATACAACATTAAATTAAACATTTTTATAATTTTTATTTTTAATTTTTTTCGAATATTTTAACATATATTTTTGTTTATTTATTATGCTTAGCCTTTGGCCAAAGTACTTAATAGCCAGAACTTGAGTCACGGGAAGTGTCAAGCAGAATTTTTCTAATTTTTTTAAAGTTCTCTCTCTGAAAATAATACGGCTTGGCTTTAGATATCACTGACTATTTCAATGTTAGATAATGTTCAGTCAGAGTACTGTTTATACGACAAAAATGTTGCTCAGTCCGCAGTCGAAACAGGAAAAACATATGTTAACAGTGCCAAAGGTAGACACCAACACTGAATCATGTAAAGACATTATTATGGAACATTTTTTTATGAGGATAGAGGATTAACACAAGAAAAGTATAAAAAAAGCTTAATCTTGTTTATTACCTGTAGTATTTTTATATTACGAACGCAAGAGCTGTCGTAAATCGTGATGAAAGTCGAACTAATAATAACATTGTGTTGACAAGCTTAGAAAATACCGCAAGTAAAAACCGGGACAGAGAAAACTCGATGTTGCGGTTGATACTACACGTACGTAAGATTTACAAGAGTAATTGTTACTAGAGATATAGACCTTCAAACGCTCAGGAGATATTTTATATGTACAGTGAATCCTGTATAAGTGGGACCTTAAGGGACCTCGATAGGGCAATTGCCTGCCGAGAATGTTCTAACGAGACAGTCTCGAAACACAAGGGCAATTTTTTTTTTAAAGAGAATTAGGAATGTGGGTAGAATTAATTACTAGAAATCTTGATCACCTCTAACTAAGCTAGATATGCTTGTGTCTGGAGTGGGTTCATGGCAATAATGTAATGGGTGGGGTTCGAACCCACGGCCTCACGATCACAAGTCAGACACCTTAGACATAGGCTATTGAAGCTTCTGAAGTGAAGGAACAGGATGGGTATTTAGTCAGTAGAAGTCTGACAATGCCTTCCGCAAAATATCTAGAATTCCGAAAAAATCTAGCTATTTTATGTGTCCTAAAGACTGTTCATTGTCCCAGTTTCCCAATTAGGCAGGTTTGAATTGACCCGTGAGTGGCATTTGCCTTATTTATAGCGTCCTGCTAAGAAATTCGAATGTTTATAAATTAACGTTTCGTAACAGTTTAATACTGGTTATTAGCCTAGTCCCAATTATAGAGGTAAACAGGATTCCTGTAGGTATATATTAGGTATCATTTGTATATTAGTAGTAAGTAATCATTATAATTTATAATTATTAATAATTATAATCTTCTTATTAATTATTATAATCTTCTCAGCGTCTTTGGATAGGACAAATCGTACAGTAATTCAATTGAAACCGCTGTAGGTATTACGTTCTGTTTATTTTTTATTTCCCGTATTTATTATACCATGAATGCCTGGCTAACAGCTCAATTTTTATTCTACGCTTCATAAACATATGCCACGTTTATATTCTGCTGTTAACATCAAATAGAAAGTTATCGTAAATGCATTTTATATATTGTAGCGAATACTGTAGGTAGATACCACATAAACAATCTGCAAACTTCACAATCTATAACTAATATTATAAATGCGACAGTATGGACAAGTACTTGTTACTCAATCACGCCAAACAAAATAATTGAAAAAAAAAAAATCATCCAGATTCGATGAACAGAGATGAATTAATATAGTCTGCAATATATCACATAGGCTTTTTAACCTGGTTAAAATGTGCTATTCTTATATGTCAACAAAGTCGCGTGCAACAACTAATTATACTAGGTACACTAGCTCCTGTCCGCGGCTTCGCTCGGGCAACAGACTTACCGCAACAAGCATAGCTTTACCTTGAAAATCAACCCATAAAAAATGAAGTTATTTATTCAAAATCTATTTTCGCTGAACTATTTGAGATGAATATCATGTTTCATTTATACTATCAATTACTAGCTTTTGGCTTCGCTCGTTTGAAAACGGTTCGTTATTTTTTTTAGGGAAAAAAATCCTAATATCCGTCTCCAATGTCTTATCTATCTCTATCGGTTGAGTGGTTTGACGTACCGACTGAGTAACTTTCGCATTTATAATATTAGTGGATTAACTATTGCTTGGTAGTTATTCTGTTTTCATTATATTTTGTTTTCATTATTTTAGATACCGTAGCAAACACTATCAGTACCACAGTAGACACAACCAAAAACGTAGCCGCGGCTGCGGTTGACAAAGGCACTACACTTATTGGCACAGCTAAAGGTAGATTTGTTGCATTGTCAAAATCACATAGAAGGACTATATTATATTAAAGCAAATTTTAATTCAATTCACAATTTGGAATCATTATATTGTTTTGTACCACATTGTCAAATTCAGCTATTTACGGAAATAATTTATTTTCCTTGTTTCCCTTAGATACGGTAGCAAGCACTGTAGATACTACTAAAAATGTTGCGGCTGCCGCAGTCGATAAGGGCACTACGTTCATTGGCACCGCTAAAGGTAGTTTTATAACATTATTTGAACATCTACAAGTTCTATCTCATAGGCCCATTATGATTTTATTTATTTTTTATTATTAGATACAGTAGCAAGCACTGCACAGACGACAGTAGACACAACTAAGAATGCAGCAGCATCAGCAGTAGATCAGGGAACAACATTCATAGGCACGGCCAAAGGTAGTAAATCTTAAACACGTTCATATACTTTATTGTTCAATACTTTAATAGATAACGTATCGAATACAGTTCAATCCACAGTAGATGCAACTATAAATGCTGCGTCCACTGCAGTTGACAAAGGTGTATCACTTATTGGTTCAGCTAAAGTTAAAACGAAATGTTGTAAATAATTTTTTTGATCACGTTGTGGTCAATTTTATTTATTTGTATGTAGATACGGTAGCAAGCACAGTTCATACTGTAGATTGTTCTTGTTTGCTTTGTGTTGTCGCTAATAAGCAATGTTTTACCACCATGTAGATACCGTAGCAAGCACAGTTCATACTGCAGTAGATACGACCAAAAATGTAGCCGCCGCCGCTGTTGAGAAAGGCACTACCGCCGTTGGCACGGTTAAAGGTAGTTTCCACACACATTATTGTAGATTTATATGTTTTGCTTTCTTTTGTCGCTAATGTGCATTGTTTGACCTCCATGTAGATACGGTAGCAAGCACAGTTCATACTGCAGTAGATACGACTAAAAATGTAGCCGCTGCCGCAGTTGAGAAAGGCACTACCGCCATTGGCGCAGCTAAAGGTAGTTTAAACACATGTTTTATAGATTCTTTCATTTGCATTATTTGTCGCTAATGAACACTGTTTAACCTCCATGTAGATACCGTATCAAGCACAGTTCATTCTGCAGTAGATACAACTAAAAATGTTGCTGCGGTCACTGTTGAGAAAGGCACTACCGCCATTGGCGCAGTTAAAGGTAGTTAAGACACATTTTCTTGTAGTTATTTTTTTTGTGTTGTCACTAATGTTCATTGTTTTATCACCATGTAGATACAGTAACAAGCACAGTTCATACGGCAGTAGATACAACTAAAAATGTAGCCTCCGCCGCTGTTGAGAAAGGCACTACCGCCATTGGTGCAGCTAAAGGTAGTTGAGACGCCCATTCTTGTAGTTTTTTTTTTGGTTTGCTTTGTGTGTCGCTCATGTTCATTGTTTGCCCACCTTGTAGATACGGTAACAAGCACAGTTCATACTGCAGTCGATACGACTAAAAATGTAGCCGCTGCCGCTGTTGAGAAAGGCAGTACCGCCATTGGCGCAGTTAAAGGTACTTTTTAAGTATTTTTCCCCAAATGTTGCTAATGATTTTCCACTTGTGCTAATCCTCGCTGTTCATACTTAGACACCGTAGCGCATATTTTCAATACAACAGTCGAAACTACGAAGCATGTTACCTACGCAGCCGTATAACGGAGCTCTTATTGCTTGGTTTGATTATCATTTTTGTTGCTAATTTTTTATGTGTATTTTTATTTATTTAGAAACTGTAGCAAATACAGTACACTCCACTGTAGATACAACTAAAAATGTAGCCACTGCTGCCGTTGAAAAGGGCTCTTCAATAATTGGGAGTGCGAAAGGTACTTAAAAAGCTTCATCCTTTTTTCTTAATAAATTTTGTTTATTTCTGTTATCTGTAGAAACAGTAGCCAACACAGTTAACAGCACAGTAGACACAACAAAAAGTGTAGCTTCTTCAGCAGTCGATAAGGGTTCGTCATTAATTGGAAGTGCCAAAGGTAGGATAGGGATAATATCGCATCATTGTTGTATGAATATGTGTTTACAATAATATGTATAATTTTGGGAAATGTTTTTGTAGATACTGTTACCAATACTTTTGATGCAACGAAAAATGTAGCAGCTTCGGCTGTAGGTACAGGTGCATCTTATGCTGCTAGTGCCAAAGGTAGTTTACGTTTAAGTATGTTTTCTTGTAATTTTTTATTTCATTTATGTGTTTGTCATATATATTTCTTTTGTAGACACCCTATCGAATACTGTTCATAGCACTGTAGATGCAACTAAAAATGTAGCTTCGTCAGCTGTAGACAAAGGTGTTTCTTTCGTAGGAAGTGCTAAAGGTATAATTTTAAATATTTTCTGTCTTACACTCACATCATGATTTTTTTAGGTATTTATTATTTTAATATTTTTTGTAGATACTGTAGCCAATACTTATGATGCAACGAAAAACGTAGCAGCTTCGGCTGTAGGTACAGGTGTATCTTATGCTGCTAGTGCCAAAGGTAGTTTGCAAAACTTATTATTTTTCTAATTATGTGTTTTATTATTATTTCGATTTTATATTTTATTTTCCTTTGTAGACACGCTTGCCAACACTGTTCATAGCACTGTAGATGCAACTAAAAGTGTAGCTTCATCAGCTGTAGACAAAGGTGTTTCTTTCGTAGGAAGTGCTAAAGGTATATTTTTAAATATTTTCTATCTTACACTCGCATCATAAGTTTTTTAGGTATTTATTATTTTAATGTTGTTTTTGTAGATACTGTAGCCAATACCTATGATGCAACGAAAAACGTAGCAGCTTCGGCTGTAGGTACAGGTGTATCTTATGCTGCTAGTGCCAAAGGTAGTTTGCAAAACTTATTATTTTTATAATTATGTGTTTTAATATTATGTCGATTTTATATTTAATTTTCCTTTGTAGACACGCTTGCCAACACTGTTCATAGCACTGTAGATGCAACTAAAAATGTAGCTTCGTCAGCTGTAGACAAAGGTGTTTCTTTCGTAGGAAGTGCTAAAGGTATATTTTTAAATATTTTCTATCTTACACTCACATCATGATTTTTTTAGGTATTTATTTTTTTAATATTTTTTGTAGATACTGTAGCCAATACTTATGATGCAACGAAAAACGTAGCAGCTTCGGCTGTAGGTACAGGTGTATCGTATGCTGCTAGTGCCAAAGGTAGTTTGCAAAACTGTTATTACTTTTATAATTATATGTTTTATTATTATTTCGATTTTATATTTTATTTTCCTTTGTAGACACGCTTGCCAACACTGTTCATAGCACTGTAGACGCAACAAAAAATGTAGCATCATCTGCCGTAGACAAAGGCGTATCTTTTGTAGGGAGCGCTAAAGGTAGTTGTTTTGTCATTTTAATGTATTTGTTTTAATTTACATTATTTTATCTCATTTCCGTTTTTTAGATACAGTAGCCCACACTTTTGACGCAACAAAAGACGCAGCAGCGTCAGTTGTAGGTACAGGCGTATCTTATGCTGCTAGTGCCAAAGGTAGTTTCTAATGTTGTTTGATTTCTTTATTTATTTTCTTTCCTTTACTATCATATTTTAATTTTTACTTTATTTTGTAGACACGCTTGCCAACACTGTTCATAGTACTGTAGATGCAACAAAGAATGTAACATCATCAGCTGTCGACAAAGGTGTATCTTTTGTAGGAAGCGCTAAAGGTAGATTGGGTATTCATAGTCTATCCATTCCTCACCTTGTAGAGTATTTATTTATGTTGTATTATTTCACATCGTAGATACAATGGCAAGCACTGTAGATAGCGCAAAGAACGTAGCAGCCGGAGCCGTCGATTCAAGTGTCTCGTTTTTAGGAACTGCCAAAGGTATTACGAATATTTAGAGCTTGTGAGTGCGTTTTATTTTCACAAATTATTCATCATTTTACATTGAATATTTTGCCTATATTGTAGATACGGTAGCAAACACTGTGCACAGCACTGTAGATACCACAAAGAATGCAGCATCTTCAGTGGTTGACAAAGGAGTGTCTTTAGTTGGAGGTGCTAAAGGTATAAACGATATAACAACTATAAATAAAGATGATTTTCTCGCCCTCATTGTGTTTCAACTCATTTCAAAAACCTCAAACTTTATACCATTTTATTACCGTGTACTTGCATGCTGCATGCGCTTTTTAACTCTACTTTCTAATTTGTTTTCTGTTCTTAACCTTCTGTTGCTAACTTTCTGTAGATACAGTATCACACTCACTATTTAACGTAGCGGATGCCAGAACAGAAGAGACTGAGAGTGCCTTAGAATCTGCTGAAGGTAACTAAGCATTATAACCTTTTATTGATCTTTTGCTTTGACACTTATCTCTTTTACTAATGGTGATTTGGTTGTAAAGAACTTAGTTAGTACGGTAGTGTAAAATAATTCTGTTTTAAGTGTGTGTTTTCTTTCAGATTGTTCTATAATTTATTAAATCATGAATCATACATTAGACAAGAATCTTTAGTTCACGTCAAGACATTTTATTTGCAGTGTGTGATAATGTTTGCTTCTGTCACTTTACATATATGATTCGATCTTAAACATAATTAATTCAATTCTTATAGGTTTGTTTCAAACCAACTTGCAAGGGCCTAAAGAATCATCAGAGATAGTGTTCGGCGCGTGTCAAAAGACTGTTGAAGATACGACCGGTATCTACCATTGTGTGCCGCTTTAGTTACGGCTTTTTGGCACTTAATTTTTAATCAAAGCTATTTTATCTGAGTTTTAGAGTGAATATTAACGTTTATTAATCTGAGAGCAGTCCACATCGATATAATATAAGGCTAACATTCCACCGGTACCGGGAGGCAGCTCAAATAAATATGTACTTGAAACCTCAAACGCTGGTTTTCTTGAGTTGAGTGTGCAACTACATAATCAGTGGCGTAACAATAGGGTGATACGGCGGGAAAAATACCACGGAGACTCCAATTCGAAAGGAGCACAGGATCCTAATACGTATTACTTTTTACCTACTTAAGTGTGTACCCATTTATATTAAACAAAATAATGTATCTGTGGATTCAGTCCAATACGCTCTTTAAATTTAAAATCACTAGAAACGAATTATGTTATAATAGCGTTTCTATGTGGGATGGGGCGCCCTCCGCTGAATTTGCCACGGCCCTCAAACAGTCTGTACAGTTACGCCATTACCTACATATTCATCTTTAAAAATAACTTTCCTTTGTATTATTCTGAAAGGGTTCCATTTATACCTTTTGAATGAATACTCCGACTTCCAAGTGGAGTAGCAACTATTAAGCGACTCCTAGCGTCTGAAAATTATATAAGACCATAAAAGTTATGGCCGACTCTTTCTTTGTCTTATTGCGATTAATCAATAAAATACCACTTCTGTTTATGTAACTTGCGCTATATAAAAGGCGTTTGCTCACGTACTCCTCTCTCCATTTATGGAGAATTCTATAAATAAGTGAATTGTATTTTTATCGATGTGGACTAGGAGTGTTTCTCGTTCTAATACAAAAACCTTTTGATTGAGGAAACTATTGATAATTAAATTAAAATATTACAGGTCCCTCTGGCGGGTGACAATCATTAACTAGTACCTACTTTGGACATAAATTACATCACCCTCTTCCTGTTAAAACTGATCTTGGACAAGATCAGAGTTCAGACCGTTCTTTAACGCTTGGTGATGGGTCCAATCAAAACAAAAATCATTTAAACATATCTGAGTCCCTATAAAGATACATTTGTAAATATAACCACAAGTACGCTGTTTTACTCAACAAAAGGTTCTTTCAAAGCTTAGGTGTGAAATATCACGCAATATTGTATCCTTAATTAAACAAGGGTCTTTGTTCGACAGACACGATCAACACAACGATGGACGCTACCAAGAAGGCCGCGGAGGAAGCTAAGGCACAGGCTGCTAAGGCCGCCGAGGATGCCAAGGAAAAGGCCAGGCTCGCTGCCAAGGCTGCCGAAAACGAGGCCAAGAGAGTTGCTAGTAAGTGGAATAAAATCGGAGGATATTTAAATCACTTTTCCAAGATGTGTGTTGTTTTTGGGCACCATTCTCTATGATAGTACCAAAATAAAAGTTAGGTATAAATAAACATTTTTATTTTCTCTTGGGGATTATAGATTCCGCCCGCAACTTAGTTCGCGTGGGAAAGTTTTCTCGTTTAGATCCCAATCTCGTGGGAATTCCGGGATAAAAACTAGCCTATATATTATTCTAAGATACATACATCCTCACAAACTTTCCCATTGGTAATACACTTCTGGACACATCTATTGGCCCACCTTAGAGTTTAGGTTTCGATGGCCCCTACCGAAATATGATTGCTAGATTGAACAAAAACTGTTGATGCAGTTTTAAACCTGATACATTTTACCATCTTTTTCGATCGTATAGTTTTTAATTTGAATTCAGAATACCATACGACATGGACCTACGCCTAACAAGTCGGATATGCGCCTTGTTAAAGGCAATTAATTTTTGAATAAAAAACATGTTTTATCAAATAAAGGTTTAATTTAATAACGCGTGTTGCCTCCATGGGCATCTACCACAGCTCTCATGCGATTAGGCATAGAGTTTATCAACCGCTCTATGAAATTTTGAGGGATCATCTCCCATTCCTCTTCTATGGCAGTTTTCAACTCCTGCATCGTCTGGGCAACTGGCTGACGAGCCCTAACACGCCTTTTTAGCTCGTCCCACATGTGCTCAATGGGGTTCATGTCTGGGCTTCTGGCTGGCCAGTCCATAACTGTGATGTTCACATCCCGAAGATATTCCCTGACGATGCCGGCCGCATGGGCTCTTGCATTATCATGCATAAAAAGGAAATTTGGGCCCACATAGTCCGCGTATGGTATCACGTGAGGTTCTAAGCACTCACGAATGTATCTTTCAGCATTTAATGTTGGCAGCCGTGGTCCTGTAACAACCTCAAGTTGAGTTTTGCCGCTCGCGGATATACCGCCCCAGACAGTCCATGAGCCACCGCCATAAGCAACCCTCTCTTCAAAGCAGCATTGTGCGAAACGCTCTCCCTTACGCCGGTAGACCTTCTTCCTTCCATCATTGCCATGTAACACAATTTTAGACTCATCAGAAAAGAGTACACGGCTCCAATCTTGCTGTGTCCAATTTAAATGACTGCGTGCGAAATGAAGGCGCGCTGTTCGGTGGGCTCGCTTTAGTTTGGGCCCATTAGCTGGCTTGTGTGGTACCATATCGCGTTCTTTTAACCTTCTCCGAACAGTTTGAGCGCTCACAGATACTCCGTGGAAGTCGCGAAGTTGGTTTTGTATCTCAATGGAGGTAAGGTGACGATTTCTCAAGCTGGTCGTCACGATGAATCGATCCTGCCTTTCAGTTGTGACCCGAGATCGTGGCCTTCCTTGGCGACGAACAAAGCCGCCAGTCTCTAGGTACCTCCGATAAACATTTCGGACCGCAGATCGACTTAAATTAAGTTGAGCACTCACGTTTCTTTGGCTGTGTCCGGCCTGAATAAGTGCCACAGCTTGGGCGGCGACTTCAGGTGAAGTATCCATAGATTATTGATAGAACCTCACCTTAATGTTAAGAATAAGTAATGTTTGTTGCAAAAGCAAAGATATCAATCACTTTTTCAAGAATTAAATCCAAGTAAACCAATAAAACCAAGTTTTCTTATTATTCGATTGTTTGATATCAACAAACAGGCTCCAAATTGTCTTTTGTTTCTTTAAATTCTGTGTTCGAAATTCAAAAAAAGACTATTGAATGAAATTGTGAATGTGCCAGGTTCAAAACTGCATAAAAACTTTTTGCTCGACCTAATATAAAATTTTAGCTAGGACCAAACGAAACTGAAAATACAAGGTGGGCCAATAGATGTGTCCAGAAGTGTATTATACATAGTAGGATTCCTATTACTAGATGTGACCGCGACTTCTTTTACCTAAGAGTTTTCCCGCGCAAATCTCGTCTAACTAGCCTGTGTTATTCTAGGATTTCAGCTATCT
Organism: Tholera decimalis; assembly: GCA_943138885.2. Classification (NCBI taxonomy): domain Eukaryota; kingdom Metazoa; phylum Arthropoda; class Insecta; order Lepidoptera; family Noctuidae; genus Tholera; species Tholera decimalis. The sequence continues at coordinate 10,402,143 of OW964558.2, forward strand.
ACCTACATACAGAATCTGAGACCCGCTCAGCCGTTTTGGCAACATTGAGTAACAATAATAAAAAGTTTATATACGATGTCCCTCTCTATTCATTTCGGGTCTAACGCGCATGGTAGTGTGTCAGCAAAGTTCGGCTTAAAACTTTAATTTTCACAGACGCAGCCGTAGAAGAGTCTAAGAAAGCAGCTGAAAAAGCGGCAGCAGACGCTAGCAACGCCATCAACAGCACCGTGGACAACACTCTGAAGAGGGTGGAGACTGCCGCTGATGAGGGCATCAAGAACGCCAGCCACGTCGCCGACTCCAAAATCAAGGACGCTGACAAATACCTGAATGAGAAGAGGGATCATGTAAGAAACATTTTATTCATAGAATAGCTGTGCCCTTGAGGTTGTTCCAGTGCAATTTCCGTGGGTATTCCGGGATAAAACTAGCCTATATACTGCGCTATACCTTACTCTATCATCTGGTGAAGGCTCACAAAAACTGGTTCAGCCGAATAGAGATTATTAAAAAAAATATTTAAAAAGAATAGTTTATTCATATTTTGTATCGCGTAAATAACTATTAGTATAACAGTTATATTGAAATCAAAGATAATTTTATTTATATTTATGTATAGAAAAATATTTTTATCGATCCAAAAACCTAACATACGTACATTTAGCATTAGTCTTAGACCCCCAAACTAGGCAAGGTATGCCTGTTTTAAGGCGTCCTATTCCTTATAATACCAATTTATTATTCAGTGGGTTGCTACCGCAGGATCTTTAGATTTCAGCATAACAATTAGCTATTAAATTGAAATTGAAATCACGGTAACTCATATTCTTTTTATTACTTCTACTTAAAAGGCCAAGAGTTCTCAATGTTAATTGGCTACATACATGATAAAATAATATATTTTTCTCTAAAATAAATAGCTGTTTTATAGTGAAGTAAAAATAAATCAAATTTTTACTGCGGCTAGACACGCATCGAAAGTGGTGTACATGAAGTCGGTTAAAAATATATTCCGATTTACCATAACTGTAATAATTGCTTCATAGCTATTTTATTGAACTATTTTAAAAACTGAGATTTGACTTCTTCGATCATTTCGCGTTTTTTATAACTATAGAGTTTTTAGGAGTTTGTAGCTCAATTAACAAATTTTCGAATTACTTCCGTACTTGCTTGAATGAAAAACGTTACCTACATCTCGATCTCTTTGAATTGCACACGTGCCTATTTGGGAGACTGGGTAAATACTTACTATAACTGATAAAAAATCCTAGGTCTATTAAAACCCGGGATTGCGGGAAAGTTCTAACGAAATACCGCTGCCCGGAAGGCAAAGGCAGCTGAAGGAACAAAGTGGGTTTTTAGTGATTAGAAGTTTAACACTCCCTTCAGCTCCACCCAGAGCAGGAGAAGTTCTTTGATGATTTTCCCACAAAAAAAGTCCCTTAGGACCCCAGTTACACTGTACTTAAAATATTGTATTTATCGTTTTCAGCTGTTCACTGGCCTGTCTTCGGCTGTCAATGATGCCTCAACAGGCGCCGCTGGTCTGCTCAGCAAGGGCCTGCGTCCCTTCCCCGAGTAAATGTCCATCACAACTCCCTCATTATTGCTACCTTCACGTGTTGAACGGAAACATAACAGGCTTAAATTAAAGGTTTATCATTAAAAATTAATGTTGAGTTTTAGACCTAAATGTTGAGCTTACAGTGTTTATGAGTAACAAGTTCTTTATAGTTTTGTATCGACAATGCTATACAAGGTAAACAATGTTACATAGTCAACGAAACAAAATTAAATTGAACAACTAAACTTGGCATACGCAAACAACTGTACATTTTGAAATGAGGCGTATTATGATAATCCATTGTTTTGAAACCTGTTATCTTTTCTTGCTACATATTCTAAATAGTCCATCACATTTTGTTTATAAACATGCACATCGTTCTTAAGTTTTTCTTTTTATTAATAGTACAATATTGTATAGTTTCTAGTTAGTAAGTATTACTAACATAAATGTTATACCTGTAAATTGACATATTAAAGAACAAAATAAAATATTGTATTACTTAACGATAGTTTTACACGATTCTATCGATGATTAAGCATTTTATGTTTTTCAAATTTTATTATTATATTTGAAAATATGACTATGCTTTAAATATTTAAGTCACAAAATTGCAATCTTATGTGTTGGCGTCTATGTTATTTCTTAAGATAAGTTTAAGTTATTTTAAGCTCATTTTATATTTTGCATTTCGAATGCATTTCGCATACACATGTTTTTCGAATTTCTATGCTTGGCTTATACCGTCCATATATAGCCTTTTACAAATAAATATAAAAACCTGTTTCACCGTTCCTACAATAGTACCTTACACAGCATTTCAGGATCGAAAGTCTCGCATATTTTGTGATAATGTGATGCTTTCGGAGCCTAAAGTATGATATAATATTTGTTACATTACTGCTTAGCAGTCTATTTTATGATACGAATATACTGATGTTCAAAAATATAGTAGGTATATATCAGTCATAAATATTTTTGAAATGGCGCTTGATAATTGTTGCTTATATAAAAATGTAGTTTATCCGTTATAATTACCAAGTTTTCATCAGATTATTATTATTTATTAATTTGATCTTGTTTATTTTCTTTACCCGTTAAATTTATAATATTACTTATGTATTATGTGTTGTTCAATAAATAAATGCGACCCATACATCAGTTTTATCATTTTAGTGTAGTGTTTTAAAACTGCGTGATACACTGATACCCTATTCCGAATATAGTAAACAAAACACTGGAAAAATAAACTCAACAAATGGTACATGTTCCGAACATCTGAGTCATCAAAGTATCATTGAGTTTAGTTCAGTCATGGAATTGATGCTACCAAAATTTATTTAACCTTTTTTTTATTTGGTATGAGCCCATTCTTGACCAGCTCGCCTGATGGAACGAGCGAGCCTAGAGATGCCTATTCACTCTTTAAAAAACTCTTTCTTTCTTCTCTTTCTCTCTGAAAGGTCATAAGTGTGGCAGGGAACACAGAAACCGGCAGAGAGTTCCACAACTTGGCTGTACGTACAATAAAAGTGTGGAAGAAAAGCGCTTTATGTACAATAGTGGGCGGGTTAAATGCAGTAAGGCATTACCTACCAGTCAACCTTTGGGTTGAAAAAACACATTGCATCACACCAAATGCATCGGACTGCATAAAAAGTCACTTTTTTATGACCACGACCTTATGTAAAGCTTGTATAGTACGCTCCATGGCGCGCAAAAACGCGCATATGAATAGCATACTAATATGTATATTTTCTATGGCCGAAATGATAAAATAATATATAAAAATATATTAGTGTTACATTGATTTCTTTTCCATTTGCCCAACCTATGCCTAAAGAACGAGATATTTAAAATTACGCGCTGGTTACCAGCGGATGTGAGCTTGTGGTGTGGCAAGTCTTGCCATACCAATATATTGTTTTCTACCATCAAACCAGCAGAAATTAAACGTTTTCGGTTTGCTTGACAATGACATAACACCACAGACAGAGTACTTTCATATATGCATAACAGAACACTCCAAGGATCTTCTACCTGGTACAAGTTCCTTGGAACACTCACACTCAGTGACAGTTAAAGAATAGACAGAATAATAGAATATAAAACCAAGGATCTTCTACCTACTATATAAAACAGGAAACACAGATCATAGTGTATTACATACTCTGACATAAAACATAGTGTATTACATACTCTTTGCTCTGACACAGATACCTACTATAATACTATTGTATACGATATAGGGATGTGACATTGTACATAAAAAATCGATTTTATATTAATCGATTATTAATTTAGCATGAAAAATCGATTAATAAATAATCGATTTTTCTTGAAGAAATAATCGATTTTGTTATATTAATCGATTTTTTCCTAATGTATCAATTAATTTCAAAATATACGCTATAAATATTATATCAATAGATTTATTAATTTTAAAAATAAACTGAAATAGTAAGTTTTTCAATTCAACGCGTATATTTTTTCTTTATGTATGATCACCGATTTCTCGAAGACGGCTCAACCGATTTGAAAAAATCTTTTTGTGTTCGAAAGGGTATATATACAAAGTTGGTCGCATTGTCACCAAGTCATGATCTGATGATGGGATTTTGGAGAAATCAAAGGAACTCTTCAAATATTATAGGCACACCTGATTTGAGTATTTTTTATATGTAGTAACTTGTGTTGTATTCGAAAAGTACTGAAACTACTCAATATATAAGTAGGAATAATAAGTATTTCATGGCTTCCGCTTCGATTACTTGAATATGGTTATTAGGCACAATATGCTCGTCACAATGCATATGGTGAAGTGAGCTGATGATGAAGTACCAGGAGAACTCCTCAACAATTAACGGCCTAGCACTGGGAAAAGTAATATTTTGTAAAAGGTTATAAGTAGTTGACATTTAGACTTTTGTAACGAGGTAAATTATAAATCGACCAACCAAAAAGAGTGAAAAAAACGAAAATACAAAACTAAAGACACCGACTACCGAAATTAAAGTTATTTTTCACTTTGCAGTGATTTTTGGAAGTCGGTTCAATTTTTTTTGTGGAATTTTTTTTTTACGTATATAATCCACACAAATTAAAGTTTTATAACAATCAAATTATAAAAAGTTTCAATTAAATTTTTTTCAAATAAAATCAACAAAATTAAATTGTTCAAATAAAAAAAACAAGAAATCCGCAGGTAACGAGTTCAGGAATAACAGCTTAGGTAAGCGTTTGGATAATATTCGGCTCCTGGTCTTTGTATATGGCGCCAGCTTTCGAGAACAATCTCTCTGCTGGAGTCGAAGCAGCCGAAAAACGAGACTTTTAACACGACACTAAACACTTTTTGTCACGAAAAACTTTCGAAATTGTCATTTGAACATTGAAGTTTCACCAACGAATTATGAATGACATATATGTCGGTAAAATAGTACAGTTCGTCGACTAACTCCATCTAGTGAATGTTTGATTAAATGAATCAACTGAACTGTTTCAAAAGCACAGAAGGAATGCCATCATAGATGCACAGATAGCGTTAATGTAGTATTATGGAGATAGTATTCTTTGGTAGTTCGTGTTGCGGGCTCCGGGCCAGAAGACCAAACTTAATGTTGGGGGTTGCAGATGAAAAATCGATAATAATTGTTTGAATGATTATAAAAAATCGATTATTAATCGATTATTCATAAAAATAAAATCACGTTCAAAAATCGATTTTTCTTTTGATAAAAATCGATTTTTAATCGATTATTTCCATAATCGATTATTTTTTCACATCCCTAATACGATATAAAATAAATAAACATGGCGGGGCTGGTACGAGCTGGGTTTTCTTTTGCCAAAAATGCAATTTTCTCCTCTTCCGTACGCTCCTTAGCTACAACAAACCCAATGAACTTGAAGGAGAGTAAGTACTTTTTTCTCTGCTGATAATTTTGGATTTCTTAAACATAACCTCAAAACATTTTGCTCATGATATTTTTTCTACAATTTTCAATAAGAACATTTGTTTTAATGAATTATTGCAACTGGTTTCAGTACGCGAACGAGTAGAGGGCTCAACAAAGATAATAGAAGCAGTTCATATGCCCTCACCTCGCACTGAACTCTTGATTAGGGCAGAGAACCTCCCTACCCAAGACCAGGCTGTAACCTCATCAGAAAAGCCTCCTTGCTACATGTGTGCACTCGGGCTCGACGTCAAACATACTGATGTACTGATCGTGAGCCAGTTTGTGAGGTCTGATGGCTGTATGTTACCCCGGAGAATCACTGGGTTATGTAGAAGGCAGCAAAAGAAAATGGGCAAGTTGGTGGCGATGGCACAAAAAGCTGGTGGGTAAACCGTTTTATCATAAAGGCATATCAAAGTTTCAAGTAATATTGACCAAACTGATACACTGACCTGATAACAGAATAACTTATTGTACCTACTGGGGCAATTCAATCAATCAATGTTAATACTGGTTGATTTTTGAAGACCACCTAAAATAGAATATGAAGTTGGGACAAAACTACAAATGGGCCTTATTGAAAATACTTCTTGGGTGCTATTGTACTATCCGCTTTGATATGTTACAAATAATTCCATCCAACATCATTGAAAGTTTAGACAGTCAATTTTCAATTCCAGCTGTGTTATTTGTTTAGCAATCATAGGCATATTCATGAAGATTTTTAGGAATCACTATTTCAGCACACGGTGCTGCTTCTCTAGATTGTGTAAATATATTAAAGGAATGTATCAATGCTATGTGATAGCTTGTGGCTAAGTAAACAGCTCCATGGGTTGATCTTCAAAGTCCATGGATGGGTGACAATTTTAACATATAGAGTTTCCTCTTTGTCTCTGGTAGCATGCTAAGCTGTTGGTCCCGGCTACCATATGTACTTCTTTGGCAGTTGTCAGAAAGTGCCAGCTACTGGGTCGCGATGATCAGATAAATAGATAGAATACACTTTATTAACCCGATAACCGATCATATTGAGCTTCTTGGGGTGACTTTAACTTCCACACTCAATTTTGGCCCGTTTATCGAGGCTAAAGCTCGGTTAGCATCAAAAAAGTTGGGAATCCTAGCCAAGGTGAGACGGTACTTCACACCAGAACAGCTGCTCAATTTGTATCAAGCCCAGGTTCGGTTGTGTATGGAGTACTGCTCTCATCTTTGCGATGGATCTGCGAAATACCAACTGGACGCACTTGAGTCTATCGAGAAGCGGGCCAAGAGACTCATTGGCAACAATGCACTGGTTGAGTCAAAGCTCCAGAGCCTTGAACACCGACGGCGAGTTGCAAGTCTATCGGTTTTCTATTGGTTACATTTCGGGGAGTGTGCGATGGAATTACACAATCTAATTCCGCCAAGCCCGTTCCATCATCGGACTACGAGACAAACGGCGAAGCGCCATCTTTACATGGTGGACATCCCACCCATACGCACAAAACGTTTTGGGAATACCTTCATTGTGCGTACGGCTAAGGAGTGGAATTCCCTGCCGAAGTCTGTGTTTCCCGACAGCAACAACCTAGGAGTCTTTAAGTCCAGAGTGAATAGGTTACTTTTAGGTAAGCATGCTCCATCTTCGATCACATCATCACTTACCATCAGGTGAGATAGTGGTCAAACGCGAAACCATTTTCAATAAAAAAAAACCGGTCAAGTGCGTGTCGGGCCACGCGCAGTGTAGGGTTCCGTAGTTTTTATAACAGCCAAGTGCGTGTCGTATTCGCTGACTGATCGTTTCGTACCATGCTCTAACTAAAAGCCAAACATGACTACCTAACTAATTTGACTTCCTATACAAATCCTCACCTGATCTGACAATTTTGCACGGAAAGTTTCAATTTTTTTTTTAGAGATTTATATAAAACTTGTCATAGCCGGTGTTTTGAATTTAAATACGGACGCAGAGCTACACTACTCAATCGTCACAGAAAGCTAGCACGATACAACTGGCGCTTAGCGCCATCTATCGACATTTCTATAGAGTTGTTCGAAATTTTCGAGTCAAATACAATTGGTCGACTATTACTCGTAAACTTGTAAAGCCCACTTATGTGTGATAGTTTTCCTTTAAATTTCGTTATATATGTACTACTGCCGTGACATTTGAATTTCTAACTATAACCGTTTAGTTGATAGAGGGGGTGGACACTTGACTCTAACGAAAATTGGTACTTTAAAGCTTGACAAGTCACGAACGGTTAACTTAATCAAAAAACGGTCTTACTAAACCCCTAATATTTTTGAAAGACCTATCCAACGATATCCCACACTATGGGAAGAACGAAAAAAAAATTATCATCCCACTTTACATGTATGGGAGGTACCCTAAATAATTGTTTTTTTCATAATTTTATTTTACCACTTTTTTGGCGTCATTAACGTGTATACTCATGCCAAAGTACAACTTTCTAGTACCAATAGTTTTTGAGCTAAACCACGGACAGACAGACGGACATGGCGAAACTATAAGGGTTCCTTGTTGACTACGGAACCCTAAAAAAATGTAAAACACTAGTACTCAGCTGCAGTGTTAGACTGGAAGCTGACCCCAACAATGGAAAAGGCTAAGCAGATGCTGATATCAATACTAACCTGAATGGTACACACTGTAGTTATCATGCAATCAGTACATTGACTGTGACTAGATGAGCTGTCAAAATTTCATTGAATTCAAATAATAATATATGTAGATCAAAAATGCATGAGATTTCTCTGGAGGATAATGACTATGATGAAGACGTAAGACTTCCCCCCTTCTACCAAACATGTTTTTATCAATTACTCTTTCCCCCTTCCCTGCTTCTGAACAAATAATATAGTATGGATGTTTCCCTATCTGTATTCTTCAGCTCATGATTATCTTTACTACTTTCAATAATAAAAATCAGTTGGAAAACAAGGCCCTTATGAAATTGAAATAATTTCATTCTTACATTAGTTATAATCTGGTCTTCCGTTTCAGGTCTCATGATCAATTTGACTCCACAGCATTGCAAAAAGGATCCCAAGAAAAGGCGAGATTATAAGAAGTTCAACACATACTTCGATGAGCGCACAATATTCATGAAGAAGATTCCCAAGCCTGTTGACCGATTCAAGCGCTAATTATTTGTAAGATGTATGTACATTTCACTGTAAAAATATTATAATAAATGTAATTAGTAGTATGTTGTGCTTTTATTTACATACTGAGTTCTCTCTCCTTTCTCCAAGCATGTTATAATGCAAGCAACTTATAATGGGTGTAAATAAGATAGTTACTCTTTTCATAAAGCTAGTTTCCTTAGCTGGAGTCACATTGCCTATTATTATTTTATACCATATCCATCCTTATATTAATTATTAATAACTTATATTAGGTAATCTATGGATCTTTTTTTCTGGGTGGGAAAAATCAGCAAATGACTCCCGCTGTGGGTGGTGTGTAGTGTCAGACTTCTATCTACTGACTAACCCCCCCCCCCGTCCTTAAGTTGCCGTTGCGTTCCGGGGCCACAGTATCTCGAAAGAATATTTCTGCATTCCCGGTAATCTATGGCACTGAAATTCTTTCACCAGTAGAAAGCTACATTGTTCCTGAGTGACATAAACTGCACTCTTCGCTGAATAATCTATTCACGCTAGCGAAGCTGGTGGTCTCTCTGGGCTGGTGGACCAGTCCCTCATTGCCTACTTTTGACCCTCTTGGCCCGTTTCTTGACCCAAGTGCATCAAGCTGGTAGATATTTGGCAGATCATCCCAGAGATGATTACTCCATACACCACCGAACTTGCGCTTGGTATAGTTTGTGATAAAAAGTTTTTACCCGGAACGAAAAATGTAAAAAGCTTTTGATTTTGAGTATTAAAATTTAAATATGTGTTACATCCTTGATCCATACAAGTTAAGCACGACATGAGGGACATCCCTGACAAGTATGTACGTAAGTTGAGCTGGTGTCTGCAACTCCACGACCACGACCAAGCGCGTATTTTGCGTAACAGCGTAATGGTCAAGTTAAAGTATATCATTCGACAATTCAGGTCAAGTACATCATTCGAGCTATCCCGGCTCCTTCAGAAAGGCGAGCGGTCAAGTCGTTTGACTTGACCATGCCATACCTTGATGACCCCCTCGACTCCTTTGTGTCATGTGTGCAACTGTTATATATTCTGTGATTATTATTATTAGAAAAATAAATTGAATTAATTAATGAAATTTAGATTTTCTACATTTCACTTTATATTTCGTTATAGGTACGGGCAGTAGCTCCGTACACAGAGTCACAGATGTTGTGGTATGTTTGTTGAAGGACGAATCACACGGGATGTGACAGGAAATAAATTTTCTATACATATGAAAGTACTCTGTGAAATAAATTACCGTTTTGTGTCCGTATAAATGATTGATGGTTTATTGTAAAAAAATAAATTATATAATATAATAATTAGGATACTTGTGGTGGGCGCGATAGGTTGGTCAGTAAATGTAGCTACACATTTTATCGGCGACTTAGCAAATGTTTATTTAGGTAAAAGCGATCACAGGGCAGCTTTGTAACAGAAGTGCCGCTGTCTCGTCGTCCCAAAATAATGCCCCTGTTCCTTATACTCGTATATCCTGATAGGTACCTATATCTCCACTGCTGGAGACATTTGTACATACCTATTTTCCAATAATATCGCTACCGGTTACGATTACAGTACCGGGGATATATGGAGCACAATATTCTATATACATATATATATAGGTATATGTATATGGAACCTTGTACTCCATATATCCCGACTGATTCGCACTGGGTGGGATAGTTGGATTTTTTCCCGTTAATCGCCACCAGACGGGATAAAAAGTTTTCACAAGTTTTGTCAACCTTGCTTTAATCAAGCCTGGAAAATGGTATCTTTCCTAATTGCTGGTAGGTTGCGTGTGTTCTTCCTATTTACAAAAGCGGCCCGACAGACTTTATTTTATAGGTAACTAGCTTTTGCCCGCGACTTCGTTCGCTTGGGATGTTTTCCCCGCGTAATTCCCGATCTCGTAGGAATTCTGGGATAAAAACTATCCTATGTCCGTCTCCTGGTTTTAAGCTACCTCCCTAGCAGTTTTCAGCCAAATCAGTTCTGCCGTTCTTGAGTTATAAATAGTGTTACTAACACGACTTTCTTTTATATATATAAGATTTACTTAGGGGCAGGGTTGACGTTATGCGATGATAAGCTAACTACCTACTGTATTTTTTTTAGGTTTCAGTTTATGTAATTGAAACGTGGGCTCGCACGTATTTTATATCTTTTATTGTAATACGAGGAAAACGAACGAATTTAACCAGTATAGATTGTACGGAATTTAAAAGAGACGGACCCCTGCCCCTGAGTTTGTTTCGGTGTTTCTTCTCAGGGTAGTCAGTTAGGAAATACCGGCTTCATCTATTTTAAATTTACGAAAAAAAATGACGTGTAAAAGTGTTACTTAATAACCAATTTGCAAAATAAAGTTAATTTTTATCATTTAACGAAATCACATCTGCTATTATATTATAGGTGCCCTTTAAGTTTTAAACTGCGAAACGACAAACTCTGATATTTGGCGACTCATTTCGACTAAACCTAGATGTGATTAGATTTCAGATCAATGACTGTGGCCAAGTCAGGAGGCAGGAAGGGCCACACTGAAAGGGATTAGCCCAATGGGTTCAGCGCCCAAAGTCCCAATGCCGCCAAACTCGAGCCTCTTTTAGGTAGGTAGTCCGTCCGTACACCGCTGTGTACTGCTGTACCCATTGAATGGATACTTTATTGTATCTACAAATATGAGAATGCGAAGAGTGTTTAGTGCAAATATTTCCAGAATCAAATAAATTAATATAAAAAAATATAGATAAGAAAAAAAAAGTTATTTAAAAAATCTAAAAAACCCGACTAAAAAAGTGACAAGCAGGCGGGACCCAATTGAACGTATTTTTTTTTTTATTTGACGGGTCCACCTGCTTGTCACTTTTTAAAATAAAAATGTGCTTGTTCCTTGCATTTCAGTTGAGCAGTCGGGTTTTTTAGATTTTTTAAATAACTTTTTTTTTCAACTTTTCAGTTAAAATATTGATTAATAATTTTTAATTTTCCCGGTCGTGTCACATTGGCACACCACCGGATTCAGAAAGTGAAAGAGCTCAAGTCCATATTTTTAAACTTTCTCTTTGTATTATTTTTGCTAGTATTACACTAATGATAAATATGATATACCTTTTTGAAATTCTTGTGATAAGCCCTTTAATTTGATACCCATATTGTGGTATTCGAAAAAAAAATTTTTCTTTCACTATGTATAATGACTTCGCACAGCCGCCATGTTTGATTTTTTCAAATGTCACCTATCTAAGAACACTTGGGCTGCTAATACAAATCTAACGATACCTCAATTAAGTGAATCCGTTCAGTGGTTCTGGAGATATGAGGTAATAAAGAATATTACAAACATACATACAAGATACGCGCGAAAAACATAACCCTTCCTTTGCAGTCGGGTAATAAATTAATAAGCCACCGGCTTAGAATACAGTTCTGTATTCTAAGGCCACCGGTAATAGCGATGTTAGAGGCGAATTGATTCGCTTTTTTTTCACGACTTTGGTATGTCAAATAGGTAGATGATAAAAAAAAAAACTTCCATTGAAGTTCGTGGCGCTGAAATCGTTTATCTTGATTATTATAAACTACCTGTGTCACGCGGTTTCACCCGCGTATAACCTATTTATAGACATGATTTTTCTGAGTATGAATGTTATAATGGATGTTATTTAAGTGTAGGTATCTTACGTCGCGTGGGGCTTTGCTCCCGTGGATTTTAACACGATAATAACATAATCTGCTTCCTTTACAGTCGGTTAAAAAGTAGCCTATAACCTTCCTCAAGCTTCAAGCCTTCCATGCCAAGTTTAATCCAAAACCACCCAGTACTCTCGAAGATTGTGTAATATTAGTGTAGATATTGTAATTTATAAAAGAATCTTCAAAGTGACGTGTAAGTTTTATTTCTATGGTTTAAATGTGCATTTAATAATAAAACTTATCATTTATTTAACATTATTCATGAAAACAATTGAATTCACATCACTAATATTCGGCTTTAGCACCTCCACTATTGGAGGCGTATCTATAGGTAACACTTTCCTATCTGTCAGTGCTGGTGACAACTGGGAACACAAGGAGTGGCTATTCCGAATTACCACCATTATTTCCGTTTGGCACAACTGGGAATTACCCCACAGGATTGCTAAACTGTCCGAGAGCATGCACTATGCATATCGAGTGGTGGCCAGGCCTGGATTAACCATGTCAGGACCTCTAGACAATCTCTGGGCTCCCTTCTTCATCCTTTTCTTACAAAAAATTTTTTTCTGCCGCCGTAATTATTTCAGAATTACCGTTTTGAAAAAAATATACGATCATAATGTAGGTATTTAGATTTAGATTTCCTTGAGATCCTAAATTATATTTTAACCAGTGCTTCCATGCCTAGATAGATCACTTTTAAACTCCGGTACCCGTGGGCAAGATGGCAAGCGTTGAGGAAAATCACTTTTATTTGGGACGCGAGGACTAGATGACCCGAGCCTCTATCATTGCCTACACTGCCTTATGGATAATCCGGGACTGGTGGTCCTGTTCAAGATGGTTGAAACTGCCAGCGAGGTGCCCAAGCATTCATCTTGAAACACTGTGTAGTAGACCTCAATGGTTTGATCCTCAAAAAAGATACCCGCACTTCTGCCAGTACCTCTTTTAGATCCATCAGTGCATAGCCGACCATTGTCTTCAGTTAAGAGAGAGATTGTCTCATTTTTGAGCCTTTCCATCAGAACGTATCGAAACAACAAGTCTCGAATCGAAACAAGTTTCGGTTTTTTTTATGAATCCAAACCTACGGCTGCCATAGTTTCTTGCTATTGTACAAACAGCTGGAGTTGGTCCTGTAACTGGTCGCAGTCAAACGTTCTCATGAAGCCCGTTGCCACCATGCAGGCCAGCCCATTATAATTTTGTAAGATGAGGTGTGAGCTTTAATAGAGAGATAATTGAACCATGGAACATTCAAGAGTGAGCTCTTAATTAAACGAGGGTAGGGATTGAGTCCCAACCGTTTTGTTTTAAAATATGTAAACTTGTAGTTAGTAAAATCAAAACTTTTCAAAACATAGATGTTTTATATTTATGTTGAAAATTAATTTTATAGGTATAATACAAAAAGTGACGTGTTTCAGTGTAAGTGATAGGGATCGTGTAAGGGTGAAATAAAAAAATAAATAAGAGAGCATTTTTAGTAATAATTTACTTTCAGTTTTCGTTGTTTTAGTGATGTTCAATAAAATTATACAACACTAAGCTGCTTTCACAATAAATGCATTTGTTATGTAGTACGGTAATTATTTAATGAAAAAAATGTACTTCTAGTACAGAGCTATAAAACAGTGATTGGTATATCAGAAAAATAATATACAGCATAGTTAACATAAATGTTTATAAAAGAAAAATGTTTAAGAACATGAGACTCCAGTGCAATAATAACACGCAAATACTTCATATATCCTGTCCTAAGCGGTTATAAGAATTACTTCTAATTAATTAACTACAGATCTTAACTGTTCATCTACAAAACAGATAAGTCTTACGTAAAAATTGCAACACAATAGCATTTTCTATGCAAAAATAATTAGATAATAAATTTTATTAACCTAATTTAATTTCTTAACAATTTGTTTCTTTCTAAAAAATAAATATCGCCTAAAAGTTGTTTTTTTTTTATTAAAATCTCTTATTGTTTAGATAATACAAACGCAGTCTAACACAGAGGTTCGTATCCTATACAACCGTGCCAGCGATTTTTGGTACAAACAAGTCATAGTTAACATGATCATCACAGCCTTTCGTATAGATATAGGTAGCCGAGATCTTTGGGCGGATTTTCTGATAGGGCCACCTGGAACAAAAGAAAACAGGATATTCGTTATATTATTTGGCAGTGTACAAAATTTTGAGTGGTTGAGTTAATTGCTAAGCCGCGCCGTCACCACACGACCTCCTGCTATTCCAAAAGAACTTTGTATCTAGCACATTTAATTTGTTGAATAAGTAGTATGATGACTACAAGTTACGGACACCAGTTGGTGCTTTTTTGAGTGAATTGGTGTGTAGCGAGCCCTCACCTACGACCTCGCACTTAAAGTGGTCTCGCGGGGCTCATTTAAATACTTTTCAATAGGTTCCACACATGAATATTTTCTCATTATCAAGAAAATATTATGTATTATTAGGTACTAGTACTCACGCGGGGCTTAGCTCCCGTGGATTCTATCACGGTAAAACATAACTCTTCTTTTTGCAGTCGCGTAAAAAGTAGCCTAAACCTTCCTCAAGCTTCAAGCTACTTCCATACCAAATTGCATCCAAATCCACCTAGTACTTTCGAAGATTAGCGCGTTCAAGCAAACAAACTTTTCCGCTTTATAATATTAGTATAGATTTCGTGTCAATAGCCTAATGGTTAAGGTGTCGGCCTTGTTATCGAGAGATAGCGGGTTCGAACTCCACCCGTTACTACTTACCCACACTATTGCCGTGAACGTGAAGTGTGAACCCACTCCAGACTCAAGCATATTTAGCTTAGTTGGAGGGGTTAACAAGATTGCTAGTAATGTGAATTCTACCCACATTGCTGGTTCTCAATTTTTTTTAAAGTATATTAAGCAAGGATTGATCTTGGGAACGAAAGAAAACGAGCCTTGTTGAAGTGACTTCGCCCTCGTCCATTTTCGTCGACGCTACGCCACTGTTGCTGTGAGTGAGATATACACACCTTGTTGTCGTTAAAGATGACCCAGCGGCCCTCGTGTAGCACGTGGCACACGTAGTGGCCCACCATGGACGAGGTTCCCATGTGCGAGATGAACGCACACAGCCTGTACTCTGTAAATACAAACGTTTTGGCGTTAATAACAAGTTTAGTGTTGAAAACACAGTATTAATAGGCTGTACTAGCCGACCCGGCCCAAATATTCAAATAAAAATTTTAATACCAAAATTACACTAAAATACACTAGAACCTTCCTCATAAATCACTACCTATTCGTGAAAACTGTATAAAAATTTGTCCGGTAGTTTTTAATTTGTAGTGAACATACAGACTGACGCGGCGAGATGGTGAGTGAGGTGTGTAGAACAATGGTTATATTTTGCAGTTAGTTAGCAGGTTAGTTGCAGCAGTTTAATTGCCTAAGTCGAGGGATTTAACTCGCCTTTCCTCGCCGAGGTAAACGTTTAAGGCTTAAACGATTTTGATATTGCTTAAACTTTAATCAATACGCGTATATTTGTGATGCCTCATTGTAGAACCAATATAATGTGGCATGCTTTATTTTATAGAATGATATACAATTCCAAATTGGGTGAGGCAGCGTATTTATATATTTTTACCATTGCCACTCGAAAAAGGGCACTTTATTCATCGATAACAGTGAATAAAACGCTCTTTTACTCACTGAGTGAATAAAGACTTTTTGAATTTGGAACAAGCACGAATTATGTAAAAAAAAATTGAAACGTGCTGAAAGTACCTACTGGCTGGCTAAATGGATCTATTCCATAGAGCTACACGATTATATTAAAAAAAAAAACCGCCAATTTTAAGTTCTTTTCTCTCTGTTATCGTGGTTGTTTTGTGTCATTGGAAAATTTATTAACATAATAACTGAAACAAAATGAGTTCTTCCGATGACGAAAATGAGACACTGACTCCGGAATCATTTCGTACTAACGCAACAGTTATAGTAGATGATTTGTTGCCGCCAAAATCTCGGGATTTGTATCTGAAAACATACAATTTGTTCTGCGACTGGAAAACCACGAATGGCGCCAATTCCTTCTCAGAATGCGTATTTCTTAACTATTTCAACGAATTAACCAAGACGAAGAAGGCGTCGACACTTTGGAGCATATATTCTATGCTAAAATCAACAGTGAGAATAAAACACAACATTGATATTTCAAACTATTCAAAGTTAGTGACATACTTAAAACGGCTGTCTGAGGGTGATAAGCCAAAGAAATCTAGAGTGCTAACCTCCCAAAACATTGAACGTTTTCTAAATGATGCACCTGACCACAGTTTTCTGGCCGTAAAAGTAAGTACCTACTTAAAACATATTTATTTACAAACCTACTGAACTTTTAAAGTTTTCCTGTAAATACATATTTTTTTAATTATTGTTCACAGGTTGTGCTAATTTTTGGCGTGAATGGGGCCTGTCGCAGTAACGAATTATTTAAAATAACTATGAACGACATCCAAAAACACTCGGAAAATTTATTACTGGTTGTTTTAACTGATACAAAAACTAAAATTGATAGAACGTTCGTAATACGGCAGGAATACGTTAAAATCGTCGAAAAATATCAAGCTATAAGGCCCACTAATACAAAAACCGATAGGTTTTTCTTACAATACCATGGCGGAAAATGTACTCGGCAACCTATTGGAATTAACAAAATAGGTGCGATGCCAAAAGAGATTGCCACATTCTTAAATCTACCAAATCCCGAAAAGTACACAGGACATTGTTTCCGTAGAAGCTCTGCCACCCTTTTAGCAAATTCAGGTGCTGATCTTACAGAACTGAAACGCCACGGAGGGTGGAGGTCCAGCACAGTAGCAGAAAGCTATATCGAGGATTCGATCGAAAACAAATCCAAAAGATGCAGCCGAATAATTGACAGTATAAATCTAAAACCGTCTGCTGTTGACCCTTCTGCGCCACTATCTCCGGCGCGCCCTTCAACATCGAAAGGAAAACCTTGTAAAACAACTACATTACAGCTTTCTCAGCAACAGCAACCACAAAATACGGCGACTTTGCCAAATACCCAAGTCTTATCTAATACGACAGTTTCAAAACCAAACAAGAATATAACACTGAATTTTGAAAACTGTTCTAATTTCACTATAAATTTTTAATGTTTATATTTAATCCTTTGTTCTTTTATTACTGATTATATAATAAAATTCTATGAATATAAATATTAGACTCCTATTTATTTTCTCACAGTCAATGGTAAAAAGTAGAGTACACAACTCGTGAAAAAAAAATTTATCTCGGTCCTTGTATCCCTCGCTCCGCTCAGGATTCTAATCTAGAATCCCTCGCTACGCTCGGGATTCTACTCTAGAATCCTTCGCTGCTCTCGGGATCCAACTTCGTACCTCGAATTAAATTCCCTTTTTTTTCACTTGTTGTATAATCTACTATTTTCAACACACTTGCTCATAAAATGGCTCTAATTTCACCGCAATTAGGCACATAATGACACCTGTAATGAAACTGTGACTTTTTCTTTACTATTATTCACAAGTCGGGCACGCCGCAATGGGGCGTGCAAGTGAAAGCTAATCGCAGATGGCGCCACCACCGTAAGAACCTTTGTCACTGTCAGTGTTAGTTAGATTGTGAGATATTATATAGTTGTCTGTATCATCTATGGTTATCTGTGGTAATATTTTTTATTTTCATTTCATTGATTTCAATTGATTTCTGTACAATTTTCCGATTAAAGAACATAATACATGTTCTTTAATCGAAAAATTCTCAATAAATGTCTCTAATTTAGGAATTCATTACTGTTCCATAGAGAAACTGCTTTGATTTTGGTAAGTGTGCTGCTAGCGCCACTTTGACAGTTGCACGCCCCATTGCGGCGGTAAGACCCCTCTTTGAGGAGTGGCTAGATCGGCGTCACGGCGTCCTGACTTACCGCATGACACAGGTCCTCACCGGACACGGAAGTTTCGGGAGGTACCTGTGTCTGATGGGGAAGGAAGAAACTCCTGGGTGTCACCACTGCGAGGGTCGCCCTGAGGACACAGTAGAGCATACGGTGCAAGACTGCCCCGCCTGGGCAGATCACCGACGTGTCCTCACGGCGGCGATAGGCGGAGACCTCTCGCGCCCGGCATTGGTCGAGGCCATGCTGCGGGGCGAGAGGGAGTGGGAAGCGGTCGCCTCCTTCTGCGAAGCAGTCATGCTTCCGAAGGAGGAAGCGGGCCGCGTGAGGGAGAGGATGGCGTCCTCCCTCCAGCCCAGCCGCAGTGGCAGACGCCCATGGCGTCGGACGTCGGCCGACGATCTCCGGCCACCGTAGGCGCGGGCATGCGGACAGCGAGTAAAGGGCAACTCGCTGTCCGACCATGGACCATGCCCGGGTCGACGGCGCGTTGTGTTCCACGCGCGCCTCAAAGAGCGTCAGCAACATGACGAGGCCCCCCCTGTAGAGGGCTGAAGCCTGCCGGGGTCGTGGGACTTATCCCATTACCGTGACCCCGGTATGTAAAGGGTTATTGAAGGAACACCGTGGATTTTAGTCAGTAAAAGTTTGACAGTCCCTCCCACCCTGCCCGGGGTGGGAGGACTTATTTGATAATTATACCAAGTTAAAAAAAAAAAGTGAGCTATAGGTTTTTTTTTAATTGGTTGAGTTGCTTTGTTTTTAAAAAAGTTTCGAAACAAAAAAGATCGTTTTCAATAGTACAAATAAATTAATGTACCTACCTATTGCTTGCTAGTTTCATGCAACTTCGTATTTAAATAGATAAATTTCAACTTGTACGTTTTTAATAACTACAACTTTCACTCAAATATACTTTTGTTTTTCTGTGATAAAGAAAACTTTGAATTACCCATTTTGTACGTGGCTAAAACGCTATCCGAGAAAAGCCAAAAAAAAGAAACCTCATTCTTTTAGTCTATGGCCGATCTGTTAGATGCGCGCGCATAGGAAAACTGATTAATTTTTCCCGCCGTTGCGAAAAAATTTTCACAACTCGTTTTCACTGTTGAAATTATAGTTATTTTCATCACAAGTGTGTTGAAAAACATCGTATGATACACGTGTGTATTGATGATTACCGTCCCCGGCTCTCTTAAGACCCTCACCTAACGGCTCGGGTCTCAATGGCGCCTCAGCGGTAATCACCAACATTACAGCGTCGGAACGGAAGAGCATGAACAGTAGCCTAAATTCTAATAATAATATTAGGCTTGATTTTTTTATTTAATAAATTTTGGTTTGTAAAAGTTATTTTTTTTTATTTCTAATTATACACATATAAATTACATTTTTAAATATTTCTATAAAACACAAAAAAACATTTAAAAATATAAAAAATAGTAGCCCACCGGTCCAAGCTACCGGTGGTCAGGGATCTAGAGAGAGGAACCTCCTAACGATACGCGCCGTGTCCAGGGGTACCGCTTTCTGAAGCAAGCCCTTGATCCAGCCGTCTAACGAGAGCCTTCTAAGGTGTTGGTTGAGGCTCTTGGCTATTAAGCCATTGGCTGAGATGACTATCGGTACAACGACTGCCGAGTTCACATCCCACATGTCGACAATCTCATGCGCCAAGTCAAGATATTTGATTTGCTTATCTTTCTCGGCTTTCACGAGGTTCTCGTCATGCGGGATGGTTATGTCGACAATCATGGCACGCCTCTCGTTTCGGTCCACCACCACTATATCAGGCTTATTGGCTACAATAGTCCTGTCAGTGATTATGGACCGATCCCAGTATAATGTGATAAGGCCATTATCGAGAACTGGGTCGGGCACATACCTATAGTACGGCACTTCCGATTCCACTAGAGAATATTTCAGAGCAAGTTGCTGATGAATAATCTTGGCTGCAAGGTTGTGCCTATGCAAGTATTCTCCATTAGCAAGACGAGAACAACCAGAGACAGTGTGACGGATTGATTCACCCGGACGGTGACATGCCCGACACATGTGAACCGTGCCATCCTTCACAATAAATTTCCGGTAGTTGTTCGTCATGATAACTTCGTCCATAATTGCACAGACAAAACCTTCGGTTTCCCCAAAGAGGTCACCGAAGCGCAACCAAGCTACGGACGCTAATTGGTCTACATCGGGCCCATGAAGGGCCCGGAAAAGACGTCCGTGTAGCTCCTTACTCTGCCATATCCCCATTCGATCGTTAGTGTCTAGCACTGCAGGTTTGCGCCAGTTTAGTATTAGTATTATATTTAATTAAGTAATATTTTAAATCTTAAATGAATGCTGTGTTGACTATTTATATCAGGCTGGACTATTCCTATGTGAATCGCTGCTGAGCGGCTGAGCCATTTCCCATGGAATGCTGCATCCGCGCTAAAGTGTCGGATAGTGCAGCCTTTGTATGTTGCATGTAGGAATTTGTTATTTTATTGTTAAGATGTTGATGATTATGTTATTAATTACTAACATAGGATATGTTTCATTAGAACTTAAAACGGGATATTTATAACTCGAAACAGTAAATACACATAGTAACTATCCCGTTTTAAGTTCTAATGGTACTTTTAGTGACCATGTTAGCTTAAAAACTTGTGTAGGATAAGTTTCACTAAAGCATAAGTCATCGCTACTTGAATAAATAAATGAATTGATTACAATAGAACTGCGCAGGCCGTATCTGGTGCATACCGTAAGCAAAACATTTTGGGAATACCTTCATTGTGCGTACAGCTAAGGAGTGAAATTCTCTGTCGGAGTCTATGTTTGTTTGTCTATGTCTAACCTAGGGATTTTTAAGTCAAGAGTGAACAGGTTACTTTTAGGTAAGCGTGCTCCATCTTCGACCACATCATCACTTACCATCGGGTGAGATGGTGGTCAAACGCTAAATTATTATCAATAAAAAAAAATCTAAATCGGTTCAGCCGTCTTCGAGTAATCGGTGATCATCAGCGATCAGAATAGGTAGAGCTATTTAGGTTCAATGACCGCAAACATTGATGTTAATATGGATATTCCACGGGATTCCTACCGATACTACGGGATTTTATTGAATTTAATTATTTTTGTCAATATGTATAAAACAAATAGTTTGTATGGTAATATGTTTTTGTACAACTTCAGAATAAAAATGTTTAATTGCTTGTTGATTCTTGAATAAGAAATTGTTACTTAAAAAAATATATGTGGGTACTATCCTTAATCCCGTCCTTTTTATATTTAGCCGCCAGAAAGGAAGTGTAATCTTTCAATAGTCCCGAAGGCGAGAATAGTTTTTTCACTTCTCATGCTCTGAAAGTGCTTCTTTGTGCAGGGTATAGGCTGCACAAAATCGAATTTTGTGCATAAGGGCATTAACGTATCTACTCATACATGTATTATATTAAGGCAAAGAAAATGAGCCATACAACCAAATGCAATAAGAAGTTCATAGATAGAATTTGTTATTATATAATATTTACTTTAATTTATTTGCCTTATTTTTTAAAGATATAATAGATATTAAAATTTTAATTCAAGTACGGTAGGTTAGTTGATTTAAGAAAATTATTATTACAAAATTAATTTAATAGTAGGCTGTATAGGTCTGCAGCCTAATATCAATGTCGTAAGATTAAAAAAAAAAGCGGCGGGAAACAGCTCTTGTTCTTTTTCGTGCATTTATTAATTTCTTCAATTTGCCAAAATTGTTAAAAATGTCCAGTGAAGAAAAGGATTTAACAGTCTCTCCTAATACGCTTATGGAAATGAATGCACAGAGAGTTGTGCAACAGATATTACTGCCAGTCTCGGGAAAAATATCTTAAAGTTTACGATAATTTTGTAAATTGGAGAAAAGAAAAAACAATTTTCTTCAGTATTCAAAACTGTTCTAATTTTACTTTGAATTTTAATTAAAGAAATGTTATGTTATACTACTGTTTTATATCCCCGCAATCGAAATGAAAAGCAGAGTTTATAACTCGTCCACAAAACCATTTTTATCCTCGACATTACTATCAGCTAAAAGTCTCGGATAAAAATGGTTTGTTTTGTGCACTTGTTGTAAAATCTACTATTTAACCTCCTCCTTTTTAGTGGTCGATTGAAAAATCATGACAAACTCACTCTCAGGTCCATCCCTGCATCCCAGCGTGGTAGAAGCGGCTGGGGGAGGAACAGCAGTATCGGCCGCGTCCAGTTCATCCACGCGGCTGAAGATCCAGTCGAGAGCGCGCCCCACGTCCCCCTGCGTGGCAGCCAGCGCTCGCGCCGCCTGTGCGCGACTGAACCCCATGCCCATTATCTGCTCCACGCTCGCCTCGTCCACACTCGCTGCACCACTATCTGCGCCTGCCAATACATAGCTAGATATTTAGCGTTACGGAGTTAGCCAGAATAAAATATAAATAGCAAGATTTATATTAGCTATGGCTATACAACGTGTAACAGAAACCCCATAGCTACCCAAAGGGCCTGAAGACAACATCTGGTATGGAGTCTCTATGCACAGTTTTAGTTAAAAATAAGTGACTCAAAGAATTGATACCAAATAATCGGTTTCATAATATGAATACCAAACCAACAAACGTGTCACAGCACTACAAGGGTCAATAACTTTCACGTCACTTGCCAATAACACGGTGATTCTCTTTGTTCTTCTTAATTTGAAATTTCTGCCTCTGGTATCAATGTATTGAAATTTCTATTATACTTCATACATGTAGACATAGGATTATAAAACCCTTGCCATATCGTTTATTATCATCCAAAGAAACCGTGCACTTGCTATGTATATACCCTTTAAATTACACATTGTATATAGTTTTTGGGTTGAGAAGTCGGTATGGTAAACCATTCTTCAAACAAGTGTTTTTATTATTGGTGTACAATAGTGTATTAGTGTACACCAATAATAAAATCATCTGTTTCACAATATTACTTAACCTATGGTACAATAGCGATCTTATCGCTGATAGTGATATTTTTCTCTCAAATACATCATCTGGACCAATTTGGAAAATATTTTTTTTTGTTAGAAAGGGTTTACTTTCTAGTTGGTTCCATTGTCATGAAGGGTTTACCTGCGCTGCCGGGAGGCGTGAACTTGTTAGCGAAGTCCCAGTCCGTCATGTGCTCCATCAGCCAGTTGGACGCCGCCTCCATGCCGCAGTTGTTCGTGTAGTACAGCGCCTTCTTGCAAGCCTCCAGCGGGAAGCCCATGTCTAGCTGTCAAGTACAATAATACATCTTGTTTACGGCTACTGATCTAATATCCACGGATTTTATCAATTTCGGCACTGTTGCAAGCGCCATGATCACGGATGAACTGAAGTAATTGCGGGTGGGTCTGCTCATAAACGTCGATCCGCAATTACTTCAGATCATCCATGATCATGGTGCTTGCAACAGTGCCGAAATATCGTAAACTCGAAACAAAAGATACACGTGGTAAATATCACGTTTTAAGTCCTAATGATAAAATTGGTTACTATTGAAAAGCAACAATTTACAACTTCGGATTACATTACAATTTCAATTTCTTCTTTTAATCTTATAAAAGAAAGTCGTGTTATTTACACTATTTATAACTCAAGAACGGCTGAACCGATTTGGCTGAAAATTGGTAGAGTATGGTAGCAAAATAAGTAGCTTAGAACCAGGAGACGGACTAGGATACTTTTTATCCCGGAATACCCACGGGATCGGATTTACGCGGGACAAACCTCCCACGCGAACGAAGATGCGGGCAGAAGCTAGTATTTAATAAACATTTTCTCACGAACTATCTGTATGTTAAGAGCTGGTTGGTACTTAAAATACTGGTGGTTACAGGAGCAACTTAAGAGTTGGAGGTTGCATATGACTTTGTGTAATTTACGTGATTCCCTCATAAAACGGTGAAAGAAAACTTCTTGAGGAAACCGTCTAGGACCAAAAATCCGTAAACATATGACATTAACCAACGCGCACTGTGGTGTATTACGGCCCATGTCCACTCATAGCAGGCGTCCGGCACTCGTTCAAGGCCACCCGTTATATGCCTACCGCTTCGCGTATCGCCGTCGGTACATCCGACAGTGGGCTGCCGCACGCCTGCCTGAGCCTTTTAAAATAATTTTGAAAACATCATAATGGATCGACCTAAAAACGATTGATTTTCCTCCGCTTTGCTCCTGTTTCACTTTTGATTATTTATTTCCGCGGAATTCTATTAAAATTAAAATTATTTACGCGGTTTCGGATATTTTCGACACTAAAATTTAATAATCGGGAATTCAGGGAATGAAAAATGCATCTATCATTTTGTTAATCTTTTTTTATTTTTTTATTTAAAATAGGTTCGCGTTTGACCACCATCTCACCTGATGGTAAGTGATGATGTGGTCGAAGATGGAGCACGCTTACCTAAAAGTAACCTATTCACTCTTGACTTAAAGACTCCTAGGTTATAGCTATCGGGAAACACAGACTCCGGCAGGGAATTCCACTCCTTAGCCGTACGCATAATGAAGGTATTCCCAAAACGTTTTGTGCGTATGGGTGGGATGTCCACCATGTAAAGATGGCGCTTCGCCGTTTGTCTCGTAGTCCGATGATGGAACGGGCTTGGTGGAATTAGATTGTGTAATTCCATCGCACACTCCCCGAAATGTAACCTATAGAAAACCGATAGACTTGCAACTCGTCGTCGATGTTCAAGGCTCTGGAGCTTTGACTCGACCAGTGCATCGTTGCCAATGAGTCTCTTGGCCCGCTTCTCGATTGACTCAAGCGCGTCCAGTTGGTATTTAGCAGATCCATCCCAAAGATGAGAGCAGTACTCCATACACGACCGAACCTGGGCTTGATAGAGATTGAGCAACTGTTCGGGTGTGAAGTACCGTCTCACCTTTGCTAGGATTCCCAACTTTTTTGATGCTAGTTGAGCCTTAGCCTTGATAAACGGGCCAAAATTGAGGGTAGAAGTTTGTGTTACCCCCAGAAGCTCGATACGGTCGGTTATCGGCACGGTTACACCTCGGAAAGTAGGAGCCGGTTCGAATGGCGTGCAAGCGAAAGCTGATCGCAGATGGCGCCACCACCGTAAGAACCTTTGTTACTGTCAGTGTTAGTTAGATTGTGAGATAATTTAGTTATCTGTATCATTTATGGTTATCTGTGGTGAGCTAAACATTTTCACGCTTACGTGACATCAGCAAACGTTTAGTTGACTCTACAAGTGACCAGAGGGCTGGCCTTTTCTTTGGACAGAGAATCAGCATTGCCATTCAACGTGGCAATGCGGCCAGTGTTCTGGGCACTTTTCCCATTGATAGCGATGTTGATGAATTTTTCGATGCCCTATAATTTCTCTTTTATTTTCGCCTTTATTATATTTGTTTTTAATGTACATAATTAGGTTTAACAGTGTTTTACAAGATTAATCGAATAAACATCACGCTTCGTATTTTTTATTTTCATTTCATTGATTTCAATTGATTTCTTTACAATTTTCCGATTAAAGAACATAATACATGTTCTTTAATCGGAACATTCTCAATAACTGTCTCTAATTTAGGAATTCACTTTAATTTCCATAGTGTTCCATAGAGAAACTGCTTTGTTATTGGTAAGTGTGCTACTAGCTCCACTTTGACAGTTGCACGCCCCATTGGCTCCTTTTTGCGGAGAAGAGACACGCCTGGGTCTTAGCTGCATTAAACTTGACCAGGTTGGCATCGCCCCATTCGGAGACAGCCTTCAAGGTCAAGTTCAAGCGCCCGACCATGTCCTCACGGAGAGACTGGATCTGTGACCCACCAGCTCGCGCGCTGGACACATATCTCTCAGAAACTGTGCTGTCGTCTGCATACCCAAAGGTACCGGGCATTAGCAGATCGTTAATGTGCAGCAAGAATAAAGTTGTTGAGAGAACAGACCCCTGAGGGACCCCGGCATTAATTGCCAATTGGCCAGACGAGCAGCCATCAATGAAACATATTTAATCAACAAATAAATATAATTGTTTTTCTATATTCGTTTTATTACCAATATTATCATAGGTACAACCCTAGGACATTTGCTCGATGACGCGGTCGCACGTGGGTCGCGCGGCGGGCAAAGCAATCTCAACTCTCTGTGTGCGTACTTATGGTTCATTTCTTCTCGCTGCAAACAGCTGGTATTATTATTAAGATTTTGTAGGCTATTATAGCGTAGGTATTTTCGCTTTTGTATGAGAGTATCTGTTACGAAGTAACTATTTAGTAATCTGTGCTCATAGGGCCTGTGCCCCTGCGGGAAAATGATGGGCTGGATATGTTATAATGCGATCTACATGTTGCTTTATCATCTACAGTTTCATTGTCATAGGAAAAGGTAATTTTCGGCAGACAAGAACTTTGTCTAACATTGAGTTTGAATGTACAAGCACGATACCTTTTGAATTTTGATTGACAACCAAACATGAGTCCTATTATATACTATGAGAACTGAATTCCTTGTTAAGTGTTAGCTAAGGCTAAAAACTGAGTATTCTAGTCTAATAGATACTCGTATTTCTTATTGCCATTCGACCCCTATCCGGTGTCTTGATTTCTACGCTTAGTCCTTGCGTAGGATCGTTATGTGTGGACTATATTATATTATATGAAAAGCAGGTATCTAATAAATATATATTCAAAGTAAAATTAGCATTACTGAAATATTATTCATCTGAATCTGGTGAGCTTAGACGCAGACCAACATAATCATTCGCAAAAGGCAAAGCAAATTGATTGCCAGTTCGGTGAATAGTTATACAAGGAGCGGAACGGCCAAGATTTGTTCTATTTTTAGGCATTTTAAATGTTTCCGTTTTAAAATTGGATCTGTAAGCGGTACCGCGAGGCACGATTAAACTAATTTCTGAAACTAACTCCGGTACATTTGCCAAGTTATGGAAAATCTTAAAAAGCAAAATTAAGTCCAAACAGCTTCTTTGTTGCTCCAAAAATGAGTTCCTACTCATTTTAAAATGACAGAGCCTTTGAGAACACCTAGCTTCACGATCACAGTTCTCAGTTCTGTAGCGCAGATATCTCATATTTTTTTTGGATGCACTCTATTCTGTCGATGTGGACACGATAAGTTGGATTCCACATGGGAGATGCCTATTCCAGAATACTCCTTACTAAAGAGTTGTAGAGAACCTTAAGTTAGGTGTTGGTTGACTGGAAGTCTTTGCAAGTCTTTTTCACAAAACCTGACATTTTATTTGCTTTAGCAACGATGTTGTTAAAATGATTTGACGATAAATATGGCACACTGTCTTATGAAATGTGGTGGCAAGCCGTCGAGTCCTGGACCTTCGCAAGTTTTTAGTTAATTGAATTCTTTGAGTACATCTCGCTCTGTGAAGTAATGGCGTCCTAATGCAAGCTGCGGGTAGTTTTTACACTTCATTTGTGCAGCGATAGTACCAACTGGAGATGCAAAAGTTGAAGAAAAGTGAGAAGCGAATAGTTTACTCACATTTTCTCCAGAAGTAGTCACGCTCTGGTTCCAATGCATCTCAGATGGAATGTCATTTGTCTTGGCTTTTTTGGCCTTGACAAATGACCAAAATGCTTTCGGATTAAGTCTTATGTTCTTTTCAGTATTATTGAAGTAAGTTTTTTAATCATTACTTTAGAACGTTCCTCCAATAAACAGTATTTGTCTCTGAAATTCTTGTATTTTTTAAAACGAAGTCTTAGC
Source organism: Tholera decimalis (assembly GCA_943138885.2). Taxonomy (NCBI): domain Eukaryota; kingdom Metazoa; phylum Arthropoda; class Insecta; order Lepidoptera; family Noctuidae; genus Tholera; species Tholera decimalis. Next base: position 10,430,247 of record OW964558.2, read on the forward strand.
TTTTCTTTTCAACCGACGACCAAAAGAGGAGGTTATCAATTCGACGCGTATATTTTTTTTTTTTTTTTTTTTTTTTATGTATGATCACCGAGTACTCGAAGACGGCTGAACCGATTTGGAAAATTCTTTTTTTGTTTGATAGGGTATACTTCGAAATTGGTACCATTTGTCACCAAGTCAGGATCTGATGATGGAATCCTGGAGAAATCGAGGGAACTCTTCAAATATTATAGGCACACCTATGGCGTTTTGGGTATTTCTTATAGTAACTTGTGCAGTTGCTCTCAAAAAGTACCATTTCGGGAAGTGGAACTGATGATGAAGACCACAGATGGCCGCCGAAACTACTCAATAATAAGTATTTCGTGGATTGCGATTCGATTACTTGAATATGGATATTAAGCACTTTATGCTCGTCATAATGCATATGGTGATGTATAGCTGATGGTGAAGTACCAGGAGAACTCCTCAAAAATTAACGGCCCAGCATTGGGAAAAGCAATATTTTGTAAAATTTTATAAGTAGTTGACATTTAGGCTCTGGTAACTAGGTAAATTAAAAATCAACCAACTAAAAAGAGTGAAATAAAAACTTTTTACCAAAAAATTAAACCGACTCCCAAAAAACACTGCAAAGTGAAAAATAACTTTAATTTCGGAAGTCGGTGCCAAAAACGAAAATACAAAACTAAAGACACCGACTACCGAAATTAAAGTTATTTTTCACTTTGCAGTGTTTTTTGGGAGTCGGTTTAATTTTTTGGTAAAAAGTTTTTATTCGTTGAAGAGTCTGATCAAACATTTAGAAAACCAGATAGGGAATTTGTTTTTGCGTGAACACGTACGATGCGGGGGGGAAAACTTCTCCGGGGAGCATCTCCCCTCTTACCGCACCCCGCACCGCCATAGAAGGCCCGGCGCCAGCGCGGCGGCAGCGGCCGGCGCACAGAGGACCTTATTTAAATTCATTTTTAATAATTCTGATTTAAAGAAACGTTCCCAGAAGTATTCCGGAATTATTCCGAATTTTTCAGAAGTTTTGCAACTATAACCCTTACCCTTTTTAATACTGCTGGTGAAATATTTTTGATGGTGATAAACATCTATTAGTGACATTGGGTTTTTGCATTCACACTGAGACCCACCATGGAAATTGCATAAAACAAAGTCTAAAGTTCTGTTGTTACAGTTCCTAATGGCATTAATTTGCATAAAACTATTTGAAGACAAAAATCTATTAATGAGTAGCCTAAGCTATTCCCAAAGTTCTTAGGTGTCCAATTGTACACGACGTGTACAATTGTACACGTCGAGAGAATATTGTCCGTACACCAGTCGATGAAGCCGAGATTGAAGTCCCTAGCAATAATTATTTCTTCTCTAGTTGATTCCATCACTGCATTTACGTTGTCAAGAAATAGGTTGAATGGGACTTGTTGCACAGGTAGTGGCAGATAAACGGGACAGATGTATTGATTATATGAGCGATTCTTGCTATTAGTTTTGACCTTAACCCACATATCTTCGGCATCAGATTCCCCATTTTGCTATACGACTTGAGTTTATTGTTCTGTTAATGGTGATCGAAGCGAGCGAGTAGAAGCTCTGTCTCTACGATAAATTATGTATCGGGAGTCAAATATTTCCTTTTTATATTTCCATTTCTGTACCAATTATAATATGGTAGTTGTTAAGTTGTGCAGTCATACTGAGATTATGCAATTTGGTTTTAAGACCTCTGAAGTTCTGATAGTAGATGGTGAAAACAACAACTAGATCACGGTCTTATGCGTCTTTGGTCCCTTTATAGCAAAGAAATAGCTTCTAAGCTTTTTAAATGTATAGCTTGTTGCCCATCTTCCTTTCTTATTAAGATTTTACCACCTCGAATCCAAACGAATTTGTATCCCTTTTCTCTCGCGACTTTTCTGGCCGCCTCATGAATTTTTTTGTTCAGGGGTGACAGGTGCTTCGACACGAAGACAGGCTTAGCTACGTTGCCGTATCCAAGGTGTTGCGAGCTAAGATTTTTTTTAACAGAAGGGTTTTTTAAAATTTATCACGGGTTTAGCGATTAGGCGTGAAAAGGCAACAGACAGACAGAGCTACTTTCGCATTTATAATATTAGTATGGATGTAAATATTAGTAAGGACTTACAAGTTGCGCGAGTAGAGCCTCGTCGTACACTGGCGCGGGAGTCTCAGGCGCCGCTTCGGGCAATTGTGTCTCGTCAGGCTGCAACCCACGCCCACGAAGGCAGCTTAGATCCACCTAGTACAACAGTATTACATATTGTCATATTTATTTATTTATTTAATATGTTTTTCAAAAAGCACACGAACAGAAAATAAGCACAAACGAACTGAAGATGTTGCAATGGGCAGCAGGAGTGACCAAACTCGATAAAGTACGCAATGAGTACATCAGAGGCTCGTTCAAAGTCGCTCCCATTGCAGAAAAGATGGTCGAGAGCCGGTTGAGATGGTTTGGCTATGTCATGAGGCGAGAAGGACATGCAATGAAAAAGGTACTGGCTATCCCAGATATCAGAAAGGGCAGGGGAAGACCGACAGCCACGTGGTACCAAGTGGCTACCAAGGACTCAGCTGAAAGCACAGACAACCCAGGACAGTGTCCTGGCGCCTTAAAACGAAGAGGGCCGACCCCAAGTAAAGGGAGCAGGCGTGGTAGAAAGAAAGAAAGACTCCTATATAATATGTCACATAATTAATGCATAATATCCTGATACTAGTTTGTTCAGAATCGTTTACAAAATCTATTTCTATAATTTTTTATAAAGGTAATTTTCTATCGCAAAAAGAATTAAATCTACGTTAAATATAGTCACACTGTCGCTGTACAGTTAAAACAAAACAATATGGACTGTAAATTAAAGTAACATATTATTTTTTTGCAAATCGTGGTATTCAGTAGAATTTAAAGAAACAAATAACTTATTTCATGGAACTAACAATTCAGTGTTTGTATTATGATTATAAAATAATGTTGTAATTGGAGTGATTCAGAGTGTTTTTGTGTACATGTTGTTTAATTATATAATTCCAACTAAGTAATATGTTATGTTAAGGTATGTAACTTAGGAATCATTTTGCTAAGTATTAGAATTGAATTTAAAATTAAAACGATGTAGGATATTGCAGTGCTTTTACGGATTCTGTACTTATAATTTCAGTATGTTAAGGAAATCCTTTAAAACAAATTTGACTAGCTTGAATGGTTGGAAAGGCGAGCAATTTTGCACCCGTTAAAATGCATTGAATCAAATTTAATGCTAGTGCAGCGGCAATATAATAGCAGGATAGAATAATTTTCCCCAAGAGATGAGCCGTAACAGGCTTTGCACAAAGGTATACTGTACTGGCCATTTTAGAGGTAACGCATCCCCTTCTATGAGCTGATGGTGATCACTAGGGTGGTAGTAGCGTTGGGGGAAGCCCCGAAACGCAAGAGCAGCTGGAAGGAACAGGATGGGTTTTTAGTCAGTAGAAGTCCGACACCCACCCAGAGCGGGAGAAGACATTCGACGATTTTCCCACCCGAAAAGAAAAAGGTCGGTATTAATTAGCGAGGTAAAAGTCTCACACTTCCTAGTCTATTCCCAAAAAGTACATGCGCCACTTAAAGGTTTCCCCCGAAAACGACACAAACAAGTAAGGGATCCTGCCCTTACTCGTTTGTTTCGTTTTTAATTTTGTTGTTTTGAGCTTTAGAAGCCCATGTGAAGCAAGCCCATAGTGTGTGTGTTTGTGTGTGTATGTGTGTGTGTGTGTGTGTGTGTGTGTGTGTGTGTGTGTGTGTGTGTGTGTGTGTGTGCGTGCGTGCGTGCGTACCTCCCAGGGCATGTCGACAGCTACATCTAACTTGGCAGGCGTCCAATCCTCCTTGATTGTAAACTTCTTCAGCTGGATAAGTAGAAAGTCAGGGAACGTGCCGAGGCGCGTGATTCTGAAATATTGTGTACACAATGCTCTATGATTTTTTGCATTATAAAATATTCGTCAAAGGTTCCACCATCTCACCTGATGGTAAGTAATGATGTGGTATCTAGAAGTAACCTATTCACTCTTAAAGACTCATGGGTCTTTAAGTTAAGAGTGAATAATGCCTATTTAATAAACGTGTCAATCCGACAATTGTCACTTTTCGACAAATAAGTCGAATTGTCGCGAGAAGTGCCGTTTAATAAACGTGACAATTATGCCCAAATGCGACAGGTAAATACTGACTAAATTGTCAAACTAAAAACCCGTTTAATAAGGACGACCATTGACAGATTTTACCCGTCGAGTCTCTAAGGATATATTCTCTGAGTTAATTGTAAATGACAAAGGAGAATGCCAAGTTCCGGCTCGAATCCTGTAGCGTCCGACAGACTTTCTAAATTAATGATAATTCATTATATAAAATAGTAAAAATTATACAGTATAAATAAAAACTGTAGAAGTACAACGTTTAAAAGTAATTTTAAATAGTTATTCAATTTCTCAACACATTGCACTTGCAAATCGATTACATTAATATAATTGTGAACCCACGTAAGTGAATTTATTTTTGATAATTTTATAATAATGTAATAATTTAAAATAATTCAATTCCATTATCGATACAGTTTAGAATAGTTATATAGTGCTGGCAACACTTGATCTCGTAGTTCTCACTGATATGATAATTGTCAAAGGTTTTACTTCTCCCGCGTTTTATGACGAGCGACCAAGCGAGCGACGAAGTGAATCTCTGACATGTTTTTTCAGTTTTATGTTGTTTATTGCTTTGTTAACGGACTCCGATTTCTTTATTACTAACGACTACCTTGGCTTTTGAAACTGAATTCGATAGTCATTATTAAATCATTTAATAGTTTATTTTTTTATATTTAAAACTAGCTGACCCGCCACGACTTCGTTCGCGTGGTATCCTACCCCTACCCAACCGATACCACTACCCCCCTATCCTACCGATACCCTACCCATACCTTACTCTACCCCTACCCTACACTACCCCTACCCTACCCTACCCTACACCAACCCTACCCCTACCCTTACTTTTTTTTTATTTTCACACCTTTTAAACCTTCCCTGTATGATAGGGAATACGATAGAAAAAGAATTAATGAAATCGGTCCACCCGTTCTCGAGTTTTTGCGAGACTAAGGAACAGCATTTGATTTTTATATATATAGATTAGAAGTATTAAGTGATCAACTTTGAAGAACTATAAGTAACTTTTTTTGGTGTACTTCTTATAGAAAACTAATTATACAGGCAAATTCTATAATTATTTTCCTTTCTTATGATATATAGTTCATCTTTGTCGGTTCTGGCCGAGTCTTGAAGGAAACCTTGGCTTCTCCTTTGTCACTTTTTCGAACATATTGTCACAATACAATATCAAAATATGCTTATGAGAGATCATGAGGGAAATATAAAAAATATATCGAAATAAATTAAGCATTTTAGACCTTATCTATAAAAAGTTAAGAGAAACGGTTTATTAAACAGAAATATGTAATACTAGCTTCCGCCCGCGACTTCGTTCGCGTGGGAGGGGGTTCCCGCGTAAATCCCGAACTCGTGGGAATTTCGGGATAAAAACTATCCTATGTCCTTTCCTGAGTCCTAAACTATTCCCATGCCAAATTTCATCTAAATCGGTTCAGCGGTTTAGGCCTGAAAAGGTAACACACAGACAGACAGAGTTACTTTCACATTTATAATATTAGTATGGACTAGCTTTTGCCCGCGACTTCGTCCGCGTGGAATAGTTACTTTGGGCTAACGTTAAATTTAACCCCGATTTTGAAGCATTCTTCATTGGCGCTCCGCTCCTATTGGCCTTAGCGTAATGATATATAGCCTATAGCCTTTCTCTATAAATTGACTATTTAATTAAAAAATATTTTTTCAATTCGAACCAGTAGTTCCTGAGATTATCGCGTTCAAACAAGCAAACAAACTCTTCAGCCTTATATTATTAGTATAGATAGCTGTTGCCCGCGCCTTCGTCCGCATTTCCGTCGTTTTTCGTAAAAAAAAAGTAGCCTATGTCCTTCCTCACGGTTCAGTGATTTTGATGTAACAGACAGAAATATAATATGTCAATCTATAATACTGTTGAAAAATATCGCAATACGGAACCGCACAATATAATTGTTAATAGCTGTGCCCGCGACTCCGTCAGCGTCAGTTAATGTATTGGTAATATTGTTTAGATCACGTTCACATGAGGCTTAAGTACCTATAGAACGAAATTTTATACTGTTATTGTAATAGTGTATATAGTTAGTGTTATTGTGAGTCAACCATAAAAGATAGACATATGCTGTCGTGGGATATTTTTTACATAATTTTAAGGAGAATATTTCCGTCATGAAATGATTTCTGTGTAGCTTTAACCATTAAGGTTGCACACGCGACGGAAGCTTAAAAAATGGAGTAACTTCTCCCGTTTTCCCAACATTTCCCTTCACTGCTCTGCTCCTATTGATTGTAGCGTGATGAAAAGTATACTATAACCAGCTCAGGAGTATGAAAAATAATTGTACCAAGTTTCGTTAAAATCCGTCGAGTAGTTTTTGTTTCTATAACGGTTATACAGACAGACAGACAAAAATTTTACTGATTGCATTTTTGGCATCAGTATCGATCCCTAATCACCCCCTGATAGTTATTTTGGAAATATATTTTATGTACAGAATTGACCTCTCTACAGATTTATTATAAGTATAGATTGTTAGGACAAGTCGACATACATATTTCTAGATTTTCAACCGTGATAAATTTGTCAGTGATAATTTTTATTAAACAACATTTAGACATTGGCAGAATAGTCGACATCGGCTCCACTTGCCATTAACAAAAAATAGAATAGAACAAATTGACAATTTGTTGCCTGTCACCTATCATTGTCACGTTTATTAAATAGACCCTTTATAGCTATCAGGGAATACAGACTCCAGTAGGGAATTCCACTCTTTAGCTGTACGCACAATGAAAGTATATATTCCCAAATGGGATATTCACCATATTACAATCGCGCATCGCCGTTCGGCTTGGAATTAGATTGTGCAAAATTGCACACTCCCCGAAATATAACCGATAGAAAACTGATAGGCTTGCGTGTATAGAAACTATATTATGTCTATCTACTGTACATTATGTGTAATCTGTTAAGAAAGTCCTCGAATTAAATCATTTTTACATACATATTTTATGACTTTGTACAAAGTTAACCATTTCAAACAATTTTCAATGTGATGTTAATTAGGTGTACGTTCTGCTTTAAATTCGTAAATCTCTTACAAAATTTTAATAAAGCGTCAATATTTCAGTGATGGCGATTTTAGAGCGTTGATTCAAAGTGCAGTTAAGAGGGCTGGACTAATTCTTCGATGGTTAATGGAATATTCGATATACTAACTTGTGAGCGGTGACCTTCTTGTTGACGGCGCTGCTGAAGAATTGCTCTACTGTTTCTTCTTTCATGAAGCTATCCAGACAGGCCTGGAACGGGATGTGTGGCCGCACTATCTGCGACGGGTCTCTGGAAACACATATTACAATGTTACATTACGCCTGTAGGCTCCACAGTAGTAAAGTGGTACAATACACACACAATCTGTTTTATACTACACCTGCTTGGAAAGTACCTTGATACTTTATCAAATTTACGGTAGAAAGTACGTCATTGCATATCGAACAAATATGCGGGGAGAAAACGCATCTGAGCGGGAGAGAAAAGTGTATGAAAATCCATTTCTTACGTGGTTTTTCTTTTTTAATTTTGGGTAAGACTATGCGCCGGTAACCTAAATATCAAAAGCCAAAAGTTTTTACAGTGAGTTTTTATCTCCAAGTTCGCAAAATGACACTGGCCACTAGCTGTGTGTTGGATGGTGTCGGGCTGGCAGTGCGACCCTGCGGCGGCAGGATAAACAATTTGAAAAAAGAACATGTGAAAATTGCAGACGCCATTGGCGCCATTTTCAATTTGTGTGTTGTTTGAGGATTCAGTTTTCGTAGAAAGTAAAATAAAACTATCAAAATGATAAGTAGTGATAGTGATGATACGAGCGCAGTGCCAATAGCACAGCCAGTTATTCCTCCTACATTGTCGCAAACATCTCAAACAAACATTAATGGTAAAAGTGTTACATTAAGCTTCACTAACTGCAACAATTTCAATATAAATTTCAATTAGTAAAGATTTAGTTTTTTATTTTCCTCGTAGGTGTAGTATAAAGCACTATGTATCACTCGAGAGAAAGTGCGATTCCCGATCTCGGGTGTTTTAAAGCCCTCGCCTACGGCTCGGGCTTCAAACGACACCCTCGACGGTAATCGGTCACTTTCTCCTCTCGGTGAACAATGTACTATTATACTACACCTGCTTGGAAAGTACCTTGATACTTTATCAAATTTACGGTAGAAAGTACGTCATTGCATATCGAACAAATATGCGGGGAGAAAACGCATCTGAGCGGGAGAGAAAAGTGTATGAAAATCCATTTCTTACGTGGTTTTTCTTTTTTAATTTTGGGTAAGACTATGCGCCGGTAACCTAAATATCAAAAGCCAAAAAGTTTTTACAGTGAGTTTTTATCTCCAAGTTCGCAAAATGACACTGGCCACTAGCTGTGTGTTGGATGGTGTCGGGCTGGCAGTGCAACCCTGCGGCGGCAGGATAAACAATTTGAAAAAAGAACATGTGAAAATTGCAGATGCCATTGGCGCCATTTTCAATTTGTGTGTTGTTTGAGGATTCAGTTTTCATAGAAAGTAAAATAAAACTATCAAAATGATAAGTAGTGATAGTGATGATGAAGATTTTTTAACTCCTCCGCAGTTGAAGGAAACAGCAAAAATACTGATTGATAACCTTTTACCACAGAAATCAATTAATAGTACATTGTATTACATCAAGACTCATCTCCTCAACCATCAACGAGCGCGGCGATGCCAAATGCCCCTCAGCAGCCAGTTGCCCCTTTGGCACCACAGCCTTCTACGAGCACAGTGCCAATAGCACAGCCAGTTATTCCTCCTACATTGTCGCAAACATCTCAAACAAACATTAATGGAAAAAGTGTTACATTAAGCTTCACTAACTGCAACAATTTCAATATAAATAAATAAAATATAAATAAAAATATGACACCAGACTTGTCAAAAGGTATTGTGTTACCCAGATACTGGTCAGACAGGCAGTCGCGCAGTTGCATGGCGTCGGTGGCGCAGCTACAGTAGGAGGGAGGCTCACAGTCTCTGTCCGGAGGCGTCGGCGTGCGCGCGGCGCGTCTCGTAGTCGCGGAGCTGCGTGGTGTTGGTGGCGGCGTGTAGCGGCAGGTGGTGCAGCTACAGTAGGAGGGAGGCTCACAGTCTCTGTCCGGAAGCGTCGGCGTGCGCGCGGCACGTCTCGTAGTCGCGGAGCTGCGTGGTGTTGGTGGCGGCGTGTAGCGGCAGGTGGTGCAGCTACAGTAGGAGGGAGGCTCACAGTCTCTGTCCGGAAGCGTCGGCGTGCGCGCGGCGCGTCTCGTAGTCGCGGAGCTGCGTGGTGTTGGTGGCGGCGTGTAGCGGCAGGTGGTGCAGCTACAGTAGGAGGGAGGCTCACAGTCTCTGTCCGGAAGCGTCGGCGTGCGCGCGGCGCGTCTCGTAGTCGCGGAGCTGCGTGGTGTTGGTGGCGGCGTGTAGCGGCAGGTGGTGCAGCTACAGTAGGAGGGAGGCTTACAGTCTCTGTCCGGAAGCGTCGGCGTGCGCGCGGCGCGTCTCGTAGTCGCGGAGCTGCGTGGTGTTGGTGGCGGCGTGTAGCGGCAGGTGGTGCAGCTACAGTAGGAGGGAGGCTCACAGTCTCTGTCCGGAAGCGTCGGCGTGCGCGCGGCGCGTCTCGTAGTCGCGGAGCTGCGTGGTGTTGGTGGCGGCGTGTAGCGGCAGGTGGTGCAGCTACAGTAGGAGGGAGGCTCACAGTCTCTGTCCGGAAGCGTCGGCGTGCGCGCGGCGCGTCTCGTAGTCGCGGAGCTGCGTGGTGTTGGTGGCGGCGTGTAGCGGCAGGTGGTGCAGCTACAGTAGGAGGGAGGCTTACAGTCTCTGTCCGGAAGCGTCGGCGTGCGCGCGGCGCGTCTCGTAGTCGCGGAGCTGCGTGGTGTTGGTGGCGGCGTGTAGCGGCAGGTGGTGCAGCTACAGTAGGAGGGAGGCTCACAGTCTCTGTCCGGAAGCGTCGGCGTGCGCGCGGCGCGTCTCGTAGTCGCGGAGCTGCGTGGTGTTGGTGGCGGCGTGTAGCGGCAGGTGGTGCAGCTACAGTAGGAGGGAGGCTCACAGTCTCTGTCCGGAGGCGTCGGCGTGCGCGCGGCGCGTCTCGTAGTCGCGGAGCTGCGTGGTGTTGGTGGCGGCGTGTAGCGGCAGGTGGTGCAGCTACAGTAGGAGGGAGGCTCACAGTCTCTGTCCGGAGGCGTCGGCGTGCGCGCGGCGCGTCTCGTAGTCGCGGAGCTGCGTGGTGTTGGTGGCGGCGTGTAGCGGCAGGTGGTGCAGCTACAGTAGGAGGGAGGCTCACAGTCTCTGTCCGGAGGCGTCGGCGTGCGCGCGGCGCGTCTCGTAGTCGCGGAGCTGCGTGGTGTTGGTGGCGGCGTGTAGCGGCAGGTGGTGCAGCTACAGTAGGAGGGAGGCTCACAGTCTCTGTCCGGAGGCGTCGGCGTGCGCGCGGCGCGTCTCGTAGTCGCGGAGCTGCGTGGTGTTGGTGGCGGCGTGTAGCGGCAGGTGGTGCAGCTACAGTAGGAGGGAGGCTCACAGTCTCTGTCCGGAGGCGTCGGCGTGCGCGCGGCGCGTCTCGTAGTCGCGGAGCTGCGTGGTGTTGGTGGCGGCGTGTAGCGGCACGGGCAGCGGCAGGTGGTGCTCGGCGCGCCGCGTGTAGCGCACGCCACCCGAAGCGCCACAGCGCACGCGCTCCTCCACCGTGAAGCGCAAGCACTCCGCCGGGTTCGTCGTGTGCCGGCTGTGACGCTGCAAATGTACCACTCCACTTCAAGCGACAAGTTACAAGGGACCTACGTGTTCCAATCATGGCCTGGCCTCGATTTTCTCCAGTTTACCTAGTAGCTGCAACGTCATAGCCAGAGCCCTGTTTGATAAACGTGACAATCTGACAATTTTGTCACTTTTCGACAAATAAGTCGAATTGTCGCGACAAGTGCCGTTTAATAAACATGTCAATTATGTTCAAATGCGACAGGTAAATACTGACAAAATTGTCAAAAAATCATGACGTCAATTGCAATATTTTACCTGTCAAGTCTGTATGAAAATATTCTCTGACTTAATTGTCATAGTAAATGACAAATCTGACACTTTTTCTGACATAATTGTCACAATACAATATCAAGGTATGGTTATGAGAGAAAATGAGGGTAATACTTAAAAAAACTATATGTATATAAAAAATTCAGACTTTATCTTTTAAAACAGAGACGTTTTATTCGGCAATTTTAGTGATTCAAACTCAACTCAAAATATTTTATTCATATAGGCCTACATGGGCACTTACAAAATGACAGAAGTTAGTGCAAGTGATTAGAATAGTATACTTCATAAAGCATAGCTTGATCTCTGCGACAGCTGTCAGTAGAATCACGTCTATGAAGTCCTGAATTTTACAAAAGTACAGACTGGTACAGATAGTACCTATCAATGTCATACTTTATGGGCATGCCGAACTACTAAGTGATGGGCGATGATTCATCGCGACCACAGACTATAAACTATCGATATTTTAAATAAAACTTAATTTAAAATAATTTATGTTTTAATTTTATTGCATATTTTAATACATATGATAACATTATTTACGTTTGTACATACTTGATCTAAAATAATAGTGAGTAAATAAAATCCAACTTTTAGCGATTCAGATATAGATTTGGGGTGTACTCCTTTAAGAGAATAAATTCATTTTATATTAAAATATTCGTTTAATTTAGTAACGTTTGTAATTAAATTAAACCCAAGTAAATATTACATTAGCATCGATAATAGTAAGAAACGTTGATAATTTCTATCGACAATTTTTATATCCTGACAAACCTAGGAATGTCAGTTTGACATATGTCGCAGAGATTAAGCTATCTTTTATGCAGTACCTATAGTTAGTTATTTGAAAATTGTATATACTTTCTCCAAATAAAAATGTTTTGCAACCCCGAAAGCTTGATTACATTTCGTATAGCTTTTCGTTGGCCGTATTTTAATGAAACCAATTGCCTTGATATTGGGTGAAGGTGCCTGTCAAAAATTTCTGACAATTGGACAAATATGTTTAATTTTAACCTATCGCCTGTCAAGAGAAACTATTTATTAAACATAAATATTATGTCGAATTGTCACAAGTCGACTATTTGTGGGTTTTCCACCGTGACAAATTTGTCAGTGATAATCTTTATTTAACAACAAATTGTCGGATTGTCACCAGGCGCCTGTCATTGTCACGTTTATTAAAAACGGCCCCTTTTTTTTATAGAGGGACTGTCAGACTTTTACTGACTAAAATCCACGGTGTTCCTTCAATAACCCTTTACATACCGGGGCCACGGTAACGGGATGAGTCCCACGACCCCGGCGGGCTTCGGCCCTCTACAGAGGGGGCCTCGTCATGTTGCTGACGCTCTTTGAGGCGCGCGTGGAACACGACGCGCCGTCGACCCGGGCATGGTCCATGGTCGGACAGCGAGTTGCCCTTTACTCGCTGTCCGCATGCCCGCGCCTACGGTGGCCGGAGATCGTCGGCCGACGTCCGACGCCGTGGGCGTCTACCACTGCGGCTGGGCTGGAGGGAGGACGCCATCCTCTCCCACACGCGGCCCACCTCCTCCTTCGGAAGCATGACTGCTTCGCAGAAGGAGGCGACCGCTTCCCACTCCCTCTCGCCCCGCAGCATGGCCTCGACCAAGGCCGGGCGCGAGAGGTCTCCGCCTATTGTCGCCGTGAGGACACGTCGGTGCTCTGCCCAAGCTGGGCAGTCCTGCACCGTGTGCTCGACTGTGTCCTCAGGGCGACCCTCGCAGTGGTGACACCCAGGCGTCTCTTCCTTACCCATCAGACACAGGTACCTCCCGAAACTTCCGTGTCCGGTGAGGACCTGCGTCATGCGGTAGGTCAGGACGCCGTGACGCCGATCTAGCCACTCCTCAAAGAGGGGTCTTACCGCCGCAATTGCGGCGGTAAGACCCGGGCCCAGTTTAATAAAGCTAACAATCCAACGAGGCTGAGATATGCCAAAAAGTGACAACTTGACAGTTTTTTTGTATAATAAAACTTACAGGCTGCAATCAATTATAGTACTAGATTAAGGTTCAGGAACAATAATAAGTCGCTCAAGTGGCCACGTTTGCATACACGTAAACATCTCAATTTCTCAGAAAATAGTTTAATAATATCAAAAACTTCAGTTTATTATGAACCTTGGTATTACAACATAACGTTTAATTACCATTGCAAAATATATTTATTTTAGTCCTTTCTTCGGAGAAAGATAAAAAGCAATAATTAAAAATATATATATATGTTGCCGCTATTACAACAAATAGTTAATAAAAATAAAGTAAAAACATTAAAAGGTATCAAGAAACGTATTTTTGGCGTATATTTTGTACAAAACTATTTAAAATACTAATTAAAATAGGCAGCCTTTATAAATGTTAAAAAAAAGAAATAATGTCTAATAGATTAAGCGCAATATCTCAGACACCTCAATTAGAATATTAAATTATAAGTCTAAAACAACATCCGTAACTAAATAAATTGATACCAAAAACCTAGATATTTTTTATAAAATAGTTATCCTTACTAAACGCAAAACGTATGTGCGTCATACAATATCCTTACGCAGACGCATACACTCATGCAATGTTAGCGGCCGACACGCACAAGAGCGCATTTCCTTGAATTAAGGAATGTATTAATTTGTCATGTTACTGTGTTTCCATTGTAAGTTAAATGAAAGATTTTTCTGTCAAAATTTAACACATATTTTTTATGATGGCAATCGATTCAGAAGCCGATTCTGAACCAACTACTTTCAGGAATTGCGTTTATTCTGTTACACGTATATATAAAATAAGATTAAAAAAAAAACAACATAACTCCATGCATTCCCTTGTTCAAGAACAAACGTTGTTTGTTACAATAGTTGGTGTGTTGGCCCTGTAGCTAACATTGGTCAAACAACTATAATAGCTAATTGAATTATACTGTTTACTTACTATTTGATTTGTTTTTATTTTATGAAAAAACAATGATATAAACTTACCGAAAAAAGATTCCTTCCGAAATCTTGGCATTACGGTGGTTATTTATATGGTTTTTGAACGCGCACCGCGGCATGTTGATGTATAAATGTTGGCTATGCTCGGACCATACAAATTTGTGGCCCTATATTTCGGGACGTTTTTGAAGCGCTTATCGCGAATCTAGTACAATAATTGTTGATCGAAGCTTACAGGCGAAAAAATTGTCATGGTGAAAAATTCACAAATATTGATTGTCCCGACAATCCGACATTTTTCTGTTTAAGGACGCATTTACGTTTTCTCGCAAATATCAATGTTTTTCTGGTTCCATTTTGATACATAAGGAGTTAAAATGTTGACAATGTTATGGTATTAATTTCAAGATAATTTATTCATCTCCACATTGAATGCATTATAATTACACAGTCCTATACATCTTTTTCACACAAATACGTTTTTATCGCCGCAATAATCGTAGAAAATTATAAAAAATGGGGTCTGAATACGTACCTGTAAGCCAAATCTGGAGCATATTCTTAACTTCAAAATAACAAGAAATTATAGCCTATGTATGTAATACATACATAGGCTATAATATGTATCTATACGTTAAGCTAATTATTTTGAACATAAATAAAAAACTTTATGATTTATGAGAAAAATAAAATCGGTCTCAAATTTCTTCATACATTTTTCTACCGAACGCACGGCTGTGACCGTCATTCCGCGCTGAGGATCGCTCGTGAACGCAGGGGTGTATCGCTTTCCTCGAAAAAATAAATACGTCGAAACCTAAAATAAAGACAGTGGCGTCTTGTATACTGTGACTAGAATACGTTGATACTTTTTTTGTACCGAAACAAAAGTAAGAACGAGAACCATACTTATTTTTAGAATTGTATGGATGTTACTTAACCTAGCATGAAATAACATTTTTTTTTTACCGACTTCAAATAAGGAGGTTTCGCAATTCGACCGTATAAATGTTTTTTTTTTTCATTAAGTATCTTAAAGTACTACAAATTAAGGAAGGTCTAGAGTTGATCTGATGATGGAGCCTTTCATCAGATTGACTCCTGACAGTCGAGGGAACTCCTCAACGATTTACAGCAGTAACCTTTTGTTTGGGCTTGATTAATTTGAATTGACCAGAACTTTACACCTAGATAGTTTGTGACTGTCATTAGAGGTCTGATGATGAAGACGAAGTACAGTTAAGGGAACTCCTCAAAGGTTTACAGTAGCTGCCTTGTGTTTGGACTTAATAGATAGATAGATAGATAGATATACTCTTTATTGTACACCATAACAGAATTAAATAAGGACTTAAAAACTACAAAGGGTGTTACAATGGGCGGTCTTATCGCTAAAAGCGATCTTTTACAGACAACCTTTAGATGGATTTGACACAGCAGGAGAAAATAAATTCGCGGGTAGTCCATGGTGTACTATTTACTTATATACAATAAATAAGTAATAACCTACATACTCAATACACATATACATATATATACATAAAAATAACAAAGCTGAGATATATAAAAAATAAAATAAAAATAGTAACATATTAAAGAGAGAGATAGATATCTTTTACCATGTTTTTGAAAGAAGGAAGGGTTTGTGCTTGTCTTACTGACACGGGAAGAGTATTCCACAGTCGTACTGCTTGAGCTACGAACGACTTACCAAAGAAATTGGTGGAGTGACTCGGTACCTCTAGCCTCAAGTTTTCCGATGACCTCAGAAATTTGGCATGTGTGTCACGGAGGAACTTAAAACGTTCTTTAAGATAAAAAGGGGTCTTAGGATTGAACAGAATACTGTAAAGCAGAGACAATATGTGTAAGTTCCGGCGAAGACGTATAGGAAGCCACTTGAGTTTCGTACGAAATTCAGATACGTGATCATATTTGCGCAAACCAAATATAAATCTTATGCAAAAATTTTGAAGTCGCTCAAGTTTATCAAGTTGTGCCTCTGTGAGATCAAGATAACTGACATCAGCGTAGTCTAGGATGGGATGCAAAAGAGACTGTGCTAGCGCAATTTTAGTGGCAGTTGGCAGAAAGTTACGCAACCGTCTTAGGGAACTGGCAGAAGCAAATAATTTGCGACTCACCTCTTGTAATTGGGGACCCCACGAAAGATATTTGTCCAACCAGACCCCAAGGTTCTTAACTTTCTCGCTTAGTGGAATAGCTGTGCCGTTGAAAATAACCTGAGGAAGCTGAGACCAGTTTACCTTAGATGCTAACCTAGAGCTGCCGACTACAATGACCTGAGTCTTTAACGGGTTAACCTGCAAACCATGTGCCTCACTCCATTCGCAAACTGAAGCCAATTCCTGGTTTATCATATTTATTGTAGCATCTAAATCAGTATGAGGCGCTTGTCTGTAAATTTGCAAGTCATCAGCATAAAGGTGGTAGGAGGATTGAAGTTTTTTGGAAATGGAATTTATGAAAATTGCGAAAAGTAAAGGAGATAACACGCCACCCTGAGGAACACCGGCTACAGTACTACACCAAGAAGAGCAGGACTCATCTATGCAAATACGTTGCCGGCGGCCATACAGGTAACTACGAAACCAGTCAATCGCTGTTGGAGATATGTTAATAGAGTGAAGTATGCTGAGCAGAATATCGAAATCGACGGTATTAAAAGCGTTACTAAAATCAAGCAAGCAGAGAACCGTCATATTTCCTTTATCCATGCCCATCCGTATGTCATCAGTTACATTAACTAACGCGGTAGTAGTACTGTGTCCAGGACGAAATCCGGATTGGAAAGGATTCAGCAGACTATTCTTGCAAAGAAAAGCACTTAGCTGATTGTGGACAAGGCGTTCAAGGACTTTAGAGAGAAAAGGTAGGATGGAAATAGGTCGATATTCTGAAAAAGAGGCAGGGTTTGATTTTTTGGGTAAAGGAGTAATTTTGGCCTCTTTCCATACCGATGGAAAGACACCATTGGAAATAGAATAGTTAAGGATATAGGTCAGGATAGGAAGGATTTCATTGAGGACAGGAAGTATCATCTTCCGACTGACACAGTCGCAGCCAACCGCGTTAGATGTAATTGAAAGTAAGCTCTTCTTAACATCACAATCAGAAAATTGACTAAAATTAAATGCGGAGTGATCCGGAGTTGGAAGGTTAGAAAGATAATTTATAGTAGCTGCCTTCAATGTCCCATTGCAGTAGGACGAGGATGAGAAGTGTTGATTCAACAGATCAATGTCTAGGTCTTTAGGAATCGATTCTTGGCGTGATTTTCCAACTCCCATTGATTTAAGAAATTTCCAGACTTTAGCTGGATCACCGTTTTCAACAGAATCATGAATATATCGGCGCATTGCATCCCTACACACCCTATTGCTGCGATTGCGTGCATTCACAAACATCTCTCGGTTTAATGGTGAGGGTCGGCTTCTGAATTTTGACTTACATACTACTTTCTTGTGCATGACAGCCCTCACTTCATCTGTCAACCATGGTGCTGGAAGATGCTTTAATTTGACTGCAGGAATAGAAGCATGAGTGTCGTAAAGTTTTACAAGATTATCCGTAAGCAGGTTAACTTTGTCATCGACCGATTCAACAGCGACAAGAGAGGTCCAATCAATGTTGTTTGCATCCGCCTGGAGATTATCAACATTCATACCACTAAAACTGCGTAACAGAAGAGTTTTAGGCTTGGCCTTGGGAGGGCGAATCTTGTAGGAAAGGTATATTAAATCGTGATAGGAAAACATGTCAGCCGTGCATTGGCCATGCTTACTGACATGATGTGTAGAGGAGACAATTACAAGATCCAAAAGAGAGGGATTACAGTTTGGGAAGTGGTGTGTGGCACTAGAAGGAAGGACAGCCATGTTTGACGACTGAAGTATTGACTGAAATGCTAAAGATCGAGAATCATTTTTCAATAAGCAAGTATTGAAATCCCCCATAATTATTGTATGACTGTAAGGAGTTAAATCTTCAAGGATCTTTTCAAAGGAGGAAAAGAAATTTACACGTGAAGAAGGACTGTAATAAACACCAAGAAGAATTTTCACATGATTTAGGTTAATTTCCAAAAAGAGATGCTCACCCGCATTCTGTGGCAACTTTGCACCCATATGAGTTATAAGTGCCATTACAGGTCTGATGATGGAGACCATAGACATTCGAGGGAATTCCTCAACGATATACAAGTTACCTTTTGTTGGGCTTACTTCATACGGTACAATATGCCAAAATGTTCAGTTCATACAAAAACTGAAAAATTGGCCAAGTGCGAGTCAGACTCGCCCATGAAGCGTTCCGTAGTAACTACACCAAATAACTTTGTTTTTCATAGTGCTTGTATGAATTACAAAATTTTATTTGCGGTTTTAGAAAATATGCTGTATCTCAAAAACTGCCAACCCGATCTCGTTCAAACCAATTTTGGTTGAAAGTTTACATTAAGGATCATAGCATATATTTTTTGTATAATTTTTCACTCCATTATTATAGAAGTAAGAGGGGGGACATTTTACCAATTTGGGAGTGTATATCTTTTAAACGATTAACTTTATGAAAAAGTGGTTTTAGAAACCCGTATGTCATTTTTAAAGACCTGTCTATTAATACCATATACGTATAAGATTCATAAAAAAAAAATATTTTCAGTTTCAGTTCTATGTGGGGTACATGGAACTGAAACTGAAAATATTTTTTTTATATTTTTTTAATAATTTTTAATTTTTTTTCTTTAAATTGGAAAGCGGTTTACAGAATACATCTACCTACCAAGTTTCACATGTATAGTCCTAATAGTTTCGGAATATAAAAACTTTTTAACAAAAAAAATTAAACCGACTTCCAAAAAACACTGTAAAGTGAAAAATAACTTTAATTTCGGTAGGTAGGCGGTGTCCGACTTCTGAAATTAGTTAGAAAGTAGACAAAATATTGCTTTTCCCAATGCTGGGCCGTTAATTGTTGAGGAGTTCTCCTGGTACTTCACCATCAGCTTCACTTCATCATATTCATTGTGACGAGCATATTGTGCTTAATAACCATATTCAAGTAATCGAAGCGGAACCCATGAAATACTTCTTATTCCTACTTATATATTGAGTAGTTCCAGTGGCCATCTGTAGTCTTCATCATCAGATCCACTTCACAAATGGTGCTTTTTGAAGGCAACTACACAAGTTACTATAATGAAATACTCAAATCACTGTAGGTGTGCCTATAATATTTGAAGAGTTCCCTCGATTACTCCAAGATCCCATTATCAGCTCCTGACTTGGTGACAATGGGACCAATTTCGAAGTATACCCTTTCTGACAAAAAAAGAATTTTCCAAATTGGTTCAGCCGTCTTCGAGTAATCGGTTATTCAATCATTAAAAAAATATACGCGTCGAATTGATAACCTCCTCCGTTTTTTTCGTCGGTTGAAAATGGATGTGACATATGACGGATGGACTAACAGACAGACAGACAGACAGGCATGACGAAACTTCTTTATTACTTTTTTTTTTTTTTTTTATCACATATGAGTATTTTCTTTCCAAAGTCCCCTAGTACTCCTAATCGGGCGTCAAACACATTAATACAAAATTGAAACTAACATCTAATCAATAAGCATGTAACCCTTTGTAAACAATAAGTTACAACTTATTATGATCAAACAATATTAAAGAAAATATAATATTACCTTCAAGTATCAATATTAGTTAAGTAATGTATAAAATCGGGCGAACAATGGTTTGTAAGTGTGTGTGCGCGCAATGTTGTTGTGTTGCTACTAGGATACCTAAAATGGGGCGAGTGATACACGTAAATGCGTCCTTAATAGAACTTTTTAAGCGACCGGTGACAGGTGACAATTAGTCATAAAAACTTGTCAAATCTGCTATATTAAACAGATAATTGTCATGACATATTTGTAGAGTTGTCCGACAATTCCTGAAAACAGCGTTGCCCACTGTCGCGAAATCATATTTTGAATTTTGACGGTGTAATAATTTCCTTCCATTTCTTTTTTATATCGTGAGTCAATCCGCGAGTTGACAACTTTGTAAAAATTGTTTGAAACGCTTCGAAGCGCTTCATGTGTACTCGTAAAATAATATTTTATTCATCACTTAACCTTTCAATTACAATATAAGTAATTTTTTAATTTATTAAAAAGCTATGGCCTAAATCGTGGCATTGTGATCACGTGACTACGTATGACGTCATCGTTCAAAAAACAACTTTCCTGGCATTTGGCACATAAATATACTTCGGGTATTTTATGTTATTTTACTCTATTATGAACGTGAAAAATTATTATCAGTGCTGTGCAGTACCTTGTTGTGGGAATACTACTATAAAAACGCCACCGAAACTATTTATTCATGTCCCTTTAAAAAGAGGTATTCGCAAGAAGTGGTTAGAACTTCTGTGTCAAATCCATCCAAAGGTTGTCTGTAAAAGATCGCTTTTAGCGATAAGACCGCCCATTGTATCACCCTTTTTAGTTGTTAAGTCCATATTTGTTTTACTGTTATGGTGTCCAAAAAAGAATATATCTATCTATCTGCTTTTTTAAAAAGACAAAAAAAGGAACTCATCAAACAACTATTACAGGACGATAAGACAAATGAACCAGAAGAGAGAGAGTTAGTTATGAAATGAAATGAAATATTTATTTGTAAATTGGTTATAAATAACACTTTTACACGTCATGTTTTTTTGCGTGTTTAGTTTAGCTAGATGAGGCCGGTATTTCCCAACTGACTACTCTGAGAAGAAACACCGAAACAAACTCCCTCTGAGTTTGTCGTCAACGTCTCTTTTAAAGTCCAGACAATTTGTATTTGTATATGAGAAGCATGTAGGTTCATGTCTTTGGTATTCTTTTGAGGAAATAACCACGCAAATTTGAGCGGACCTGTCCAGACAGTGCTAGCAGTTAGTTGTTATTCTTTTCTTATTTTGTCTTACGCACCAACTAAAGATAACCAGTCAGCTGTCAAAATATTGAACGATGACGTCTCGTTTTCTGATTGGTGTTTCTAATCACGTGACTCATAGATAAAAAATCTCATTTTTCTCAAGGGAAAATAAGATAAATAATTAAAAATCTTTTCTTCATTTGTACTATTTCGTGCTTCATATCAATAGATTTACATAATTAAATAGTTATTTTAAATTTTTAAATATACTGTCAACTCGCGGATTGGTCACTAACTTCCCAAAGAGTATACTTCTACACTTCATATATGAGGCCCAAAATAGTAAGCTTTTTTCATTTCTATTTTACTCGCGATCAAAACAATCGAAGTTGCACAAGTGATTGATTCATTATTTTACTTTGTTGATGTTTTTTCTATTCTATGCTCATTTAGCTTCATAAAACAAAATTGTTTGCAAATATGTCAAAATACACAATAATTGTCATGACAATCCGACGCTTGTCACCGACAATTTCGTAATTGTTTACATTAACATTAATTTACACTTTATATAAAATAGAACAATTTCTTTAAGATCCTTAAAGGTTTATGTGACAGTGGAGTAAGCAAACTCGATCACATGTTACTTAAATAAAATGGAAAGTGTAGTTCTGTTTATACCTATTTTTGTTATTTGATAATTTTATTACATAAAATCTTTTGTAAGGACTGAAACTTCTTAGATTGATTAATGCTTTGCTTTTTTAACACGCTTTTATTAGGTCGACCTGTATGTAACTAACTATGTAATGGAATCTAAGGTAATTAATTTAACCATCTTCCAAGGGTCGTAGCGTAATGAAAATTAGCAGCTGTATGTAGTTCTGATGACAATACAATAATATGGTACTGGCGAACTGATCTGATGATGGAGCCGGAAGATATGAACTGGAACTTCATGATGGAAAATCGTATCATAGCTGTTTTGGATTTCTCAGAAAAGTCTTGTAATGAACTTTGACCATAATTAGGTTTCAAGGTCTGATGATGAAGCCGGAAGATAGGCACTGGCATTCCATGATGGAATATCGTATCATAGTCGTGTTTGCACTTGTGAGAAAAGCCACGTAATGGACTTTGAACACGACCAGGTTTCAAGGTTATAACAAACCTAAAGAAAATCCGTTATCGGTTTTCTTAACCTTTTTGAATTACCGCGTAATCCATAGATTTATTTTTATAGATGTCACTTTCAAATCCTCTGAGGTGATCGACAGTTTAATTGTTCACTACTCGTGGGAATTACTTGTCAAAAACTACAAAAAAAGAAACAGCAACACAGAAAACGGAGACTACAAAAAAAGGAAAAGCGGGAACGATTTTTTTGTTTTTGCGTGCATTTATAAAAGCGTGTTTTTCTAGTGATTTTTCAACTATTAATTTATTTACATATTAAGTGCTTCTGATCCCTAAGAATATTTTTTTGTTCGTGGTGGAATTTAAAGGCTACACCCAGAATTTATTTTCGTCGTGTGTAGTAAGAGTATGGTGAATGTTTACCTGTAGCAGCGTGAGTAGATGCAGATAGAACTCGTGTGCGTCCTGCTGCCTCTTGCTCATGAACTCGGGGTGGTCCTTGCCCACGAGGTTGCGATACATGTGCGGCGACACGCCCGCTTGGAACCCGCCCTCGGCGCTCGGGAACGAGTAGCGGCCTGATACTAAGCCAACGCCTAGCTTTGCACTGTAAAAAAAATTTACATTAGAATCATCTACTTAAAACAACTTATCTTTAAAAAAAAAAAAGAACAGCCTTTTTTCCTAATTTATTGGGGTCGACCTTCAGAGTACCTTGAGTACCTTGGACTGACTATCTATCTGACCTCCACTTTTCTGCAATTTTCCAATTTTCTGGCTTCTGATTACTCGTTACGACTGTCAAAGATGTATAAATGATAGCCGGGACCAACCGGGCTTTACATACTTTCCGAGATACGGAGAAATCTCGCTATGTAAAGATGTTTTCGGGTGACGGGGCAATGAGGAAGCTGACTGACTGTCGAAACGGGCAGTTGTGACTGGCAATTTTTTTTTTATAGTTGATAGGCTTGCGTTTGACCATAATCTCACCTGATCTTAAGCGATGATGTGCTCGAAGATGAAGCACGCTTGCCTAGAAGTAACCTATTCACTCTTGACTTAAAGACTCCCAGGTTATAACTATCAGGAAACACAGACTCCGGCAGGGAATTCCACTCCTTAGCCGCACGCATAATGAAAGTATTCCCAAAACGTTTCGTGCGTATGGGTGGGATGTCCACCATGTAACGATGGCGCATCGCCGTTTGTCTTGTAGTCCGATGATGGACCGGGCTTGGCGGAATAAGACTGTGCAATTCCATCGCACACTCCTCGAAATGTAACCGATAGAAAACTGACACTCTTGACTTAAAGACTCCCAGGTTATAACTATCAGGAAACACAGACTCCGGCAGGGAATTCCACTCCTTAGCCGTACGCATAATGAAAGTATTCCCAAAACGTTTCGTGCGTATGGGCGGGATGTCCACCATGTAACGATGGCGCATCGCCGTTTGTCTTGTAGTCCGATGATGGAACGGGCTTGGCGGAATAAGACTGTGCAATTCCATCGCACACTCCCCGAAATGTAACCGATAGAAAACTGACAGGCTTAATAATAAGTCTGATTACTGGGAATATTTCTCTAGATATAAAAAGGTTTGTTTCGACTAATGGAAAAAATACTTCAATGAAATATCCAAAGAAAAAGGCATTTGGTATAAAGCCATTCAAAACGAACTCCCTCGTGAGCCCTGGTATGATGATAAATGTTTACTTAGAAGCTATGTTAAGTTAGCGCTAAGGCTTCGTTTTGGCCATTTTCCATCATCAAAATTTGCCTTCTTAATGCGAAAAGCTGTTTCGCCTAATTGTGAAGCTTGCGATAAAATTGAAGATGTGCAACATTTGCTGATGGAATGTGTAAATAACAAAGATGAAAGGGAATCATTAGCTAGAGAGTTTAAATTATTTTTGATATTTTGGCATAATTTGTGACTTAGTGCAGAATCTTAGGTAGTGATTCCCTTTCCTGTTTATAATAGCTATAAGTATTGTTGTAGATTGTAAAAATATAGTATAGTTATAAGTGTAGTGCGTGTAATATAGTATTGTGAAAATATAGTATAAGGTACAATGGGGTTGACATATCCTTGTGGATAAAAACCTTAGGGGTTTTTGTCCACATTATTAATAAAAGAATAAACGATGTTTTCATTACAATTGCAATAAATTCCTTCAAATGTATTATGGACAAGCATTCTTTGACAGCTAAAAGTATTATACTGTCGAATAGGAAGGATTAGATGAGTGAGTGATTTACAAATAGTATCACGCAAAAGTTTAATACATTGTTTTGTGCAGTTTCATGAAATAATTAAGATAATCTGGTCAAAACGTAATTTGAAATAGCGTCATTTTCCCGTGCCGCTGCCACAGTGAACAAAGAACGGAGTGTGAATATATTAGTATTTCAAAACACTGTCATTTTTAAAACAACTTCAAGAAGATTCCAACGAACTGAGAACGTCCTCCTTGGACGTTCTCAGTTCGTCGGAATCTTTTATTTATACATTATCGTCTGTTTAGCATTTTCCCACCTACTACTATACTAGCTGTGCCCGTGACTTCGGTCGCATGGATGACAAAACTTAACAATGTGTTTTTAATGCGAACCACTGTTTGAGGATACCGCCAATACAGTAACGACTCTAGCTCCCCCGAACTACTCAAGTCACACCCCATAAACGACTTAAGTCTCTCCCCCCCGAACTACACAACACTCCCCCCAAACAATATCTTGAAGGTGCCACTGAGTCACATAAAAACTTTTTAACCAGACTGACAAATAAACCAAAACTAATTAAACTTCTAACAATGTTAATCCAACTAACTATCTATCGACTAAACCAGTGTTAAAACTCTCTGGCTTTTAATCTTTATAACTTTTGATCGAGTGGATATTTTTTTATGAAATAACGACTATATATTAAATCTACTTATGCACTATTCATTTTTTATCAATCCCATGAATTAAATTTTACAGTTTACGTTTGATACTCCGCCAAAGATACAGACAAAAGTTCTAAAATTGATAAAAAATGTATTTCATTACTTAATCTAAGTCCCCCAAACTATTTCTTTTTTCTAATCCGTGCAATGTGCAGACACGCGGAACTTACATTCTTATTATATGTATACATAGATTGATTATATTATTAGTACTTAGTTTGTAATATAAACGCTATTAAACAAAAAAAACTATGGTCGGGTATAAGGTTATTTTAGCCGGAATTTACAGGACTGTTTAAAAAAAGTGTATTCATAAGGTTTGAATACAGGATATACATGATTTCATAATTTGAACTTTATGATATGAGAATAGACAAACGTTATAATGAGTGAGTACTCACGTCTGAACATTGAAGTCATTGACGGGGTCCTCTGGAAAGGTGGAGAATATCTCGGGTGCGCCGTCCACGAAGCGACGCACGAAGTCTGGCATGCGGAATATTACCTAAGAACATAATTAATTATAATGTTAACAACCACATACAAATGTGTGTTCCATAAACTAGCTAGGAGTTTGATATATACCGCTTTTGACACAAGCATGTCTAAGGATGCTTTTAATTTAGCTGACTGCAGCAGTCCGGTTATCGTACTGCGTACGGGCCGGTTATGATTTTTCATAAAAAAAAGTAAAAAACTAAAACCCGACTACGTTAAAAAAATCGACGCTGAAAAAGTATGAAACAAGATTTTCAGGATGCTGAAATAAACAAGGTTACTGGCAAAACAAGAACAGAACAAAAATAAAAGCCGCAGTCACACGTTATATAGGATATCAACCGTAACAAAACAATTAATAACGTGTGACTGCGGCTTTTATTTTTGTTCTGTTCTTGTTTTGCGTTAAATTTAACCAATATTTTTGATGAGTACAAGTGAAGCCCTTTCAAATGATACCAAACACGGTGTATTTAACTTATTTTTTTACACATGATTTTTTGACCACTAGAGGGTGCCACTTTAAATTTAAGCAATGTTTTGGAAATGTGCATGTGACGCCCTTTCAAATTATATCAAACACGTTGTGTTTATCTTATTTTTATTTTTTAACACAACACTTTAATGGCGCTAGAGGGCGCCACATTTGGTTTTGTGACACGTCACGTAACCTATGTTCAGCGGACGGTCAAGACGGTTCTAACGATACCTCATTTGTCGAGTAGCTAGTAGTAGTGTCCGATAAGTAGCTTTTGAGCTATGAGGGAACAGATGAACATACACACATACATACATACATAGCCTTTCAAAATCATAACCCTCCTTTGGCTTTGCCGTAGTCGGGTAAAAAGTACTCGACGCCAGATCGTGCGAGAGCAGTATGACTGTATGACGCACGTCCATTGGCAGGACGGCAACAATGCATATACCTACGTTCCTCGGTCGTTGTTCGCTAGTGCGGTTAACGCACCGTGTTTCTTCTTCATAACGTGAACGTTTTAATTATGGACGATTTAAATACAGAAGATTTTATAAATGAAATAGACTTGCAGCCCACTGCGCGCTGTTTGGAATTCTAAATGTGATAAGTATTCAATCGCTTGGAGAAAAAAAGGCTTGGGTTAATAAATTTTTCACAAAATTTATTACCGATTTTAAAACAAAACAAGCAACTGAAAATAATACTGCAGTGCCAAATAGTTTATTTTTATACCTATTCTAATGTAATTAAAAATAATCGCGGAATGAATGGCTGACAAATTCTGTGGAATGAATGGCTCACAAATTCTGTGGAATGAATGGCTGACAAATTCTGTGGAATGAATGGCTGACAAATTCTGTGGAATGTCTGAATGGAAATCACTAAAATTCGATTGGACTGCCACCGCATAATGCTTCAAATAAGACTTAGTATGTACTTAGTTGTCTATCAGCTAGTAGATATGAGTACAGACCTGCACAACGCTGTTGATGTAGCAGGTATTGCCAAGGTTGTTGAGGCCGGTGAGTGCAGGCCCACACAGAGGCCGCAACTCACTGCCTGACTCCTGCAGGGTATTCCACTCTCCGCTGCGTTGGTTCAACTCTAGCTCCAATTCTACCATTGATTTTTCTGTCTGAAATGTTATGTATAACATAAAAAGGTGTATTCTGCAGCTATAGAGCTGTGTTCTACAACATGTAACAGAAACCGAATATCTATCCAAACAGCCTGAAGACAATCTGGTATGAAGTCTTTATGCAGTTTCAGCTAAAAACAAATTGACTTGAATACCAATCGTAACAAACGTGTCACAGCACTACGAGGGTCAATAACTTTCCATGTCACTTGCCAATAATACAATAATTCTCTTTTTTCTTCTTAATTTGAAAAATTCTGTCTCTGGTATCAATGTATTTGAAATTTCTAATAAGTTCCACACATGTAGATATAGGATTAGAAAACCCTTACCATATTGTTAGTTATCATCCAAAGAAGCCATACACTTGGTATGTATGTGTATCCGTATACATATTGCAAGGTGTACAATAAAGTATATATACGCTGTTTTTTAATCTCAGAGACAAAGATGACATTATAACGGTTGCCAGTTTTTGCAATTCTTAAATAGTGATGTACCACTATCGAAACTTAACGTTAATAAAATCAAGTAACGTTTTTCTATAATAAGCTATCTTGAAAAATTTATAATGATACATCGCACGCTTAAACCAATACTGTCACTATCCCAAAAAGTCAACTTTTCAGGAGAGGCAAAAAATGGAATGAGAATGGGAACATTTTTGTTTAGTGACGAAGCGGACTACTGCCCGTATAGCGGTTATTTCTGTTACTTTTAGACTAGTGTAAGCGCGATTACGCGTAGTTCTACGTTTCCTAACAGATGGCATTTAAAAAGTCGATTTGGCAAAATTTTGGATAGTGACAGTATTGGATTAAGCGTGCGACATATTTAAAACGTTATAATACAAACACTTAAGAGTTCGACGTCGACTATATGGCCCAGATAAGACATTTCATCTTCGATTTTAATTACATGGCCTACACAGTCTTTCCACCGCTGCGGGGTCACTTCACGAAGCCCTTCTGCCCCTTAGTCGCAATATAGTGACACCCTGTTCAGCAGCAATTTCGTCTACGACATACTTTTAATGGGCTCTTTTGTGCATTCGGACAATTTCATTTAATTGGGGCTTTAACATTGTTTCGTTATAAGAAATACTAATATTATAAAGCGGAAAAGTTTGTTTGTTTGTTTGTGTGCTTGAACGCGCTAATCTTTCGAAAGTACTGGGTGGATTTGGATGCAATTTGGTATGGAAGTAGCTTGAAGCTTGAGGAAGGTTATAGGCTACTTTTTACGCGACTGCAAAAAAGGAGAGTTATGTTTTTACCGTAATAGAATCCACGGGAGCGAAGCCCCGCGTGAGTACTAGTAAGAAATATATAAGGTTACCGGGATATTAGCAAATAATAGGTTCCTCGATATTCCTAACAACTTTGTCATATTAGTATATTACCTACTAAATGACGACTGTTAGCCAGCGATTGAGATCGACTAATATGAAAAATATAGAATATTAGGATCTTCGGTGACACGGTGACGATATGTTTGTGTGTATTGTTACGTTTATCTATATATATATAACTCAAAGGTGACTGACTGACTGACTGACATATTGATCTATCAACGCACAGCCCAAACCACTGGACGGATCGGGCTGAAATTTGGCATGCAGGTAGATGTTATGACGTAGGCATCCGCTCAGAAAGGATTTTTGCGAAATTCCCACGGGATCGGGATTTACACGGGAAAAACTTCCCACGCGGGCGAAGCCGCTGGCACAAGCTAGTTATGAATAAATATGAATATTGCCTTAACCAATATTTAAACTAATATTCAGTATTAGGTGGTCCAGTATGGTGTCGATGCGTATGTATGAACGAACGTTTAATATGAATGAATATTGAGAAGAATATGAATACGTATTGGCTAAACTAATATGTGACTAATATCCGTAATAGGTATGGTATCCTATCAGATTTCAAATATATTCAATATTACGAATATCTAGATTTGACCTTAATATAATTATCATCTCTAGTTAAATAACTAATAAGGTAATCATTATAAATGATTTTTCTTTGTTTAATTCATCGGAAAAGGTTCGAAAAAAGGGTCGCGTGGTCAGTTTTCTCTGACAGCTTATAGCGCGTCGTGCGACCGTGTGTAAGTATGTAAAAATGATACGCTTTGGAATATAAAACTTTAAAAAGAAGGGTCTAATAAAGATTTCAGTGAATCGTCAAAATAAAGATAACAAGTTACGATTCAATAAACCGGTATCGTGGTGCAACACTGCACAAAAGAGCGGGCAACATTATTTGAAAGTTGACATTTGCATGTTTTAATTCTGTCTCTGAGATTAAAAAAACGGTCAAGTGCGTGTCGGGCCACGCGCAGTGTAGGGTTCCGTAGTTTTTATAACAGCCAAGTGCGTGTCGTATTCGCTGACTGATCATTTCGTACCATGCTCTAACTAAAAGCCAAACATGACTACCTAACTAATTTGACTTCCTATACAAATCCTCACCTGATCCGACAATTTTGCACGAAAAGTATTAATTTGTTTTAGAGATTTGTATAAAACTTGTCATAGCCGGTGTTTTGAATTTAAATACGGACACAGAGCTACACTACTCAATCGTCACAAGAAGCTAGCACGATACAACTGGCGCTTAGCGCCATCTATCGACATTTCTGTAGAGTTGTTCGAAATTTTCGAGTCAAATACAATTGGTCGACTATCACTCGTAAACTTGTAAAGCCCACTTATGTGTGATAGTTTTCCTTTAAATTTCGTTATGTATAGGTACTACTCCCGTAACATTTGAATTTCTAACTACAACCGTTTAGTTGATAGAGGGGGCGGCGGACACTTGACTCTAACGAATATTGGTACTTTAAAGCTTGATAAGTCACGAACGGTTTACTTAATCAAAAAACGGTCTTACCAAACCCCTAATATTTTTGAAAGACCTATCCAACGATATCCCACACTATGGGAAGAACGAAAAAAAAATAATTATCATCCCACTTTACATGTATGGGAGGTACCCTAAATAATTGTTTTTTTCAAAATTTTATTTTACCACTTTTTTGGCGTCATTAACGTGTATACTCATGCCAAAGTACAACTTTCTAGTACCAATAGTTTTTGAGCTAAACCGCGGACAGACGGACAGACAGACGGACATGGCGAAACTATAAGGGTTCCTTGTTGACTACGGAACCCTAAAAACAAGGTATAATAAAATATTTTATTCTTAAAGGGGATTTGGTTTAATATTATTCATATCATGTAGTTATATATCTACTTAGTTTAGGCATTCATATAATGTAAAAATTAATAAAACAAGTAAATTATAATTCCCGTTAAAATTAATTATTTCAATTTGAAGAGGTACCAAATTTAAATGAGAAAATAATTCGAAAAAATATTCTCTCAAACCGATAAAAAATCGTCAAAATGAATTGACAATTACTGAACAGACATACAAAAAGGAAATTGAGTAATGAATCGCCTTCTTTCTGAAAGTTAATAAATTTTTTAATTTTTAATAATACCTTTTGTAGCTGCTGTACATTGATACCGAAGTGCTTGAGGTGGTCTGCGAGGAAGGGATCCTCTACCATATCGTCCTCGGCGTAGGAGAACACATCTCCCTTTCCATCAGCTGTGATGGTACCCAATTTAACGGCTAGCGGGAAACCCGTCTGACGATAATGCTCTACCTGTGGGTGAAAAATAATGACATTACATAATATTATAAGGCAGAAACGTTTGTTTATTTAAACGCGCTAATCTTCAAAAGTACTGGGTAGATTTGGATGAAATTCGGTATGGATGAGCTTGACGAACGGTATAGGCTACTTTATACCCGACTGCAAAAAAGGACGGCTATTTTATTATTCTGATGAAGTCGTCGGGAGCGAAGTTCCACGCGACTGCTAGTAATTACATAATTATACAACGTGTAACGGAAACCCCATATCTATCCAAAGGGACTGAAGACAACATCTGGTATGGAGTCTCTATGCAAAGTTTCAGCTCAAAATAAGTCACTCACAGAATTGACCCCAAATTATCGGTTTCATAATTATGTTTCTTGAATACCAGTGATAAGAAACGTGTCACAGCACTATGAGGGTCATCACTTTCCACGTCACTAGCCAATAAAACAATAATTCTCTTCGTTCTTCTTAATTTGAAAAATTCGGTGTCTGGTATCAATGTATTGAAATTTCTAATAAGTTCCACACATGTAGACATAGGATTACAAAACCCTTGCTATATCGTTTATTATCATCCAAAGAAGCCGTGCACTCGGTATGTATATACCCTTTAAATTACACGTTGTATAGCGTTATTTTGTAAGTTTTAGCTATTTTAACAGAACCTCTTCAGAATGTCGTACGTGCGTTTGTTTTCATAGGCTGCATGACGCTACCCCCGCACTCCATCGCACCCCCTGTATGTGTGCTTATGCCGCTTGTTAGTCTGTGTACGCATTAGATAGTACACTGTGAATATTCGGACGCGCACGAAGCTAAACTCATTCACTATACTACTCTATCAATCTTTCATAGTATGGAAAATATTTTTATTTTCACCAATTTCTTCTGTTATCGATTATAATGCAGAGAAATTAATTAAGCTAAAGCTCTCATAATAATGTTTGAACTTATTGAAGTTATCAGAGTTGAAAATGTATTTTGATTTGACTGGTTTTCGTAATAAGGCGGTTTGGTTAACCGTAAGCATAAGTTTTTCGTAGAAGCGAGCATGATTCGAATTCGTGAACTAGATATTTGATTAATGAGATGGCATGGCATTTTCGTGGTAGCGTGCATTCGTTGTTAAGGGTTTTGTAAACTTATGGGGATGTGGTATTTGGTGTTAATCAAAGTCATGTGTAACACACTTTTTCTCAACTATTTTGGTTTTTTACACGGAGCGGCTGTTTATCTAACCTCCACAATGCAGTAGCTGGTTACCATGATACACCTTGGCAATATTGGTGCCAGATTTTCTCGCTACTGGCAGTCATAACTTCTAAAAACGTCTAAAAACTTGCGTCTTTAGCCTGTATTGTTTATCTTTTCTTTTACTCACAGCGTGATCATTTCCTCCGGATCCATCGAAGAACCGCCGTCCGCAAAGCACAGAGCCATCAGTCAGATTGAGCCACAAGTTCGTCGTGAGATCACACTTGTCACATTTCCACCCAGAAGGCGGGATCTTCACGCCGTTGTCCAATTGCTTCAGATCCACGGCGTGACTGAAATACAAGACAAATAGTTTAAGCAAATGCCACTAAACTATGTGAGGACCCTTGGATTTGTCTGGGACTTGCTAATCAATCAGGGAATTCATTTGTACCACTATTTTGTCATGAATAAACAATCTACCTAAACTTTTCCCATCTACGAAGCACACTTACCCCTTACTCCATAAGAGATAATAGACCGTTATCCACAGGAACCAACGTCACAACGTGCTTTCCGAGGCAAAGAGGAATCATTGAATGTTAGGATGGTCTCTATCCACGGACGGACTTCCATAGGCATAGCTTTACCTTGAATATAGACCCATGTCATCATCATCTTGAGTATCGAATTTCATCACGGAATCGCCATGCCGACATTGTCTAGAAACGTCAGTACTAATAAAATTCTTGGTGACAGTAAATTGAGTGCAGTCAAGAGTATATAACACACTCCGTTTTAGAATGCAGAAATAAAGTATTACGCGATGTAGTACGGCTCGGACTAATAAAGGTGACGCGCTTGGTTTGAAGAGAGTTGACGTGAGATGCGAGTTTGTGAAGTTTGGTTTAGTCAGAGGTGTGAAACACCGTCAAACGTCGCCATTGCTAAACAGTGGGAATAAATCTAAAGTACACTCATCATCTGGTCATCCAAACCCAGTAACTGGGTAACACAATAGATTGGTGGCAGATTTTCCTGTTTCTGACTGTCAAAGATGTACAAATGGCTAAGCGTGCTTTCCGAGGCACGGTGGGAAAGGAAATGTACTTTTGCTGGTAAAGTGACTCACACAGAGACTTCGCGTTTCTCGCCATCCCAAGT
Source organism: Tholera decimalis (assembly GCA_943138885.2). NCBI lineage: Eukaryota > Metazoa > Arthropoda > Insecta > Lepidoptera > Noctuidae > Tholera > Tholera decimalis. The sequence goes on from OW964558.2 coordinate 10,463,698, forward strand.
GCCCTGTAGGGCTGCGAGCTCCGCGATCTTGAACGGGGACTCCGCGTCGATCACTACTTGAACAGCCTTGTTCACCTGCAAGTCATAAAACTTTAATGTATAGGATACTGAGTGGAGTAGAGACGATAACAGCCATCGAGTCTTACAATATTACGGAACTGTCGAAATTCGATCAGAGACTTTTTTTTACAGAATTCACATAATGAAAAATAACTTTTAAATTTAGAAGTCGTTGTTTTTGGATCTGCTTCCTTATTGTATTGGACACTGATTCCGAATTCAAAGTTATTTTGACCCTGGCATCTAGGTTCCGGTCCATATCTATGCTATGTTATGCCAGTCAAATATAAATGGGGCTACTTTGGGAACACTCTCAAACAAAAACAAATTAAAAAATATCGCAAACTTTTTATTCCTTTAAAAATACACATTTTTATTGACAATAGACAAGTATGCAAATATAAGGGCTCAGAAGAAAATTGACGTTTCTTAGGCACTGACGTTATTTAAAGAAAAAAGTTGACTCACGCTTGGAATTTATCTTATAACTTGCGTGCGTTTACAAACATTTCAATTCATTTGTGCAAACACCTGGGTCAAATATCTGTAGGCCATATAAACGTTCTAGTGCAGGAATTGAACCCACGACACGTAGCACAGCAGCAAATCGCTTAACCAATGCGCCAACCATGTCGTCATATCTATTTAAGCCTAGTCAGAATGCGCATGCTCACCAACCGCATCGCGCCTGATCTTTCCCAAATAGCAACAAACATCACTGAGCGTAAAAAGAGGAAATTCGAAGGCGAAGATAATATCTCGCCTGTTACTTTGACCACTTTTAACAACTTCTCGGACAAGCAAGAAAGTCGCTTTGGAGACTTGATGGATAAGATAGGTAGCATTATACAACAGAACATGGAATTAAAGCACAGTGTTGAGGTGATGTCGAGTAAATACGATGAGTTCCTGGGTCGTATTGCCAGTTTAGAAGCGGAAAGGAAAAATGATAAAAAAACTATTAGTCAACTCGAAGAAAAGTTAGAACTGCTTGAGCGTAAATCTCGATCTACTGGTATAGAAATCCGAAATATTCCGAAGACAGATAGCGAGACAAAGGATGACCTCTGTAGCTTGATTGTCAATTTAGCGACCACATTAAGTATGGATATTGGAAGCTCCAAGATAAAAGATATATACCGATTAAAATCAAAAGAAAACTCTTACCCGATCATTGTCGATTTCACAACAGTTCTCACAAAAGACAAATTCATCAGGGAAGTCAAAACTTTCAATAGATTAAAACCGAAAGCCGATAAACTCAACACTTCGCATTTCAAATTGCAAACTCCAGTAAAACCTGTGTATGTCTCCGAGTGTCTCACACATAGGGCACAAAAATTGTACTATCAGGCGAGATCGTTTCAACGAAGCTACAATTATCAATTCTGCTGGACCGCATATGGCACAGTGTATCTTCGGAAAAAGATTAACGATCCTCTAGTCAGAATAATTTCGGAATCTGATATTGAAAAACTAAAAGCTACTGAATGACTAGTCTCTAAAAGCCCACCATTTCAAAGTAACTTTAGTTTCTATGTTTTGCATGCCTTAAATATTTTATTTTTTTATAACTGTAAATCTCCTACAACATACACAAACACAAAACACTATACTCACTTTAATTCATATTACACATCTCATGTATCAAAGAGTAAACACTATAAATACCCTCTTAACAATATTTTCAGTAAACTCACCTTTATTTTCTATTACGGCTGTCATTTTGACCTTGACCAAGATTTCTTATATATTCATCTTTGGTGAAATAATATCACTTTCAAATGAAATAGATAATAGTGCTGTCTCTAAAACCTCAGTATGTGATCTCGAAAAATGTCATAAATTAATCTCCTTTCCGCCCTACAAACGTTTGACTGTAATCACGCAAAATATTCGTAGCTTAAACTGTAATCTACCGGGACTGGAATTACTACTGATAGCATTAAAAATTGATTGTGACATAATAGTTCTCACGGAGTGCTGGCTATTAAAAACTAGCGTAATTCCAAGTTTACCAGGCTTCCTATCGTTCTCTTCTGAAAGAAATTTAATACAAAATGACGGCGTTGTTGTTTACTATAGAGATTATTTGGAACTTATGTTTGAGGAACCGTCTTTTCAGGAAGGAAACTGCCTTGTGGCTCGGCTAAGTAAGTATAATATGGCAATTGTGTGTATATACCGCTCTCCTTCATATAAAAATGCGGAACCCTTCCTTGACTCATTACACGAAACACTACTTACAGTAGAGAGCACGAATAATGTGATGTTGATAGGTGACATAAATATCCCGATAAATCATACGAAAATTGACCAAACCGGGGAGAAATACTTAACTTTAACAGCTTCTCATGGATTACTACCTGCACATACTGAAATTACGCGTAGTGCGAGTGGTACATGTCTGGATCATATATTGCTGAAGAGTTCATACAATACTCATACTCTAATTCCTCTAACGACTTTAACTGACCATTATCCTGTGCTAGCATGCATGAATCTTAAAATACAACGAACATTTAAAAATGAATCTCAAACAATAACTAATAAGGAAGGTCTTACTCAAGATTTGCTTAATATCGACCTAACCCCAATATACCAGTCGAAAGATCCTGAGCACTCTATTAATTACCTAATAAATACGATTCAGACTGTAATCAATAAAAATACTGAAATTATAACTACATCTAGGCGTAAAAAAATAATTAAACCCTGGATAACAAATGGATTATTGAGATGTATTAAAAATAGAGACCGACTACACCAAAAATTAAAATCGTCACCTGATAATGAAGTTCTGAAAATAACATATAATCGATACAGGAATTTCTGCAGTGTTATTTTAAAAAAGGTTAAATGTGCCTATGAAAAAAATGAGGTTGAGAAAGCAAAAAATGATCCAAAAAAGCTCTGGAAAGTACTTAAAGAAATTTCGAATCTAAATAAAACTCCCAGTAACTCCAATCAACTCCTAACCATTAAAGACTCGCCAGAAGAATCATTAAATGAAATCAATAATTATTTTATTGATGTAGGTAAAAACTTAGCTGAAGATTGCCAAAAAAGGAAACCGTACGACAGCTCTGACTCAGCTTTATTGTCAAATAATAACTCTTGTCAAGAACTGAACTCGTTTGTGATGGAAGAGACTTAGTGTAGACGAGATTACTTGCCTTGTGATGGGCTTGAAATCCGAATGCTCAGTGGGTAGGGATAACATATCCAACAAATTATTGAAACAGCATGTCAATCATCTAGCACCGGCACTTGCGCACATTTTTAATTTATGTCTCGACACAGGCATTTTTCCATCGCAACTAAAAAGCTCGGAAGTCCGTCCAATTTTTAAAGGTGGTGATAAAAATGAAGTATCAAATTATCGTCCAATTTCAATTTTACCCGCCATGTCTAAATTATTAGAAAAGCTCATTAATAACAGACTTATAAGCTATATGGAAAAAAAGAAATACCTGGCAAAAAATCAGTTTGGTTTTAGAGTAGGTAAATCTACAGATGATGCAGTTAATACACTAACCAACTACATTAGTACTAATCTTGACATGGGACAGAAATGTTTGTCTATATTCATAGATTTAAAAAAAGCATTTGATACTATTTCAATTCCCATCTTGATTACGAAGCTTTTCAAACTTGGTATTAGAGGAACGCAACTCCGTCTCTTTGAAAGCTATCTTAGCGGACGGAATCAATGTGTCCGAATTGGTTGTCATGTGAGCACTGACGGCGTAGTCTCCTACGGCATTCCTCAGGGCAGTATTTTAGGCCCTAGCCTCTTTCTCATTTATATTAATGATCTCACATCCATAAACATCCCAAAAGGAGATATAATATCGTATGCTGACGACACAGCTCTCCTATTCTCTGCTGACACATGGGATGAGGTCTTTAATGCAGCGCAAACGGGATTTAACATCGTAAACAACTGGCTTCGACTCCACCTTTTAACACTCAACACTGATAAAACCAAATATCTAACTTTTAGTATTCGCCAGTCAAAATTAATTAGGAGCAACTACAAAATAGTCCCGCATGTATGTTGCTTAGATATAAACTGTAGCTGTAAACCAATTGAACATGTAGACAACATAAAATATTTGGGGGTCATTATAGACAGTAACCTTAGCTTTAGAGAACATATAAAATTACTCAGTACCCGGGTCAGAAAACTCATGTTCGTTTTCAAAAAGCTGAGACACGTTGTGGATGCTGTATTATTGAAACAAATCTACTTTGCCTTGTGCCAATCTGTAATATCATACTGCATCACATCATGGGGAGGAGCTCCAAAAACAATAATCAAACCGATTGAGATTGCACAACGTGCTATTCTTAAGATCTGCACTTTTAAACCGCGTCTTTTTCCTACCACCCTGTTGTACCAATATTGCGAAGTACTTAGTGTACGACAGCTGTTTTTACAAGGTATTGTTTTAAAGCAACATACAGTTTTAGAATATGACCCTAATCTAAAATATAGGCGAAGGAACAGGACAGTGTGTACTCGCAATCACCACCCTCATACGTCCTTTATTCGTAAATATTTTGCCTTTTTAGGCCCTTATATATATAACAAAATCAATACTTCAATTAATATCTACTCTCTGAATAAGGCCCAATGCAAAACTAGGGTAAAAAATTACTTACTAACACTAACCTATGATGAGACAGAAAAGCTTATGGAAGTTACTGAATAATCAGGAGTCCTAATAATTTTTTTATTATTTCTTTTTTTCTATAGTTAACTCGAAAGATTGATACTCTTTGGCACAATGTAAGAATACAAACACTCTCATACACACTACACATGCACATACACCCTCACACGTACACTGACTCACACACATACACTCACCCTTACATCCATACTCATACACACACGAAATAAACCTATAACTCACTTAGATTTTAAGTAAATTAATTCCTAATTCTAATTTTATAATTATTTGTATAAAGTATTACTCTTAATTGTTCTTTTTAAGTTTAAAGAAAGACTGTACTTGCTGATTTAATAAAATTTCAATGTCATAGACTGAGAGGATTGGCGCTGTATGCCGAGATACAGGTGTTTACCTAGTTCGGCTGCAGATGATCCTATATTATTTTTACTGATACTTTTTTCTATGTGCTAGTTTTTAAGTAATATTGTAATCCTTTTTGATGCAAATAAATAATTGAATTGAATTGAATTGAACCGCAAATCTTCCATGTACCAGACGTGGAAGATTTGCTTGCGGGTAGGCTCTCCTAGTTCTAAGGCGCCAGGATACTCTGTGCTGGGTTGTGTGCTTTTAGCTGAGCCTCCTTTAATATTTGGTAGCGGTTGTTATGACCCGTCGCGAATAAGCAGTTAATATAAAAAAACCCGGGCAAGTGCAAGTGACTCGCCCATGAAAGTTTCCATAGTAGCAAGCAAAGATTAGCGAAAAATAATTTTGTTTTTCATAATGTTTATGACAAGGTTATATTTGGAGGTTTTTGGAATTGTGCTATAACGGAAAAACTGCCGACTGTATCTCGTTCAAATTAATTTTCTTTGAATGTTTTATATAGAGATCTACAGAACAATTTTTTTTTATAGATTTTTCGCTCTCTCAAATGTACTTACAACTTCAGGCAGAGCCGGGTTAGGCCACGGGTAAGTGTGGAAGCCAGGCAGCACAACAATACTGTAGTTATCTGTGTACGTGAACTTAGGCTTGCCGCACGAGGGGTCAAAGCCCCCCTCCACACCGATCGCTAACCGCGTGATCTTCTTCTCTGGACCATCGCCGGTTTGTTCTGGCTCTGGAATCTGGTTATAAAAAACATAATACATATTTGTAGTTCCATTTTGAATCCACAACGCACAATCTCAACAAAAAATACCAATCAATGGAGAGGCTAGTCGTCGAGGAATTCATAAAGGGAAACAGACGATAGAGTCGATCGTCGACATAATCAAAATGGCCACAGAAACCGAGTCTAGTGTTCGCATTATGCCACAAAACGTAAACGTTGCGACCATAAGCAAGAGGCACAACAGCGGTGGGGATCCACCCAGTATATCATGAATATTATCCATGCCACTCTATCAAGATTGATTGAAAATAGTGGGATTTTAACTTTTGGCGACTATATTATGGTAAAAATTATGCACAGCGTGCACGAAATATTACGCACGTAGCCGCCGAAAAGAATGAGTGTTGCTTTAACGACCTTATCGGTTTCAAATCGGGATTGCTCCACTCATTCCGAATTGAACCAAGCTTTAATCTAGCACACTTCACAAAATCACAAGTGTAAGAAACTGTCTCTGGAAAGTTGGAATAAAAGGAAATTAATATCCTTTGCCGTCTGTAACGGAAATGAATTCTCTCCCTAGCTAATGGGATCTTGTAGCTATAGGAATTGATAATAATTTTTGTCCCAACATGTATACTTTTATTACCTATGAATTTTCTTCTTAGTGATTATTGAAGTCTCGCCGCCTATTAGGACACTAACATAACATACTACTTTTTATTATTGTTATTGATGTTATTTTCTTATAATAGTTTAATATTAGTAATGTTTAATAAACATTAGAAATAAAGATTTTATTATCTTAGCTTTATTATTATTACTAGGGTACTAGGACACTGGGCAGGACATATGATGAGGGGTAGGAGGAATAAATGGGAAAAGATTTAACCAAATGGTGTCCAAGACAAAATAAAAGGGAGACAGCACTGAAGATGGGAAGATAATATCTTGGATGATCTATTTGGCCCAGGACATGACAAAAGTATGGCAAGCTTTAGAGAAACGTAAGACAATCAATGTCAAGTAAAAGGAGCATTAGGTGAAACACTATTTTATAAATCAATATTTAACAAGTTACTCGCATAATCATATTTATTATCATATTAGGGCACTAAAACATAGCTGGCTAAAGGTGAAAGTATGTAAAGGTAAATAACTGGTTAAAAAAAGTCTTGGGCGAATACAGTTGTGTTATGAACTTACAGGTTTCTTATCCCTCTTGATGTGCAGGAAAACATTATTGCCGGTTTTCTGGAAGTACTGCTCCACGTAGTTGCGTCCGAAGCCGAGGTAGCTCACCAGGGAGACATACAGGCCTGTGTCCGACTCCTGAAATAGAACCAGTATGATATTAGTATTTATTTATTTATGTACACACATGACACTTACAATGGAAAAATTTAAATACAGACAAAAGAGCACAAAGGTGCAGCTTATTTCCTAAGAAATTTCTTCCAGCAGACCTGCAACAAGAGAGTTGAAGAGAAGATGATAGAGACAGTGTGTATAAATACTAATTACGATATAAAACATACTTAGCTATAAGATTAAACTAAAATGTTATATCATTTTAGTTAACAAATAAATAAATACATAGAATTAAAATACATATTTATATTAATGCTATAAAAATATATACCTATAATAAATATATAAAATTACGGGATGTTAGATAGGTAAATATATAAAATTAAGGGATGTTAGATGATCTTAGACCAGCTTATTGAAAATACTAATGGATTTAGCTTCGCGGATTTATGAGTAGTAGAGAAAAACAATGAATTGCTGAAATTAATGTATGCATATAGTTATATCCAAATAATTATCCAATTCAGTGCAGCCGTTCGGAAGTTTCCGAACGGCTGCACTGAATTGGATAATTATTTTTGTTGTGCTTGTTTTCTTTGTTGTAGGGACTCGGGAAAAGGTTTGCATAGATAAAAAAAAAATTGGAAAAAAAAAATAAGACTATACTTAGCTAGTATATAATATAATAATCCCCATTGCTAGGACACAGGTTTCCTCTCTATGAGAGATATCAGGCCCAATGGCCCAAATATATAAGATTTTTTTTTAATATGACTTTGCTCCACATTAGCAAGTTCCCGTTTTGTGGGTGCATATTTGTATTCATTTAATTTGAGTTAAACACCCAAAATTTGTTACTGCCACAATTTTAATATTTCTAAGACCTATCCTTGGTAATTTTCTAGAATAGGAGCAAAATTAATAGTTGTTTAATACTAAAGAACACCATTGCTGTTTATAAAGACAAGAACAAATGAAATGGCACATGAATGCAGGTACCAAAGTATATTTTATACAAGTTCTTTTTATGCTAAAATTTAAAAAGTGCCCCCATCATTTACATGCACCTGATAACAGTTATCACTTCCCTGCAAAAACATGAGGGCAAGCAGTAATTCCTGCTACTCACAACACTGGCAAATATTGAACTGTATTAGTTGTCATTGTACTGGTAAAACTAGAACAAATATGTTCAACTCTGTAGATTTATATTTGGGAAGCTTTCTAATACTATGTGGTTTTACATTAAGTTTGTTTAATCTGAGAAGAATTGTGAAAGAAAGTAATCCTTCATTCCCCGCAGTGCTCTTATCTGAGAATATACTCCTAACATGCATTGGTATTGCTTTCATAAGCCGAGCTGTGTACAAATTAAGTCTGGTGAATGTCGAAATGGATGACATGGAAGAGAGATCAGCAGTTGTGATGAAACATGAAGACATCAGCTGTAACTTTACATCAATACTCATAAGCTATGGTCCCTTAATTGTGTCTTTGGTGAACAGTTTCCTGAGCTTGATCATAGACAACTACATGCATTATAAAATGGTGGCAGATGTGAAGAAGGATGAAGAAGAAAGTGCAGTGCAAGAACTCAGTGATCATTTTAGACAAGAAGCCAGAAGCAAAATTGAAAGCCTATTCTCATTCTGGAAAAAGTATTTTAGTTTCATAACTGTAGCAGTACAGTGGATTATACCTGTTTTCATTACACTTTCTATGTATTCAATGGATGTTAAAGAACGGAACATATCTGTGAGTGACATTCGAAGTTTAAGTGGTTCCTGTATGTCTGTTCTGGATGTTAGTAATAAGAATTGCTCAACTGTAATGATGAACAGTACACTTCAGTTACGCACACACATACCAAATTATCTAGAAATGTATGAGAATTATCCAAATAATTCGGGACAAAAGTTTGACTCTGTAGTAAATAATGTTTACAAAATTATTGCTAATTTACAGAATGAGACTCATTACGCTGATGTAAATGTGACAACAGCTTTACTTTTTAGGACACCAAAAGCAGAGCAGGAGGACAATTGCATGAAAATATGTTTTTTAGATAACAAAAGTTTACTTTCTTTTATGTTTATTGTTACCATAGTGAGTTATTTCATACCAATCACTATTTCCACTGTAATTTTGACAAAGATACATGTGATGGAATTAAAAAAGCAGAATGTTAAGACTTATGTCAGCAGGGAATTATTGTACAACATTTTGTTTTGGAGCCCTGTCATGCTTGATACATTTCTTTCACTCACATTATGTTCATATGATATGAACAGGATGAGGACTTCTATTTTTAACGTTATAGCAAATGTGTATCAAGCCGTGAAGAATTTTATGAACACTAAATATTTTAAGGACAATACTGTTAGTCCTATTTGATAGTAGAATAATCTAATATGACAGTAATGTGTGTTATTTAAATGGATTCTTATTATTTTTGAATAAAACTCTTTGTATGAACTTTGTATCTTTTTTTAAATAGAAACCATTGTCTGCAGCTAAGCATTAACAAGACCATCACTAAATTTCTTGAAGACAATATAAATATTAGGAGCAGTAATGTCATATACCGGTAAAAACATAAATAATACATCGAGAAGTGACCCGCCCCACTAGGAAGTTTTATTAATATAAAATTATATTTCTCTAAAGATAATTTTCTAGAATATCGCTCATTGCTTCACCTAAATATTTCTCATAGAGTAAAATTTTAGATACCAGTTCTTTTATCTCGTCTAGATCTAACGCCTACACAAATAAAAAAAAACTAATTCGCACAATGCAGACCTGATATTTATCAATGGAGAAACCTCTAAGAATGACATGGGGTGGTAGAATTTTTCAGATTTTTACGTTTCAAAGCCAAATTCAGTTTAGCCAATCCCAAAGAACATAGATTTTAATAATAAGAGAAATAGATTCTAGGTTATAATAAAAAGTGCAACTCACCGGATTGTCAAAAGAATATACACATTCATCCTTGTAGATCAGTTGCTGTGAGTTGGGTACTTTGATTTTAGATATATGAGGTGTTAAAAGATCTAACGACGCCATGTCGTAGTTTCAAACAGGTAAAAGTAATTTATAAAATGTATTTTTCCCGATTAAGATCAACGTCGCACCAAAAATATACCACCACAGATATACTCGTATGTACTATAGTCAATTAGTGATGTAGCAATTCAATCACCCTAAACTTTATCGACTGTCAACTATCGTCTAATCGAAGGATTCGAATTATATGACCACAGTCTAAAGATCATACAGTCCTCCGACGAAGACGTCTAGACAGGGCAATCGTGCGGGGTGTGAGGGGCGAGACGCGGGAATGCCGATCCCAAGCTGCGAACAAAACTATGTTAGTAGCTTGGGAGACATCATTCGGGGCTAGCACGTGTTTGTTTTTTAACTATTTATTTAAAATGGTGCGTAAGACGTGTGCTGTGAGAGATTGCAAGTCTTCATCTTGTTTAAATAAAGATCTCCGGTTTCATCAGCTTCCACGCACAGAAGAAAGGTAAATAATTAATAATGGTTTGTTATCGTTTTATTTGTAATGTCGTGCCGCGTTAATAATGCTAACAAAATAGCCAAACGGCGGACGGTAAAAAAATAATATCTAATAGGTAATCGCACAGGGCCATGAGGATTTGGACATTTTATATATTTTTATACCTAACTACTTAATATTATTAGGTGTTCTATTTTTATTCAAAATGATAACGATACTTTCAAGCTTTATTCGAATACCGATAACGAAAAATTGTAATTTCAAATTCAAGATGGTGAACTTTTTTAATATTTAATAAAGGTGAATTTCGAAATGGTGGACGTATTTTTTATAATAAAATATGGGTGTCAATTTTGAGTTTAATTAAGATGTTTGTTATGAAAATGCCATCCTTTTTGAAATCCAAGATGGCGGACGTCATTTTTTTTAAATAATTTGATATGGGTATCAATTTTGAGGTTAATTGGGGTGGTTGTTACGAAAATGCCATCTTTTTTTAAATCTAAGATTGCGGACGTCTTTTTTTTAATAATTTGATGTGGGTGTCAATTTTGAGGTTAATTGGGGTGCTTGTTACGAAAATGCCATCTTTTTTGAAATCCAAGATGGCGGACGTCATTTTTTTTTAAATAATTTGATATAGGTGTCAATTTTGAGTTTAATTGGGGTGCTTGTTACACAATGCCATCCTTTTTGATTTCCAAGATGGCGGACGTCATTTTTTTAATAATTTGATATGGGTATCAATTTTGAGGTTAATTGGGGTGCTTGTTACGAAAATGCCATCCTTTTTGAAATTCAAAATGGCGAACGTCAATTTTATATTTATTGGACGTCAGTTTTTTATTATTTATTAATTTGTGTTGTATTTTAACATTTCAGATGTAAATTATGGGTGGAAGCTTGTAGAAGACCGGATTTATACCCTTTGTCTATGCTACGAGTACAATGCTTTTTTTTCTTTGCGACAGAGGTTCTGACATTTATGATTGTACCTACCTTAATTATTATTTAAGTAATTGCGGCATGCGATGTAATATGGTTAGTAATTATAATTTCTATTTTATTTTTTCAAAGAAAACTAAAATAGAAATTATAATTATATATCTACCTAAGCTAATTAAAACGATGATAATTTAAGAGATTTTAAAACAACTGTCACGGGCAGAATTCAAGTAACTGAGTTATTTATTTATTTTTAAAAAAACTTCACTTCACAACATTACAGTACAGTAAGTGTCACAGTACCTAGTTATCACTTGCATCAGATCAAATTTTAAATCTCTTTGTATACGCCTCATCTGCATTTTTTTTGTCACCCTCAACTCCTAAATAATACATTCAGTAAAGAGCGGGTTAAAATTGGTTTTATTATTATATTAAGTTATATTAAGATTGCTAACGATGTTGATCTGCAATAAAAAAATAATTTCATAAATATTGTTTACTTGTGACAACCCTGGCCGTCGCGATACTGTCTAGACGTTGTCGGCATTTTCCACAAGATCAAAGGCGTCAACCTACTGTACGATCTTTATACTGTGATATGACTATAATGGACATAATAATAAATGGTTCGAATGAAAAAAATCCTAGTTAGTCCACATTCAGCCATGCCAAGAGCGGATCCAGGGCAAGGGCGGATCCAGCTTTAGTGCCAGGGGGGGTCACATAAGGTCACATTTCGTGGTCAAGTCACAAGAAGTTATAATTTGTATTTCCTGACTCCGCTGCCACTTGGCCATCCACTGCCGATATTTGTTTACAACGACAGAAACTGGAGTATTATCTAGTAACAATGCTTAAAAATTTTAATGAGTGGTCCACCTAGGTCCTGGACCCAGCCCAGGGGTGGGTCATGACCCCCCCCCCCCGGGCCGGAACCACTATTTAAATTAAACATTGTTACTAGATAATACTCCAGTTTCTGTCGTTGTAAACGAATATTGGCAGTGGATGGCCAAGTGGCAGTGGAGTCAGGACTCAGGAAATACAAATTATATCTTCTTGTGACTTGACCACGATTATGTGACCCCCCCTGGCACCAATGCTGGATCCGCCCATGAGCCAAGCTTAGCTCGCTTGCGTAGTTCGATAGTTAATATTTGTTGATGGCGCAGGTCGTGTCTCCACTCAGTTTTACTCTTCTGTGAACCTGCTTTTATTACGGGACAGGACACAGACCTAGAAACACTACACCAAACTAGAGATGAGTCGTATTCACTAGAACAGTTCCGAAGAATAGGTAAATTTCGATACTAGGCGGCACCTATCCTCACTTTGACAATACCTAGTATCATGCAGTATTGCGAAATCCAACTGCTCTTAGGCCTCATAGCACTAACGCGTAATTGCATTCTATTCCCTCAACACGTTATAAATCTGTTTTAAAGTCTGGCAAACGAAAGTAGAGACTGAAAAATCGCGGCAAATTTAAAAATTATCAGCATAGCAACCCCAAAACTACTATGAAAAAACCTGGAATAACCTTATTTGATACTTTAGAATTAACTATTTTATTTCATCCGAATAAAAATACAAGAGGTATTTTAGGAAGGTAATAGTTTAGAATGATATTGTCTTAATTCGAATTTAAAAAAAAAAACAACAGTATTCTAAAATAGTTCTGATTTATTCACTATAATCAAAATCTGAATGTAAGACTTCCATGTGGAAAGTTTTCATTCGAGTCACTGGAATCATTGTTTCCTACGTCAATAGGGAAGATGCAAATATAATATTTATGAATATTTTGTGATTGAAATGTTAAAAAAATATAAAAGAAGGGCCACTGCACCATTTTTATTTTACATAATGTTGATTTTTAACAATAATTACGAATTAAAAATGACTTGAAACGAAACGTATTTCAAAACACCAATCAGCGTTTAGTGACGTCACTCCTGTTATAACAACTTATTTGAGGTTATGATTGTAAAAGTGAATATTAATTTACGGGAATATTAATTGCGTTATTTAAATAAAAATGGAAGTTTGGTTTATCAAAGCAGACTCCAGGAATTTACCAAGAGTTAGTGTTGACATGGTTGTAACTTTTTTGTCGAAAGTGCAGAGTTTTCAAGTGTAGTAATGAAAGGGATTAAATTACTACGGTATGAATAAATCATAGTTAACTTTGTATTTTATTCAGCGGCTTCTACATATATCAGTCATTTCGATCATTCGTTTATAAGGATATGTAGACACTTGTACACCTTTATCACTGGATATTTTAATATTTTGAGAACCATGTGTTTGAACATTCTGAAGATGGATCCGAAACATGAAAGACATAATAATATAGTTTGAATGTTTATTTGTCTCTAGTATAAGAATAAATCTGAAAGAATAAATCAAAATTATACCCGGTGTATTTTCAATGCTTTCAAGAATTTCACGTTTTTCCTTTTCATTATTACTGACCTAGGTTTCAGTGGCATCATTCTGTTTTGGCATTCAAACATATAAGGTACTACACCTTTTTTCAGGAAAAGTTTTTCTCCACACATTTTAAACTTTATCCAATATTCGACGTCGTTCTCCAACTGCAAAATTAAAATGATGTTATAAACAAGTTTTGTAAGTTTTAGGTAGGTGACTAACGTATTTTTGCGTACAAGCAGATTAACTACAAAATATAACAAGTATATTTGCCGACTTACGTTAAAGTGATCTTCACAGCATCGAATTTGGAGAATAATTGTCATTTCTCTTTGCAGCTTGAAACCACTTTTTTCTCAGTTTTGGGTCAGAACGTCTAGTCACAAACAATTTATTTGGAAACTTTGTTGAAGTAGTTGAACACATTGGCACAAAAAATGAGTCAACACGGCTTTTTTTTTCGGAATATTAGTGGTATTGTTATGATCACCTGATGATTGATGGATAGTCCATTTTAAATTTTCACAAAAAAAATCTCGAAATTCGAAAAAATATGCATAAATATGAGCCAGCGACGAACAAGTACGACCAGTGACAGACAGGAATGACGTCATCGGAACTATAGGTCCGTTTTCGCGCGAAAATTTAAACTGTCAATTTAAAACCGCATTATTTCCAATAAATTACTAAGATTTAATTTTCTAATATATTTGTGGTCTATTCTACATGGAATTCTTTAAAATGAAAACAAAAATAAAAATATTGCATCTTCCCTATTATAAAACTTTATAAATTAGTTTCTGTAATTCTGTCCCATTCTTTATATTTATTTTCATTATGGATTACATGCTCAGCCATTTTCTTTCACTCTTCGGGAGTTACATTTTCATTTTCTTTCATTATGGATGACATGATCAGTCATTTTCTTTCACTCCTCGGGAGTTATATTTTCAAACGACTCTTTTATAACTTTCTCTAACTCCACTGCAGGCAGAGCAATATTTTTACTTGCCACTTTACGTTTAGCCAAACTCCATACTAACTCAATGGCATTTAGATGCCAGTGGTAGGGGGGAAGTCGCAATACCTCGTGCCCATTTTGCTTCAGAATTTCATCAGCTTCATATACTGCTTCTGGTGTGTTTCGTTTTAAACTTGTTTTCTAACGATATAAAATTCGTTAATTTTGTTACGAATAGCAATTCTTTAAAATGAAAACAAAAATAAAAATATTGCATCTTCCCTATTATAAAACTTTATAAATTAGTTTCTGTAATTCTGTCCCATTCTTTATATTTATTTTCATTATGGATTACATGCTCAGCCATTTTCTTTCACTCTTCGGGAGTTACATTTTCATTTTCTTTCATTATGGATGACATGATCAGTCATTTTCTTTCACTCCTCGGGAGTTATATTTTCAAACGACTCTTTTATAACTTTCTCTAACTCCACTGCAGGCAGAGCAATATTTTTACTTGCCACTTTACGTTTAGCCAAACTCCATACTAACTCAATGGCATTTAGATGCCAGTGGTAGGGGGGAAGTCGCAATACCTCGTGCCCATTTTGCTTCAGAATTTCATCAGCTTCATATACTGCTTCTGGTGTGTTTCGTTTTAAACTTGTTTTCTAACGATATAAAATTCGTTAATTTTGTTACGAATAGCATCTATGTCGAAACTATCTAAGTCGGACACTGTGGGTTTATATGGCCTTTATGCGCACCTTCCTTTTTAATTCTTTTTAATGTAGTAACGCTCACTTCTGTAAAGAATGTTAAAACAGAATGATTAGGTTCTGCAAGTCATGAATTCAATTACATCTTTATAAAAGTTAAGAACTCCTAGTAAAAATTTACCAGTGATTGAAGCTATTTCATCCAAGTACTGGTTCTGGGTTCTTATCCTATCTTTCTGCTCTAAATCCGTAAGTTTTTCAATAGTTTTCACTATCTCATCAACCGCTGCTACATCCACCAGATTATCTATAAAAGAAAAAAAAATTAAAAACCATGCAACATTTAATAGTATGTTAAATAACCATAATGCATTATTATGAAGGTGTTTAACATACTATAAAATGAATGTGAATCAAAATAGATAAATAAATATAGATAGAATAAATTATGAATTACGACAAAGTATCAACTTGGTAGCGTCATACTAACCTATGAAATCGAACACCACACGTAAACAATCTTGTTTTTATTTGAATTCGGCGTCTTTCTCCTGTTGTTTTTCTTGATATTTAGACATCATGCGAAACAACATCTCCCGTACTCCACTTTTAATAGTTTTGTTCATTTTTCGTTGAATAAACGCTATTAACAAGATCACAATAAATCACCAACAACACGCCATCTTGTTTTGAAGAATTAGTTTGACATTAGTGTAGCATTGCCATATAAAAAGTTTGCAAATAATTCGAGTTTCTACTTTAATTTGCCAGACTCTACCACTCATTCATGTTTGTCAAAATCATTCGTTTGTCAGTCACTTGAATTTAAACCCTAATTCAAAGTACACAAAAGTAACGCGACGCGCACGCGTGTTGTGCAAGAATATATTATATTCTGTCCTTTTTTAACTACGCTATTCCGTAGTCTTTCCATCTTTATCTTTCAATACTCGAGACTAGTCAGTAATCATTCGATCCGAGAATATTCGATCCGAATGAGTATCAACTAGTCTCGACAATAGATACTTCGTAATACTTAGTCTTGTCGAGACTAGTTGGTACTCATTCGGATCGAGTATTCTCGGATCGAATGATTACTGACTAGTCTTGAGTATAAAGTCCAATTACTAGGTACCTACCTAGTCTTATCACTGATTGCTGGTGCTAACACACTAAGTTCAATAGAAATATCAAGTACAGGAGAAATGGTAACGAGGTGAGTCCGTGAAGCTTAAAGATCGTCATCGTAAAATTTAATCAAAATACCGTGTTCATTTGTTGTTTAGCAGTTTCCTGCAAAATTAGTAGCCACAATGAAAACTGGACTTGGACTAAGTACCACCACTGCGAGGGTCGCCCTGAGGACACAGTCGAGCACACGGTGCAGGACTGCCCAGCTTGGGCAGAGCACCGACGTGTCCTCACGGCGACAATAGGCGGAGACCTCTCGCGCCCGGCCTTGGTCGAGGCCATGCTGCGGGGCGAGAGGGAGTGGGAAGCGGTCGCCTCCTTCTGCGAAGCAGTCATGCTTCCGAAGGAGGAGGCGGGCCGCGCGAGGGAGAGGATGGCGTCCTCCCTCCAGCCCAGCCGCAGTGGTAGACGCCCACGGCGTCGGACGTCGGCCGACGATCTCCGGCCACCGTAGGCGCGGGCATGCGGACAGCGAGTAAAGGGCAACTCGCTGTCCGACCATGGACCATGCCCGGGTCGACGGCGCGTCGTGTTCCACGCGCGCCTCAAAGAGCGTCAGCAACATGACGAGGCCCCCTCTGCAGAGGGCCGAAGCCTGCCGGGGTCGTGGGACTCATCCCGTTACCGTGGCCCCGGTACGTAAAGGGCTATTGAAGGAACACCGTGGATTTTAGTCAGTAAAAGTCTGACAGTCCCTCCCACCCTGCCCGGAGTGGGAGGACTTATTTGATAATTTTACCACGTTAAAAAAAAAAAAAAAAAAAATGGTTGCCTGGTTACATTTTTATTAATTAATATTCTGTCAATATATACTTTTACTCTCATTAATCATTATAATCGTTTAATTTAAAATCCAAAACGCGACTCCAACACACCATGACCACATTCGATAAGTAATAGTTGATACAACATAGGTAGGTACAACTCATAATGTATGTCTATCTGACCATAACACAGCACAGGTAGTTAAATTTGAATATGAACAAAAACCCTTATCAAGCTATTATTACATGTCCATGAATAACCTGAGCCAAGGGAATCTTAACAAATTCATCGACTCCATAAGTAATTTAACATTTTCTGAAATATACATATACAACATTTCTGACACGAATAAAGCCTTTGAAACCTTCCATGATACAATAATTCTATTCTATAAGTTATGCTTTCCGCTGACTACTGTAAAAAAAGTTCAATTGCAGTAAATTAAAATGGATAACTAGAGGTATTAAAATGAGTTGTAACACTAAATGACATTTAAGGTATGAATATTATTCAAACAAAACAAACGACAATAAAACCAGATTTAAGGTATACTTTAATTTGTTAAGAAAATGCATTAATAATTTGCAATCTTTATGTAATATGAAACATATTGCATACTCCAAAAATAAAGGTAAAGCGTCATAGGACATTGTCAAACGATGCACTGGTAACGAAAAAGTTCGTGAATTCATGAATAATATAGAATACAACGGTAGTACTACTACATCAGGCTCTGACATTGCAAATGTGTTCAATAACTTCTTTATCGATATAGTTGAAACTAACATATCTTCAACAAATAAAAATAATAACCTGACTAATATTGAAAGTAACGACAACAGCATTTTTCTAAACCCTACAAATCCTTCTGAAATTTTTTCGATATTAAAATCATTAAAAAGCACCAAAGCAGCTGGTTATGACAATCTCACTACAGACCTTTTAAAAAATATCGCTCAGTACATTGCAGAACCACTTTCTCACATAATTAACTTATCGTTAGAGCAAGGCTGTTTTCCAGATAAACTTGAAATTTCTATTATAAAGCCACTTTATAAAAAAGGATTAAAAACAGATAAGAATAACTACCGTCCTATTGCACTGATACCAATTCTATCGAAGGTCTTTGAAAAAGTCATGTTTAAGAGATTTTTCTCTTTTTGTAATAAGTATAATATTCTTGCTAAAGAACAATACGGGTTTAGGAAAAATAGGTCAACGTCGCTCGCAGCGTTTAATTTGGTGAAATTGATTTTAAATGACATTAATAATAAAGTTACAACATCAGCTCTGTTCTTAGACTTAAGCAAAGCTTTCGATTTTGTTCACCATTCTATACTCATCAGTAAATTGAATAAAATAGGCATAAGAGGTCCTGCCTTAGAGTGGTTTAAATCATACCTATCGAATAGAAGTCAAATCACAAGAATCACTAAATACGATGAAAAAACGAACAAAATCACCAGCTTTGATTCTCAACCTCTTCATAATCGGTATGGAGTACCGCAAGGCAGCATTTTAGGGCCACTGTTATTTCTCATATATAACGAAGGTAGTTCACCCATTTGGGATACCTCGTCATCAGAATCCAAGTGCGACATGGTGTAGGTATGAAATAATAGTCTCAACACTAATTACAATCGTCTATTAATTCACTCTCAATAACAAAATCTCAAATGATCAAGGCGATGGAAATGGATTAAACTACGGAAACGCGGTAAGTTCGGTACGAGCTGGCAGAACGACCTCTCGCCTTCGTGTCCAACTCAAAAGTGGCGTCTCTCAGTATTTATATTTTATCATCTATGGTGGCGTCTCTCCAATCCAATGCGTCTAATGTCAAAAGGAATGACAGCTGACAGCCGTCAAACATGCCACGCTCCGTACCGACCTCACCCAAGCACACTGCTTGACGTTTCCGACAAACGATAATAGATGGCGTTGTTCTAAATTAACGTTAATCAATAGCGATTCTAATCATTGTGACTCTTTGTTGATCATAGAGTACTATAATACTTGTTGTTGATTCTGCGACATGTATATTAACGATCTCCCTCAAGCAGTCGCAAAAAATTGTGTTCTTTTCGCTAATGACACAACCGTAATCCTAGATTGTAAAAACATTGAAACTTATGAGTTGGACATAAATAAAACATTAAACAAAATTTTGTCATGGCTAGAGAAAAATGAATTAAAACTAAATGTAGGAAAGACTAAAATGTTAAACTTCAAAACGCAAAAAAGCAAATGCCTCCAACTTAAAATATCACATAACAACCAATTAATTGAACAAGTCCACAAAACAAAGTTGCTTGGAATAACACTCGATGAACACTTTACCGTGAAAGAACACATTGATGAAATATGCATGAAAATTAATCGATTTGTATTTGCACTGAAAAAAGTTAAAAATTAGACTAGTAAAGCTACTGCTATGATGGTGTATCACGCATATAATTATGTTCCATAATTCGGTACGGCATCATTGTATGGGGTAATTCCTCTGAAGTCTCCCGAATTCTAATAGCTAAAAAAAAAATGCATTCGCGGTATCTTTAACATGGACTGGACTGAATCATGTAGGCCAGTGTTTAAATCACACTAGCTTCTAACTGTTCCTTGCATATACATTTACGAAATCGCAAAATTTGTTAAAACTAACCATTCTCTTTTTGAAGCTAAAGACAACTTAAACAAGCGTAAAGTCACCCAATATTTATTAAAGATCCCCATACCCAGAATAGAACTATTCAGACGCAGCTGCGTATATATGGCACCACTTATATATAACTCATTACCGAATTGGATCACTGGATTTCCTTACAAAAAATTTTGCGTAGTCTTAACACGTTGAACACCAACGCGGTCAGTGCTGACCGACAGTGAGCTTTCCCTTTAGGCCAAGCAAAAATCACAGTTCTATCCAAATTTAGACCAAATGTTTTTTTAATTGTTGGTATGACGGAAAGCCAACCTCAAAAAAAAATTAGATACTTAAGTACTTATATCTAATTAAATTATTAAATAATAATAATTTAATTATTATTTTCATTAACAAAACTCAGCTTTATTAATTAATTAATTAATTATGGAGATATTAAACGCCTGGCACAGACCGACGCGGACCGAACGGCAAGTCTAGTTGTCGGCCATCACTGACCGACGCGGCCTGAACGGGAGGATGCATTTTTTTTTTCTTGGCGTTCAATGTGTTAAAAAGGTGGTTGTATTCAATTACTGAATTTCTTGACAAAAAGTCATGTCCATCCTATCACTTCAGGAATGCATTATAATGACTATTGAGTTTTGTAAACCTTGTAAATTAATTTATGTAGAATTTTAGTTTGAAAGAAAATGTTATTTACATTTAATTTTCTAGTGTTATTTTATAAGTTAGCACATTTTACTTTGATTGTTATTTATAAGTTCACACTAGTATTATATAACCTGTATACCTGTATAATACTGTTATATAATCTGTATATAAATATTTGCACGCCAATATCCTTGGCCAATTCTAAATGGCAGAATGTGTCTTGTACTGAATTTCTTGTAACATTTTAAGCCGGCTCTACACGTTGGCCAACACAGTGGCGAATGTAGTGGCCAATGCGTATTGGCCAACGTGTAGACGGCGTGTTTGTGCATGTTGGGTGCACAAACACCCCCTCTACACGTTGGCGAATAGTCATTGGCCACTACATTCGCCACTGTGTTGGCCAACGTGTAGAGCCGGCTTTATGCAAATAAATGATTTATGATTATGATACTAGGTGGACTAGGTGGATTAGGTGGAACAGGTATCTGGATCACGTATTTTTAAATACTAATGGTGAACGCAGACCTAGCCGCACCGCAGTCTCTACAGTCCCCGCAGTCATCGCTTTATGTTAATGGCCTCGCACATCTATCCGCATCGCAGTCTCTACAGTCGTTCCCGTCGCCGCACGCATCGCACTTGCAGTGTTGCCAGATTTTTGAAAGCATTATCTGTACCGAAGATTTAAAAAATCTGTAAAAAATCTGTATTTGGTATTGGTATTTTGCTCTTTTGTGTAATTTTATCTGTAGGTGCTATAATAGGGAATAAGCAAGTAACTATTTATACGAGAACAAGTAATTTTATTATAAACCGTTGACAGAGATTCTCTGTCTACATTATAACTCTGGCAACACTGCGCGCCGTGAAAGCGAATGACGTCATCCGCGCTGCGCTAGCCGCAGCGTCCGCTGCGTGCGGGTGACGTCATCAGCTGCGGTTTGGGGAGTTCGGTCGTTTCAGGGACTGCGGCGACTGCGGCGCGGGTAGGTGTGTGAGGTTGCATAGAACTTCATATAAAGAATTCGAATGCAAAGACTGCGGCGCGTGCGGTGCGGCTAGGTCTGCGTTCACCATTAATGTGCAAACCACAGGACACTATTACCCTAGCGGGGTGCAAACTTTCAGACTTCAAGTTCCAAAACGTAAACAACAAAGTCAGTCAATGTCAAGTGTCAACTTAGACACAAAACGTCCGTATCGTTTTGATTTTGTGATATCCTTCGCAAATTGTTTTCAACTTTAACTATTTAACATAAAGATCAAATTCCTGTGCGGCAATGATTAATTCTTGTCTTATCAAACAGTTGAAAACAAATATTAATTCTTAAAAACTTTCTGTATGCTTGTGTAGTAAGTGCAAAGTTCACTTCCAAAAGTTGCTTTTATATTTCAATTTTTAATAAACAAAATGTCTCTAAAACTGTACTGCGATCTTATGTCGCAGCCCTCGAGGGCTCTCTATATATTATTGAACACGATAAAATGCGATTTTGAGACAAAATTCGTTGATTTACGTGCAGGTAAAGTTGGTTGGATGTCTCATTTTTATGTCGTGCTATTACTTATTGCCCATTTTAATAAAAAAATAATTCATCTGTCCATTAAAAAGATTCTCCTGCAGTGCTCTTCATTTAAGTTTCTACATTGATATGACTTAAGTATATGGGTAATCTAAGCACTAAGCAGTTTCTTGTTAATGGATTTAACAACCCACTGTCAATGGTGGTTTTCTCAAATATTTTTTAATATCATGTTTTCCTTAGCTAATCTTCATTAATGTTCTTTTTTAGCTGAACATTATTCTGAAGAGTTTACTGCAATTAATAGATTACAGAAGGTTCCTGTGATAGATCATAATGGATTTATATTAACTGAAAGGTAGGTCCTCTAGGTTTTCTTTTTTCAAGTTTTATTATTATAAAAAGTGAACCATGGACAATGTTGTTTCATCAGCTACTTTGTACAGCTTTGTAAATTCGTTTTTCAAATAAGTTGTTAGTCTGTTTTGAGCTAGCTTTAATTTTCAATTAAACTTAACTGCAGGTAAGGCTTACTAGACTTCTTCTTCTGGGTTTGGTTTTCCGCACTTAGTCCCTGCATGGGACCACTGTGCAGGGGCCTTGACAGCCATCATTCCATGGCTTGCTAGACTTGGGTGATGTTGGTTACCATGCAACAGTCCCAATTAATTTGAATAGGGTAAAGAAAATGGCTTGGATCTAGAAACCAGCTGCAGGATTCGGGGGGTGAAACTGGTTAAAACTGGTAGGGCTTGGGTCCCTTATTTCCCCCCGATTACAAAGCTACCACTCTCATTAAAAGGTAATGCATATTTTTCGAGAAAATTATAAAATAACTTTGATAAGTTTCTAACCTCCAAATCAGCTAAAAGCGAAAATGGAACGTTAAAATGGGTGATTGACAACCAAATCTGTCAAATATATTGTCTGTGGTGTAAAATATCATGCAAAATCTACGGCAAAATCGATAAAACGGAACATAAAAAAAAGACTCCGTTTGTGCTTCGACCAACAATTGTACAATTGTTGATGTCGTTTGTGTTAAATGTCTCATTCGATTTCGATCATTCCGTTTCTCTTCAAGTTGCATGAATGTGTTCACTTGGGGCACCCCGACTCGGACAGGTTAGGTTAGAAGGGGATAGCGAGGTCTAGTGACCGAGCGAAGCGAGCGAACAGACCGCGCCATCACCTTCGTGGTTAGTTATTTTTAAACCTTAAGCATAGTGTAGTTTAGGCTACTGAGTGTTTTGAGGTTAGGTTACAAAGTCATTTTTCTCGGAAACGGTGAGTTACCTTTTCATGGGAGTGGTGCCAGGGAGGAGGGGGCACAGAATCCCCCTCACCCCCTCCCCCTCCACCCCCTCCTCCTGCAGCCGATTACTTAACTTTTACCCCCTACTCATATTCATGTAAGATTTGTTACAAAATCAACACAAACACAAATAAGTTAAATTAGCAATTAGGCATCTTAGGTTCTTATTTTAGGTTTTATAAGTATTATTATGGGGATACTAAACCCTCCTAAATAAATACAGAATTAAATAAAAAAATCTTTTCATATCTCTTGGCAAGTTATTATTTTTCTACTGTTCATTTAGTTTATTTCCTTTGCAGCTGCATATTACGAACAGATTGAAAAAAAGAAATAAATGTGTGTTGTGTTTCTTCCAGTGTTGCTATCCTTAAGTACCTATCCAGAGAGAATATTATACCAGAGAGTTTGTACCCAAAGGAGTCAAAAGCACAAGCGCGAGTTGAAGAGTTTCTAGAGTGGCAGCATGCTGGATTAAGGTTGCACTGTGCTATGTACTTCAGAGTAAAAGTAAGTAAACCTAAACAGGCATTTGAAGTTTTGACTTGTATGTATGTCGGGCAGGTATCCGCAACTCCACGACCAAGCGCGTATTTTGCGTAAGGGTAAGGATCTTTTCATTCTATCCATGGCAACTCCTCCAGGAAGGCGAGCAACGCCCTCGTTTTGCTTACCATTTCTCGGAGGGTATCTGGTTTGCCGAAGTATTTAGTCCTGTAGTCCGCGACTACAGGGCAGCTCAGTAGCAGGTGTGCTGCTGTTTCGTCCTCCTCCATGCAAGCTTTGCAGAGTGGGCTGTCTGTGACTCCTATTACATAGAGGTGTTTATTAAAGGATCCATGACCGGTAAGGGCGGCTGTCACCAGCCGCAATTGCGGTTTAGATAGTCGTAGGACCTGTTTCGACAAGCGGCCATCAATCCAATGGTCGGGAGAGCCTCTTTAGCCTGCCTGCACTCACCATGGTTCTCCCATAGTTTGTGGTGTAGGTCTCTGGTGCGTTTCCTTACCAGGTGACGCAGATAACCGAAGGGGAGTGGTGCAATGGTTTCAGGTCCCATAATCGCCATACTCGAAGCCCTTCTAGCGAGTTTGTCCGCTGCATCGTTGCCTCGGGAGTCGCTGTGTCCTTTGATCCATTGAATGGTTATATTGTTGTGTCTACCAACCTGGTTGAGGAGACTGTGACACTCCAAGATAAGCCCGGAGTTAACTGTGTGGCAGCTCAGTGCTTGCAGGACTGCCATGCTGTCCGAAAGTATGCGTATTGAGTGGTCCACAACTTCCCTGTTTATATTAGCTGAAGCTGCCAGTGAGATCTCCAGGCATTCCACCTGAGACACTGTGTTGTAGACCCCCAATGGTCTGGCTATACGAATGTTAAGATCCTCCGAAAAGACTCCTGCACCCGCACCAGTACCTGTTTTGGAACCATCGGTGAAGACCCGTACCTCAGAGGGCACAGCCCCTCGCAGCGGTGATCCTCGTACAGTTGGATTCTGTATTTTTTGTCAAAGACAATTTGTTTGGGCACCCGGTCATTTACTGCCTTCGTTATGGGGAGCTCGTTGTTGAGTTCCTCAAGCAGAGCGGTGTGCCGTGTTTCTATCTTACCCCAGAGGTCCAGTGTTTTGAGACGTACTGCTGCCATCGTCGCTTCCTGTTGTATGAACAGATGGAGCGGCGGGAGCCCCAGCATAGCCTCTACAGCTGCTGTCGGGGTAGTTCTCATGCAGCCCGTTATCGCCACGCAGGCCAGCCTTTGCATGCGTTGTAGTTTGTTAATGGCTGTGACAAGCTTGGTAGGGGCCACCACACCACGGCCCCGTAGGTAATCATGGGCCGAATTACAGCGTTGTACAACCACATAGTGTTTTTTGGGGATAGGCCCCACTTCTTACCTCTCATTTTCTTGCATTGCCAGAAGGTGATGCAAGCCCTGTTTATTTTATAGTCTAGATGGTTACTCCAGTTTAGTTTACAGTCCATTTTACACCTCACTAGACAACTGGAGTTCTGTATTGAACAACTTAGGTAGACGATGAGGGCCTAGTGTTCGTTTATCAGTGAACAAGATTAATTCGGTTTTAGTGGGGTTTACCGACAAATCATACTCCCTGCACCATCGCTCCACGATGCGTAATGCTTGCTGGGTGAGGTTACAGATATTTCCTGTTACCTTCCCAGGCACGAGGATTGCGAGGTCGTCTGCATAGCCTATTGCGTAATAACGGTGAGCGTTGAGTTTCGTGATGAGGTCATTGATCACTAGATTTCAGAGGAGAGGTGATACCACCCGCCCTGTGGACAGCCTCTGGCTATTAAGGCTACCTGCTGGTCTTCCTCAAGGCGAACAACACGTTTGCTTAGCATATTTGCAATCCAATCGATAAGTACCTGCTGTACCCCATGTCTGGAGAGTGCGGCGCTTATGCTTTTCTTGCAAATGCAAATATGTACTTAAATTGTTTTTTTATTTTTTTTTATTTGGTTTTTTTCCTTTTGAATACCTACTTTGTGTTGTGTGCTTTGTGGCATGTGCCGAATAAATATTTTTTCTTTCTTTCAGAAGTTTGTTTTGTCGAAGGCTCCTTCGATGTCTATTAACGTACCCAGGCAGGAACCCTTTTCGTTAATCGATTTTTCAATCACGGTGATTACCTGATGAAGAGCGGATTCGGTCGACTTACCAGCGCAATACACGTGTTGGTTGCCGTGCAGTGGTACTGTTTTTAGAGCGCCGTCTCGCAGCTCCCTTTCACACACTCTCTCCATTGTTGAGGCTTTGACTTATGTTTATTTCAATATCTTTAACTAGCCTTCCACCCGCGGCTTCGCCCGCGTGGATTACACGGTGCTATCCCGGATTCTTCTGGGATAAAAGTAGCCTATGTCCTTTCCCAAAGACAACTCTATACTTGTACCAAATTTCATCAAAATCGGTTGAGAAGTTTAAGCGTAAAAGCGTAGTAGTTGGACAGAATTACTTTAGCATTTATAATATTAGCTATGTATGCAACCTTTTCCCTAAAATTCAATGTTTTTATTGTGTTATTGTAATAGCTTTGTATACTAAGGATTTTGTGTTAACAAATGTTATATTATTATTTATTTATTATTATTATAAGTATCTGTTTTATGCAATATTGGTGATCAGCCTCAGGTTGGCATGGTACAATTTAGTTTCCAAACTTGTACCTGAAAATTAAACATATGAATAATAAATAAAATGTACAAATTCAAACACTATTGCTCTGGTTGCTAGATTCTTGATGTAAAATTACATATAAATAGAGGCAAAAGTAAAATACATAATATAAAAACAATCCCCTTTAAATTGCAAATGACTTGAAAAAATATGTGCTTAGATTGACCATTGCTGTAAAACATTGTACCATTATCATCTGTAATAGTGGCTTGAGCCCTATATACATCTGATGTCCATGAATATGTTATTAAACCGACTGATGTCTGATATCTTCTTCCATTACAGTATTTAAATCTTGTTATGTTTGGCAAGCCAACGGACGCAAAGACTCTAGCAGGGTATGAAAGTCGCATGGAGGCTGCACTCACAGAGTTTGACACCAAATGGCTGGGTAGAGGCACTGAATTTATTACTGGCAACACTCCCACAGTGGCCGACTTGCTGGCAGCTTGCGAATTGGAACAACCTCGTAAGTATTCTGTGATATGTGTGTGTGCGTGTGTCATACTAAAGAAGATAACTCTGATATAATATCTTATTCACGTAAATATCTGAAGAAGGAAGTACCTTGTCGTGGCCCATAGGTACGCAAAGTCCATAGGTCCACACATATTCAAATGTATGAACTTTAAAAGAGAATTTGATGATTTTCAGACACGGGTTCGATTCCCGCGCCGCGCCATGCCGTAACAAATGTTTTTGTGGCCTTATAAATATATTAAATAAAATATATCAAACGAAGAGAGACCAAAAAAAATCATGTCTAAAATAATAAAATAACAAATTGAAAACGATAATAATCCTCATTCAATTTAAAATAATGAATAATATAATAAAACAATAGTGAAATAAAAGGAAAAAACGAAAATAAAATTAACAAAGATTATAAATATAGAAAATAAAATTGCAATGAAATAAAATAAAAAAAATGTCTAAGAAAGATTAATAATGTTTTCTCGTTTTCTGTGAATAATCAATAATAAAAATAGAATGTCAACAAATAAAAAAAAAAGGTTACAAAAATGGTCCATAATAATATGTCATTTAATTGTAAATTGTAATGTCAAAAGATAAAATCTATCAATATAATATGTCATCTTTGAGTAGTACAATAATATAAAAAAAGACATTAATGATTAATGTGAATTTTACCCACTTTGCTAGTAATCTTCAAAAAAAAAACATGACCCATCTGCCTTTAAACCAAGAGTGAATGACCTTCTTGGCTGGCTCATTCCATCGTAGACATCATCTATCGCTTAACATCAGGCGTGATCCAGTCAAGAGAATAATAAAAAAAAAAACATATAAATCTCTTATGAATGTAAAAATTCCAAACCATATAGGGCTTCAAGTCGTTTGAAAATAAGGTGTGTATTTTTTTTTATTTCTTTTAGGAATGAGTAATTATAATCCCAGCGAGAAATTCAAAAATATTGAGGTATGGTGGAAGAAAGTTCGGGCACACTTCAACCCGTATTACGACGAGGGACATGTCATAGTGAATAAGATTATAAAGAAAAACTCCAGAGTGGCTTCTAATTTGTAAATAAAAAATGTTGGCCCTTCAATACGTTTTGTTGTAAAACTGGGTTGCGTTAAATGCATATGCATCAAGAACATGATATGATTTTGAAATCTTTGATGAATGTTTCACTTATAAAACAACACATATTTAAGGGTTCAATATCTATTACGAATTGGTACTTAGCATTTATATTAAAGATTGTTACTGTATATTTTTAATGGATTTCAAATGTATTTTTTTATTATATACAATTAAAGATTTTTTTAAAGACATCGAAAAGGCTCGTTGACGCTTCCCGCGACCCAAGGGCTAGCTATTTCTTTGGTCAACGGCTAAGCATTGCCATACAACGAGGCAATGTCGCCAGTATCTTGGGTACGTTGCCAGCCGACAGCGTTGAGGATCAATTTTTTTATGCTTTATTCTAGTTTGTATTTTATGTTAAATTAAGTTACAGTTTTTTGTTATATACAATGGTAGGGCACAAAGTGCATTTCTAAATAATTTAAGGTGACAGTTTGTATTAAGTACCTACGTGCCTTGGTATTATTATTGTGCAATAAAATTACATCACATTTATATGAATACGTTTTTTTTAAGATTATTCTTACTATTACTGATCATTAAAACTAGCAGTGTTCTAGCAGTGGTGGCCTAGTGGTTACAGGTCCGACTTGCGAGATGAAGGATGTCCTACGACCAAAAATAACATCCACCAACACTGGGATCGCAGTGAGTGCAGTGAGAACGTAAAAGGCTGAATTATTGATTTATATTATTCGTATAATTTATCCTCAGTTGAGCTACACGATAACCAGGGGGGTGAAACTCCCGAAGAAACTTCAGACACAAAATTTGCCAAAAAAACTAGTGACATCTTATGTCTAGGGTCAACTTAGTTTTGTACGTAATGCGTTTGTTTTGCTAGTAGATGGCAGCAGCTACGATATATTTATACATATATGATAATCAAAATTAATAAAAAAGTATTATTTGTATCGAAAAATTCATAAAGCATTATTTAATGTATTCAGGCACTTAATTCACTAAATCACTAAATTAAATGGCATTATAATTTTACTGCATCATAGACTCTATACAACTCGCTTGTTTATGAAAAACAAAGAAAAAAGAAAAATATAAAACTGTCAAAAACAGTTTGACAAATTTCGATTAATTAATAAATTAACAGAAAAACATGTGATGAGTAATAAAATACCTAAAATGAAGGTAAAATATGCAGCACAAGTGTTCAGCCAGAGGGTGTTAAGCGCTTTACGTTTTTTATCGAGTTAGTATGTTTATAATTTCACATATTTGCATCATTATTGTTACCTAGCAAATTTTGCAAAATGTTATTAACCAACATTAATATTTTGTTTCAGAACACAACATTCTGCCCGAAAAGTGCAGAGATTTATTATTTGATAAGCTCTTCGAATCATTTAATGGTCATTCTTACAAGGGGTCATCAAAAATATATAAGCAGTGCTTAAAAAATAACTCGCTCCATTTCCAATTGTGGTATGATTTGTTGCCTATTTTAGACTCAATTAAATTTGAATCAGTAGTTCGTTTGTTCGTTATGTTTCGTTGATTTATAATGAATCCAAAAAATCATAAATATAAAAAATAATTAAATCCATCTTCACCGTGTTTTAATTTTTGCCAGCCTCTAAAATCTAATCTTTAGATTTTGGAAGTACTAGATTGATTGAAATAAATATTCTAAAATCAATAATTTAATCTTTTGTCGATTAGAATATTTATTTCAATCAATCTAGTACTTCTAAAAATAAGAAAATATTATTAACATGTCAGGTAGACGCCACCTATCGGATTTTTTCGGTATTAAGCTATCGTTACGCTACCTGGCGATCAGGGTCAAAA
The DNA here is from genome assembly GCA_943138885.2 of Tholera decimalis. Classification (NCBI taxonomy): domain Eukaryota; kingdom Metazoa; phylum Arthropoda; class Insecta; order Lepidoptera; family Noctuidae; genus Tholera; species Tholera decimalis. The sequence continues at coordinate 10,494,196 of OW964558.2, forward strand.
ACTCAATTTTCGATTCATAGAGTGGCGCATCTATCTCAGTATTTATATGTATCATCTATGACGATAACTGACAAATGCTTGCACTGTCTGGACGGGTCCGCTCAAATTTGCGTGGTTATTTCCTTAAAAGAATACCACAGACATGAACCTACATGCTTCTCATATACAAATACAAATTGTCTGGACTTTAAAAGAGACTTTGACCTCTGAGTTTGTTTCGGTGTTTCTTCTCAGAGTAGTCAGTTAGGAAATACCGGCCTCATCTAGCGAAACTAAACACGCAAAAAAACATGACGTGTAATAATAATAATAATAATAATAATAAAAATAAGCTGGCAACACTAGCCGTCAAATCAAGTTTTGTTTTCAGTTCCTACAAAATAAATTCGCAAAATATAGTGATAAGTTTTCCCATCCAAATTTCTCAATATTTACGAAAAGAGGACAGATTGAACCAAGATAAATAACATAAACCTAAAAAACAACCGATATTATAACGAAAATGAAGATAATGTATAATCCATCGACAACTGTCAAGTGGTCTGTCATTGACACCAATCACTAAACAATGCAAGAAATAACTATGTTAACAAACAAAACTTGATGATGCTTACTAGAGCAGCTTCGCAACGTGCACGCCCACCACCCCCGGACCCGTCGCTCAGCTCCGCCTCGCCACCGGATTTAGGATTACCTACGTCACCGGCGGCTGCATCCGCGTCGAGCTCGAGCGACGAGTATTTCTCTCCGCCGACGTCGCCAACACCTGTGCGCCGGCAGGGGAGAGGCCGGCCACCGAACAGCTTGGGACTTAGGAGCCAACTGGCTGCGAGTCGGGTCCCCGCTACCGGTGGTGTGCAGCGCATGAGATGGACTCAGTCCATAAACGAAAACGTCATGCGCGCATATTATGGGTCTACAGAGGGGGGAACTAACCTCACTGCGTATCGTGTCAGGATGCTGTCTCTGTTCCAGGACCTAGAACCAGCTGTCAACGTCTCGGCCCAACGACTGTCGGATCAGGTGCGGGTCATCCAGCGTAGCCACAGGTTGGATGACGCAACACTTGATAGGCTGCGCTCAGAGGTACTGAGCAACCATATCATCTCGTCCCCGACACAAGCCGTGGTACAAGCGCCCACTAGTAGCGCAATGACATCGCGGCTCTATAGTCATAATAATGAGCTAGATGATAGGGTTGTCACGGTAAGTAGCCAATGCAACGATCGACTGAGGAGCGCACTGGAGGATGCGCTTCGCGAGTATAGATCGGCTCCGCCTGAACTTAGACCCCGGTTACCACGGTTACCTATGCACAAAAAAAATAGGGCGTTGGTGTGTGCTTTGGACACGCTGCTTGAGAATATTTTTGAGAGCAGCGAAAACCTCGTTGATACGCACTCAATCCTGTATTGCGGGGCTGTTGCGGCATGTCGCTTAGCTAACGTTAAATTCCCTAATAACGACGAAGCTATTCGACCAAAACCTGCTGTACCAGCCTGGCAGTATAGGATCGAGAGGCGTATCGATGAGGCCAGAACACTCATCGGCAAACTATACTGCTTCAAGGAAGGCAATGCACGCCCACGTGTAATGCGTTTTGTACGGCGGGCTTTCTCGGGGACTGGAATCAGCCCTCGAGAATACACACCCCACATTACGGAGCGCATTGACTTCCTGAAGCAGAAAATTTGTGCATGGGCAAGCCGTATCCGACGGTTTAAACGGCGGGTTGACCGGTACTCGCAGAATCGCATGTTCCAGAGCGATGAAAGGTGGGTATACAGAGCTTGGGAGCGACCCAATCAAAATGTGACTGACGTGTGCCGCCCGGATGATACCGCCACGAATTTATTCTGGCGCAACATCTGGTCGGTACCCGTCTGTCATGTTGAGGGTGACTGGATGCGTGAAGTTGAACGCGTGTGTGAAGCTATACCACAAATGGATAAAATAATCATTAACGCTTCTGATGTAGCCAAAGCAGTTCATCCGTTACCAAACTGGAAGTCTCCAGGACCGGATGGACTACACAACTTCTGGCTCAAGTGGTATAGCAGCTCGCACGCGCTTTTGGCTTCTCAATTCCAGGCATCCTTAGAGACTGGGTCTCTACCAGAGTTTTTAACAACAGGCTGTACCCACCTGCTTCATAAGAGTGGTAGTCCCACGGAACCCAAAAATTATAGACCGATTACCTGTCTGTCTACGGTCTATAAGGTTCTTACGTCCATCCTGAGAGTGAAAATAAATATGCACATTGAGTGCAACTCAATTATGTCCGCTTCTCAGAATGGATGTAGGAAAGGGTCCCGTGGCACTAAGGAGCTACTCCTCATTGACATGGCCATCAGCCAACAGGCTCGTCGATCCCGAAAAGATCTATCGACATGCTGGATAGACTATAAAAAAGCCTTTGATTCTGTTCCTCATACCTGGCTTATCAAGGTGCTAGAGCTTTATAAAATAGACCCAACTCTACGCACCTTCCTTGAGTCATGTATGAGGCAATGGAAGACGGTACTTCGCTATCCAGGATGTCGACCAATCGGAGGGAATGATGAGCCTATATGGATCAGACGGGGAATATTTCAGGGTGACAGTTTGAGTCCACTTTGGTTTTGCTTGGCCCTGAATCCTCTAAGTACAATGCTAGAGGAGTCAGGCCTGGGCTATCGGTTGAGAAGAGGAGGTCAAAGTATATCCCATCTCCTATACATGGATGATTTGAAACTCTTTGCCCCCAACAACTTGCAACTGATGGAACTACTGAAGGTAACTGAAACTTTCAGTAGCGCCATCAAGATGGAATTTGGTGTGGACAAATGTGCAATCATGCATGTAAAACGAGGAGAGATTATGGAATCTGAAGGAATTCAACTTTCAGATTCCATACAACTTAGATCTCTCTGCTTAACCGAAACTTACAAGTATTTGGGTATGTCTGAAGCTTTAGGCATTAATGTTACTGACATGAAGCAATCGCTGAGGGAGCGCTTCTTTGGCCGCCTGACAAAGGTATTAAACAGCCTTTTGTCGGGAGGAAATAAGGTGCGCGCTTTCAACGGTTGGGTCATGCCGGTGTTGATGTATTCTTTCGGCATACTCAAATGGACTCAAACCGAACTGGACGCCCTGGATAGGAGGGTCCGTACACTGCTAACCGCAAATCGGATGCATCACCCACGATCATCGGTGATGAGACTGTATATCCCGCGGAAATGTGGAGGTCGAGGCTTTTTAAATGCCAAAACTCTCCACAACCGCGAGATTTGCAGTCTCAGGGAATATTTCCTTAAAGCCGATGTGGGTATGCACCGAGATGTGATTGCAGTGGACAAGGGACTCACCCCGCTGACTATGGCTAAAGAGAACTGGCACAAACCTGTTATACTTACCCCAGATGACCGCAAGGAGGTATGGAAAAGCAAGGAACTTCATGGTCGCTACTATCGGGCTCTTTATGGGTCCGATGTAGATTTGACAGCCTCCGTTGCCTGGCTACGCTTCGGGGATCTCTTCGGAGAAACTGAAGGTTTTGTCTGTGCAATTATGGACGAAGTTATCTTGACGAATAATTACCGGAGACATATTATGAAGGACGGGACGATTGACGTGTGTCGGGCATGCCATCGTCCTGGTGAGTCCATCAGACATATTGTCTCCGGTTGTTCTCGTCTAGCTAACGGCGAGTACTTGCATAGACACAACCAAGTAGCCAGAATTATCCACCAGCAACTTGCTTTGAAATACAAACTTGTCGATTCTGAGGTACCGTATTACAAGTATGTGCCCGACCCAGTTCTCGAAAATGACCATGTCACGTTGTACTGGGATCGGTCTATCATCACTGATAGGACTATTGTTGCCAATAAGCCTGATATAGTGGTGATAGACCGATTAGTGCGCCGCGCAATGATAATCGATGTTACCATCCCACATGACGAGAATCTCGTGAAAGCTGAGAAAGAGAAACACATTAAGTATCTCGACTTAGCTCATGAGGTTGTTGACATGTGGGATGTGGACTCGGCTGTCATTGTGCCGATTGTCATATCAGTCAATGGGCTGATAGCTAAAAGCTTCGACGACCATCTGTCGAAGCTGGCTTTGCACAGCTGGATAAAGGGCCTGATACAGAAGGCAGTTCTCCTCGATACAGCTCGTATTGTGAGGAGGTTCCTTTCTCTGGAGACCTAACCACCGGTAGCTTGGACCCCGTTCCCGATACCAGTGGACTGCCATTTTTTATATTTTTAAATGTTTTTTTATTGTCACTTTTTTATAGAAAAATATTTAAAAATGTAATTTTTGAGAGGTATATAAAATAAAGGAGATAATAATAATAATATATTTATTGCCAGTTTACAATTTTTCAACTTATAACTAGGTCATCATGTAATAATGCATCACATTAAACTGTAAATTTTTTTTTTTTACACAAAAGTTATTACCTCTGACTCCCAAGCTAAGATCAAACTTGTGTTATGGAAGTCAAGGGTTGTCAGTCATTACGTCGAGTAAATTATTCACATATTATTACATATCAAAGTTCAAAGATCACTCGGCTCAGATGTACATGATTATAGTTATAACACAGCAATATAATTTTTAAGACATAGCGAAAGTGTAATTACAAAAAGTTAGGTACATATATCATTAAATTTCACTGTGTATGTGTAATGTGTATAAAATGTTGTTGTATGTTTGTAAGTGTGAGAAGGTGAGTGTATTATGAGTGTAAAAGTAAGTTTTCTACATCCTCATAGTTAAGGGTCATTATCCATTTACTAATTCTGCTCTTACATTCAAATTTATTCAAGTTATAAATTTTACATTTCTTATTTAGATAGTTATAAACACGACCGCCAAGAACTCGGAAATGTCGCCCAGCCAGCTTTGTTTTATGCCTCTCTACCGGGCACACATCTGTTGCTCTACGCCTCGCTAAACGATTAGAATCATAGTGCAAGGACGTGTGCTTTCGTAAAGCGATATGTAGCACGAAGAGCTGTCTCACGGTCAGGACTTGGCAATCCTTATACAACTGTACAGTACTGTAACGATAGTGCCTGAAGGTCATGACCTTGAGGACAGCTCTTTGCGCTCTTTCCAGTTGAATCATGTAAGTCTTCGGAGCGCCACCCCAAACCGTAATGGCAAACGACAATATTGACTGACATAATGAAAAATAAACCATCTTCAAGGTATCAATGTCTGCACTACAACGTAATTTTTTGAAAATTGTAATCAATTTCCGCACCCGACCTGACAGCCCTTCAATTTGATTGTTCCATGATATAGTGCTATCTATTAAAACACCTAGATATTTGACGTAAGTTGTTCTTGTCAAGGAAAGACAGGAACATTGCTCCGAAGCCATATCACAAGTATGGGCTCTTATTTCAAATAAATCACTTGGTGTAAAAGTGTTATTTATAACCAATTTACAAAATAAGTATTTTATTTAATTTAATTTCATCCGTATTAATTTTACAGTAAATTGTATTTATTTATTTAAAAAAATCCTGTCTGTGAGAATACACTGATCCTTCTGATCTTAGATCTTATTTTCACAACCCCACACGTATAGGTTAATTGGAAATTATTTTTTAGTTTTCTCGCAAATATCAATGTTTTTCTGGTACCATTTTGATACATAAGGAGTTAAAATTTTTACAATGTTATGGTATTAATTTCAAGATAATTTATTCATCTCCACATTGAATGCATTATAATTACACAGTCCTATACATATTTTTCACACAAATACGTTTTTATCGATGCAATACGTACCTGTAAGCCAAATCTGGAGCATATTCTTAACTTCAAAATAACAAGAAATCATAGCCTATGTATTTATCTATACGTTAAGCTAATTATTTTGAACATACATAAAAAACTTTATGATTTATGAGAAAAATAATATCGGTCTCAAATTTCTTCATACATTTTTCTACCGAACGCACGGCTCCGACCGTCATTCTGCGCTCAGACGCGCTCGTGAACGCAGGGGTGTATCGCTTTCCTCGAAAAAATAAATACGTCGAAACCTATAATAAAGACAGTGGCGTCTTGTATACTTCCAAAAAACAATGCAAAGTGAAAAATAACTTTAATTTCGGTAGGTAGGCGGTGTCCGACTTCCGAAATTAGTTAGAAAGTAGACAAAATATTGCTTTTCCCAATGCTGGGCCGTTAATTGTTGAGGAGTTCTCCTGGTACTTCACCATCAGCTTCACTTCATCATATGCATTGTGACGAGCATATTATGCTTAATAACCATATTCAAGTAATTGAAGCGGAACCCATGAAATACTTCTTATTCCTACTTATATATTGAGTAGTTCCAGTGGCCATCTGTGGTCTTCATCATCAGATCCACTTCACAAATGGTGCTTTTCAAATGCAACTACACAAGTTACTATAAAAAATACTCAAATCTCTGTAGGTGTGCCTATAATATTTGAAGAGTTTCCTTGATTTCTCCAAGATCCCATTATCAGCTCCTGACTTGGTGACAATGGGACCAATTTCGAAGTATACCCTTTCAAACAAAAAAAGAATTTTCCAAATTGGTTCAGCTGTCTTTGAGTAATCGGTGATCAAACATTAAAAAAAATATACGCGTCGAATTGATAACCTCCTCCGTTTTTTTCGTCGGTTGAAAATGGCTGTGACATACAGACGGATGGACATACAGACAGACAGACAGACAGGCATGACGAAACATTTCTTTATTTCTTATTAATTTTTTTATCACATATGAGTATTTTATTTCCAAAGTCCCCTAGTACTCCTAATCGGGCGTCAAACACATTAATACAAAATTGGAACTAACATCTAATCAATAAGCATGTAACCCTTTGTAAACAATAAGTTACAACTTATTATGATCAAACAATATTAAAGAAAATATAATATTACCTTCAAGTATCAATATTAGTTAAGTAATGTATAAAATCGGGCGAACAATGGTTTGTAAGTGTGTGTGCGCGCAATGTTGTTGTGTTGCTACTAGGATACCTAAAATTGAGCGAGTGATAAACGTAATGCGTCCTTAATGTTTTATTTTCAACATCTGCCTACCAAGTTTCAACTCGTTAGTTTTAATAGTTTCGGAATAAAGTGGCTGTGACATATGAATGGACAGTTAGACAGACATGAATCTATAAGGGTTCCGTTTTTTACCATTCGGCTACTGAATCCTTCCGTCCTTACATATCTACACAAGTACATGAACAGGAAAGTAAAAAAGAACAGTTTTTTTTTAAGAATAAGAATAAATTTATTGGACCAGAGTTACAGTAATTTTCTTAACCTATACAATAAACATTACGAGTAAAAAATCTTGTCTGTAACTAAACTTTGTTTTATTAAAAAGAATGTCAGCGGCCTCCAAAAGTCCAAACTAGGGGGCGCCTGTATCTTGGAGACCAGAGTTGCGTTAACAAAAGATAAAAATAACTATTCTGAACAAATATATGAATGCAATGGTCACAAAGTATTAAGAAAAAAGCCTAATTTAAAATTAAAACAATATCTAAAAATAAAACATAACATTAAACAAAACGTAAAACAAAACAATTGTGTGCACTTTATATAAAATAATTAACTTAAATACAAATTGGACATGAATTTATTTTATAGATTATGAATAAGTGTGTAATATTGATATGTGTTAGAGTGGTGTGCATTTATAGAAGGCAGAATGCGTGAATGTATGTGAGTTAGCATGTATGTGTGTCTGTATTATATAATTTCCTCTGTTTCATTGTACGATAAGGAAAGGAGTAATTTTTGGATTATATTCTTGCATGAGTGAATGTTAATGCTTTTGATGTTAATGCCTTTGATGTTTGATGATGCTGTTTGATGTATTTACTGATTTGATTATAAATATGGGTGTGAGAGTAATATGGATAGCGTCTTGCCAGTAGACTCGTAGCGTTTGGTAGAGGGATGTGTAGAACGCGTCTGGATAAGAGATGTTGATGGTCAGATCTACTTTTGAAGGATTTATGAGCATGTAGTGTGGCACTTAAAATGAATAACTGCCGCACTCGGAGAACAGGAAATTCATTATATAGCAGGTCTGTTGGGAACTTAAAAGGCTTTTTTAGCATTACTTTGATGACAGCTCTCTGAGCCCTTTCTATTTCAATAAATGTGGACTAACCAGCACTGCCCCAGATGGAAATTCCATACTGCAGCACTGATTGACAAAGACCAATATATACCATTCGGAGAATTTTAGTGGGTATGCAGTCACGTAACTTTTTCATAATGTAAATAAGTTTTCTAACACGAGCCGAAAGAAGATGAATATGGGGTATAAAGGAGAGATTTTCATCTATTGTAATACCGAGGTATTTGAGAGAGTGAGTGCGGTCTATGCTAGTGCATGTACAGTCTATGAGTGGATTGTAATGATGGCTACTGGACTGGATGCTGTAGTTTTGAAAAACGTTATAAGCTTTGTTTTTTTTTCACATTAAGAGCGTGTATTCCATTCGCGACGAAAACAACGCGTTTTGGTGTTTTTTCAAGAGCTATATCGTAATGATGTTATCAGATTTATTCATAGTTTATTACGGTTATAGAAAGAATAAGTCGATTTAGTGCACTACAATGTAAAATTAAATTTTTAATTGACAGTTTTTTAATACGAAGGCATTCTCGTCAAAGCGATTTCCAAAAATAGACGTCAGAGTTATCTTTCAGAACGAAAAAAACCATGATAACGTGCCGACACATTTTATTTTATATGCTTGTCCAATAGAATACATAGTCTTAAAGTGCACTACGTAGCCCAATTACGAAAATATGCCAATTTAACATTAAAGAAACAATTTTTAAATAATGCAAAATCGGTTCACTTTAACATTTTTTTAACCGAGTTTTGAATAGAAACATAACTAATATTTATTTATTTTATGAAAATAAACGTATTGCCAAATACACTGTTATTTTTTTCAGTCAATTTCATGTCATCGTTTATTTTAGAAAATTATTTTAAAAACACTATAAATCATCGCGCGCAATCCGTTGCCAATCAGTTCGTGCCGGGTCCTCCCAACGACAGGACGTATCACTTTTTTCCCGCCGCCCGCCGCACGGTGGGCTGAAAATCGGCTTTCATAGACTTAGGCATTTTATTTTGCAAGTGCGAGTTTTTTTGCCGGATATCACTTCTATTAGTTATAACAATATACAAAAATGACACCAGAATTGATTCTGCACAGAAACGAAGGAATTATAATTTTTTTACGATAATTTTGTATGGAGCTAGTATGAAAAATCGAAATATCTCTAAAACGGCAGCGATAACCGTAATATCCTTATAGGGGGTTATAGTACTAATTATTTATGATTTTTTGACATACGTTACATAATGGTTGTAGATGCCTTTTTTTTTAAAAAATCGTCAAAATATTTTTATTTATTTTTACATATTTAAACGTTCCTTTTAGTGTTTAAGTTGAAGAATTCAGAGCTTTAACAACTCTTATCATAAAATAGCATCACCCCTATAGACCTGAAGGACTAGACAGAGGTGTGTAGTGTCTTGTTGATCTTGTAAGATTTCCAACAATACCAAATAGTTGAATATCAGTGTCAAAGTGCCCATGCTGTCGCTTCTTTTTGAAAGATAGGGGAATGAAATTGTTAATTGATCATATCCTAAAAGTATGATTACAACATAACCGGACACATAATAATAATAATATCCTTATAGGGGATTATAGTACTAACATTATTTATTTTAACATATGAAACTGTTCAAACGATCCATGAACTGTGTCAAAGTTAAGAACATCGTTAGGAAGCATGCTTTTTCCCCAAATATTAAGAATATGTGAAAAAAAAAAGACTGTATATAAACTTTTTATTGATAGGTAATTTAAATAAAACAAAATAATATCTAATAAATTCAATTATACAAAATACATATTTGAAACTATAATTTATGAAATTATTAACTAAACATATTGGTACAATAAACTAACATAAATAACAAAAGAACATAAAGAAAAATAATTAAATTTTACAAATTTTCTTTACAACTTTCGTTGTCGGACTCCAATTCCGAGTCAGAATCCAGATCGGATATACCTACAAACTCGAACTCAGTTTCCGGAAACTGTATTAGGTCGAGAGTTTCAGCAAAAAAGGTTGTCTTCCTTTTGGCATCTAACTTCGGCCTTTGTGCACTTAGAAAAGGATCCGAAGAAACAACAAGCATATTTAGGATATCTTGATTAGAATCTTGCCTGCTTCTTTTCCGCGAATGATGTTCCCGGAACCTCCTAAAATCTTTGTTTCGAGACTCTGAGGCTTCTTCCGAGAGAGTCCCAATCGGGACAATATCATTTTTTTCGATTATGTCAGCTCCGTGTATTAATAGTTTATGTACGGTTGATGACATGTAGTACCAGTCGTATAATTCCACGTACTTTTCTGCTGTTTTGCGAGCAAAATCTTTAAATTTGATGACATCGATCTTCTCACCAGATGTTATTGCTTGCAAAATAACAGCAAATCTTTTTATCAGGTTTTGATCCAACCCAGTAATAGCTGCAGTTTTATTGGGAAACTCGAAAAACTTCCTTGCGGTATTCCCGTCATTGGTAGTTCCCGAGCCTTGTTTTACTATATCAATTAACAGATTGAGCTCCTCTTTAAATTTATTTTGAATGTTTTTTTTTCTGTTTTGTAACATATCTTTATGCTCATTACTTCTTGCTGCCCACTGTTTGAAGTCAAGTCTGTACGCAATGTGTAACAGACATTCCATGCAATTTATACGGGCATGTAGGGATGATAGGCCAAATTCATATATGTCAGAACACACAGTTTTTGATGTTACAGCATCTAAGTGGTTCATTTCTGTTGGTTTTGCTAAGCACAGGTAGCATGATGCATTTGATCTAGCTTCAGAATGGTACGTGCAGACTTTTGCGTCGATCATTGTCATCATTAGTTTATGAGTCACCCTGTTACTGTTAATGCACTCTGTGGGGTTAAGGGCCTCAATTTCCTCATCCATTTTTCTTTTGTTATCAATGACAACTGCATGGCTTTCTTTTACAAAAGTGAACTGAACCGGACGACAATAAAAAGTTGAGCATGGTTTCGGGTTTGTCCATATAGTATTATCTCCATCTGTCAGTTTCAGTGGCACCAAGGAGGTCATGAAAATGCTTGAATCATCATGCTCGCCGTCCATTTTCTGCTTGTATCGGCTTTGATTGGAAGCACCATCAAATCCCCACTTCGATATCAGCTTTAACTGCTTATTTTCCACATTATCAGAAAGACTTTGAAGAATCCGCTTCACCGTGATGTCAAGTAAAGCTTGAAGTGTAATTCTAGCTGATGAATCCGTAACTGATACTGATTGATTAGGAGGGTAGCATGCAAGCTTAGTTTGTTGCAGTTTATAGTAGGATGGGTAAATATCCTTAGCACCTTCCCGAATGGCAGTCTCTCGCAACGTAATATATTGCCACTTTGAAAGCTTAAGTGAAAGAAGCAATCCAAGTGCTTTCTCTGGTGTAAATATTACTGTTTTCTTAATGCTTTCCTTGATTTTAACGGCAGCTTCTGGATTTTTGATCATATAATTGATTACAGATGCGATATCTTCATAACCTTCTTCTTTTAAACGTGCTGCAGCTGCATATGCCAATTCACAGGAATCCTCGCCTATGTGCTCACTAGATCTTCTCTTTTTCTGTTTGCTTCCCAGATCTTTGAATGGTTTTCGGGACCTTTTTGTCATTGTTCCAACAGTCAATGATGTCGAAGGTTCTGGAGAGACTGAGCGTGCTCTTGGTATCTCATCAACAGTTGGTTCTTGATTTATTAAAGTTTGCACGCAACTCGGCCAATCAATATTTGCTTGCAACCACTCTCCGTACGTATTTCTAAACTTATCAAAGAATCGTTTAGATTTCTGCCACCTGTTTAAAGCAGCTCGCGTGAATCTCCGGCAAAATTCTTTGAGAGTTACTTGATCTTCGGCAGAAAGGCAATCGCCTATGCGGGACACAATTGCACTAAACAATACTTCATGATTAAATGAAGGACACTCACTTTTTAGAAGAACAAACAAATCTAAGTTGGTGATTAAACTTTCCATTCTAAGATTTTGTAGTCGCAAAGCAAATAGTTTTAGTGTTAGCAGTTACACGGTTGTGAACAATCTAAATTATGGAACAAAATTATAGCCCTTTTATTGTATAAAGTCAATAATTAGTTAACTACCCTCATTAAAGTTATAAAAGATATGATAATAAAAATTTATAATCGTCAAAAACATTTCGTAGAACTCATAGTAGAACTAATCAACATTAGCAAATCACATTAGCTCACTAATTATAAAAAGGTGAATGCAGTTCTTAGTTGGTATTGTTGCGAGATATTTCAAATCATTTAATCACTTAATAGGCTCATTAGAATCAGAAGACTACAACCATCATTCTAATTACTTAATTACTTGTCATCAGACTCATTAGATGACTACACAATATGTTATTTTGTATTTTGAACGTATGCAAGGTTTTAAAATTCCTTTTGTGTCGATATTATTATGTGTCCGGTTATGTTGTAATCATACTTTTAGGGTATGATCAATTAACAATTTCATTCCCCTATCTTTCTAAAAGAAGCGACAGCATGGGCACTTTGACACTGATATTCAACTATTTGGTATTGTTGGAAATCTTACAAGATCAACAAGATACTACACACCTCTGTCTAGTCCTTCAGGTCTATAGGAGTGATGCTATTTTATGTTAAGAGTTGTTAAAGCTCTGAATTCTTCAACTTAAATACTAAAAGGAACGTTTAATATGTAAAAATAAATAAAAATATTTTGACGATTTAAAAAAAAAAAAGGCATCTACAACCATTATGTAACGTATGTCAAAAAATCATAAATAATTAGTACTATAACCCCCTATAAGGATATTACGGTTATCGCTGCCGTTTCAGAGATATTTCGATTTTTCATACTAGCTCCTTACAAAATTTTCGTAAAAAAATTATAATTCCTTCGTTTTTGTGCAGAATCAATTCTGGTGTCATTTTTGTATATTGTTATAACAAATAGAAGTGATATCCGGCACAAAAACTGGCACTTGCAAAATAAAATGCCTAAGTCTATGAAAGCCGTTTTTCAGCCCACCGTGCGCCGCTTGCTCGCATAAACATACATAGTGTCGGTGAGACATACTGCACACATACTACACAATAGTATTGATACATGAGCAACTAATATTTTTTATTCGGTAAGTAATTTTGAAAAACGTTATCTGCAGGTAATTATTTGTATATACTAAATTTATTTAATAATCACTTTTAACATGTTTGTGTACAACAAATGATGTCAGTAATTATTATTTCAATCAAAAATAATTTATATGTTACATTTAATTTTTTTGTTTCAGAAACGGGTTATAAACGAAATTTATTTGGAAATAAAAAAAAATACTTTGGCTATCGCTAGACAAGCAAAAAGGTGAGTCATGTCTTTATGTACTTTTGAACCGATTTTCAATAGGGAGGCGATTCTATGTTCGGCTGTGTGTATTTTTTATGTGTGTAACATAATCATACATATTCTGTATATACAAAAATCTATATACTTGTAATTTGTACCTACTTATTTTTACCAGTTTTTTTTTTTCAGACAAAACAAATTTCGTGTGGCATTGAGTACGGTAAAACTATCGAAAACACAGCAATAGAGCAAATGGAGGGTTACTAGGGTTGCGGGAATGTTCTAATAAGATACCGCGGCCCCGGACCACACGGGCCACTGAAGGAATATGGTGGGTTATTATTCAGTAGAAGTCTGATACTCTCTTACACTTTACCTAGAGTGGGAGTCATTTGATGATTTTCCCACCGGATCCAGAGCAGCTGGGTCGTCATGAAATCGTCGTTGTGCAAAACGGTGCTTTTTAGGGTTCCGTAGCCAAATGGCAAAAAACAGAACCCTTATAGTTTCGTCATGTCTGTCTATTTGTCTGTCCGTCCGTCCATCCGTATGTCACAGCCATTTTATTCCGAAACTATTTATTAGGACTATACATCCGAAACTTGGTAAGTAGACGTAGTATGTGACCCGGTTTCTGATTTAAATAAAAAAAGAAAAAAATATTTATAATAAAGGGGGAAACTGAAAATATATTTTTGCATGTAACCTAACCTTTTCATAAAGTTAATCGTTTAAAAGATATACGCTTCTAAAGTGGTAAAAAATGTGTCCACGCCCCCCCCACTAACTTCCATAATAATAAAGTGAAAAATCTAAAAAAAAATATATGCTGTGGATCTTACAGCAGTTTTTGAGATACAGTATATTTTATAAAATCGCAAATATAACTTTGTAATTGATACAAACACTATGCAAAACAAAGTTATTTGGAGTAGTTCTAGTTCTATAAATTGTAAATAAGCTAGTTTTAAGAAATTTTTAAGGTCTTTTTTTGTCAAATAAATATATTATATTATATTTGTTAAAGTTACTACGGGACTCTTAATTTTTTATGACCTCTTTGATGAAGGAAATCGTCTGGTAGTCGAAATAAAATGTCTATATTCAGCATGAACATAGATGCTGAACAGGCCAGCATACATTTGTTTTTTAATTCGATGGAACTACTAATACCAACCACGACTGATACTTTCCTATCCAAGAGCAGTTTCATGTCAGATGAGATTCACTATCACTATATTATCGCTCTAGTCCACCCTATAAATCGTCTATAATAATAATAATATTCCACAACTTTCACACAACGCCATCTAGTCCCAAACTAAGCAGAGCTGGTGCTATGAGTACTAGACAACCGATAAACATACATATATGTTTCTAAATACATACATACTATAGATAAATAAATAAATTACACCCAGAATAATGATCGTGCTCATCACACAAACATTTGTCCTGGGTGGGAATCGAACCCACGACCTTGTGCATAGCAGTCAGGGCCACTGACCACTAGATTAACAGGCCTGTCATCTATATTTCACTATACCCACATCCACTGACAGCGCCACTATGTTGTAGCAGTATGGTAGATCAAGTGTAAGTAGTGACGTAGTTGTTAGGTAAATTTGCTTTTCTTATAAATTGTAATTAATTTTCAGCCAAAAACGTTTGTTTTTTTTTTTGCAATGTGTGCAGGAAATGAATTTCAATTGAAGAACATAAGGATACCAAGAGATGATGCGTTTTGGGTGACCAAAATGGAACGTAAGCTGTTCGATTTCTAATATAAATGTCTTTTGCCCGAGATGATTGATCCCAGGAAAATTCTGTCAATGGACATCAAAATGTGTGATATTGAAATAAAATATCAAATCTTCGATTTTGTTTAATTTTGTAACTCAACTAGCTTTTTGCAGCGGCTTCGCGCGCTGATCTTAATGAACTATATAGACTATAATTATTATGGTACTCTGATGTCTGTGATGTAAGTAAGACCTATGTTCATTTTAAAGTTTCATTAAAATCTATTGAATAATTTTTGCGTGAAAGAGTAAAAAACATCTATCCATACATCCTCACAAACTTTACACTACTACACTTACCTTACCTACACACAGTTACCCATATTTTAATGTCAGTTTAAAGAGTTTCAGACGTGATTTTATGTTCTGGAAAGGTGTAAATAATACTCAAGGAGCTTGGCGTAAACGGCTCAGCACGTTCGGCTAAGATTTGTGCCCTGAGCCAAGCAATGTTTTCGCAGTGGCCGGTCATCGGGCGGGTGATAAAAACTTATTATATCGATATTTTCTATGCTTTGGAAGACACGTTAAGCCGTGTTGGGCTTGCATATTTAGGTACTTATTAAATTAATAGACAATTAACGATAGAAATTAACATTAAATTCAAGATAAAACACGAAAAATAAAAGATAAATTACAAAATGTCAATATTAGTTATTACAATGTCTTACTGATAATTAAATGTTTACATAAAATTCAAGTCCATTTTTCAGTCAAAAATTCTTCAGTCCTGTAATATACCTCTATGTTATTATTATATTATTATTTTATATTATTATATTGGTTTATGTCTAGCCCATTCTCGTCAAACACGGTGTTTATCCGTAGGGAAGGTCTGTACTTCAGCAGTGGATATATTAATAGGCTGATTATACAAAACAAGGCCAGCTATCGCAGGAGATTTGCTGTCTTTAACCAACTTCAAAAAGGAGGTTCTGTATTCGACCAGTCTGTATGTATGTTTGTATATCCGCGATTTTCTCAGAAACTACTGATCCGATTTTGATAGCGTTTCTTTGTTTGAAATCATATTTTACAAGAAAGGTTTTCAAACAAAAAAAAAAACAAAAACAAATCAGGTTTTGATGAAGATTTTCGGAGATAAGTGAAGGAACTCTTCAATTAAAAACAGCAAATCTCCCGCGATTGCTGCCCTCGTACCTCTATGTATTATTTATCATAATCAGCCTATTAATATCACCACAGCTTCTGAATCACGTCGTTTTAGTGGGTAAAAAAGACGTATAGAGCAAACTCTCTGTTTTAACCGATTAAAGATAATAGTGCGAAGAGAATGTTGGTACCTCAAGTAACACAAACAATGATACACTAAAAAGCATAAAATAGAAACTTTTTTACAAAAAATTGAACCGACTTCAAAACTTCGAAAAAAGACTACTACACTACAAAGTGTGTAAAAATAACCTTACATTGTTTCATTTGGTGTCTAATTCCGTTCAAAATAAGAGCTAGGTACCTTCTCACATGGCTGAAGTCGGTGCCAAGATAAATGAATAGGTTTGATCACCTCGGGTATCCCCCAGAATGCGGCGTAGGTACTATGTCTTTCAAAAGTATTCATTGGCTTGGCACCGACTTCATATATGTGAGAAAGTCTCTTATTTTGAACGGAAATAGACACCAAATGAAACAATCTAAGGTTATTTTGCGCTTTGTAGTGTAGTAGTCTTTTTTGGAAGTTTTGAAGTGTTTTTAATTAAATAGTTCCATCACTTGTCTCTGAAGATCTTTATCAGAACCTGATGTATTATGTACTAAAACCTTTCTTGTAAAATATGCTTTCCAACAAAATACATACATTCGAATACAGAACCTCCCTTTTTGAAGTCGGTAAAAAGGTTTATTTACGGTTACGGTATACATTGTCCCAGATATGATTTCCAGAAAACCTCATACTTACAGTCGTGAAATTTGTTTTTTAATATTTGACCACACCCTTGAAGTTTATGCGTACTAATATAATAATGATCAAGTAAAACAATTTAGAACATAAACTCAAAATCATTATTTAAGATAAAAGTATCAAAACGTTTGGTTTCGAGGCACGAGCTTACGCATACTGACTAACTATTGTAGTGTGCGTAAATATTACGTCGTTCTTGCAATTTTGTACCTACTCTAAATCGAATACGCGCTCTTAAGGGTAAGAAGATTTTTGTTAAGTACCTCCATGATCATAATCAAACCACTCTCAGCAGAATGATAGGTACACCTCTTCCCAGGTTTTGGCGTGAAAAACAAACCTATACCCACGGGCCACGTTTGTGGTGTCTATAGATATATCTTTCAAAATGATATTATAGGTTTGTTAAACGATTTCTTTCTCAAAGTAGGACTGGGCGGACCGCATGTAAAAATGACGCCTCGAACTTGGTCCAAAAATGGTCTCCCCTTTATCGAAGTGAACTAGAACGCAATCGGCTATCTTCGGGAGCGGTCGTAAATTTTACAAGCAAAAATACCAAGTTGTGCCCCTTCACGGGTTGCGTGAACTACGACAAAAAGCACAATAAAAAAAAATCATATCACCAGTAAGTTAAAAATAGGTAGGTATGTCATGAAATCAACTTCTAACATTATTTAAAATAATTTTCTTTCTTATTTGTCTCAACCTTTGGCAAAGACGACGTGAAGCAGCGTAAAAGTACGACAAGATTGCAGCGGCTAGTCGTGGGCGTTTTGACAAGGAACCGTTTTACGTTCTGCGACGGTGAAACCGTTTTTACTTCGTGGGTAAACCAGTCTTCGTTTCACAAACCAGTGTTCGAATTATTTGACACTCGTCGCGACGTCGTTCCGTTTCGTTTCGCACAAACAGTTATTCCAATGAAAAGTGAACTTTTTACCAATGTAATACAGTCGATATTTCATAACCACTTGTCAGCGCTATCGTTCCTGACGAAACTGTCAAACTCGTAAAGCTTATGTTTCGTTGACTTAAGATACAAAATCGCCTTGCATAATGAATTAGAATAATTCCTCGAATTCGAATCAGTGAGAGCGCGTGTTTGTTTACATTTTTTTGGTCAGTTCATCAGTTGTAAACTTGTAATCTAGCACTCGCAAACTGAGACCGGTAATTATTTGTTTTGTTTTTTTTTTTACAAATTAATGTGCTTACTTACGAGTGAATTGTAAAAATTCAAGTGAACATAATATTTCATAACCTAACTATTTATATTAAATATAATAATTTTAAACCCATCGCCATGTCTGTACCGCGAAAATACACAAGAGTTTTTGCTCGTATGTCGATAAAGACAGATAATATAAAGAAGCTAGTGCCATTTACGCCACGAAAAATTAAGCTGAAAATCATAATGTAGTCCGATAAAACGTATTATTCAGTAAACAGTTTCATACATTTGCAACTTGAAACCGTTTGTACTTTGTACGTTGCAAGAAACTGCAACTACTTAACTCGACGATAGTTTCGTCTATCGAGCCGTTTTCACTGATCCGCACCGCTCTCGACTCTACAGTTCAAAGCGCCTTCTAAACCGTCAGCACGGTAATATTATGTATACAGTATTCCGACTTCATACAAACGGACCAAGCGCGAGCTATACCTACGCGCCTCGATCTCGGTGTGCGCTCGGTTTGATGACAGTCGCGACTGGCGACTGTGCCGGCCGCAGTGACGAACGGACGGTGTGTTGGTTTTTTAACAATAACGGCGCGATTTTTCGCTATAAATAAGTTCAAGTACATATTTAATATGAGGAGTAGGATATATTGTGCTGTTTTTGGTTGCATGAATTCGTCAATAACGCATCCAGAGATAACTTTTTTTAGATTACCTGGAAACTTTGAAAGGTACCTATGAGACTTAAATAATTTTACTTACTAGTAGGTATGTACATAATGTGTTTCTTTTTAATGGATAAGTATTTCCTTTTATCTCCCGAAAAAAAAGATATCTGGATTAATAAATAAAGTGAATAGAGTAAAGGAAAGTGATTGACACGAGTGAAATAGGTAGTTATAGGCGGTTCATGAATCATGATACGGTAGGTACGCTTGTGTTAAAACCTCGGGGCATGTGTGTTTTGTTTTGTTAGTTTGTTTTGTTAATTTTATTATTAATAATAGTTGTTTATTGTACTGTGTGTATGAATAATACTAGAAAAAATATAAACATGTTTTTTTAATAATTAAATCTACCAATCAAAAAACAACACGCATTTTTATTGAACACTTCCTATTCAATTCACAAAATATTTTAGTTGTTTATATAAAAATAGTATATTTACAATCACAAAACTAAATGGAAACGCAAAGTAGGCAAATGTAATTAAAATGCTGGAGGCGAGCAGCCCTATCGCATGTTTACGTACCGCGCGGCTGTAGGCATTTATTTCTAAGATACGGCCGAGTTACAATACTGTATGATAATATTACCGTGCCGTCAGAGACAGAAACCACTAGAGAAAGATAGTTCGTGAGAAAATAATGCAACAGGGAAGTCACGACTAGTGTTGCCAGGTCCGACTTGTTTTAAATCGGGACAGAAGTTAAAGAAAATCGGGATTTAGGTTTGTAGATCGGGACAAACAAAAAAATGTTTTTTTTTTTTTAAGTAATGTTAATTTATTCGTTTTCGTCGTATACATAATTATAAAACGATGAATCTTTATTCTAAAAAAAATGTTATAGTCAGACTTGCTTGATAGACTACTCTAAACACGTGGAAGCGTGTCCAACCAAGTTTAAGGAAAACAGAACTAAATGGAGCGGTGTCCAGGCAGATATCACCTTGAAACTGTTCCCAGTTGCACTCTTAGTATTACTGTCTCTTAAGTCGGTATCTGCGCGGTATCTCCAGGATTCGGACTCCAGGATACCACTCCATTTGAGGAGGCCTAAATAAAAAACATTACCCATTTCCATAAAATTACCTATAGGTATACCTATACAAATAAAATCATCTGATAACTGAAAATTATTGATATATTAGTGAAAATCAACAAAGTTAAGTATGAAAGTAGTTTATAGATAATTAATGTTTTATTTAATTTATATTTTTCATTACTTTTGCTGCCTTTAGAAGGCCATTGTTTTTTATTACATAGTTGTGAAATTCACCGCAAGCCATGCTGAAGTTAGTTTATATTTGAATCTCGGCTTTGACATGTTCCGGTGTCAAATGGTTTCTCCTCACAGATAAAATTAAGAGTTGATTTGTGAAAATACTCTTTCCGTTGCCGCATTCGACACCCGCGGAATTGACGTCATAAAAACTTTTTAGCAAAAAATAAAACCGACTTCCATATCAAAACACTACAAACACAAATTGTGACGAGCATTAAGTGCTTAACATAATTAAGTAATCGAATCGCAATCCACAAAATACTTATTATTGAGTAGTTTCGGTGGCCATCTGTGGTATTGATCATCAGTTCCACTTCCCCAAATGGTGCGTTTCAAGAACAACTGCACAAGGTACTATTAGAAAAACCCAAAACGCTATAGGTGTGCTTATAATATTTGAAGAGTTCCCTCGATTATTTCAGGATCCCATCATCAGATCCTGATTTCATAAAAATGGGATCAACTAGAAACTATACCCTTTCAAACGAAAAGAAAAATTCCAAATCGGTCCAGCCGTCTTCGAGTTATGAGGTAACATACATAAAAAAAAAGTTCAGGACGAACTGAGAACCTCCTCCTTTTTCTGAAGTACTTTCACCAAGTCTTTGACTGTACACACTTCTTCATAAAATTTATCCATGTTGCTATCATTGAGTTCATATTTGGGTCTTTGGTGTAATGAGACATTTTTGTACCATGCACAACAGTCATTTTTTATGTTCGTAACTTTATCATCAGACAATTTTTTAAATAAGTTGCTGCATGTGAATACCACAAACTCATCTTCGATCCTCAGACTTCAGCTCAATTGCTAATGCACACAGCAATTTTTCGTATTCAAGACATGATACTGCATCTTGTAAAACCTTAAAATTTAATGCTTATCTGCAAACAATTTACTTATATTTTTATATTTTATCTGCTATTAAAATTGCAAAACCCGTACGATGAACCGCAGTAATAATTATTATGATCTGACGGATACCGAATGAATGGACGAACGAAGATCAATGATTGAGTAAAGCCAAATTGTATGCGCCCACGGGCGTGTCTCTGATAGAGAAAACAAAAATCGATTGACTAAGCAAAGCCAAAGTGTAAACGCACACGATCGTGTCTCTGATGCTGTAGAATAGAAACTTTTGTTACTTGGCTAAGGCCTCTGGAGCGAGTAAAGTAACAGAATATAGCACTAGTGATCAGATGCGTGTTATTTTGAGCGCATTGTTACAGCCAACATGATAATGTGATGCGTAATTTGATTTATTTTTTCTAACAATAATGCTTATAATTAATTTTTTTATTTATCGGGACATTTGGCGTCCCGATCAGCGGCAAATCAGGACGCGTCCCCAGACCCCTAATAATCGGGACGTCCCTCGAAAATCGGGACACTTGGCAACACTAGTCAAGACCCTCGAATATGAGGAAAACGACGCAAGGAGGATCAAAGTTATCACCCATGCAATCGATGCATCTTTACCATCGCAGTGGTAGCTTATTGATGCCCGTCTTGAAGAAATCAGCTGGACGGGAGGCAAAAAATTCTTCAAAGGCATTATGTACTGCCTCTCGGCTATTGTTTTCTTTTTCGCGCTAAGGAGTTATCCAAATTCTGAATAAAGTAGAAGTCTGTAGGCACAAGGTCTGGTGAAATCTTTAAAATGGTTCCATTTTTAGGGTTCCGTAGTCAATAAGGAACCCTTATAGTTTCGCCATGTCCGTCTGTCTGTCCGTCTGTCCGCGGTTTAGCTCAAAAACCATTGGTACTAGAAAATTGTAATTTGGCATGAGTATACACGTTAATGATGCCGAAATAGTGGTAAAACAAAATTTTGAAAAAAAACATATATTTAGGGTACCTCCCCTACATGTAAAGTGGGATGATAATTTTTTTTTTCGTCCTTCCCATAGTGTGGGATATCGTTGGATAGGTCGTTTTAAAATATTAGGGGTTAGGGAAGACCGTTTTTTGATTAAGCAAAGCGTTCGTGACTTATCAAGCTTTAAAGTACCAATTTTCGTTAGAGTCAAGTGTCCTCCCCCTCTATCAACTAAACGGTTGTAGTTAGAAATTCAAATGACACGGCAGTAGTACCTATATATAACGAAGTTTAAAGGAAAACTATCACACATAAGTGGGCTTTACAAGTTTACGAGTAATAGTCGACCAATTGTATTTGACCCGAAAATTTCGAACAACTACATAGAAATGTCGATAGATGGCGCTAAGCGTCAGTTGTATCGCGCTAGTTTCATATTTAAATAAGTTAAGTATATAAAAAAGCTTTTTAACAAAAAAAAACCGACTTCCAAAAAACCACTAGGTACAATGTAAAAAATAACTTTAATATCAGAAGATGGTATCTTTGGATCTGTATTTTAGTTTTTTGCCACCGACTTCCTAAATTGAAGTTATTTTTCACATTGTAGTGTTTTTTGGAGGTCGGTTTTTTTTTGTTAAAAAGTTTTTATTTCTCGCTTTTTAGTGGGTCTGTTTATAATTTATCTAAGTTACAATAGCCTATTGTACGAGCATAGCTGTACATTGGCCTTGGCCGTTGTTTGTATGCTCTACTTACTTGTAAGTGCTTAGGTTAACATTTTGTACACGTAATAAAACTGTAATAAAAACAATAATTTATTCAGTAGCGATTAAGTAGCAACAATATCGAAGTTGAAATAAACCAACTGCAAAATCGTCTACTCATTTCAATCAAACCAAACACTGCTGGGACTTACAACCCCAGCATCCTCACTGTTGGGAGTTACAACCCCAACACCTATAAATGTCAACTTGCTTATCGCCTTTTACAAAATATTGCGTTTCCCGATGCAGGGGCGTTAATTGTTGAGGAGTTCTCCTGGTATTTCACCATCAGCTCCATTTCACCATTCGCATTGTGAAGACCATAAATTGCTTCGCAACCATTTTAAAGTAATCGAATCGCAACCCGTGAAATACTTATTATTGAGTAGTTCCGGTGGCCATCTGTGATCTTCTTCATCAGTTCCGCTTCACCAAATGGTGCTTTCTGAGAGCAAATGCACAAGTTACTATAAAAAATACCAAAATCGCTTTACTATTGCCTTTAAAATTTGAGGGTTTCCCTCGATTTCCATGGGATCCCTTCATCAAATTGTAATTTGGTGACAATGGTACTACCTCAAGAGCATACCATTTCAAACGAAAAAATAATTTTCAAAATCGATCCACAATTGACGGAGAACTTTCCGTGCAAAATTGTCGAATCAGGTGAGATTTGTATAGGAAGTAAATTAGTTAGGTAGTCAAGTTTGGCTTTTAGTTAGAGCATGGTACGAAATGATCAGTCAGCGAATACGACACGCACTTGGCTGTTATAAAAACTACGGAACCCTACACTGCGCGTGGCCCGACACGCACTTGACCGGTTTTTATTATTCTTTAACTAGTTATGAAGTACTCAAGATCGCGCGGAATCTATTCCAAGTAAGTGATTCCATTCTTTTGCTCGCGAGTGTAGATGAAATTTGACACAGACAGACTATGTCTGTTTCGTATTTCGCAATTTTTTCAGGGTAAACATTATTTTATCCTGGATAAATGTGCAAAATTTCCATGGGAATGAAGTCGTGGGTAACAGCTAAGGGATTTATAAAAAATACCTTTTTTCTTTTAATCACTGAGGAAATCTCGTTTTAGTAGTAGTTTATCTGGAAACTTATGAAGATGTTTTTCTTGTTAAAACCTGGGTTTGCTACTTAAACAAAAAACTAAAAAGACTACAGTGCGATTCAACTAAGAATAGGATCGACTTGGCGCTAAATTGTGATGTCATAGCTGTCAAATCATACCAGTTGTTAGTAGGTATAAGATCCTTGAGTTGGGCAGAGTGAATTCTCAGTATATCAAATGTACTCTGTGGAGTGAATTTCATTAACTGTCTACACGAAGGCAAACATTTTCGGAGATTCGTTATTTGCGAAGAGATAACAATAAGACATAACACAGACAAATAATAAAATGGCGGTAGGTATTGCAAATTAATTAGTTCGATTTAAACTCGTTTCTTTTCTAATTTTATTATTATTATTCTATCCATAAATTGCAACTCGTAAAGTACGAGCTGACTCTGATTTTAATGTTCAGTCAATTACATGGCCATTCCTCCGCCTAGCCTACAAAGTTGTAGGGGTTAACCGGATTGCTAGTAGTGAGAATTATACCCATATTGCAAAGTAGCAATTAAAAAAAATGTATAGATTCCTACTTAGGTACTTTAAATGGTACATACTTTGTAACATTCATAATTAAATATATGTTTCGTAAAATTTATGGCCCGAATTCAAAATTCATAGTAAACAATAGACCGTAAATGCTCTCATACTGACATGGTATATAACCGTAAAGGTTATCTACGTTGCGTGCTTTAGGTCTTATAGTCATAATTATGAAGCAATGTATAAGCAATTACAATAGATTGTAATAGATTTTATTAACACATTGAATATTTCTTACTTATGAATCGATACAATGAATAACAATAGGTAGTTACCTACTTAGTTGTCCTATTGTACCTAATAGCAGATTCAGTGTAAGTATATAAGTGGCGAGAGAGTAAAGATTAGGTACGTTTATGAGATACTCAGTATATCAAGTTTACTAGTTTACTTTACGCTGATGATGTGTGCCTTATAGGATAGCATGGAGGCCTTGCAGAATTATATGGATGCTTTACACGAGTCTTGCCGCAAGTTTGGTTTGCTTTGATAAGCAAACCAAACTTGCTTTTGGTAATGTTGATGCATTACCAAAACTCAGCTGCTCAAAAAGCCACCAAGAGGCTGTGATCCTTATCCGAGTTCGCTGAGTATCGATGGATTCAGTCCTGAAGAAGTTAGCAACTTTCGGTACTTGGGTTGCCAAAATAAACGATCGTGTCTGGAAGTCCCACGACATCAAGCTTTCAACTAAGCTCGCAGTCTATCGAGCTATTGTTCTACCAATACTTTTATACGCCTATGAAACCTGGTGCGTTTATAAAACTGATATAAATAAGCTGGACTCTTTTCACGTTAAACACATTCCATCTTACGCAAATGCTGAATACAAATTCACGGCATGGAGGTCCTTACAATGAATGGTCAGCTACGTTGGTGTGGCCACGTCCAGCGAATGGATGACTACAGGCTACCGAAGGCTGTATTTTACTCGGTCCTTTCGAATGGAAAACGCAATCCCGGCGGGCAGTACTTTCGATATAAGGACGTGTTTAAGCGAAACCTAAATTCGTGTAGTATCTTTAGATAATTGGGAAGAGGATGCACAAAAAACTCACTTTGGCGTTCACGTTAAAGAGTGTCTGCAATTTTGAAAACGCTCGACTATCAGAGCTGGAGATTTCAGATCCACAAGAACCGACTTAAACCTTCCTACAACTACACCTTCAACAACGAGCGCAAACTCTATTGTTCTACTTGCAACCGGATGTTCAAGACGGATTCGCCAAAAACATGCCAGGAGATAGAAAGACTCGCCATCGTCGGACACAACGCGGACGACATCAATCAATCGTCAGAAAAAGACGTGTAAAAGTGTTATTTATAACCTATTTGCAAAATAAACATCATTATTTCATCATTATTCATTCATTATTTCATTAATCAATCATATGAAGCATACATTTTGTTTGTTATGATAGCGCTATGTGGATATTTAATTAGGTAGGTACTGCACATATTGATAGTCAATCGTTTGAAAGATACTCGCAGGTTCCAAATTGATTAATGCTCAATGGAAATCGTTTTAAAGATAGATGTAGGTAAGTAAAAGCCTCCAATTACATTTATGTTGTAATTCTGCTTGTTTTTTGTTATTTTTTCTTATTACTCATTCATTTTTTTTATTTTATTTTAATGATTATTTCATATATACATTTTACATGACAACATTATTTACTTTTTCAAGTAGGTAATAGAATATACTTTTATTTTTTTTTACTTTATCATTTTTAATTTTGTTTGTACAAAATGTCAATATTATTTTTTATTTCAAGTAATATATTTTTTGTAATAGCAAAAGCACATCCCCAAGTCTAGAACAAAACACGAGCGATTTCGTGGGTCCACTTCATTTTCTTTGTGTGCGTGAGCCGAATGTGTCTACGTTCTTCAAACGCACACAAATATAGCTTTCAGTGATACCATTACCAGACCATTACCCACAAAAATGGGAAAACGCACTATTATGTTGCTGGATCAAATCAAGTATTTTATGTTATGAAACTAGATAAGATGATGTTTTTCATGTAATATGACTTATATGACATATATTTACGGAAGGTGAACGAAATGAGATATCGTTAATTGCATTTGGAATGTTTGATGGTTAATGTGTTATAATGATATTATAGAAATGTATTAATTGCTTGAAAAATCTCATTTGATATCTATTAAAAGTATGTATTGTATTTATGAAATAGAAAAATATTATTGAGAACATTACTTAAATGAAAAAAGTCTTAATCAATAAAATTGTCATCTTTATGATGCCACTCTTCGAACTAACAGTAACTTTTAGTTATAAAACACTGTAGGTAGTAGCTGTAAATAAATATAGTTCAGTTTGACGCATACATAATTGCCGCCAAAACTATATTTTTTTAAACGAAAATAAGCACAAAAGAAATCAATATGGGTATTTTTTGCCTCACGGATAGCAACAATGAATTGTGATAAGTTAGTTTATTAGAATTTTTGTTTGATGGTCGATTTACGTAAATATAATGTATAAAATGTAAGTATTTATTTGTGAAATGTAATTTGATTACACGTTTTTTGTTTTCCTGAAGGACTATGACATCCCTTTACGCTAAAAACGGTCGTTTTAAATTATTTACTCGCGAGCTCTGTTCGGCAGAGTGTGACCTTGAGTACTGACGGCTCGTCGAGCAAAGTTAGCCAAAATGGCTAAGTTTTAGTTGCCTCACTTTTTGCACTCGTACTATCCTTCTATGCGTCATTGTTCTAAGAGCAAAAGCTTTATTGTGAATGTGAGAGCAATGTGGGATAACAACAAATATTATTAAAAGATTACCGCACTGTTAGATTACCGCACTGTCTGGCAGTTTGAGTGCTTTATACGGCCCACCCAAATGTCCTAACTTTGGTATTGTTCGTCAAATCGTGAATGTGAGAGCAATGTGGGATAACAACAAATATTATTAATAGATTACCGCACTGTTAGATTACCGCACTGTCTGGCAGTTTGAGTGCTTTATACGGCCCACCCAAATGTCCTAACTTTGGTATTGTTCGTCAAATCGTTAGTTGAGCTACGCGATATTTGACAAATGCTTGCACTGTTTGCACGGGCCTGCCCAAATCTTTATGATTCTGTCCTTGAAAGGGCGCCACAGGCATAAACCTACATGGCTCTCATATGATTTGATTACTACACATTGTATGGACTTTAAAAGAGACGTTGACCTCTGAGTTTGTTTCAGTGTTTCTTCTCAGAGTAGTCAGTTAGGAAACACTGGCCTCATCTAGTTTACATTTACGAAAAAAAATGACGTGTAAAAGTGTTATTTATAACCCATTTGCAAAATAAACATAATTATTTCATTATTTCATACGCCAAATGTTACTACAAATCGTAGGTAACCGGTTACAATTTCAATAATTGTCAAAAAACTAGGTAGAAGTCTATTACAAGCCTTTTTCTGAAATATTGATTAAGTATTTAAGGTTACGGATGCCAAGGCGTCGTTTAGTCGGGTCCAACCTAAGTCAGTGTACAAAAATAGGTATCGTGTGCACAACTAAAATCAAAGTCCTCGAAAAATGACCACAGTCGTTGCTATACCATAAAAAAGCAATCCGTACGTAACTCAATTCGCAAGGTTCGCAAGCATTGAGGTACATATTACCTCAATGTTCGCAAGCGCTATTGTAGAATCAAGTAAACAAACAATCGAAAATGCAGTAATGTCAAACTGTCAGTCTGTCAGTAGGTAAGGCAAAGGAGATATTATGTTCATTGAGACAGGAAAAGTATCTGTGATTCATACAGCCTACGATACGTTTTCTATTAAAAAAATATTTGACTTTAATTAATATTGACATGCATATATTTTTTTTAGATTTATGGTACACATAGGTCCAATTATATTAAATCTATACTAATATTATAAAGCGGAAAGTTTGTTTGTTTGCTTGAACGCGCTAATCTTCGAAAGTACAAGGTGGATTTGGATGAAATTTAGTATAGAAGTAGCTTAAAGCTTGAGGAAGGTTATAGGCTACTTTTTACGCGACTGCAAAAAAGGAGAGTAATGTTTTTAACGTGATAGAATCCACGGGAGCGTAGCCCCGCGTGAGTACTAGTACTTAAATATGTGAGGAGCTGGTGTCTGAATTAGGCATGATGCCTGTACTACAGATCACCAGGTCCCCACCCCACAGTATAACAAGTTCATTCATATGAATGGTTATGTTTCTTTCTTAGTAACAAACTAAATAAAATAAAACAGAAAAAATAAGTTAAAAAGACTAATACTAAAAGACTAAAAAAGGCAAAAAATAAAAATGATAATAGCCTTTTTTTGTAGGCCTGGTTTATGAGCCATGACTAATATGGCTTAGTGGGTGTGGTGTGTGTTTACGTATATGTACGTGTTAATGGGTGCGTGTGTGTTAGTGCATGTGTGTGTGTGTCTGAAGAAGATTTATTTGAGGACATTTCTAGAAGCTAATCCAACTTTATCAGCCACTCCATGACAACAGATTTACATTTATATAGACAACTAGCTTCCGCCCGCGACTTCGTCCGCGTGGAAAAAAAATCCCCCGATTTTGAAACATTCTTCATTAGTGCTCCGCTCCTATTGGTCTTAGCGTGATGATATATAGCCTATAGCCTTCCTTGATAAATGGGCTATCTAACACTGAAAGAATTTTTCAAATCAGAACCGTAGTTCCTGAGATTAGCGCGTTCAAGCAAACAAACAAACAAACAAACTCTTCAGCTTTATAATATTATTATTAGTATAGATTTAAGGTTCGATTTAATTAGTTATACAAATTAATAATAATAGTTATAATAAGCCCCCTAATACAACCACACGTCCGGATTGAACATCTAATCACGTAGGGGGCAGACACACGATAAAAAAAAAGAAAAAATTACTGGCGTGGTTAACGTGGCTCTGGAAACCCATTTAACATGGAGACTAGATCAAGAAAAGTACGTATAGGACCGCTACCCGAGGGCAATCGTCGGGGCACACCTGGGGCCGATGCTGGGTGTCACAGTATGCGATCCATCGGCGGTGGAGGACTGGGCAGGCGGGTTCTCCCCGATAAAAATACTACAGCCGAACTGACAGACAGACTTGACAATAACATTAGAGCAGTTATATCCGATTTGGATGTTTCACAGGCGGCATTAGCCACTCAGCCTGCGACCACCAAAGCCGGCAAACCTAGAGTGCGCATGAAATGGACTGAAGATATGAACATATTCATTATAAAATAAATAAATTAAAAAAATAAAAATAAAAATATTTTATTTCAGACCTCAAGATCCATAGTTTTGTTAGTATTATACATGACTTATAAACTATGTTAATAACAAACGCCTATACATTTAAATATTGTTAGTAGGTATACAATACTTACATACTATGTTAGTAACAATAAAATACACATCACTTCCTATACCGACCGCGCTCACCTGTCACCCCGGGCACATGCACGTGTACACGCACCCAGTGAGCCATGATTTTATTTTTTATTTTATTTTATTTATTCGGGAAAACAAACAATTACACACTGTAAATGAACTTAAAATTATCATGCAACAATATGTATAAGTGTGTAACCCACTACGTTATCCACATTTTATATAATTATAAACTAAGTCGTTTTAAAACATGCACGAGTGACACTATATCCTATGTTTCTGAGTTTTTCATTTCAACACTAACAATATTGCGAAATTTGTTGGCAGACAACGAAAATATATCAATATCTGCAAAATGTGAGTTATAGGTTTTCACTATGCGACGCAAAGGTGCACGGTTCCCAGCATTAGTACGACAAGAAAATACCGCAAACAGTGGACGCACGCGCACCTCTCGTCTTACCACAGTTCTAGGTACAATATAACATAGATTATTCGTTAGGTCAGAACAGTCATAACGGTTATTACAGAGATCATACAGAAACATTGTCTCAAGAAGAGTGCGCCTGGACTTCAATTTGCTTAATTTGTAATAATTTAATAGTTTATCGTAACTTAAAGTTCTACGAAAGCATCTGTAGTGCGTTGATCTTAAAAATTTATACTGTACCCTCTCTAGGTTGTGAATGTATTTTTTGTAATAAGGATTCCACACTGTGACGGCGTACTCTAGCTGTGATCTAATAAGAGCTTTAAATAGGTGTATGTATGTATGTGGGCGTTTAAAATCAATTGTAGCTCTCATTACAAATCCGTACATACGAGACGCATTGCTTATAATATTATTAATATGCTGGTCCAAATGCAGTTTAGTATCTAGCAGCACCCCAAGGTCTCGAACTGAAGATTTATTTTGCAGAGGGGTCTGATTTAGATAGTAAGTGTGTGATATTATCTTTGTTTTTTTTGTGAACGTTATAGATAGACATTTCGAGATACTTAATTGAAGCTTGTTATTGTTACAGTAACATGAAAATCGATGTAAGTCTTCTTGAAATAAATTGCAATCATTAATATTTTCAATTTTTCTATAAATCTTGAGGTCATCAGCGTAGAGTAAAAATTTTGAATGTTTAAAGCAACTATGAATATCGTTAATGAATAAAATAAAAAGAAGAGGGCCTAGAATTGAGCCTTGGGGTACACCAGAGGTAACACTAATTGAAGAGGACTCATAACCGCGTGTAGCAACTTTTTGGGTCCTATTTGTCACGTATGATGAGAACCACCGCAAAAGATCTCCACGTATGCCATTGTATGCTATCTTAGTAAGAAGTAACTCGTGGTCTACCTTGTCGAAAGCTTTCCGAAAGTCAGTGTACACTGCATCCACTTGCACACGCTGATCCATATTGTTAAACAAATAATCGGTAAAAACTACCAAATTGGTCGCGGTAGATCGTTTTTTAACGAATCCATGCTGTTGTTTTATTATTATGTTGTACAAGATAGGACTAATCTCATCGTGAATAAGTCTCTCGAAAAGCTTCGACAAGGCAGACAGTATAGAGATAGGTCTATAATTCTCAACATCATCTTTGGGACCTGCTTTATGAACTGGAGTAATATTTGCTCTTTTCCAGATTTCAGGAAAAGTACCCTCTGCGACACATTTGTTATAAATAATACACAATGGCACACATATGGTACTCGCGGTTTTATTAAGGTAATATGCGGGTATGCCATCTGGTCCGGGACCTTTTGTATTATCTAATGCTTTCAATGCTTTCAAAACTTTGTCAACAGTAAAGTGAATGTCACTAATGATATCCGAGTTGTCTAGATAATTATTGGGAGGAGACCAATTGTCCATTTTAAGAGATGATGGTTCATAGACGGATTGAAAAAAGTCGGAAAATAAGTTGCATATTTCTGTAGGGTTACTGGTGCTTTGGTTTTTATATGAGACTGTAGAAGGTATTCCTGCCTTTGATTTTTTGTTTGAAATGTAACTCCATAGATACTTAACGTTCTTACTTATGTTATCTTCAACGGAACTAATGTACGCATTGTATTGCTTTTGGCACTCCAATTGGAATCTATGTCTTAGGAAAGAGAAATGCTCATAGTCTGACAAGTTTTTGTATACTTTCCATTTAATCCAAGCTTTGTTTTTATTTTTAAAAATTTTTATTAGGGATTTCGAAAACCAAACAGGGAACTTTGAAGAATGTGACGATGTCCTAGGCACGTGTTTTTTTATTGTGTTCAAAATATGGTCGTAAAAAATATCTACACAATTCTCAGCAGATACACTACTGAATATGTTATTCCAATCTATTTTAGCTAAGTCTACGTTTATTAAATCGTAATTGGCTTTGTGAAAATTATATTTTAGAATTTTAGCGCGTGGTAACATTTGGAGGTCAGTTTTATAAGTAATTGTTGTAGCTATGGGGGGGTGAAACTTATCAGGCGGTACCAAAGATGAAGGCGCGAAAACATTACAACTTGTAGTACTGATTATTAAGTCTAAAGTTCGTCCCATACTGTTTTTTATAGTATTATATTGGTAACTATTTATTACTGACATAAAATTGTCCATGTGTTTACATATAGATGAGCTGCCGCTGCTATACAATGCACCAAATTGATTATAAGTAACAGGAAGCCATTCAATTTCCGGTAAATTATAATCACCAAATAAGAAAAGAGTTGCTGGGTCCGTTGATTCGAGTAACTTTTGTATCGCTTCAAAATGATCTAAGTAAATACTTTCCGGGGTATTAGGCGAAATATAAACAACACTTATATAATATTTATCAAGACCATCTCCAGGTAGTTGGACAATGACATGCTCTGTACATGAGTGAAGCGTTACATGTACGGCGTTGAGGGTTTTCAGTGCGGCTATTAGAACTCCGCCTCCATCTTTTTTATTTGTGGCAATACGATCTCGATCGCATCTGAAAACCGCGTACCGCTCGTCTATAAATTCATTGTCCTGTATTTGAGGCGTTAACCAGGTCTCCGTCAGAATAATAATATCGTAACAATTAGTTAAAATATTCATGTAGAGAGTATTTAGTTTAGTACGTAAGCCCCTACAGTTTTGATAATACACAGCTAAATTATGTGACATCAGGTGCGAATAACATTAAATTAATAGGCGCTAATAGTGTAAGATGCCGCGATACGACCAAAAATATCACAAATAAGTCGTGTATGAAGTCCAGACTGCACTCATATTTGAATGAATAAAGAATAATTAAATTTATAACATTACCTAATATTAACAAATAGAATTGAAACAAAAAGTATTGCAATAAGTAGCATAGGCTAATATTGTAATGATTTTTTGTGTAAACAATAGAAAAGACACAAAATACTTTCAAGTTAAGGCTGCTTATAAAACTGTTATTTAACTTAGAACTAGTATTTATACTAAATACGTTGATATTTAAAATCACCAATTCGAGTACTGTTAGATACGCACTGTGGTTATTTAGCTGAATTTGGAACGGAGGTAACTTTGATTTTCTGAAGGTCGCGGGCTGATCGTATTGCCAAAGCAGGTGAACTATCAGTTTCTCTGACAAGAATGGTAGCGTGTTTAACCCACACGTACTTGTAATTGCTTCTTTTGGCTGCCTCTTTGCATTCTCGAAATAATTGCTTTTTTTAGAGTTAGATGTTCATGCATGTATATGGGGTACGAATTTCCAGAGAGTCCTAGTTGATTTGTGCTCACACCTTTAGCTAGACGGAATGCTCTCAGGAGTTTGATGTTTGTTGGATGTTTTTTGGTCTATTATTTTCTTTATGTGCATGCGGGACGCGATGTATCGCCAAAATGTCTTTTTGAGATAATGAACAGCCTATTTGTGAAGCAACGCTCTCCAAGAAAGTCACCAGATTTTCACTTCGCTTCTCAGGAACGTTACATATTTCCAAGTTACATTACCTCGCTTGTTGTTCCAATGAATCAATCCTAAACTCCAATCCCTGCACTACACTATTAATAAGATCTACGTTGAGCGATTGTGAGCCGATCAAATCGATGCGCTTCTTCATATCATTATGTTGGTCGCTGGTAAATTGAACAGACATCTTAAGATCCGAAATATCCTGTAATATTTGTTGATGTTTGCCGTCCAGGTTAGACACACGCCTATCCAAAGCAGTGTGGTCAGAACGCAGAGTCTGAAGGTCCATCTTTATGTCCGATGTTACCTGAGTTACTTTTTCAAGATCAGATTTAATCGTGGTGATATTTTCCGAGATTTTTGACATCGCATTGTCTAAATTTTTACGCCAATCATCAAGTTTTTTATTAATTTCCTGAGAAAGGGTATTAATTGCATCCTTAATTTCGCATTCGGGTTGCTTTCTCTTTCGTTGCGTAATATTTATGCTAGTTCCCGGAACCGAGGCATTTGATAAATCAGTATCTGAGTGATACTTAGCCTCAGGTGAGCGTAACATAGTGTAGAAAATAAATATATGTTATGACAATAGCAGTCAAGTAATTCGAGTCGCAAGCTTGACTGATTGCTGGTCGAGCGGTAAAAGATGTGGAAACGCAACGCCGAGTACGACGCGTCGCTGGATCGAACCTCGCACAAACGCCGATGACCCCCTCTATGTTTTAAAATCTCATAAGTATTTAAAACAGAATCAAAAGAGTGTTCTCACCCAGCGAGTCGAAGAACGAGATGGCGCAATACAATTTCAATGATGGCGGCCACTGCCAATGGGCACCTCCACAAGATAGTAAGAGAGGTACCGATTTCCACACCAATGCGCAAAAATAAACCAATTTCGACCAAAAAGATCTTCAGAAACACTGACAGACGTGCACCCGCGACAAAGTTCAACGCAAAAAATGTAGTGATGTCGCAGCACGGCTTATCACTGATGACCCTCAGAGTGCTGTTAGCGCTCCCATGCACTCTACGCATCATGGACGCCATCCGTTTTCGTAGGATGGTGTTGAAACCATCCACACGTGCTTCGGCAAACATCCCTGAGGCGTTACAGTAACGTGGGAGCCCCAACAACATCCTGAAGGTGTTATTGTACTGAACTCTGAGGGCGTTGTATGCCCTTTGCGTATACCGAACCCACAGAGTGCACGTGTACACCGATTGACAAAAAGCCTTAAAAAGAGTTAATTTCACCTCTGGTGTACAACGCGCAAACCTGCGGGCCAGCATATTGCATCGGACAGCCAACGCCCTCCGTTCTCTTTCCATATCAGCATCATCTTTCAAATCCTCAGTTACAATGTGCCCAAGGTATTTAAAATCTGATACACGTTCAAGGGCCACCCCACTTAACATAACCGGGGGTACATGTGCCGGTTTTTTTTGGTTTACCCTAAAAACAAGTAGTTTGCTCTTTTGAACGTTATACCTAAGACCATGTTCCTCCCCATACGCCTCGCAGACGGCCAACAACCTTCTGAGTGCACTAACTGACGGACTGAGCAGGACCATATCGTCCGCATAGCTGATGCTATTGACATAGAGACCGTCAAATTTGACAGGCCTGTTGGTCTAGTAGTCAGTGGCCCTGACTGCTACGCTCAAGGTCGTGGGTTCGATTCCCACCCAGGACAAATGTTTGTGTGATGAGCACGATCATTTGTTCTTTGTCTGGGTGTAATTTATCTATAATATGTATGTATTTAGAAATATATATGTATGTTTATCAGTTGTCTAGTACTCATAGCACAAGCTCTGCTTAGTTTGGGACTAGATGGCGTTGTGTGAAAGTTGTGGAATATTATTTAAAAAAAAAAAAAAAACAAGAAAAAAAAAATAGAACAGCCAACCTGTGTGCTACTAAGCCCGACAATCAGCTGGTTTATATACAGGTTGAAAAGCGCTGGCGAGGTCAATCCACCCTGTCTCACCCCGCATTCCAACCTGTACTCGTCAGACAAATCATTGGCCCATCTGACTTGGTTGGTTTGGTGGCCATACCAATACTGAAACATATTTATAATGGCGTCGGGCACTCCCGCTTCGCGCAACTTACTCCACAATAAGTCATACCTAACTAGGTCGAACGCCCTGGAAAGATCTAGAAACGCTGCATATACTGGCGTATTTCTCTTTGTATAATACCTGACAGTATGCTTGAGGGCAAAGATAGCACTTTCAGTGGATAGCTGAGGCCTAAAGCCGAATTGCGTATCGTTTATTTGAAGGTGTTTACTAAGTTGTCCCTCGAACACACTGTCAAGTACCTTAGCCGTTATAGTCGCTAGCGAGATCGGTCGGTAATTACCCACGTCACTAACGTCACCTGTTTTATTTTTCAGTATTGGTACAACCACTGTTCTCATTAAATCAGCGGGTAGGTAGGAGTGTCGGATACAGAAAGTAAACAGTAATGCTAACAGCCGAGGGAGATGCGGTCCAAATGTTCTATGCTGAGGCTGTCGTGTCCCGGCGACTTGCCACGTCTCAAACTTTTAATAATTAAACTAATCTGCTTAGCCGTAATACGAGCAGGCACCTCTGACACATCAGCCCCAGCAACAACGCCACCCTCAACGTCCGGTTTCACAGGAAGATGTAATTTAAAATGATTCAAAAACAAGTTTGCGATCTCCCTGGGCGTGCTAGCCCCGGCGACGCTCACCGGAATTCCAGGCTTAGGATTTAATTTTTTGGTGTGTTTCCAAAACCCACGAAAATCTTTCCTATCATGTTTTGATGCCAAAATATCCATTTTAATTTGGTCTTGCTTGTTTTGACAAAGCTTCTGCTTTTGTTTGAAAATCCTTCGTGATTCAACCATTTCGTTAAAAATAATTCCCGTGTGTGGTTTCCCATGCCAAATCCAATTTGTGAACTTTTGCCTGGAATTCCTGTGAGCATCCCTCACATACTTGTTCCATCCAAGAATAGGTCTACCTTTTCCTACACCCCCTCCACAAAAACCTTCATAGGAATACTCGGCAGCCTCTCGTAGTGATAAAATAATGTTATGGTATAAACCGTCTATCACTTCGTGATGTTCTGGCTCATTACACATATTATCACAACACTTACTTAGTTTACTTGGAAAACTAATTAGCCGCAATTTAGAGTTACATTTCTCGGTATAACGTTCAATCTGACCTATATTTCGCTCACCCCACATAACTTTATTTATTTCAAATACGTGTAGTGTATTAGTCTTTGGCGTGGCCCTCGTCATATTACATTGCACCTCCAAAGGGAAATGATCTGACCAGTAAACATCGTAGTGTATCTTAACAGATTTAACCGATTCCCACGCGGCCTCAGTTACCAAACAATGGTCTAGCCACCGACGACTACCATGCGCATCACTAACAAAAGTATAGGAATCATTTCCTAGTTTCATTAAATCTGCACAAAACCAGTTTTGATCTGAACAAAAAATTAACATCTCTTTTCCAAAGAGTTCCCCAGGCTGCGCGTTAAAATCCCCCAGTACGTAAACATTTTCAGTTTCACTACTTTCTATAATAGCCACTATCTCACTTAAGCAATCAATAAATTCTGGCAGATTATCGGTGGAGTCAGTGGGCATATATACATTAAAAATCAGGCTAGTCCTATCCAAAACATGTACTTTAATAGCGACCAGACGACTACTACTGCATGGGATCACGGTCACCGCATCAAAAGTGGTGTTCCGCCACATTAAGGCTACGCCTCCAAAAGGACGACCTTGTAACTTATAACTTGAAGAGGACAGAACTATGTACTGTACACAATTACACGAACAGTTTAAATTACAATATCCAGATATAAATGTAACAGAACAAAGAGTAGCAGATCAAAGACGAGTAATTATCAGAAACAAGCTGTTATCAGATGACACCATAAATAGAATTAAATATGAAATAGCCGAACAACTTAAAAAAGAAGAAGAAAGTATGAATCTCACACAACAAACACATACATTACAAGATCTGGACACAAGCTCATACACTAGTGGCTATTTTGATACAGAATTAACGATACACACACAACACAGTAATCCACCTACTACAAATAATCCCGTGTCAAACCAAACACAAAATAATGTTGAGATTGACTCTTCCTTAGTAGACAAATTAAATAACGAATAAGAGTCAAATTTGATAAAATATAATGGAATGGATCCCGCATGTAGGCCATTATTACCAAAAATGAGACCGTCTCGCCAACTATCAGAAATCATAAGTATATTTAATCAAAGGATTATACCACCCAAACTATCGTCACTGGAAAATCTATGCGACACACATTCTTTAATATACTCAGTAGCAATTACAGTTGCAATTCATTTTAATTTAAAAATAAATATGAATAGAGCTATCAATAATAAAGATATTAGAATTAAAAAAGATCCACCTTGGAAACAAAGATTAGAAACCGATATAGACCAATTAAGAAAAGATATACAACAGACTGACGCAATATAATAATGGTAACACATCAAGAACACTAGAAAATAAGGTAAAGCAAATAATTAAAAATACCAGAGTACACAGTTCGCATGAAAATTATAACAAAAGAATAGAAGATCACTTAGACACGTTGAAACAAAAACTTTTAGTAAAAAGCCATAGGTTAAAAAGATACAAAAAAGCAAAAGAGAGAAAAGACAATAATAGATTATTTAAAACAAATGAGAAACAATTCTACAGAAAACTTAAAGGCAGCGATACAGTTATTACTAACCCTCCATCTCAAGAGTCCTTAAAAGAATTCTGGCAAGGAATCTGGTCAGATAATACTGATCATAACAAGGAAGCCATATGGATACAAAAAGAAATTGGTAGGTCAGAAACCATAGACGAAATGCCGTTCGAAGACATAGATACGCTTGAAATAAACACAATAATAAATAAAACGCATAACTGGAAAGCAGCAGGAATAGATGGTATACATAATTTTTGGATTAAACGGCTTCACTCACTTCACAGTACATTAGCAGAACAAATAAATGATATCCTAAAAAGCAACCAAACTATCCCAGAATTTCTAACTACAGGAATCACATACATGATCCCTAAATCAATCAGAACCCAAGATCCGTCATAGTATAGACCAATCACTTGCTTACCAACCTTATATAAAATCATTACGTCATGTATAACTAATAAAATTATTAAACACACTGAGAAATACAATATCTTAACTGAAGAACAAAAAGGATGTAGGCGCGGTCATATGGGATGTAAAGAGCAATTAATTATCGATTCCACTATCTTAAAATACGTCCAGAGATCTAGGAAAAATTTATACATAGCATACATAGACTATAAGAAAGCATTCGACAGCGTCCCACACTCATGGTTAATTGAAGTACTAAATATTTATAAAGTCAATCCATTAATTATTAATTTCCTTAAAAACACCATAGAAACATGGAGAACTACACTTAAATTATAAACTAAAACAACAAACATATCCGTAGAAGAAATAGCAATTAAAAAAGGTATTTTTCAAGGGGATTCATTAAGCCCTCTTTGGTTTTGTTTAGTCCTAAATCCACTCTCACGAGCATTAATTGACTCTGGATTAGGTTTTGATATTAAGGATGGTAGATCAGTATTGCACCAAATCACACATGTACTTTATATGGATGACCTTAAACTATATGCTAATAAAAATAAAGATTTACACGAATTATTAAATATAACAACAACATTTTCAAAAGATATAAAAATGGATTTTGGACTAGATAAATGCCGGAAACTGAATATTGAAAAAGGTAAAATTATTGAAGGAAACTATCCAACAGACAGTGATGAAGTAATTGAAGCTATGAAAGACAAAGAATTATATAAATATTTAGGTTATAATCAAGCAAGACTGTTAGAACATAAGTCCATTAAAGATAAGCTAAAACGAGAATACAATAGTAGAATACACTCAATATGCAAAATGCATCTCACCAGTAAACATTTATTTAAATCCATAAACACTTACGCAATACCCATACTCACGTACTCTTTCGGTGTAATTAAATGGTCGAACACAGAACTACACGCTCTTGAAGTTAAAACAAGAACCATTCTGACACAACATAGATATCATCATCCCAAGTCGGCAATAGAGAGAGTAATAATGTCCAGAAAAGAAGGGGGCAGAGGATTAGTCGAAATATCACATATTCATAAAAGACAAATAATAAATTTAAAACAATTTTTCATAAGAAAGAAAAGTAATAGTCAGTTACACAAAGCAATCACAGACATAGACAAACAATACACACCACTAAACCTTAGCGAAAGCAACAATATTGAGGTAGTTGATAAAACAAAACATATAGAAGAGATACACAGAAATTGGAGACAAAAAGAACTACATGGAAGACACCCTAACGACCTACACCAAACACACATCGATAAAGAAGCCTCTAACAAATGGCTTGAGCTACACTTAGCTCAAGCCATTTCTCAAGCTCACTGGCTATTTCCGGAAACAGAAGGGTTTATGTTAGCCATTCAAGACCAAGTCATCAACACAAAAAATTATAGGAAATACATAATAAAAGATAGTACAGCTAGGAATGATTTATGTAGAAAGTGCCATAGTAAACCTGAAACAATACAGCACATCACAGGAGCTTGTAACACACTTACTCAAAATGACTACACCCACAGACATAATCAATTAGTTAACATCATACACCAAAAACTCGCAATTAAATTAAATCTCATGAAGGATCATACA
Source organism: Tholera decimalis (assembly GCA_943138885.2). NCBI lineage: Eukaryota > Metazoa > Arthropoda > Insecta > Lepidoptera > Noctuidae > Tholera > Tholera decimalis. The sequence goes on from OW964558.2 coordinate 10,534,993, forward strand.
CACCATATTACAAATACTCACCCAGAGCTACTTTAGAAAATCAATTTTACAAAATATATTATGACCGAGCCATCATTACAGATCATACCATATACAACAACAGACCTGACATAACACTTGTTGACAAAGAAAATAAACACACATACATAATAGATATCGCAGTTCCTAACACTAATAACATACAGAAAACCATCTCAGAGAAAATTAGAAAATATACAGAGCTACAGGAGGAAATTACCCGAATTTGGAAAATGAATAGAGTCACTATAGTCCCAATTGTTATATCAACAACAGGTGTTATACCAAAACAAATATTTAATAGTCTTAATGCACTCAACCTATCTAAATACACATATCTGACACTACAAAAAGCCGCCATACTAAACACTTGCCGAATAGTTAGAAAATTTTTACAACTAGACTTATATTACAATTTTACTGCAGTACATAATAATTTAGCTTCACAACCAGAAAATTAGAATGTCGCCTTGGTTCACACCCGCGATATTCTAATAATACCAGGTATTAACCTGAGAAAACGAAAGCGTAAAACAATAGTTATAATAATCTATACTAATATTATAAAGCGGAAAAGTTTGTTTGTTTGTTTGCTTGAACGCGCAAATCTACGAAAGTACTGGGTGGATTTGGATGCAATTTGGTATGGAAGTAGCTTGAAGCTTGAGGAAGGTTATAGGCTTCTTTTTACGCGACTGCAAAAAAGGAGAATTATGTTTTTACCATGATAGAATCCACGGGAGCGAAGCCCCGCGTGAGTACTAGTTAATAATAACTGTGCTCTAAATCTGCAAAATAATTCATTAGGGATTATTTTACGATTCCTGTTTGGCTGAATGCCACTTACTAGTGTCAAATAAACACTGACCTCCAATAAAAATAAGAATGAATTAAACGGATATCAGGTTAAATATTAATGATTCCCATATTTTTATATCCTGCTTATAAAAACTTGAAAATTATTTCATTATACATATTTTATTTCAAAAAGAATTAAGAACTATTCGCAGTTTCTGTCCATTTCAAACATTTTATAGGCATTCCCCTTTTAAAATAAAAGAGCGTGAAATCTAAAAACAATATGCACTGTAGATGAACACTGAACAAAAATTTGTTTGAAAAAATTGAGTTATATATATTATATAGTCAGCAGTTTTTAAGAGATATAGCACATTTTCAAAAACCCCGAACATTTGTCATTCATACAAAAATGACGAAAAACAAAGTAATTTATTGCTGCTATGGAACCCTTCACGGGCGAGTCCGACTCGCAGTTGGCCACTTTTTAGTGTTCCATAGCCGATGGCAAAACACGAAACCCTTTTAGATTCCTCATGGCTGTCAGCCACTTTATTCCGAAACTTCTAGGACTACAGAGTTGAGTTGAAACTTGTTGAGTAGGTAGACGTATTCTGTAAACTCGTACAGAAACATTATATTTTTTAAGGAATATGGGATCGAATTGTGACATGAAGAAAAGTGCAAATACAATGGGTGCCCCCAGGTCAAACGCCGTAATAGTGCCCTAAGGCAAAGCTTACCAATAAAAAAGTAGTGGTAACTGTTTCGTTTTGCGATGCTAGAAAATATATTTGGAAATGGCTGGATTGGGGTCAATATGGCTTAGGCATCATGTCATCCATGCCATCTGCGAAAGATGGCATTGTTCTTCTTATGAAAACCCACATAATCTAGGAAAAATGATTGAAGACCTAAACTATCAAAGCGAAAAAACTGATTTACTCATGAACATAAACAAAACAAACTATTATCCAATAGCGAAAACCTAGAGATCAAAATTAATAAACATTCTCTTAAGTATGTGGAAGAATATGTTCATCTAGTGTAGGTCATTTCATAGAAAACCAATCTACTAAAGAAATCAACAAAAGAATAATTACACGCTGGAAAAAATACTGGTCTCTAAAGGAGGTAATGAAATCCACTGAGATAAGCAAAGAACTGAAAAGGAAAGTTTTTGATACATGTGTATCTCCCCTGTCTTACTTATGGCTGCATCATAGAAACAGTCTAGTGTACTGCCAGAGAGCAATGGAGAGGAGCATGATTGGCTTCAAGAGGCAAGACAGACAAATGAGAGTCGCAGATGTGCTAGAAAGTGGAGAAATAACGTAACTAACTGGTATTCAAAAGATAGCAAAAGAAACAAAGGGAGGCCAGGGAAGAGATGGGCAGATGAGTTAAGACAAACCGCTGGGCCAAACTAGAGGAGGGCTGCCAGAGATAGACAGCAGTGGAAGATGTTAAAAGAGGCCTATGCCAATAGGCACACTGAACTTAGACATACTATAAACTTAAAAGTTAGCCAAACAGGAAAGTTCAGGAAGAAAAGGGTGATTGATTGATTGAACTGATTGGTAGTCTATTCGTAGTGTTTTTCACTATAGCGTTCTCAGGTCTGATTTGGAAATAACGGCAGATGTTTACTGAGCCGAACTTCGAACAATGATGGTGAAACTAGCATTGAAAAAGTCCCAACTCTTGAATTGATCTTCACCATTATTACTCCATGATAACCCATGACATCGCACGCTGCACGAGAAACCGTTGGAACTCTGCAGGAGCTGCGGTTAAACCACACGTCATCTTTCGAATACGCCAGACCATACTCCAACGGACGTCTTTTTTGTGATTTTCAGCGAGATAAAAATTTGTTCCCAAGAGGCAGTATTAAATGCTTTCACACAGTTTTTCAAATCTAGATCCTGAGGGTTCTATCGTAAAGACATAAAATATAACCTTTCTATTAGATGGTAACAATTTATAGATAATGAGTGTGTAACGTAAATGCTCCTATTACCGCCAGTTTTAGCTGTCTTAGGATTCACTTTAAAAAAATAGATATAAGCTGTTATGTTAGGAAAGATGTTATAATTTATATTTAATCTCAACGAAGTATTCTTTGCAATTCAGTACTTAAATTCAATATTCAATAACACAATAGTTACTAAATAATTATTTAATCCAAAAGAGTAGTTGATTCTATTACCGACCCATAGAATGCGGCAAGATTCTATTACCGATTTTTCTACTTCTTTTACCGACCGCTACGAAGTTGTCACTTCTTCTATACTATTAAATAAAATAAAAAATCGTTTTTAAGGTATTTATTATATAACTAGCTTTTGCCCGCGACTTCGTCCGCGTAGAATAGTTACTTTGGGCTAACGTTAAATTTAACCCCGATTTTGAAGCATTCTTCATTGGTGCTCCGCTCCTATTGGCCTTAGCGTAATGATATATAGCCTATAGCCTTTCTCTATAAATTTACTATTTAATTAAAAATATTTATTCAATTTGAACCAGTAGTTCCTGAGATTATCGCGTTCAAACAAACAAACAAACTCTTCAGCCTTATATTATTAGCATAGATAGCTGTTGCCCGCGACTTCGTCCACGTTTCCGTCGTTTTTCGTAAAAAAAAGTAGCCTATGTCCTTCCTCACGGTTCAGTGATTTTGATGTAACACACAGATTAACTTTCGTAATTTAGTAGGGAAATATAATATCTCAGTCTATGATACTGTCGAAAAATATCGCAATACGGAACCTCACCATATTATTGGTAATAGCTGTGCCCGCGTCTCCGTCAGCGTGTAACTCCTTGTGTGTTATTAAGTTAATGTATTGGTAATATTGTTTAGATCACGTTCACATGAGGCTTAAGTACCTATAGAACGACAATACTTCAGCGCAAAGCTTCCGGGTAAACTATGTTGAAAGTTGACCCGTCCGGCACGTGAACATAAAGATTTCTAGAACTGCTAATCCGGGAAAGAGCGACGTACAACTGACCATGCGAGAAACAACTGACACCGAGATCTACTCCAGCAACACGAAAAGTCTACCCTTGAGCCTTATTAATTGTCATTGAATAACACACCGATACTGGGAATCGCGTTCTTTTAAATTGGAATGGAAAATTATTTGGTATTTGTGGGGTACTTTGATAAATATATACTAAAATGTGGGTGACCGAATAAAATCAGTTGTCACTTGGAATCATAGTTTCATTAGTCGCTTCCCGCTACATTATTTAATAAATACAACTGGCGACGAGGATAAAGTCTAAATTCGTGTGGTTTTATGTGCATTACTGTGGAATTGAAAATGCCTATCGGAAAAATTGAAGAATTTGACCTATCAAGCAAAAAGTGGCAGGCGTATATCAGACGCGTGGAACAATTCATAACCTTAAATGAAATCAAACCCGAGCTACAAGTAGCAACGTTGGTGACGGTGGTGGGATCAGCAACGTATGATTTAATGTGTGATTTATGTGCACCTCATCATCCCGAAAACAAAACGTTCCGAGAATTGGTTAAAATTGTGGGTGAGCATCTTGAACCAAAACGTTCCGAGATTGCGGAACGCCATGTTTTTAGACAAAGACGTCAGAACATGGGTGAATCTTTGAGTGAATATCTGCAAACATTGAAGCATCTGGCCAGTACGTGTAATTTCAATACCACCCTGGAGGAAAACCTACGTGATCAGTTTGTATCAGGGTTGGCAAGTGATGAAATGAGATCACGCATTTTTGCGGAACCATCGATCACATACAAAAAAGCCGTAGAATTAGCGTTGGCATTAGAAGCGGCCGAGCGACATTCGCAGACCAGCGGTGCAAACGCCGTGGGTGCAACAAACGCGTCAGCGGTTGGAACGCGGACGTTTGAGGCGGTGCATCAAGTAGCGACGACGAAGCGGGCGGGCCGACCGCCCGACCGTGGAACTGCGAGTAGCGGCAACTCGTCTACCGAGGTTAGCGCGGCATCACCACGCTCATCGCGCGATTGTTGGAGGTGTGGCAGAAATCATCGTCCAGAATTGTGTCGGTTTAAAAATTATTCGTGCGATATCTGTGGGCAGAAGGGTCACATAAAAGTTATGTGTAAATCGAACAAACCGCGGCGTGGTAATAATTATCTCGGTAATAGTGACAGTGAGTCCGACTGTGATTTATTTAATTTAAGTGTATGCGGTGTCAACGATAAACCGTACATGGTTATGGCGCAAGTGAACGGCAGAAAGATAAGTTTTGAACTGGACACTGGCAGTAAGTTATCAGTTATCAGCTTAGATTTTTATAAAAACAACCTTTGTGACTCACCTATAATTAGCAATGACATTTCTTTGTATTCCTATATCGGTTCACTAATTGAACCAGTAGGTTTTGTGTATGTAAATATTGTTATTGGGGATCATTCAGCCGGAAACCTCAAGTTGTACATTATTAAAAATGGTGGACCACCACTTTTAGGTCGGTCGTGGCTTAGAAAATTAAAAATAAATAAGATTAATATTAATGAATTTTTGTTAAAGTTAAATGAAAATAATTTAGTTCAACTGTTACAACTTGAATTTCCGACTGTATTTGCATCCGGACTAGGAACGTGTACAAAAAAAATTGCTTTAAAATTGGTGGATAAAAATCCAGTATTTATCAAAGCTAGGCCGTTACCGCTGGCGTTACGTAAACCCGTCGAGCGGGAGTTAGAACGACTCGAGGCTGAGGGTACAATTCGAAGAGTTGAGTATTCTGATTATGGCACGCCGATCGTGCCAGTAATTAAAAAGAACGGAGAAATAAGAATTTGTGGTGACTACAAGGTCACAGTGAATCCTAAACTTATGCGCGAACCATACCCTCTGCCGCGAATTGAGGAGCTGTTTGCGGCACTGAGTGGGGGTGAACAGTTTTCTAAAATTGACCTCACGCATGCTTACCAACAATTGTTTTTAGAAGAGGAATCTCAGGCATGTACCGCCATAACGACACATATAGGAACATTTGTGTATAATCGCACACCATTTGGGCTTACATGTATTCCAGAAAAATTTCAAAAATTCATGGAACAAACGGTTAAAGGACTCAAAGGAGTCGCGGTATTTATCGATGATATAGCTTGTACGGGGTCAACACGTCGTGAACATATTGATAATTTAAAAGCATTATTGAGCCGCTTGCGTGAGGTTGGTTTGAGAATCAAATTAGAGAAGTGCGTATTTATGCAAGATAGTATAACTTATGTCGGGTTTGTTATTGATAAACACGGCTTGCATCCCGATGAGAATAAAATTAAGGCAATCGTTGATGCGCCAAAGCCAAAAGATGTGACACAGCTAAAATCTTTCCTAGGCATGATCAACTATTATGCAAAGTTTATTTCAAACTTAAGTTCAATATTATATCCCCTACATAAGTTGTTGCGAAAAGACGCAGATTGGATTTGGTCGTATGAGTGTGACGACAGTTTTAGAAAAGTTAAAAACGCTATTTCAGGTAACAAAATATTAGTGCATTATAACCCGGATCTTCCGTTAGTTTTAGCTGTAGATAGCAGTTCTTACGGCATTGGTAGTGTGTTATCGCATAGATATCCCAACGGCGAGGAACGCCTTATATGTTTTGCATCGCGAACATTAAACTCGGCAGAGCGCGCGTATAGCCAATTAGATAAAGAGGCGCTGGCGATAGTTAGTGGAGTCGTGAAACACCATCAATATCTTTATGGTCGTGCTTTTATAATTAAAACCGACCATAAACCATTGACATTTATTTTTGGTCCCTAATTCGGTTTACCGCAGACTGCTGCAAGTAGATTGCAAAGGTATGCTACGAAGTTAGCAGCCTATGACTTTACTATTGAATTCGTAAAATCTAAAGATAATTATAACGTGGACGCATTATCACGCTTGCCACTGCCGTATGAACGTAGAGTAGAAACGGGGCTGGATACGGTATCGTATATTAATTATGTGGAAGAATCGATTCCAATCAGAGCAAAGGATGTTTCTCACAAAACACAGGATGATGAAATTCTCAAACAGATTTATGATTATATTATTAATGGTTGGCCATCAGTAGTCTCACGAAGTGAAGAGAAGCCTTATTTTTATCGAAAGGACAGTCTGACTATTGATAGAGGGTGTATATTATACAATCATAGGGTGGTCATCCCAAAGGCACTTAGACAACAAGTCCTGCATGAATTGCACGAAGGACATCTAGGGATTGTTAAAATGAAAAATATATCTAGAAGCTATGTTTACTGGCCACAACTGGATAATGATATTGAAATGTTGTGTCGGGCATGCAGTGCATGCTTACAACAGCGGGATGCACCGGCACGTGCGCAGTTGCATCCGTGGGCTTTTCCTACTCGACCTTGGCAACGTTTAAATATTGATTTTGCCATATTTCAGGGTAAATATTATTTGGTAACGGTAGATGCATATAGTAAATGGATAGAAGTTCAAAAAATGTCAGGAGCCAATGCGAACTCCACGATAAATAAGTTAAGGGAACTATTTGCGCGGTTTGGCATTCCTTCACACATAATTAGTGATGGTGGACCTCCATTTAACTCGTTAGATTTTACTAATTACTTAACTAAAAACTTAATTAATCACACAATTACCAGCCCATATCGATCAGCCGGCAACGGAGCGGCTGAAAATGCTGTAAAATTAGCCAAACGAGCAATGAAGAAGGCAATACATGAAGGCAAAGATGTAGAAACTGCCATCTCGAAATTTTTATTTCAGTATCGCAATTGTGAGCACGCCACTACCGGAGTGGTACCAGCGGTGGCGATGTTCGGTAGGAGATTGCGAGGTCGGTTAGACAATATAAAACCGTCCACTGAGCGTGCAGTCGAATCGTCTGCAGAGAGAGCGGGGCGCGCGCGACCCGGAGCCGAGCGGCACGTGGAGCCCGGCGACCCGGTGCTGGCGCGGGACTACCGTGCCCGCGCGGACAAGTGGGCAACCGCTACCGTGCTGTCGCGAGATGATCCACTCACTTACAAAGTACGCATTGCCGATGGACACGAGTGGAAGCGTCACATCGATCAGTTAGTGCCTCTAAAGAGGCGTTATTCTAGACATTCTATAACTAGTACCTCTGATGAGCCTGTAAATGAGATTGATACTTCTGATTCCAGTCGTCATAATCAATGTGAGAACACGTCATCATCATGTGTTGCCGAAATAGAACAGGTTCAAAAAGAACGTGACGTTGATACGATTGTCAGTTCCAAAAATATGACAGCAGAACCACCCCCGAGTTCTAATGAACAAAATGTTAGACTGAGGCGTCAATGCCTATTCCAAGGCAAATACGCAAAATGAATGTTATTTTTGTGTTAAAATTAAGTTCATTGTTACATTAGTTATATAAATACCTACGTCTTTGTAAAGAAAAGAGATCAATTAAGTAACCATAATGTAATTAGCTCGAATTTAATTTACTGTTTATCACAACCAAGGCTCGGAACCGGTTTAAAAAATACCGGTTAATACCGGTTTATTTCGGTTTTCCTCCGAACTTTTCTTAAGAACGTGAACGTTTTGAGAACTTTATTTTAACCTAAATTAACCGGTTTATTCGACGAACGGCATGTCGGTAAACGCGTTGCAACTTGTGTGTGACTACCGCGCAAAGCGGCGCGTAGACGTATTTACGATATTTCTTTTCATTCGATTCATGCTGGTAGACGTCTGCTGCGCAGTGAGATTTAATTACGAGCTAATTTTATTATTTGTGTTTAACATGGGTAGAAAGCGGACAAATTTAATCTATACATACTTTGACTACAATTCAACCGTCAAAAGGAATTGTACCAAGTTGACCAACTGGGAAAAAATGTCTCACTTGTTCAACGATGGAACTACAATAAGCACCCAAATTTCATAACGCCCGATCAATCATAATCTGAATAATGTTAATCCATTGCTTCATATGTTCGAAAAATTTGTCTGCTCAATTACTTAAATAACGCAATGAATGTTGTTGACAGATTGTGTGTTACGCAATTAGGGTGCAGTTGAACTAGCGTATAGTTTTACTATATTTTTAATTAAGCCACCGAATTGTAAAAGAAGAGACTGATTAAGTAACTGACATATTGAGAAGCATTTATTTTTTTTTTCGAAATATTTGTAAAAATGACAAATTAACAGTGAGAAATAAAAATTGGCCAAGTGCGAGTCGGACTCGCCCATGAAGGGTTCCGTAGTAACTATAATAAATATAATATACTTAATATATTTTTTTGAAAAAAAAAAAAAAAAAACCTTAAACTAGCTTATTTACAATTTTTACAACTACGCCAAATAACTTTGTTTTTCATAGTATTTGTGTGAATTACAAAGTTATATTTGCGGTTTTAGAAAATATACTGTATCGGAAAAACTGCTGACTCGATCTCGTTAAAACCAATTTTGGTTGAAAGTTTACATTAAGATCTACAACATATGGTTTTTTTTAGATTTTTCACTTCATTATTATAGAAGTTAGAGGGGGGGGGGGGACGACGACACACATTTTACCACTTTGGAAGCGTATATCTATTGAACGATTAACTTTATGAAAAAGTCATTTTAGAAAACTTTGTCATTTTTAAAGACCTGTCTATAGATACTACACACGTATAGGTTTAATGAAAAAAATATTTTCAGTTTCAGTTCCATGTATGGGGAGCCCCTTTTATTTTAAATATTTTTAAAAAAAATTCTAAAAATCGGAAAGCGGTTCACAGAATACATCTACCTACCAAGTTTTACATGTATAGTCCTAATAGTTTCGGAATAAAATGGCTGTGCCATACGGACGGACGGACAGACAGACAGACGGACAGACATGTCGAAACTATAAGGGTTCCGTAAAAAATGTATAAATTTGTGTAGATTAATAGATTCCTGGATTTAAAATAATATTTCGCTCTTATTTTCCTTTATTTATCTTTTATTGGTAACATTTCAGTACGAATAATCAAATTGATGTTTCGCATGTTCATCCAGGCACATTATACAAATTAAATATTTATTTGTTTGATTTCTCACGGTCTTGATGTTTTAAAGCATCTAGGTATATACTTTAAAATATTGATATATGTTTCAGAGCGCATACATGGCGGCAAAAATTAAATTCACCTATTAGCAAATTTCCAAAATAATAGTTTCGTCATCGAGGTCCTTCCTTATCATTCATTCATTATGACATTCGAAGTAGTTTCTTCTCCTGGTTTAGCACTGATATCTTCGCCTGATTTGTTTTCGTTACTATAAGAACTATTTTCTGCATCCTCTTTCACAATTTGGGTGTTTATTTTGTACGTGTTAGATGCGTTGATGATGCGCTTTTTTAGTTCCTGATTTGTATGAGAACGCGTGTCGCCGCTTGTCTCTCACTATTTAGCTCCACTACAAGCAAGAGGCCACGTTATGTATACGAATTATGCACACGAATAAATTACACACACTTAAATCGAGAGCTTGCTACTGATTGTAACTCACTGTCGATAAACATGCGCCGTGCATCACGGCCCATCAGGGCAAAGGACGAAACGTCAATGGTTGAAGTGCAGAACGCATGCAGTACATTGTAAGCTGACTTGGTCATTGCGTTGATTAAGCGAGTATACATCGGGCAATGTATACTTTTTGTAACTTGTTGCAATAATGTTGTTAATGTTGGGACTTTCATAGTGATCAGAATATTTTTATGTTTTTTATAAATAAAATTGTAATTAAATGTTATTTTCGACTTACCGATGGAAAGATATACCTCCTCGCTCTATACTTGCAATCTAACTTTTTGTTTTACAGGTTATAATTGCACAACACGGCATTTTAAAGCAGAGCTCTGTGTTCTGAAGTAATCAAAAGCTCATTAAACGCGGTGAATGAATTAATCGGTCGAGCTATGATTTTCGTATCCTAAATGTGGCGCGCTTGCCACGCCCACATTACCATTCCAACCTTATTCATCTATTCCGTGGTGAAAAGTAATATTATTTTACCGATTATTTATCGTCATTATCAACTTAATTTCACCAAAAAATATTAGATACTTACCCATTTTTAGGGTTCCGTAGCCGAATGGCAAAAAACGGAACCCTTATAGTTTCGATATGTCTGTCCGTCTGTCTGTCTGTCTGTCTGTCTGTCCGTCCGTCCGTATGTCACAGCCATTTTATTCCGAAACTATTAAGACTATACATGTGAAACTTAGTAGGTAGATGTATTCTGTGAACCGCTTTCCGATTTTAAGAAAAAAAAATTAAAATACATTTAAAATAAAGGGGGGTCCCCATTAGGGTTGCCACCCGTACTTCATAATAAAGTATTGTACGTTATTTCAGGTAATTGTACTCTATACTTTATGAGAACAATAAAGTACACGAAAATACTTTATTTCGCATGATTGATTTCTTTCGGATTTTGAAAACTTTAGTCGTAATAAACAAAGTGTCTCTGAATTTGATAAAAATGAATAAAGTACTTATTTACTTTAATTTAAACATAGACTGTAAAGATGCTGTGCAATTGTTTAGTAGAGATACTAATTTGGTCCAAACTGCAAAAAGTATTAAGAAATATGTTTCTAAACATATCTAGGTTTCGTTATCATACAGTCACATCACATCCTAACACATCAAATGATCACTCTCTGTACGAACACAACAAAAAAATAATTATTCAAATAAATGCTGCTGTTCTGAACTAATGCGCTTACGTACATATATACATTGTTCCTTCAACTAGGCTCAAGAAAATTGGGGGCTCATTTCTTCCCATAACTTCCCAGTCATGTGCAAGAACTAAGCCTCAATAAAATTAAATCATTTGTGAAGCAGAAGCTTTGCCAGAAAGCTTTTTATTCTGTTAAAGACTATCTTGCGGCCAAAAATGCTTGGGATTGAGCTGCTCCAAATACATCTGTTTTGTTTGATTTTTTACTCATTTCTTTTTTATAATGATTATTTCATATACATTTTGACATGACAATATTATTTACTTTTTCAATTAATAGAATATACTTTTTTTTGCTTTACCATTTTTAATTTTGTTTGTACAAGATGACAATATCATTTTCTTTTCAAGTAATATATTTTATTTTTGTAAAAGCAAAAGATATGTTGTGAATGTGATAGCATTGGGGCATTGTTTAATTAAAAATTTGAGTGTTAAAGTAAATAATAGACCGACAAGTGCAGTGACTAAGTTTACATGGTGAATAATCTCTGTTTATCAACGTTACAAAGCCGTTTAAAATCTTTCCATGCTGTGTGAGCGAGTAGCACTACAACGCTTCTCAGCGCTTTAAGCATTATACTACCGCTTTATACCATCTTGCGCCGTTAGACGCTAATTGCTTTATACATTCGCTGAAAGCGCTTTATTATCATAGTTGAAGCTTAAAACCAAATAATGGATGTCCGTAAGAAGTGCGGTATCTGCAATGATCAATTAACTGATGGAGTGCGTTGCTCAGTATGCGAAAACGAGTTGCATTTCCAATGTGCTGGTATCACTGAGGCTGGCCACCGTAAGCTGGGAGACAGGAAGCTCTCATGGCGATGCATGAAATGCAAACAGACGTGTGCTCTTCATCCAACTAGTTCACCAGTGCCACCAGGGTTGGAAATGGAATCTGCTGTGTTACGTGAGCTTCGAGCCTTGGCTGCAAAGTTGTCTCCATTGGAAGGTCTGAAGGATGAAATCCTGGCACTTAGGAGTGAGTTTGCTGACATGAAATCCTCTCTAAACCAGCAATTCAATGAAATTGTTATGGAGTTTAATGGAAGGATAAGTGACGTGGAACAGCGTGTCGTTCGGTTGGAGAAGGTTCAGGGTCAGGTAGATCAGCTTCAGGCGCGTCTGGATAAACTGGAAGAAGATTCAGATAGTAAGGATCAATGGTCGCGCATGAACAATGTGGAAGTAAAAGGTTTATCGCCGTCAAATAATGAAAACTTATTCCATATTATCTCCAGTATTGGTACCAAAATTAATTACCCTATTGTCAAAGGCCAGGTCAACTTTATTACTAGAGTACCTACGCGCGAAAAAGATCACATAAAACCAATCATTGTTTCGTTTTGTAATCGCTATGTTAAAGAGGATTTTGTTGCTGCAGCGAGATATTTCTCCAAGACATCACCACTAACAACCAACCAAATTGGATTAGCAGGCAATCAGAGAATATTTATAAATGACCACTTAACGTCAAAAAATAAAATATTGCTATCTAAAACTAAAAAACTGGCGTCTGAAGCGGATTTTCAATATGTATGGGTCAAACACTCAAAAATCCATGTGAGAAAAATGGACACCACCCCAGTTATGATAGTGAAATCAGAAAGGGACCTCTCAAAAATTGTCTAATAATAGAAATCAGCTGTGCACATAAACGGCTTGGTAACCGTAGGCCGCTCTGTGCTACTTGCGTATTCCTAAACATTCTGTGCTGTTGCACTGTGCTAATGAGTTATTTCTTTATAAAAACCACTTGTATGAAACTATTATATCACGACTTAATTGCGTTAAGTTTAAAGTCTAATTTAGAATACTGTGTAATGTGTATTAATACTATTTGGTGCTGTCATCAATTGTTGTTTTGCAACCGTTCATCACCTTTTGTTTGTATTCAAGGTATGGTTGGTTCATGTATATTGAAGTTATTTGTGTGTGAACACTGTACCTTCCTGTGCTTAATAGATTATTGTGAACCTTCTACCTCCGTTATATTATATTATCGAGAATATGAATACTGTTTAAATATTTTGGCACATTACTTAATTTTCTTCGCCCATTTTACTTGTTTATTTTTCATAGTTATTAAATTAACAACTTGTGATGGCTAATCTCAACGTTTATTATCAGAATGTGCGTGGTCTGCGTACGAAAACGAACGATATATTTCATAAAATATCTCTTAGTGCATATGATGTAGTTGTATTCACTGAGACGTGGCTTGCGGATGATATATTTAATGCTGAGATATTTGATAGTCGCTATTTGGTGTGGAGGCGTGATCGCGATTACTCTAAAACCTCTCAGAAGCGGGGCGGTGGCGTTTTGATAGCGGTTAGAAGTGAGCTTACTGTTGTAGAACGACATGATTGGCGCAGCTCGGCCGAAGATATCTGGGTCTCACTTATCTTAAAAAGATCTAGGCCAGCGGTAAATTATAATTTACACATTTGTGCTTTATATCTTTGTAAAGAAAACCTTGGCAACTCATACCATAATCAATTACATAATTTTAGTATTAACACTAACCATCTGATCTTAACCCACCCTTTAGACAAATTCATTATTATGGGTGATTTTAATTTTGGTAATAATGTAGAATGGATAAGTTCTGAAGGTAATGAACTAATTCCGCAAAATGTATCATGTCATTACTTGAGGGACTTTTTTGATGGAGTTCTTACTTCTAACCTATCCCAATATAACGGTGAAAGAAACAACAATGTTAATGAATGTCACGACCCTTTAGCATTACCTGTAGACCCGCATCATAAACCACTATTGATTACTGCCGATTTCGTTGAGATTCACAAATTAGGAGTTCCTCAGGGTTCCATATTAGGGTCCCTATTGTTTACTATTTTTATTGCCGATGTGAAATATTGTTTCGAAAATTGTTATATTTTACTTTATGCCGACGATATGAAGATTCATAAAACTATCCGAAATATAGCTGATACGTACCTGTTACAAGCTGATTTGAATAGATTTGATGAATATTGTAGACGTAACAGGCTTGAATTGAATGTATCAAAATGTTATCACATGACTTTTACGCGCCAGAAGTCGTTAATTGATTCATCATACACATTATGCAATATCGGTATAGGGAAGGTCAATACTGTTAGAGATCTTGGGATTATACAAGACAGCAAGCTGCTCTTCGATAAGCATATTGATGGAATAGTAAAAAAAGCATCGAGAGCACTTGGTTTCATAATTAGAACCTCGGCTTCTTTCCGATCGCTAAAACCGATCAAAGTTTTGTATTGTTCGTTCGTACGCAGCCATCTTGAGTATGCATCACAAGTCTGGAACCCTCAGTACGGGATCTACATCTCTCGCATTGAGGGTATTCAGAGAAAATTTCTTAAGTACCTAGATTACATGGCGAAACAAGTATCTGTAGATTACAATCACCGATGTAGAAGGTACCATTTTCTGCCGCTTGACCAAAGGCGTAATATTAATGACATATGTTACTTATTAAATATTGCAAATGATTTAATTGACAGTACTGAACTTGTTTCTAAGTTAACGTTACGCACTAATCAAATGGGGCTGCGACAGCGACCACTTCTACGTGTACCTTCTGTAAACACTAACTATAGGCGTAATGCCTATTTCTGTAGAGCGAGTCGCAGCTTCAACAAAATTTGTTGTGAACATGATGTGGATTTGTTTTGCACCAATGCAAACACACTAAGGAAGCTCTTAGCAAAGCCATTTTTTGAACCTGTTGCACCTACTTGCATTTGAATTGAACTGCACACCTGAACATAAATTTATTGTTTTAGTTAACTTGTGTAGTCGAATAGAACACATCAGTCTATTTTGTATTAGGCTAGTTCAGTTTGAACATAGTCTTTTTTTTTTTTACATAACTTTATTTATCTGTGAGGGCTTGTAATTAGCAACTTAGTTTTTATATATTATTGTTATAATGTTATTAGTCTGTAAGCCTTCCGAAAATAAAATAAATAAATAAATAAATAAATAAATAAATAACAACGAATATTATGAATAGATTACCGCACTGTCTGGCAGTTTGAACGCTTTATACGGCCCACCCAAATGTCCTTACTTTGGTATTGTTCGTCAAATCGTTCAAGCTCCTTTCTTTTTTTTATTATTATTACTGATGGGCCCACTCTTGACCTCGATCCCGCCTGATAGTAAGCGATAGATGAGGTCTAAGATGGGACGTGCGCGCCCAGAAGATGCCTATTTACTCGTGCTTTAAAAGTTGAAAGGTCATAAGTGGCAGGGAACACAGAAGTCGGCAGAGAATTCCACAGCTTGGCTGTGCGCACAATAAATGTGGAGGAGAAGCGCTTGGTACGACAAGACGGTATATCAACCAAGTGTGGGTGGTTCCCAGCCGTGCGTCTGGTAGACCGGTAGTGAAAGGGAGATGACGGAATCAGGTCATGGAGCTCTTGCGCACACTCCCCGAAGTACAATCTGTAGAAAACCGACAGGCAAGCAACGGTTCGCTGATGAGCCAGGCTATGAAACTTGTCCACCAGCACCTCGTCGCCTATAAGCCTTTTAGCTCTGCGCTCGATCGAGTCCAATGCAGCAAGTTTGTACTTTGCAGAGCCATTGAGCTACGCGATATTTGACAAATGCTTGCACTGTTTGGACGGGCCTGCTCAAATCTGTGTGATTCTGTTCTGTCTGGCCCCCGCCACAGACATAAACCTACATGGCTCTCATATGATTTCATCACTACAGATTGTATGGACTTTAAAAGAGACGTTGACCTCTGAGTTTGTTTCAGTGTTTCTTCTCAGAGTAGTCAGTTAGGAAACACTGGCCTCATCTAGTTTACATTTACTAATAAAAAGACGTGAGAAAGTGTTATTTATAACCTATTTGCAAAACAAACATTCATTCGGCAATTATTTTTTATTAAGCAACCCGCCCTGTCTTCGCACGGGTTCTTTACAGAAAATATAAAATAGCCTATGTTACTCCGAGGAGATGTAGCTTTCGGTAAAATTGGTTGAGGAGTTTTTGAGTTAAATCATAACAAACCAAAAATCAATCATCTTTCCTCATTTTAGGTACATTATATTAATTTAGATGATAAGGATTAATACCGTTATTGTGTAAATACCTTTTACATTACCGCCTTATAATTGCCAATTTTTTAAAGTATTAAAATGGACATAGGTAGGATGTTATTTTTAACATATAGACATGCCATCGCGGACTTTTCTATAGGCATATATATGATACATAATTCCACCATACATTGATATACTACATAAACTTTCGGACTCCCTCGGCTCGGAAGCCAGGCGCCCGGTCAAATCACGGTGACACGAAATTAATTTTTGTTTCGCATAATTTTGATTTTGCTATATCTCCTAAGGTATTCATTTAATTTGGATGGAGTAAAGCGAAAATTTAATTTTCATGAAATTTTCAAGCCAACTAACGTATTTAAAATGATAAATAATTAATACAGTATTTGTATAAATAGCTTTCGAATTAGCGCTTTATAATTGCCAATTTTTTAAAGTATTAAAATGGATGTATATTATGTTATCCGTAAGAGATAGGTTTATGCCTTTTTGTGGTGTACAGTATTGTAGTACATTATTTTGATCTATCTCGTAATGTTAAGCCAGCGTTTGCAATGTAAGCGCAAAAAAATTGTTTATTAAGACATCACATAAGAATCCTCTAAAATTATCATTGTTTCTCTACTATATTATGCATGTATTATACATATAAACCTTTCTCTTGAATCAATATATCTATTAAAAAACAAGCGCATCAAAATCCGTTGCGTATTTTAAAGATCTAAGCATACATAGGGACAGACAGCGGAAAGCGACTTTGAAAATAAATTGTACTTTATTTTGATGCTATGTACTTTTTTTTCTTACCTATTTTAACCAATGTACTTTAACTGCACAAAAAAAGGTGGCAACCCTAGTCCCCATACATGGAACTAGTACTTAAAATATATTTTTTTCATGAAACCTATGCGTGTGTGGTATCTATAGACAGGCCTTTAAAAATGATATAAGGGTTTTTAAAACCACTTATTCATAAAGTCAATCGTTTGAAAGATATAAGCTTCCAAAGTGGTAAAATGCCCCCCCCCCCTCTAACTTCTATAATAATGGAGTGAAAAATCTAAAAAAATATGTCTGTAGATCTTAATGTAAACTTTCAACCAAAATTAGTTTGAACGAAATCGGGTCAGCAGTTTTTGAGATACAGCATCTATACTAATATTATAAAGCTGAAGAGTTTGTTTGTTTGTTTGTTTGTTTGCTTGAACGCGCTAATCTCAGGAACTACCGTTCTGATTTGAAAAATTCTTTCAGTGTTAGATAGCCCATTTATCGAGGAAGGCTATAGGCTATATATCATCACGCTAACACCAATAGGAGCGGAGCAGTAATGAAGAATGTTTCAAAATCGGGGGATTTTTTTTCCACGGGGACGAAGTCGCGGGCGGAAGCTAGTATATTATAAAACCGCAAATATAACTTTGTAATTCATACAAACACTATGAAAAACAAAGTTATTTAGCGTAGTTCTAAAAATGTAAATAAGCTAGTTTTAAGAAATTTTAAGATTTTTTTATTCGTCAAATAAATATACATACTATATTATATTATAATAGTTACTACGGAACCCTTCATGGGCGAGTCTGACTCGCACTTGGCCATTTTTTATGTTTTTACAGCGGAGCTTATTGATGCAATGGTATAAATAAACGTCCGACCCGAATCAAAAAACTTTTTTCCAAAAAGTTAAACCGACTTCCAAAAACTCTTTTTACAATAAGTCTTTAGTTTTGTATTTTCGTTTTTGGCACCGACTTCTGAAATTAAAGTTATTTTTCACTTTGCAGTGTTTTTGGGAGTCGGTTTAATTTTTTGGTAAAAAGTTTTTATTTCACTCTTTTTAGTTGGTCGATTTTTAATTTACCTAGTTAAAAGAGCCTAAATGTCAACTACTTATAACCTTTTACAAAATATTGCTTTTCCCAATGCTGGGCCGTTAATGGTTGAGGAGTTCTCCTGGTACTTCACCATCAGCTCTACATCACCATATGCATTGTGACGAACATAAAGTGCTTAACATCCATATTCAAGTAATCGAATCGCAATCCACGAAATACTTATTATTGAGTAGGTTCGGCGGCCATCTGTGGTCTTCATCATCAGCCCCACTTCACAAATGGTATTTTTTGAGAGCAACTGCACAAGTTACTATAAGAAATACCCAAAACGCCATAGGTGTGCCTCTAATATTTGAAGAGTTCCCTCGATTTCTCCAGGATCCCATCATCAGATCCTGACTTGGTGATAATGGGACCAATTTCGAAGTATACTCTTTCAAACAAAAAAAGAATTTTCCAAATCGGTTCAGCCGTCTTCGAGTACAATCGGTGTTGAAATCGCTGATCATACATAAAAAAATATATATATACGCGTCGAATTGATAACCTCCTCTTTTTGTCGTCGGTTGAAAAATTCTTACGACTAAATAAAAACTGAACAGCGCGCGACGTTTGTTTATCGTGTGTCTGTATTAACCGGTTTTTATTGCTCTAAACCGTTAAATCCGAAAAAACCTTTATGTAAATGCTCTTCCAAATACCGGTTTAAAAAAAACGGTTTATGCGAACGAAACCGAATGTAAAGGTTTTGGCGTCAAGTACATCATACCGGTTTGAAAATTTAACCGGTATCCGAGCCTTGATCACAACACCTAACACGTGTTGAGTGACTAATTACAAAGTACGAAACTAAGATTACTTAAAATAAGATTATATAAGTTAAGTTACTTTTAACCTACTGTATCTAATGTTTTAACGGGGAGGTGTGGGGTACTTTGATAAATATATACTAAAATGTGGGTGACCGAATAAAATCAGTTGTCACTTGGAATCATAGTTTCATTAGTCGCTTCCCGCTACATTATTTAATAAATACAACTGTATTATGGGAATTCTGGGAATAAAGACGGTTTCTCCTGCACCGCAACCTGTTAAAATTTGAGCCTCGCTTATATTTTGTTGCAACTGGGTTACTTTTAGCCGAGTTCCAGTGTAAAGTTGTGGTGGTTTTAAATTTCGGAGCAGAATAATAATCAGAAAGCTTCGAACTGCTAAGCTATCGGGAGTTACACGTGTTATTGTGAGTCAACCATAAAAGATAGATATATGCCGTCGTGGGATATTTTTTATATAATTTTAAGGAGAACATTTCCGTCATATATGATTTCTGTGTAGCTTTAACCATTAAGGTTGCACACGCGACGGAAGCTTAAAAAATGGAGTAACTTCTCCCGTTTTCCCAACATTTCCCTTCACTGCTCTGCTCCTATTGATTGTAGCGTGATGAAAAGTATACTATAACCTGCTCAGGAGTATGAAAAATAATTGTACCAAGTTTCGTTAAAATCCGTCGAGTAGTTTTTGTTTCTATAACGGTTATACAGACAGACAGACAAAAATTTTACTGATTGCATTTTTGGCATCAATATCGATCCCTAATCACCCCCTGATAGTTATTTTGTAAATATATTTCATGTACAGAATTGACCTCTCTACAGATTTATTATAAGTTTTCTATAACGGTTATACAGACAGACAGACAGACAGACAGACAGACAAAAATTTTACTGATTGCATTTTTGGCATCAATATCGATCCCTAATCACCCCCTGATAGTTATTTTGTAAATATATTTCATGTACAGAATTGACCTCTCTACAGATTTATTATAAGTATAGATAACAATAGTTATGAGATCAACATTATTACAATATGAACATAATTATTTGTTGCAACGGTTAGAGCACAGTAGTACAGCAGTTTTTGTTATTTTAATTAATAAAAAATATAATCAGTCTCAGAAAACAGTCATCAAATAATTAAATAAATACTTTTTAATTACCTACATACTAATTAGATATTACTAGCTTCTGCGCGCGACTTCGTCCGCGTAGAAGTCGAAAATATTCCACGGGAAAGATAATTTATAGCCTATAGCACTCAGGGATAATGCAGCTACATGTTTGCGAAAGAATTTTCAAAATCGGTTCGGTAGTTTCAGAGATTACCCCTACATACAAACTTACAAATTTTACCTCTTTATAATATTATATAGATAAATCAGTAACAAAAATATTTTTATTTGTACGAGTAATACAATCACAAAATACCTTTTTAATAGGTACACACATTTATAATTCGTTCAATACAGAAGCTGACTCCAAGATGCTATTATTTCTCTTATCACGCAGAGTTGTCCTCGGTATGCCATAGGTTTTTGAAGCTTCGTATTTGCTGGTCCCTTTATCTATAGCTAGAAGCGCAGCTTCTAGTTGAGCAGAGGCGTACTGTTTGCGCTTCTGCGGCTTAATGATTCTATAAAAGAACACAATCTAGAATTTAATTCTTCGAAAGAAGATGTAAAAAGTTACATGGCCCCCATTCCGTCCCGCCATTTCTATTTGATTTGAAAACATATTATGAAATGCCATGGCATTGGCTATATTTCATCCATCCATCAATCAATTTTATTCCATCCAGTTTCATTCATGGCTTCATGAAGCCATGAATATTATTTTACATTAATAATATGTCCTGTGACAAAATCTCTCAAAACGTCACGTATGCAAGAAATAAGCAAATTTGTTCAAAAATATACATTTTGTTTTCCAAAAACATCGTCACAGCTGTGAGTCGGTAATAGAATCAAGTATGAAGGTTACAGTATTCTATTAGCGACCAATAAAATTAATAATAAACAGATAAAATATCCGCTTTATGGAATACTGTTAAATTCGAGCTCATTGCTATATTATTTCTTTTAATGTCAGTTAGTCTTTAATTCAGATAATAAAGGTTATTTACAGTATAATATCATTATAATAATAGGGATATTGTCTAACGTTGAATCGAGTTTTACACAAAAACTTTAAGAAATAGCTTTGTCGTTAATAGATCTAACGAAGTAAAATAAGCTTAAGAATTGAACAAGAAAAAAAGAAAATCAAATGAGGTAGTTTATAATAGATATTATTTTAAAATACTATATGTTCTCAAAATTTAACAACGCCATGGGTCGTTATTAGAATCAAGTTTTGAAAGGAGATGGCTAAACGGCTGCCCCCAGCATGAATAGGAATTTCACACTAACCCCTGATATTGAAATATTCTTTCATAAATTATTTAGTGTTTAATAATTTCTTATAACTTTCGTGAACTAATAAACATAAAAAAGTTGCATAATTGATTTTATGCTTTGTTTTGGTTTGACATGACAAGATCAAGTACTGCAAGCTAGGGTTGAGACATATCGCATTTCCAGAATGTCAAATCGAAATAATTGAACTAACATCGATTTTTAACAACGGTTATCAAAACGATTTATTTTCAGAAACTACATAGTTATAACTGGATAAGTGTGTTACTAACACTTCGGACGCACAATCTTACTACATATTTTGTGTCTGTCAAGGTCGACAACATTTTTTTTCTTTCAACTTTTTCGAGTATTTTATCGATTTTGTTTGCTTACATTTGGACTCTGATTCCATCTCTACTCTATGAAAAAAAAAACAAACGTCAGACGTCGTTTGAACGCTCTGCCGTTTACTCTTTCGTTGTGCTTTTTGGATTTTTTATTATCATTACCTTCGCTTGTTTATTGGACTTATTGTTTGCTCGTCTACCTACTGACCTCTCGCTACTGAACACGGACTTGAATTACAATCATGCGGTGCATAAATTGCGGTGTAGCTACGCAAAGACTGTGGCGGCATTTCACCTTTGCCTGCTCTTTTACTCATGAACCTAGGGCGATGGTTAACAATCGAGGTAAGTCATCTGCAGCTCGAATAATTCTTCGACTAATAAATATAAGAAACAATGAATAAATGTGATTGTCAAGTTGTTTACCTTGGTTCTCCAAATACATCACTTAGGCACAAAAGACCAAAAATACTTGCCTTGTAATTGTTACGACGACAACAGACCGGTAGCCTTAGATGTCATAATAATCAAATATTTAGGTTTTCTACCTAAATGTTTGATTGATTGCCAGAGTCTGTGTTTCATGGTCGTTAGAACCTGGGGGTCTTTAAGTCAATAGTGAATAAGTTACTTCTAGATAAGCGCGCTCCATCTTCGACCACATCATCACTTACCATCAGGTAAGATGGTGGTCAAACGCGAGCCTATTACCAATACAAAAAAATTATGGGTAGTAAGGTAATTCAGTTATGTTTTGTTTTCTTTTTAGGTTCCAAGGGATGCCAACATTCGTCATCCTTGTTATGAAAGGCTGAATTCAGAAGCAGCGAATGATGGTCGTTTATTTGGCCATACAATGGTGTGCATAACTTGTGGTCGTTCTGTAAGAAGTATGCAACATCATGCAGTGGAAAGAAACGATTTGCTGATGCAGGATTTACGAATATCACATTCAGCTTTCCATCAGGTAAATAAAATGATGTTTAAATAAAATGCATTATTTTATTTATTTATTTGACAGGTACTCTCTACAGTAACAGTCAAAACCAACATGTGCAGAGAGTCATTATTATATTACAATATAATAAAATAAAAAATAACATAAAACACAAATCATTATCAAAATCGTTATCAATATCATTATTCAGATATTCAGTTCCTCAGCCTACTAACAGTTTATAATCATCATTTCTTTTTTTATATCAATGACACCATACAAATAACCTAAATTAACTTTGTTTTAGGCCGCCAACTATGTGTGTCATCCCTGTTGGATGCGGCATCAAAGGCAGACAAACCGGGATCAAAATCGGTCAACTCTGCCTAGACATGAACATGTGCAACGAGCTGGACTGGAACCTGAGCCAGAGCCAGAGCCAGAATTAAACCTGCCAAACTATAAACGGGCTGCAAATACCTCTAGACACTGTGTTTAATGGTTGTATTATAGAACAACAGTTACATGTTATTCCAGCATTTATAAAAAAATGCTTATTGGAAAATATAATTTTTATGTTCCCCACAATACAAGGGTATGTGATGTACATTTAAACTTGAATGTTTGGCACTTAATATTGATGGCATTAGGACCATATCAAGTTAAACAAGCTTGGTCATACTATGGAGAGCATATTAGAGCAAATGGTGTTTACAATACTGAAGTGTGACAAGACCTTGAAACAGTGAATCATTTAGGCGGATCAAGACCTCAACTTTTAAGAGGCCGAATAAAGTCGAAGCATATCGGCCAAAAAATGTACTATGTGTATATTTTATATGAAAGTGAACCCACAAATAATGATTTAGATGACATACTGTCATATTACTGCAGCTGTATTGTGGGTAACAGAACTCTGGGCTGTTGTTGTCATGTAATGACAGTGATCTGGTATCTCGGGTGAGCGATACATCAGAACACATTATCATCTCCGGATTCATTTTTAGATAATGTATAGGACATTATCATTACATTATATATATATAAGACTTACTGAATAAATAAATAGGTAAATCGCATTTTTGTTGTTTTATTTCTATATCTTTTATGTCCTTGATTAGGTACTCAGTGTGTTCATTAGGTATCTAGTTTAGGCAGAATTGATTGCCTACCTACCTCAATACAGAAATTATAAATATTTGGCTCAGTTAATCTTTAAGATCTTTTTCAATACGTTTATCATTTCAACCATAATGTTATTCACATTGTTTGTGAATACTGTCTTTATTTTAACTCATTTGGATAAGTAGTTTAGGTTTTACAACAGAATACTTATATTATTATGATTTTTGTGGAGATTATCTATCGTAAGTCCGTTGTATTAAGTTTTGTTGGTGCAATTACCACTTTGTAGATATTTAACTCAAGTACCTTAGTGCAAAATCGCCAATGAAAAACACAATTATCGATTAAAATCGTCGCAGAAACATTAAAACGCCTAGATAAAAGTTTATAGCAATGTCATTGTTTGAAGTTTTTGTACCTTTGTCGTAGGAGTTACATGATTTTATTTTCAGGATTGTGCAGATATGAAAAGTTCCTGAACCTTTTTAATTACAAAATACTAATTTTCAGCTATTCAGTATTATATATTGCTAGGAACCATGTTTATTCATTGCTGGGGCAGTCGTCCATACTTCAATTTAGCCATGTCCTTTGGATTCTATTACCGCCTTAAATTAAAACATGATTTTATAACACAAAAACCAATAAAAAGTATTATATTAAGAGTTAGTTTAGAAAACTAATATATACGTTACAGTTGTAATGTGATAGCAAGAAGACAAATCCATTTTTAGTGTGTTATTTTCCTTAAGTAATAAAGTGCGTCTGCTTCGGACGCGTCCCATTCAATGTCAAATTATTTCTTTCACTGGCTATTTAAACACACAAACTTTGCTTTTTTTGTTGTTCAACAAAAATATGTAACTAATTTTTAAGGTATGACTTTTCTGGAACCCTATATTATGTCTAATATGAGTGATTTAAAAATTAGATCGTTAATAGAGAACACATTTTAGGGGGTCGTTAATAGGAGCTTTTACGTTACTTGAGATATTTTGATTCAATAAGGATGTCACATTTTAGAAAAAAAAAACGAGTTTAAACGTTTCAGTCCAAATCAGCAATTTTATACATTAACCCCTAGCGTTTGCTTATATAAATTTGTAAATTATTCAAACGCTATAGCAACAAAGCTATTTATCGCTAGATATATAACATTTATAGCGTTTGCATCTATACTCGCTACTACGGAACCCAAGGGCGAGTCCGACTCGCAATTGGCCATTTTTTTTTGGGAATATGATCCACTTTTCAGATTATTCTCGTTGACACTACTGTTGCACTACATGGTATATTTCATATAAATTTTTTTGACTCGTTCAGTAAGCGTTAACGAAACCTGAATAGGAGATTATCGCTTCTACCACTTTTTATTGTTTTTTTTTTTCGGATTAGAAAATCATCGAATGACATTTCCCGGTCTGCGTTGTTCGCCATCCGTCGTCATCACTCCCTCACGCGTTCTGCCTCCTCCTTCGCTAGCATGACTGCTTCGCAGATGGAAGTGACTGCATCTCATTGCCTCGCCTCGCACCATTGTCCGAACCAGCGCCGAGCGTGGGAGGTCTCCGCCATCGATCACCTCTACGAGAACACGGCGGTACTCCGCCCAAGCTGAGCACACCTCCTCAGTATGCTCCACCGTGAATCGCTTCTACCACTGGGGCGACCACTGGGGGCCAGCCCCCCCCCCAAGCCTGGAATATATCTCTAGATACGCCAATGGACACAGGCATCCTCTCAAAGTAAATGGGCCGTAATTATCACACAGGCCTAGTGCGGGTAGGTGGAAGTCATGACACACTGAAAGTACATACATACATAGTTATGCTCCTGCCTGGGTTTTGGGAACTTGTAAATCGTGCCGGTAACCACTGCCCTTAGGTTCATGAATATGTGTGACTGGCTTCTAAAACTCACACATAGCTATACTGAAAGTCTTTTAGTACAAGTAAGTAAGTTCTGCATTGAAACTCTACAATCACACGCAAATACACACACTCCACACAATACATTCATACTTTTAGTTATTTAATTTTAATTCTTATATTTTATACCAACTTATTCTTAACTTTCTTGTTTTTTTTTTCCCAATATTCACCAGATTGCACAGACATAAAAATGTTTCTCCTGTAATACAGTTTTCTTTTTTTTAACAAGCACAGGACACTGGTGATCGTTTCCACTTACCTATGATTAGTACCATGTTGCATTATTGTTTGTATTTCCATAACCAGTGTAAAACATTGTATCAAGTGTTTTGGAACAATAAATTGTTAAGTATCATTTTGTACTAGTTCAGTGTTCCCTACAATTTTTTATCTTATTTAAATACTAGCTTCTGCCTGCGACTTCGTCCGCGTAGAAGTCGAAAATATTCCACGGGATCCCGTCCCCGACTTGCTTGACAAAGATTATAATAGCTCGGCTAATATGCATAATATAAAGATAATTTATAGCCTACCTATAGCACTCAGGGATAATGCAGCTACATGTAAGCGAAAGAATTTTCAAAATCGGTTCGGTAGTTTCAGAGATTACCCCATACATACAAACTTACAAATTTTACCTCTTTATAATATTAGTATAGATAATTATTTAAGACGGACCAGATTGCCATACATTGTTTTCAGTTTTATGCAACTGTTTAGGCAGCGCCTGCAAATAATTCTATTTTAAGAGGTACAATATTCCGACTTGCTTGACAAAGATTATAATAGCTCGGCTAATATGCATGATATAAAGATAATTTATAGCCTATAGCACTCAGGGATAATGCAGCTACATGTAAGCGAAAGAATTTTCAAAATCGGTTCGGTAGTTTCAGAGATTACCCCCTACATATAAACTTACAAATTTTACCTCTTTATAATATTAGTATAGATATCAACCAATAAGCGTGGGCAACTAAGAGGTCATTGAACGTCGCACAGCGGATAGATAAATAAAAATACTCTTTATTGTACACCATAACAAAATTAAATACGGACTTAACAACTAAAACGGTGTTACAATGGGCGGTCTTATTGCTAAAATATTTTTTTTACAGACAACATTTTGATGGATTTGACACAGCAGCAGAAAATTTGTTCGGATTTGTTCGAATGCCAATTTAACTTTAGACCTTTTGGTGTATTTTAGGTACTTATATACAACTAGCTTCAGCCTACGACTTCGTTCGCGTGGGAGGATTTCCCGCATAAATCCCAATCACAAGGGAATCCCGGGTTAAAATAAAAGCCAATGTGTTATTCCAGAATGTCAACTATGTGCTTACCAAATTTCATTCAGATCCGATCTGTAGTTTTTGCGTAAAAGAGTAACAAACATCCATCCATTCTCACAAACTTTCGCATTTATAATATTCTAGTAAGATTAGTTAGAAATATATATTAATATGGGTAAATCTATATATGGGTTAGTAAGCAAGAAATACATTTATACACTGGAATACTTCCAGTTATGGTCTTCAGGATGGTTGGAGCTGGCCCACACTTTGCAGTAGACTCCCATTGCAAGGATTCCTGATGACCCAATCAAAATTTGGAAGACTTAAGTACTTAACCCATGTCAATTGGAGCTGATCCTCAGATTGAATTCAAATAATAACGTGTAAACATAAGAAATCAGCTTAACGAAGCATAAGTATTGCATCATAATTACTTAACCTTTTGTACCTGCGTGAAAACCAAGTAGATATATGTATGTAGATACCTGTATTGTCGTACACTATCTACATACCCTATATGTATACTCCTATGTGAAATGTAAGTAGATAGACGCATATATATATATCTATTTCAGTTACACTCTGCAAACTACGAAAGGGATGCAACAAGAAGCTGTAAATTAACACTACATTTAATTTGAAAAAAAAAAATTGATCGCAGTATCCAAAACCTTATGTGCATTGCGTTTAGGTACATAATGTGTGTTATATCAAAAAGTTTCGGAGACAAAGGGTTGGTGGATGAAGCGCGCGCAGCTCTCGCTTATTGGTTGGAATAAATATGGGGCAGTGGCTACCATCCCCTGTCGTATTTCTCTGGTAGTATAAAAGGGGCTGCAGGCCTCCAACAGCTCCAGTCTTCGACAGCCCGCGACTTTAGACATTAACTTTTCATCTCGGTACTCCGGCAGTCCTAGTTCGTAAAACTTCTATCTTACCATATCTCTCACATATTACCAAGTTAACTAACAAGGCTCGTTCCATAATCTTATTAGTTAAAACTCGTTTTTAAATTAGATATCACCGATAAGTTATTGTGAACTTACCATTAAATGATGAAATATTCGAAATATCTTCTCTCTTTGCATCAAAGACGCGTTAAAGTAACACAGTTAAATCTTAGAATCCATCAGGATATTAAAAATCATAATTGGTTACTTCAAAAACATAAACATAAGAAAAGGGCGCCGTCAAAGTCGAAAATCAAATTGCAAGAAAGAATCAAAGACATACAGCTTAATCGTAGAATCACAAAAGATTTGAATAATCATAATTGGCTTATTAAAAAGTACGCAGAGCGTGACAAGTTGGAAAAACAACCGCGAAGCAGCAACGAGATGATGGACAAAATGTAAGCATCATTATCATCTACTTTTTTTAAAGATAACACGCAATGTGGGTAGAATTTACATTATTAGCAACCTTGTTAATCCCTCCAACTACGCTAAATATGCTTGTGTCTGGCGTGGGTTCACTACAGTAGTGTAATGGGTGGGGTTCGAACTCGTGACCTCTCGATCACAAGTCCGACACCTTAAATCCGTTAGGCTATTGACGCTTTCGATTGTTCTCTATCTAATATTTTGGAGTCGGCTTCCAGAACCGGATGCAGTTGAGTAACAGTATTTTACAAGCGACTGCTTATCTGACCTCCACAACCACTGGGTTGTGGAGGTCACCCCTCCTCCTCAACCTCAACCGTGTAGCTGGGTAAGCTACTGAGCTTACCCAGCTACACGGTTGAGGTTGTCCTGATAGGTGGTCCTCTCGATAACAGGACGGCTAACAGTCGCTGTGCATTCAAGAAGAAATTGCGGATCTATTTTCTTCACCACACTGAAAAAAAAAAAAACAGTTACCACAATCAAGATTTTGTTTAGATTGATCATGTAACTTGTTTGCATCTGAGCCTATCAAGCACAATGATCACAGCTACCAATTTTATTTGATTGAGGGAACTTGATTGGAGTTATCACAAAACCTATTTGCAGCAATCAAGTCAAGACATAGTTGCTTCAACCAAGATTATTATATATTTGATAAACACAATCAAGGAACTTATTTAGCGCAAGATTTGATCAAGTTGTATGATTAATACAATTAATTGCAATGATAGATGCTATCAAGTCAAATCAACTTAGTAAAGTATCAATGATCTTTATTGAAGTAAACAAAATGCTTGATTGACACAACTAACTAACTTTGTTACAGTTATCATTTTTTTAACTTGTCTCTACAATGATGTCATGTTAAGGGTAATCGAAAAATTTGTTTGAGCGTTCAATCATTTGACTAGTATTGCTGCAATCATGTCGTGATGATCAACTTAACTAAGATTTTGATTAATCTAAACAAGATATCGTCAATCAAGCTAAAAAGTCACTTGATTGTCTTGCATTTTTTTTTTCAGTGCAATGAGCAGTATTTTCAAATGTAATTTTCATATAATACTTGAGTATATATATAAATATTTATATAAGTATTTATTTTGGTATTTATCTAGATTTGTTACAACTTCTCACGTACATATTGTACCTCCCACGCTATCTCTTCACCACTCATGGTTTACTGGTAGAGAATGCCTACGGCATTAAGTCCGCCTTTGTACCCTATGTGCATGAAGTGTAAATAAATAAATAGGACATAGGATAATCAAGATACTCCTTGGTAAGACTAGTCTCAGGTTTTTCAGCTTCTGACTACTCGTAACAATTGTCAAATATGTACAAATAGCAGTTGAGACCAACTGTTTAACGTGCTTTTCGAGGCATTGTAGATATGTTATGTTACCCATCCACGGAATGAAATTGGCAAACGTTTCTTATCCTCGAAGATTCACACGTGCAACTATTATTAATTGGTTCAAACAAACGAAAAGAGCAGTATGTCAGAGATTTACTGCTTTTTTTGTTAAGGAATTTGTTAATACAAAGAAAAAGGGTAGTATGGCAATGAAATACTGCTCTTTTACGTAGTAACTAGATTTATCGTACCGTTCTTACTGCTCTTTATCAAATAAGAAAATGCATTTCTAATTTACGTAGAAGTATAAAACCTAGATAGGAAGAAAGCTCGTTTCAAGTACATTCCAAATCGATAATAAAAAAAAAATGGCCACCTTCGACTTACTGCCCTCTCGATTACCAGGGCAGAATTAGCTACAAGCTCCTCTTCGATAAAATGTAAGTAAATAACTAAATGTAAGTTAAAATGTTTCGTGAAGCAGAATTGAAGCATTTTCGTCGTCATTTTTGAATAGGCATATACCGATGGCGCAGTCGGCGCGGCGATGGGCGATAGATACTGAGAGCTTTGGGTTCGATACCCACCAAACTGATAGTGGTCTAGCATCTTTTAGAAAAAAGATGTTTCTAACCGATTTCCATGTTCGGCGCATTATGGTTCTATTCCATT
The DNA here is from genome assembly GCA_943138885.2 of Tholera decimalis. Classification (NCBI taxonomy): domain Eukaryota; kingdom Metazoa; phylum Arthropoda; class Insecta; order Lepidoptera; family Noctuidae; genus Tholera; species Tholera decimalis. The sequence continues at coordinate 10,565,796 of OW964558.2, forward strand.
TTGTATTTTAGGCAAAGATTAAAATTACCTTTTTCTTTTGTTTCAGGCAAAAGCTAAATTTAAATCAGTATTCTAAAAATAATAATGAAGTCACTGTTGGCATGTCCATGCCTACTTTGAATTAAATAGTGGTAGTAAGTAATTTTTGAAACTCTTTGGTAAGAATCTCGTCCGGTGAAGTAAAATATAGGGTGACCGGATAGCATGTAGGTACATAAATATTTAAAACCCAGCGAAACATTATCGAAAGAATTCGTCTGGAATCCTCTTAGGAACTTGAGAACATGCACGTAATTAAACAGTGAAATTTTTAGATGCAAATGATACCTAAAACTCAAGATTTTTAGGCCGAGAGTTCAAACCCAAGCAGTTTAAGCAAAGTATCAACTTGCTGCATTGGGCTCGATCGAGCGCAGAGCTAAAAGGCTTATAGGCGACGAGGTGCTGGTGAACAAGCTTCATAGCCTGGCTCATCAGCGAACCGTTGCTTGCCTGTCGGTTTTCTACAGATTGTACTTCGGGGAGTGTGCGCAGGAGCTCCATGACCTGATTCCTCCATCTCCCTTTCACTACCGGTCTACCAGACGCACGGCTGGGTAACACCCACACTTGGTTGATATATCATCTTGTCGTACCAAGTGCTTCTCCTCCACATATATTGTGCGCACAGCCAAGCTGTGGAATTCTCTGCCGGCTTCTATGTTCCCTGCCACTTATGACCTTTCAGCCTTTAAAGCACGAGTAAATAGGCATCTTCTGGGCTCGCTCGTCCCAACTTAGACCTCATCTATCGCTTACCATCAGGCGAGATCGAGATCAAGAGTGGGCCCATCAGTAATAAAAAAAAGTTTATATAATAATATAAATTATTATATAAAATAATCCAATTACACAAAGTAAAATAATAATAATATAAATTATTATTTTACTTTGTGTAATTTTCACCCTCACCATTGCTCTCAAACTAGTAGTCGTGAAGAAATTGCCATGACCTAGGACCAAAAATGGGAATAGGCTGATTATTTTATAATGTAGGTAATGGCTTTTTTTCTGGTGGGAAAATCATCAAATGACTCCTCCCGCGCTGGGTGGAGTGAAAGAGAGTGTCAGACTTCTAATGTAGGTAATGGTTAATGGCTATTGTCAAAAATATCAAAAATAATGGGCCTCTTGGCGCTTTGTATACATCCGATTTGGTCGCTCTATGTACATTATATATTACGACAACGCATTGTTCCTGTAGAGCAACGTTGCTTGATGCATTATTAAGGAGCACTCAAAGACACGATAGCAGTGTCAAGTACGTCTTTAGCCGTTCTTTAGACCCATAAAGCGTGGATCTCTGTCCATCGTCGGTGGTAACCACATATCATCAGGGACTTTTTAATAAATCCCACTGACGCTACAGTAACAGGCGACAATCCGACACTTTTATACGTTTTCTTTTTTAACTGATAAGAACGCTATTTTTTAATGTCACCTTTTCAGTCGGGTACAAGATTCAGATATTTGCTTGAATTACTCTTCATTAGGTTAAAGTTAAAACCAGAAAACCAAACTTTTCAGCCAGATCAAAATAAGAAAATAAACAAGAATAGAAGAATTCTAAATTTGTTATAAACAGTTCAAAAGTGCGTCTACTAAAAAGTCTACATAAGAAATTATTATCTAAAAGTGATAGTGTACCAACAAGCTTGTCTATCGTACGAACTCATTTGTAAAATTGTAATTAACAAGTGCTAGACAGTCAATATGAGCGTTATAGTCAACATGTCCGAGGAAAATAAAATGCTGGAATATTTAAAAGCCAAAGGCATCAAAACATTTGCACAACTAGAAGCCATATTTAAACATTTTCAAAGTAAAACTGTCAGCGAAGAGGTGGTATTCGTCAAAGAAATTGCAGCAACATGTATCACTCAAGAAAAGATCAATCTGTTAATAGAGGCGAGTATGAGAAATAAGGAAAAACTTTTAGACGATTTATCAAAGGGTGTAAGTGCTGCAGAAATTACGAACCCTGAAGAGAGAAGCAAAGGGGTTCAAACAAGCGTTATTGTTGCTGATCCTAATCCCTGTATTGTAAATATAGCATGTCGCGCGAAGAAAATTGTGACTACACTGCCTACGAGGTGCGTATTCATCGCCACCTATTTGCGAATAAAACCAGGGATATTGATGTATACTTTTTAACACTTTCCTATTTGTTCTCATTTTTTTTATTAAAATATTGCCCCACACCAGGAATTTCTCCTGTATTCTGGGAGCTTATAAAACTTTTGTTCCGATGCAGGAATCGAACTAGCGACACGCAGCGCAGCAGCCGATTACTCAACCACTGCGTTAACGGTGTCGTTAATTTTTTGTATTTGTCAATTGATAACATTAAACTTAGCATTAACTACATATATTAGACAACTCTGTATCCCTGGTAGCTTTCGCATATGGATCAAAATAAATCAATGATTGTCACTACAATCGTAATCGCTAATCGTCAGATGAAAATTAGCGTTGAAAAAATATTATATTACTACTGACATCACATCTTAAGTTTTAAGTAAGGAGAATTTATTAATTTATTACCTTATATTAGAATTTATTATTATAATTTATTTAATTAATGTGCTTCATCCACTGTGTCACATAAACCTTTAAAGGTTTTAGACAAATTGTTATATTTTATTTGAAGTGTAAATTAATGTATTGAAAAATGAGTTATAAGAAGGTTGTCAAGACAGCCTACAGTAATAAATGTCCAGAGTGAATGCGCACTAATTAAGGGAGGAGGTTTCTACTAATATTACCGCGAGTCACGAGAGACGTCTCGTTTATGAGAGACACTATTTGCGTGAACCCAATCCAGACACAAGCATATTTAGCTTAGTTGGAGGAGTTAACAGGATTGCTACCAATCTGGAGTGGGTTCACGTAGTAATATGGATTGTACCCGCATTGCTAGTAATCTTTAAAAAAATCAATAATAAAAAATCACTTTGCACGTCTTTATAAAAAGTATTGAACTGACTGGATGTCAGTCGGTGTTCACTTCACTGGGTGTCAGTGTTGCACCTAATGATGACGTTCAGCAACTTTTTAGTCTTCTCTGTCGACAGCGAATAATAAACGCATGTTTCTTCATCATCCATGATGATACTGGTTCATGACTACCGATTCGAGCGAACACGCTAGAATAAGCCCGGGCTCGCGAGTATTGTTTTTGAAGCGTGTTTAAGCGGTATGCTGAAACGATCGTATACGTGCAGAAAAAATGCTACTTTGTAACAGCCCCAAGGCGCGGCGATAGCAGGCGGTATTGCTTATTAAATAGGGGCCCACAGATAAACGCGACGCTACAATACGATAATTATGCTATAACTTGTTCAAGTTTGGTACAAGAATAATTTCTATGACAACGCGTTTGTTGCCTGATCGTACAAGCTTTCAATTTCTTTTTACTTGGTAACTGGGTGAATTTCAACAAATGCCATATTTTTTATCATATCGGTGAACTTTTTCAATTATATTTTTTTTGTATATTTTTCAGGTTTTATGTAATCTTTAGGATATCAAATATCCCCAAATTTAATATAATCAACGTATCATTTAAGATTAAGGAGAAAATTCAGTTTGAATTCTGGTTTCCACCGATATGACAAACCGGCACCGATTATTTTTTCTGTACACCGATATGATAAGTTTATCCACTGAAATGATGTACATATCCAGCGATATGATAATCTATCCACCTTTGAACATCAAAAAGGAAATAGTTATTATTTATTTATTTATTTATTTAATTTGGATCTCCAACAGAGAATACACCTTACAAGCTAAAACAATAAATATACAGATTTTTATAACATTGTGCTTCTTCAATTATAGGAGACCACATCATGCATTGAACATTTCAAATAAATTATTTAACAATTATAGTAATTATAGCTAACAGACAATTAAAAATTAAATTATACAATTACATTATGTTATTTAATTAATTAATTAACAATTATTTATTCATTCATCAATAATCAAAATAACAAATACATAATTTTATTAGACATTGATCTAAAATTACAAATACATAACCTAACTTTAGCAAAAATAAATAAAAAGGTTCAGACGAAATTAAAATAGGGATTGATGATCGTCACAGACTTTTTAAGTGTGTACAGATTAATGACCTAAATTTTAAAATTATAGTATATGTATATAGGTATCAATATATTTTTACAAGGGTGACTTAGAACTGAAGACCTGAACTTAGGGTCTTATGTAAGTAGATCACATCCAAAGAGAACTGAGTTCTAAGAAATCCAATTAAAATATATTTTTTGAAATTATGTACCTATTTTATTATATTTACTATAGATACTTAGAATTAAAAAAAAGAATGTTTATTTTTATTATCATTGTCTTTTTTAAAATTAAGTATTAAAAAAATCAAAAATCTTATATCTAAGGTTAAAATTGCACAATACACATTTATTACTGTGGACGATCCAACTAATTGTTTTGCCGTGTGTGCACTTAAAACATTGTAGCCTTCTAGGTTTAACAATAATAAGAATAGGAATTTTATATACCTAATTAATCAGCCTTTTAAGTTTAACATTAATCACAACCTCACTACAATAATCACAGCTTTAATTATTACTTACTTTAATATTTTTTAAATCTTTGTTCTCAGTACACATCACAGATTACAGATCGTTTATATCTCACATCTAGTAAAAAATCTTTACGCTACTAGTACTTTTGTAGTTGATTCTTCTGAATTTATTGAACTAATACTTGGCTTTCGTAAAGGAGATGCTATTGACAAATCTAGAGGACTGCTTGTACGTAAATAGTGAGAACTACGCGCTACTATGGCATCAATACGCAGATTAGGACTAAGTATTACATCGAACATTCTGTCGCAATAGCCGTGGGCTATGAGGTCTTATTGGTTCTTGAAATACCAGGCTTATTATCTCGATTTTTCGGTAGCGATTCTGTTACATCATTGGTCACTGAAACACTTGTTTGGTTGTTTAGGGCAACATTTGCCTTAGCTTTTTTCCTCTTATAATATGCACGGGCACTGATTCGGTTTTTTTTTTGTGCAATGCGACGTGCATGTGCAGTCATTTGGCTTCGGGTTGGGATAAGTCCGGCTGCTTTTCGTCTAGCTAAACGTTATCTGTCTTTTCTTAAATGCTCCTCTCTTAACACAGGATCGCTTTTGATCTTAGCTTTTCTTATTCTTTCCAGCAACCTCTTTCTCTCTTTTTTCTCCTCCTCTTTTAGTTTTGGCCTCGGCATTCTTAAACAAAATTTAGTTATTATTATGTTTTCTTTTTATCTATTTATTATTTTGTTATTTATTATTATGTACCTACTTACTATTTTTTTAAGTAGAAAATATTTTCTAGAGAAACCTTCAATGCGTTCAATTGCTCCATCTCAATGACTCACGACTCACCGAGATGATAAAACGATCTACCGATATGATAAAGCAATCCACCGATGTGACAAATCTGTGCATTGATCATGAATCAAAACACCGATATTAGATATAAGACACCGATTGATTTTTTCTTATCATTTTGGTGTAAATTATCACATCGGTGGTAATAAAGACCACCGATTATAGCGATATGAGAACAGCGACGTGAGAAATAACACACTTTTTAGAAAATTAGAAAAAATGCATAATATCTACGATAAATTCAATAACATACAATGAAGCTAATTCACTTACTACCTCTGTTAGAACCAAACAACAATAATAAAACTACTCATTACACTAGAAAAATGCAACCACCGATAATATAAAATAATTGTCCGGGAGCAACTGAAATGGGGTACTTACGTTATTTTCGGGAATATGCACCGATTTCACACACGTCCATCCTGACTACGCACTAGCACACACCAACTAGGGAAATACAATTGGGGTGGGGACGCTGTCGGACTCGTCGATGTAAAGTTAGATTTAAATTACTTTTGTCCAGCGATATGAGAACATTTTGCAGGACCAATACGTTTCTGCCTCTCAGTTATAATAATCGTTAATTATGTATTAATATATGCTATATATTAATAACTAATAACAAAACTAATATTCTATGAAATAGAATAAGTTATATACTTAACTTACTTATTTTTATTAGTGTATAAGCTGTTTTGTTTGTAAAAAAAGTAGAGGGACAGCACCGATTTGAAAATAAAAACTTTTTACCAAAAAATTAAACCGACTCCCAAAAAACACTGCAAAGTGAAAAATAACTTTGATTTCGGTAGTCGGTGTCTTTAGTTTTGTATTTTAGTTTTTGGCACCGACTTCCGAAATTAAAGTTATTTTTCACTTTGCAGTGTTTTTTGGGAGTCGGTTTAATTTTTTGTTAAAAAGTTTTTATTTCACTCTTTTTAGTTGGTCTATTTTTAATTTACCTAGTTACAAGAGCCTAAATGTCAACTACTTATAACCTTTTACAAAATATTGCTTTTCCCAATGCTGGGCCGTTAATTGTTGAGGAGTTCTCCTGGTACTTCACCATCAGCTCTACATCACCATATGCATTGTGACGAGCATAAAGTGCTTAACATCCATATTCAAGTAATCGAATCGCAATCCACTCAATACTTATTATTGAGTAGTTTCGGCGGCCATCTGTGGTCTTCATCATCAGTTCCACTTCCTCAAATGGTACTTTTTGAGAGCAAATGCACAAGTTACTATAATAAATACCCAAAACGTCATAGGTGTGCCTATAATATTTGAAGAGTTCCCTCGATTTCTCCAGGATCCCATCATCAGATCCTGACGTTTATGAAAATGGGACCAATTTCGAAGTATACCCTTTCAATCAGAAAAAGAATTTTCCAAATCGGTTCAGCCGTCATCGAAAAATCGATGATCATACATAAAAAAAAAATACGCATCGAATTGATAACCTCCTCTTTTTGTCGTCGGTTGAAAATAGAGGTTTATGTATTTATTTCTACCTTTGTAATAGTCCTAGGCAAATTATATTTTTGCCACAACCCAATAACTACCTATTGAATACTAAAAAAAATAATTCAGAACCATATTCCTTTTTTCAAACACCAATTTCACCGAAGACAAAAAAATAAGTCATTTGGGAAATTCACCCAACTATCTGTTTATTACTTAACCGTGCTGAAAGTACGTACATACATATACTGGTACTACTGGCGCTGTAATTTTTGAGAAAATTTCACATTTTCGCTGGTTAAATTTAACAAAAGCTCACACGTCATTTTATTCCGTAAATTTAATCTAGATGAGGATGGTTTTTCAAGCCTTTGTCAGACACCGCATACGTTATCTGAAAAATGCTTGCAAAATTCAATTAAGAACTTTAAAGAGCTTAACGATTTGACAAACTATACCAAGGACCTTTGGGTAGGTCGCAAAAAGTACTCAATCGGATTAAAAAAAGAAATATGACGTATAAATTTACTGCTTAGTTATCAGATAATATAAAGTCTAGTATGTTTTCAGGTACCGACATAAATATATACACCTGAACAACCCATATACGAAGCAAACAAGAAGCCAACAGCAGCAAGAGATGAACCGCCAAGCAAAAGCTAAACAGACGAACAATAAAAAAATGGCATTGGGTGTCAATATCCAGTATAATCAGTTTAACCAGTGCACCCAACACAGTCCGCAAAGGCAACTCAATCAGAGTTCGCAAAATCAACTCAACCAGAGTACGCAAAACCAATTCAACCAATGTATGCCAAGTCAAATCAACCAGGGTAATCAATATAATCAACTCACGCAACAGCGAAATTATAACGCAAACACCCTGAGTACTAATACATACCAATGTGTTGGACAGAATATTGCCAGTGGGTACAACAATGCCACAGGTTATAATAATGCCACTCCAATCGGCTTTACTAATCCAATTGGCCACAATATTCCGATCATACAGCCATTGGTATCATCAAACACTGTTTATAACGCACTGCAGCAACAGCAGTGGCCAGTAACAATGCCAATGACCAACAGTAACACTAGACAAGCCAACTTTGGCCAGTTTGAGTTGGGCTCCCAAATCCAACACCAACTTCCATGCGTTCAGTACGTGGTGGCAAACAGGCCAATATTTGATCCAAACTAGAGTAGCAACCTTATTAAGGGATATTGAGCATAATACGGTGCTGATTTTGATATACTATGCTGAACGAAAAGTTAATTAAGTGAGATTGAAAAGGATCAAGAAACTTAGAAATAGAATTACTTACTTTGTTAAACACTATCAAATAAATACTTTATGAATATGATATTGAAACAGTTCTTATTGAAACTTACACCAGTTATTGAAAATCAGGACAAAACAATTTTTTTATAAACTAACAAGAAAGTTCTACCAGTATTCGTCATAGCTCATGATGAATTATGTGTTTCCACCATAAGTTAATTACGAATTTGGAATTAAAAATATTGCAAAATGAGAGCTTGCAACCAATGAGGTGCGTAACCATCACGAGGTCTGCCATACCATCAGAAATAAAGGTAAGCCTTTATTTTTAGGTATTTTTCTAAGTAACAGAAAAACTTTTACAACCAAAATAAAAAGCCACATGTATCAATTTATTGTATGAAATTCCTTTAAGATTATTTAAGTGTTATATGAAACATTAAAATATGTTTTCCAAATAGGATACAAAATAAAATAAAATTTCTTTTCAGGTATAACACCATCGAGCTACCCATTAACGGAACATCTATTTTCTACAATAGCTATTTTAAAATAATAGAAAAAAATCAAAAGAATGAGAAAACTAATAGAAAATTATGTCTACTAAGTATTTATTTATATTCAACAAAATATTACAATAATCTTATCGCAGAAGATTTGACGTCCTTTGTCTATGATGAATGGTGGCTGTTCAGACACCTGCAAAACGCAAGGACAGCTTTTGAGTGATGCGGTAAATGTAGAATAGTAAGTGAATGCAAACACTTAATGTTATTATCCTTCCGATCTCAAAATCTCTCATCACTCAAAAGATCTCATTTTCTACATATTATGTACATACAACATATAAAATTGAAGTGCCTGACTGTGGTTTCAAAATAACTGTGCTTTCTCAAGTTTAACTAAACACTAAAACACAAACTACAGTCAACAGTACGTGTTGGTACAACTGGAAGTCTTGTTAAGTTATGAAATGAATGGTTTTGAATGAAATTAAATATTTAGTTTGGAAAATGTATTATAACACTTTTGCAAGTCTTGTCTTTTTGCCGTTTTAAGTTTAGCTAGATGAGGCCGGCCTGAGAAGTAACACCGATACAAACTACATGATTCTCAACTTCATGATAGAAGCTTGTAGGTTTATGTTTTTTGCGCTCTTTCGAGGATAGAAGCAGTCAGTTATCGAGTAGCTCAATTTAGAACTTAAAGAGCTCATCGTAGTTTTTATACAGATTTTTTTACGATAAATTATAAATTAGTGTGTTTTCAGGTTCCAATCACACAGCTATCAATTGTTTCCTAGCAAGCAAAAAACGTTGAATTAGTTTTAATTATTTGTATTTTAAATAATAACAATAAGATACATAATTGGCAGAAGAGGAGGATCGTGTTCAATGCCCTTAATAATGGCTGCTACCCCTGACAACAACTACTGTACACCTATGAGGTACGTATACCACACTACCTTACTGTCCATTTAATTAAGGAACCGATATTTTAGTTAGTAGAGACGTTTAGATCATGACCCATCGAAAGCTGCTCGGCTCTAAACGACTTCCCGCTCCAATTTTGGTGAAAACTAAACTGCATCTTTGTGAGTATTGATGAAATTGCTACATTCCTAGCTTGACTTTGACAGAATAAAATATCGAATGTAATAAATATACCTTTATTTAATAATAATACCTTTATTTAATTACCTATTTATTTATTTTATAACCTTACCAGAAAAAATAAACAAAAATTCCAAGAGGCAGTTTTAGTTTTCAACAAAAACTGTAACATTTTTCAGCATATTTTGCAAATTTTCATTCATACGTAGCTGCAAATTTAGCGAACTAGAGAGAGTGAATTCAAGATGGTTTAAATAAAAAAGTGGCTAAACAATTATTGCATTCGATTCTGAACTCATAAATATTTGACTAAAAATAAGACTATAAGCACCTCTGTGCTTACAGTGTGTAAACGCACACCAGGTAAACACTGTATAAATTACATATATTTTCAGGTGTAATCAACGCTAATTTGCGTTCCCCTGCAAGAAAGAAGAAAAATTCATCTGGATCACAGTATTAAGATCGTCAGTTGAAATCGATACAATGTCATTGAAGGTATTTATAGTAAAGGATGATTGTTCAATCTTAAAGTCTCATGAACTAAACAAATAACTTTATATAGGTATAAACAAAAAATATTATTAGGTAGCCATCGGTTTTTGGAAAGAAATTCACGACTTGTTAGAGTTGAAACGCAATTCAAGTATAGAGATGGCCGGACAAAAGAGCATTAGGTAAACTAATCGCAGAGCGTTTGACAATTAATTATCAACTAATGTTCGTTCCAAAAACTGGGACTTGGTCATACGGACTATAGACTTGTTGAATAGAAAGACAATATATTTTTATAATAAGATCCTAATTATAATAATTATGCATAAATATTATACGAGTACTTTGAAATATAAAAACATGATTCTGGCGGTGGACTTAGTAATACGTGGACTACACTTATTTGAAAAGTCAGACATTGTTTGCTTGTTGAAAGTACCTAAGCAAACTTTTTTTACACGATTGCGTGATTGAGTCGAGAATCCCTCATAAGGCAACATATATGTTTATAATAAGATTATGAATATTAAATATATATTATACGAGAAAATTCATAACTCAAAAAAAACAGTTAATAAGTTTTATTATTATATTATATACTTTATTGTACACCTTACAATACATTTAAGGATACAAATAATAAAACTAGTGTACAATGGGCGGTTTTATCGCACAGGGCAAACTCTTACAGACAACCAATCTCAACAATTAATCACGGTCAATGAATCGGTTTGTCCGTGATCATGGCACTTGCAACAAAGCCGCAATATCGGAAACCATATACAGTATGTTAACTAACAGAGGGCGTTCGCGTTAACCCGCAATAGTATAGCATCCATACATGCTAATTTTTATTAATATTAAAATATTCACAAAAAATGTTAAATTGATACGTAAAAGGAACACTCTGTACACGCGTACTTGAAGGACGGCAACGCACTGTGGAAAATCGTAGAACAACTGCTGATTAAAAATGGTTTTTGTCAATGTCGCTACTGCCATGCTTTTTTTATTTTAATCAATAGTTTAAGGACCAAACTAGACTATAATATCAAAAAAATATACATATTATATGAAATAATTTTTTTACAACACCACAAACTTTATAGTTTTGACGGACGTCCATGTTAAGCCCGTTCACTTCATCACTTTCAAATTGATTTTATTGTTATACGTTACAGGAAAAGGTATAATGCATTATATATTTCTGGAAACCTCGTCTTTTGAAGAATATGAAACAACTAATATGTATTTAATATTATGTTAACATTTACCTTAAAATAATTGCAAATAATATATGGTGAAAAAAATTTTTTTTTAAGTTCATCGAGACTTTTGACAGTTGCCCACGTTTACCCCAGCTTTACATTTAATGTCTGTTTGTAGCCTAGCTATCCATAAACATAACCAAATAAAAAAAAGCTGCGGAAATTTGCGGTTTTCGGAGTAATTAGTAAAAATGTGATAAAAGTAAGAAAACGGAAAACCGCTCGCTATATATTGCGGTTTGAAATGTTGGTGTTTACATCAATAGTTTGCGATAAGTTTTGTAATTTATCATTGATATTAGGGCGTTTATCTTTTTTTGCACTCATTTTGCGTGTGAAAATATTAATCAACAAGATGCACACTACCCTCATATTTCATATAGTATATAAACTGTTGTTTCATTTCATTGTAAATAACAGAATAGTGGTGAATTAACAGAAGTGTAATTGTTACGAATCCAATATAACTAACTACGTGTTTTGTTGACTCTTCAAAATGTCTACTTTCAAGTGTTCTAAACGTGAAATAATACTTTCGTATATCGAAGGAGGAAAATCATTAGAGGCATTATCCACAGTTTTAAAAGAAAATTATCATGTATCTGAAGACAACTTATGTTTCATCCTCAGTGATTTTCAAAGACATATTATTCCCGCTTTTAATAAACGATGGACAGAAGCTTCACGGAAAAAGGATAGTTTTTTAATGAAAAACAGTAATTGGTTAGAATCAGAATATTCAGTAACTTTACCGAACACTGAAAACGTTACAACCGTCTCCACACCATCTACTTCTTCTGGAAAACATGGGAGACCGTGCGTATCTTATCTAGACTTGTCAGAATCCAGTAAAAGAAGAAAAATTACAATGTTACTTAATGAATATGGATTTGAACACGTCTATAATGCATATCTTCAAGGGTTACGTTCGATAGGAGAAGGAACAGAAGTTAAACTTGTGGAAACATTAAGGTTTGCTGAAACTGAAAATAAGACCTTATTCTCGATTCTCATAGAAGAAGCAAGGCAGACAAAAATGTTAACGGATGAAGAGGCATTGAGCGTATTTATTGACTTGGATTTAACGAAAGCACAGTATTTGTACTTGAGAAATTTAACGAACGAACGAAAATGTTTTGTGTTTCCACCATATTACAACGTGTAAGAAGTTAAAACTAGTTGCTATCCACCATCTTCAGCTATAGAAATTACAGACACAAGTGTAAAAATATTAAGACTTCAAGATTTATTAGATCACACTGCAGCTAGAATATTGAAAATAGATTCAGTGTATAGGAATGGATTGAATAACTTACTTCTATACAGTAAATGGGGCTGTGATGGCTCATTCGGTCAAAGCCAGTACAAACAGAAACTGCCTGAAGAGTCTGAACTAATTTCTGATGCAAATTTATTTACCTACTTCTTTGGTGCCTATTAAGTTAATTAACGAGCTAACAGGTGATGTTGTCTGGCAAAATCCGGTACCGTCATCTGTTCGTTTTTGCCGGCCTATATTATTAAAGAATTTATTTGACCTTTTAATTCATCCACAACAGCTTTAGTTTTCTCGGGAGTTTCTTTGCAAAATTCTATTAATAGAATTTTGCAAAGAAACTCCCGAGAAAACTAAAGCTGTTGTGGATGAATTAAAAGGTCAAATAAATTCTTTGGGTCCATCATTAATTAACAAAGAAGGTGAGGGAGTGCAAGTGAAGCATGATCTCTTTCTTACAATGATAGATGGCAAAGTAGCTCAGGTATTAACAGATACGCCTTCGGGTTCCACATGTACAATATGTGGAGCTACTCCACGCCAAATGAACGATTTGACTAAAGTGACTGCTAGGCCTGAAAATGAAGATTCTTATCAATACGGACTGTCTACTTTGCACGCCTGGATTCGTTGTATGGAAATGATTTTACATATTTCCTATAATCTGTCTTTCCAAACATGGTCAGCCACAAGCGAAGAAAAGAAACGACTAAAGCAAGAGAAGAAAACCCTGGTACAAAGGCGTTTCCGTGAAGAGCTAGGATTAATCGTCGACAAACCAAGACAAGTAAGTGGTAATTCTAATGACGGTCGCCATTAGAATGAATGCCAGAAGATTTTAGAATGAATGGATGCCAGAAGATTTTTTCACAATGCAAGCTGCTCTGCTGAAATTACAGGAGTGGATATAAATTTGATTAAACGACTTCACATAATTCTGCAAGCTCTTTCATCGGGTGTAATGATAAATGCTGAAAAATTTGGCAGTTATGCTCTGGAGACTGCCAGGATCTATGTGAGCAATTATGACTGGTACTACATGCCATCTTCAGTTCACAAAATTTTGATTCATGGAGAAAGTGTCATAAAGCATTTTGCAATACTTCCTATTGGTCAACTTTCGGAAGATGCACAAGAATCTCGTAATAAGGATTATAAAAAATTTCGTCTACATCATGCTAGAAAATGCTCAAGATCCGCTACAAACGAGGATGTATTTCATACTCTTCTTTATACTTCAGATCCTTACATAACCAGCATTAGAAAACCATTTACTAAAAACGTGAAGGAACTTGATGAAGACACCTTAGATCTTTTGAAAGTGAACGAATTAATTTTAGATACCGAAGTTCATCAAGTATAAATAACATAAAATTTAGTAAACATTACAATTAATTAATAATTAATCTGTGTTCGATTTTAACCACAACATTTTCTTTTTATAAAAAAAAAAAATGATTTTATTATTTAAATTGATTTGTATTTTGATGTACTATATGATATTTGGTTTTCGTAAACATTAAAATAATAGTATTCATTGTTAAAAAATAAATATTGGAAATTTTTGATAATTTTGAAATTATTTTATTTTTTAATGTATGGTTTCAAATCCAGTCATAAAAAATTACATTCCATTTGAAGCCATATACACTATTCTATATTTGTGCAAAATTTTAGAACATAATATTCAGAAATAAAAAAGTTATTGATTTTTAATCAGAAACAGACCTTTATTTTCCATAGTGCAACGTTGCAATTTATTTATGAATGACGGGCCGCGTATGCGGCGATCTAATTGATGTGCTTATACTATTGCAGGTTAACGGCCCTCTGTTAGTTAACATACTGTATATGTATAATAGAAAATGGAAATTTTCCCGTTTTAAGTTTTAATGATACTGTTAAAGAACATGTTACTATGTTGCCCCGTGTGGTGGCGGCAAAGAATAACACCACCCCGTTTCATCCCGTGGGTGTCGTAAAAGGCGACTAAGGGATTCTTGAGAGGATGGACAGCAGCGTCCTCTGAGTAAAATTACCCATTACTGAGCTAAGAATCACATCTGTATCCCTATTTTTTTTAAGGACGGGTAATCATCCAATGACGTGTTCGTCCGTGTATGCGCTTCGTGTTCTGAGGCCGCGGTAACTCTTTCGAATTGGCCCAGAATTGGTCGATTAGCGACGCATAGAAGTGACTTATGTTCAGCTCAGCAGACCGGCTTAAATGACAATGTTGATTTCCCATAACCACCAAAGTTTGAAAAGCGAAAAATCTACACACCTTTAAATATAAATGAAATTGTAGTGTCTGTCTATTGCCTGTGCTTATTATATTGTGTTATTATTTAATTACACGATATGAAAACTCTTTCACTTGTATTTCGTCTATCTGTCTTTTTGTTCAGGCTCTGGTACGATTTTTTAGGATGCGGAAATAAGAGTGTGTTAATTAATGAGTACATACAGGGAAGAAAACATACGGGATGCCCGTATGTTTTACGAACAAACTAGGTAATATCGACTCCGAAGCGAAAAAATTCACATGTTTAGCTGGTCAGAAATAAATCCTTTTAATTCAGGTTAAATTTTAGGAATCGTAAAACGAAAATGACTCAATGGAATTACTAATCCTACCATGGCAAACCCTCATTGGGAGCAAACATCAAATGCTTTGTTGGTTAACTTTTGTGTAGGGCCCTCAATATTTTCTTCACATTCCAAGTTAACTAATGCGGGTTTGTGTTTTCTAAAATCACCAATTACTGAAAATTATGAGACGTACCTATTGTAGAATATTTTAAGCAACAGTGCTATTGAACACAATATAGTGTTGTAATTCCTAAGTTTCAATTTACCATAAAATTAAGGTCCCTTATTTGTTCTGCTCAATATAGTAATAGTCAGAATGTGAAGATTTTAGCTTGGTAATGGGTTTACTGTTTACAACTAAAGACTGAAAACGCCAAACTCTAGGCGTCTGTAATATCCCTGGCATTGCAGAGCCTATAGGTGGGGTTACCACTTACTATTAGGTAGGCCGGATACTTTTTGGCTAATCTATGGCAAAAGAAACATATCTTAAATTTTTCGTCTCTTTGGCTTCGCTTGTTTTCCCTCATTTAACGAAAATTTTTTCTTCTTCTTTCTCGCTTAACTTTACACTTTGCCCATCTAGGAGTAACTTGACAAGCTATTGACATTAAGTGAATGTGCAAAATTATATTTTTTTTGTAGTAGATTTTTGCCTGAAATATAATTTGCGAATTTTTTAAGGGGATAGGATCTTAGCTGCAATGCGCAAACCCTTATCAGGGCCACGGGTTCGCTATGTCAGCTTCCATAGAAACATATTCAGACCCCTTAAATGGAACAGAGCTTTAAAGTTAAGTAGTGTTCATAATATATCAATAATATATAAGTTGAGCTACGCGATATTTGACAAATGCTTGCACTGCTTGGACGGGCCTGCTCAAATCTGTTTGATTCTGTCCTCTGAAGGGCGCCACATACATTAACCTACATGGCTCTCATATGATTTGATCACTACAGATTGTCTGGACTTTAAAAGAGACGTTGACCTCTGAGTTTGTTTCAGTGTTTCTTCTCAGAGTAGTCAGTTAGGAAACACTGGCCTCATCTAGTTTACACTTACGAAAAAAAATGACGTGTAAAAGTGTTATTTTTAACCCATTTGTAAAATAAACATCATTATTTCATTATTTCAATATTTTAAGGATAGTTGGTAGTAATCGACCAGCGTCCTTTTAAATTCATGCATGTTATGTGTCATTGTTTAGGAAGTTGTGATCTTAGTACATTTTGTCCAGTGTCATTTAATTTATTTTCATGTATTAAAAACCACTTATCACTTATATGATCCTACATGAATGCGATGATGCAGTTTATTAAACTGTACATCGATTGAATTTTAGTGCGTAGGGTCTCGACCCCGGTTCAAATATGGATAAAGAGCCTCGGCTCTTTATCCATATTTGAACCATATTTTATTCTTCATTTAGGTGTTTTTAGAATGAATGAAAACCGACGGAATATTCAGCATTGCCAAATGCTAATATAAAATTATACTCATATATTTTACCATTTAGGCAAATGTCATTAATATTGCTCAATGATTTTTAATGATTATTTAGTATTATCTTATTTCAAGTTGTAAATACGTAGAAATGGGCAGATTTAAGTTCTCCCAATATCATGAGCAGCATGCAATCCAAGTCAACTTTGCCCAGTACAAATCCACAATTCATTATTCAATACAAATCCATATTTGTACAGATCCATATAATAATATTAAGTAATTTAGGAATATCTTCCAAGATGTAAATAATTATATATGGCCGATGTCAACATTCCCACTATCAGTAAGTGTATATTCAAGTTCAGCTGCATCCAATTAGTCTGAATTTGATTCAATCATAGTTCGAAATGTTATGTAATTAATTAATGGCAATTCCATTTAATTAGTTACGAATATCTACCCGTAAGTTGTAAATAAGTAGAAAAAAGCCTGGAACGATGCAGGTATTACAAGCTGAAATGTGATGCTATAAGAAAAGTAGGCATTCAAGGAAAATATACCATTTCCGAACATCATAATGATTTTTCCTTGATGTGCAACATAATTTACTTTCAACTTAGACTTTGGCTTTTCTAGTTTATAAGTGCTTTATATTTCAACTAGTTATTAATATTGGAAACAGTGAGTGACAGGCCTTTTTCCAGCAGTGGGACAGTGTAGGATAAAATAAATAAAATATACAACAATAAAAATTAAATAAAACGAAATAATATAAATAAAAGATTTTACTACAAAATATTTTAAACAAATGAGGTGTGGGCGATTTTCTAGTCATGTTTAAAAACATTATACTTATATCTATGATAAATTTCTTGTTCTTTTCAACTGGAATGTGTTTTTAAGTTAGGTAATGTCTAATTTTCTTCGAGAAGTGGTTGGCCCAGTGGTTATTGGCACGACTCGTGGGTTCGACGTCAGGTACTTTGTGTTTTTTTTTTATCATCACCACTGCTTTCAAAACGGTGAAAAAAAAATCGTTAGGGAATCGGTTTGTCCTAAGACCGTAAACTCGAAAACTTTCGACATTCACCGATCAGTACTGGGCCTGCGTGGTGGATTTCAGCCCATTCCCTCTCATGGAGAGATAGATAGATATATTCTTTACTGTACAACATTACAGTAAAACAATAAGGAGTTCTTATTTCTTAAAAAATTTAGGGACTTTTATAACGCGTAGCCCAATAGGTAGATATTAGGTTACTATAATATTTTGCTTTGAAAACATATTATAATATTAACTATAGACACGGCATTCCAAATGTTGGGTCTCATCACTATATTGGTTCAAGCATCGTGACGTTTGGACTACGATAAGGTTATCCTTAGGTGTGAGTAAAACTCACGATAAGACAGGTATAGGAGGTTAAGGGGGGAGGTAATTTGGAGTAACTCCTTGCGCGGGAGTACACTAAATATGAATGCCACTTAAATACAAAGAAGACATAATTTTTATGATCTTCTTTTAGTACACAGTACAAGTATAGTCAATAGACGCGTGTGTCCAAAAACTTGTGGATTAAGTCGGGATATTATATTACAGTTTGTTTTGGACTTTTCAAAAATATTTGAGTTAAAATTATGAAACACTTAATTAAAAACATGTCCTTCAAATAAAAAAAATATTTATTTAATATTTAAGCTATTCTCCTCTAGGCCTCGTTTCAAATTAGGTATAACTCGAATTACGTAGATTCAAGCAAAATTAGGCTAAGCTCCAGTAATGTACCATCCCTCTGCCAAAATACAATATTGTTGTTCAGCATCATTACATAAACCCTCATCTTGGAAACAGGTGCTTAATTCAGTAACAATTTTTTGTTTCAAGTAGCTTCGTTATCAAAAGAGGTTAAAAAATGTCGTGAGAGGCTCTTGCGACCGGGACCACAATCCCAAAAGCTATTCAGATTACTTAATTCAGCCTTCTGCTTTTTGCCTTTTAGTAAACCTCTGGTAACGTCATTTAATTAACATGCGCATTTGTCATTACTCTCTTAGTCTCAGAATACTAGACTACAGTTTGTGCCTCCAGCTCCACTGCATTGGCGAATATTATCCATATGCATCCAAATCTAATATGGTGCATTACTGGACCTCTTATAAGATTTAAGTACAATTACCTAAAAGGTAAAAATTCATATAAAAATAATATAAATTTATTTATTTATTTATTAAATGACACACCAACGACTTATTCACTAAATCGAATACATATAAAATTGTTACAAATACTAATACTGTAGTGAATTGTTCACTTATAGGTGTGCACAGCACTTGTATAAGTAATTAAAAAAATATATATTAAGCAAATTGAGATCATGATTACATTAATTTAAATTACATTGAAAAGAGATAAAAAAATACATTCAAATTAATTAATTAAACATAACAATGGAATGTCAACCACTTAAATTAAAATACAATAAATACGTATCTCTCAGAACATAATGCCAATGAAAAATATAATCGATAATTTTTCTATTATACAAATTAAATTATTATCAATACAGATTAAAAGTAAAAATAAGCTGGGTAGGTCAAATTACAATACATCAAATTCAAAGGGCAAATTATACAAGTAGAATAAACAGGGTCATATTTAATTTAATAAACGTATTATGAAAATTAATTCATAATACGTTTATTAAATATTAGTAAATAATTTTTCTCATCAGTAAAAAGAACAGTTTAAGGTTTTAATTTTCTTTAAAAAAGTTGTAAAACCGTTATACATAATTATATAATTATTTTCCTGCGAAATTATACGTGGCAATTGAGAAATCCGTCGTCAGAATCTCATTAATTAAGAAACAGATAGAACCTAAGTTACCTAAAACCAGTGAATGATTAAAACAATTTATTTAGGGCGAAATGTACTTGTAAAACTGAACGCAATCAGCGCGTCTTAACCATGCTCTAGTTCTGTTAGTGACGTGCCAACTTAGTTTAGTATGATTTTATAAAAAAAATGCGTTTGGAATCGATTTTGAACTTACAACATAGATTATTTTTTGTTAATATCATCAATTTCTAAATTAAAATTTAGAAGTGCTGATTGTGAATTTTTTAGGTGAATTTGGCCATAAACTTTTTAGCCGCGAGTAGTCCAAAGGGCTTAGTCTATATTTATGAAAACATTAAAAATGTAACTAGGTAAATTGGTACCAGAGTCAAAGACGTCTGGCCAATTAAAAAAAACTTAGGTGTGTGTGTGAAACTCACGGTAAGATCCAGTTTATGTGAATAATGGGAATTCATTACAATCCATAGTTGTACAGTTCGTTATAGGGTAGCCAAGATGGGTCGAGTAATCTTAAGTAGTGGTAGGTACAGCGCGATTCAACTAAGAATAGGATCGACTTAGCGTCATATTGTGACGTCATAGCTGTCAAATCGAACCGGTAGGGTATAGTGAGCAAAACAAGAATATATTAAAATATTTTGTTACGGATATTGGGCGAAAACAAAAATAGTCCCCTTTCCTTATTTTGGTGGTCAAACGCGAACCTAATAAAAAATAAAAATACTTAATTATTTAATAATTTTGCATTGGCTTCTAGCTCTTTGTGCCATGCGTCCTTTTTACTTTTAGGCAAATTGGTGCCAACAATGAAAATAAGAGAGAAAAAAGCATGGTAAAAAAAACGAATTATGATTTTAAATAATTCGATATTACATTTAAATTTGATGTGAGACTCAGTGAGAGTTAAACAAAGTAAAATAAACTGTTATTAATTTTCGCATAAAAATTTTATTTGCAGATTGTACTTTTCAAGTGATATTTGACAGATAGAGATCGTTGACATTCCTATTCTAATTTGAATCGCTTACTAATATACACCAGTGGTGGCCTAATGGGTACAGCACTACGAGTTGGGTCGCGGGTTCAAACATAGGCAGCATATTATTTTGTGTAAATTTCACCTCTGTTTTCAAATCGATGAAGGATAACATCGTGACGATACAAGCAAGCACGGTCGCAGCATGGAATTTTGGGGGGTCACTAACACTAAAATATATCGAGTAAATGAGTTTTCTTTATTGCACGATACAAATTTTATTGCACACATTATAAAACAAATGGAAGTCTTCTATTTTTATTGGCAAATCGGGTGATAATATTTGGAACGTCTTATTTTTCAAAATTTTAGAAGATTTTCTATTTGGGTTAACGATTTTGGGGGGGGTCATGTCCCTTGTGACACCCCCCCCCCTTCGGACCAGGCCTGGGTACAAGACATGCGACATCCACCAACGTTGTGCGCATGTTTAGTGGATTTCAGCCCATTCTGTCCCAGAGGAGGCCTATGTCGCAGCAGTAGGAATACTAGATACTGATATATAGTAATAGGCAGGGGCGTGCATAGGATTATGACAGGGCATGCGGCGGAGTAAAAACACACAAAAACTTCTTCTTTTATAGATTTTTAGCATAGCCACAGCCACGCATCGTAGCATGGTGGCGATGCGTTGCTGTGGCTATGCTAAAAATCTATAAAAGAAGAAGTTTTTGTGAGTAATCGGTCACAAAAACTTCTTCTTTTATAGATTTTTAGCATAGCCATAGCCTCGCATCGTAGCATGGTGGCGATGCGTGGCTGTGGCTATGCTAAAAATCTATAAAAGAAGAAGTTTTTGTGTGTTTTTACTCCGCCGCATGCCCTGTCATAATCCTATGCACGCGCCTGGTAATAGGTACTGATATTATTATAGTAGTCAAATAATTAGTCCATACATATAATAGTTATTAATTTTAGGTAATGTAATATATTTAAATCTGGATTAGAAATCACAGGTATTATATTATCGTAGGTATATAATCGTAGGCTATTATTAATTGTATTGTAAATTTGTACGGATAATATTATAAATATTATCTTATCAGAGATTTAAATTATAGACAGAGTCAAACTCCGTGAGTAAAAAAAAATAGTGAAAAATAAATTGCATACAAGACTTTTAAGTTGATGGTTGGTGTTATTAGTTCTATATTAGATTTATTACCAACAATTTTATCAGAGGCTTAAAAGTGATCTTGTTCTAGGGACGTATTCAAATTGGCCAACATTCTTAACATCAAATTAGTTGTAAATATATATCTTAAGTAAAAAAAAATGGAATGCAATTGTAACAATAAGGTAGTATTAACAATATTTTAACGAACTTAAGTAAGTAATAAAATAAGTTATGAAGTAGGTACGACGCGGAATATAAATGCAAGATCTTAAAATACAAAATTAATAATATTGGAAAGTTAATGAGCTCACTACAAAAATTTAAATATAAACAGAGTATCTTTTAGTTAATGTGTAATATTTTAGATCCAACCAAACGAAATGAAAAGAACATAATTAATTAAATTTAAATAAATAAATACAATAAATAAAATACAGTCACAGTACCAGTCCTTTTCCCCCGTTAATAGATTTACTAAGTTTACTCAATAATAATAGTATAATTACTTTTTATATTTCAAATACTTTTTAAAGGCCAAAATCCGTGCCACATTTTAAGGATAAATACTTTCGTAAAGTGCTTACTTTCACTTCTTTTACGCGTCGTATTTACGAGTAATTATAAAATCATTTATAGACCACAAAAGCAGTTCTGTCCAATAGTAAATTCAATAATCCATACAAAAAACACTTTTAATTTTTTTTTCTGAGAGCTATGTTGGCCCAGTGGTTACGTGCACGGCTAACGAGTTTTAGTCGTGAGTTTGAATCTAATAAGGTGTATTACTTTGTGTAATTGTTATCGTCACCAATGCATTCAAAACGGTGAAGGAAACATCGTGAGGAAACTGGCATGTCCTAGGATCGAAAAATCCGTGCCGGGGTTGAGGGAATGTTGCCGGGGCTGTGGGAATGTTCTATTGAGATACCGCGGCCCCGGAACTTAAGGACAGCTGAAGGAACAGGGTGGGTTTTTAGTCAGTAGAAGTCTGACACTGCCTTCCGCTCCACCCAGAACGGGAGAAGTCATTCAATGATATCCCAACCCAGAAAAAAAAAAGATTCGTAACATCCGAAGACATGCAACATCCATCAACGCACACAGCCTCCGCATTATGCAAATTTCTAGGAAACTAAATTTTATTTTTTCCTCAAAACTTTACTAAAACCGTGTAGGTAATTTTAATCCAAATAGCTTAAAGCGCTCTCAAATAACATGCTTACATAGCAACAGCATTAAATTTAAGCTATAGTTATAGGAACTTGTAAATGGCGATTGAGATCACACACAGGGTTTAGATCCTTTATACAAATACACTCTCACTTGTAAATATATGTGCTGTGAGCTGTGCAATAAGATAATCTTATCAAATAAAAATGAAATAAACAATATAATATAAATCTAATGTAATCATATAATACCTTATTTATATTATGCACCACGTATAACTCGTCTATATACATTATGTACATCGTCATTATGTATTAGGCCTAGGCA
This sequence comes from Tholera decimalis, assembly GCA_943138885.2. Lineage (NCBI taxonomy): Eukaryota > Metazoa > Arthropoda > Insecta > Lepidoptera > Noctuidae > Tholera > Tholera decimalis. The sequence continues at coordinate 10,589,219 of OW964558.2, forward strand.
TTATGTAAAAAAAATTAGCGACTATGCGATTTTTATATATTTAAATTTTCAAAATTGATGTCGGTAATGGACGATAAGTGATAGCAAAAAATATTGAAGATATTTTAATAACGTTATGGGTATACTTATAATAAAGGAATAATAAAAATGTTGTGGAAGCAAAGATAAGTTTTGGGATTATCCGAATATAATATATTAATGCGAACATAAATATCCGAAAAGTAAAATAGTAAATATCTAATAGAACTTCATAGACTCCTGCGGAGTGGTATGGGTACGCTGTATGAATATTATTTTTATTGAAATTTGTAAACATTCATCCTTTGCTGCTTCGTCCGCTCGGCTCGAGCGTTTCTGATTGTAGTTTTAACCTTACCTACTTTATCGGAGTAGCTTACCAAAAACTGATTTTAAACCAGAAATTAATACAGTAATAACAGAGATTTATTATTTAACCTTGAATTCTGGACACCTGAACACTTTCTCAACGGAACTGTTATAAATTGCCTAGGCCATTAGACTAAAACGGATAATCGTGTGTCAGAATGAATGCAAAACCTGATAGGACCTCATTGTGCCCATCTTTATGAACAACCATGGAACCCAGCCAGAAATTGGTATAGGTACTGGAAACTTTTCAGGTCCTGCTTTCGATTCTATAGGACGTTCCAGGCCAGCGATTTAACGCGCGTAAAAGCTTGTTTTAAATTAATAATTTATTGATTAATAACATTTTAGGTACAACTTGTCTATCTTAATCAAAATCACGAACTATATGAATTAAAGTTTCAAGAGATAGAGTGAAACGTCGATGTCCGTGATAGTTTGAATTACGTGAGCGAGGGTGAATAAAAATAAAAATAAAAAAAAAAAACTTATAATGTATCGATTCTAAAATATCTGCTTTTAAGTCAGTTTAAAGCGCTGGTGTTTTTGTTTATGGTAGGTAATTATTAGGTAAACAAGATTATGCAATAAAACGATTTTTGTAAAATGTATCCCATACTGTGTTTTGAAATGGGACATCCGGACACGCCGGAATAGGCCGGTGTACGCGAGTGAGAGCTTTTGAAGCGCGAAATGTAGCGCGCGGCGTGTGTAAGCCGAAGCGACCGTATACGCACAGAAAACAACCGCTAGTCTGAAACGGCCCTATAACACGTTCACTGTTAGCTTTAGCTGTTAAGTAAGTAGGCCACCGGTGTTGCTGTTTTCCAGTTTAGATTATCCTGGCCCCATCTTTGGGATAGCAACGCATTAGCTGCTTGTATTGTCCAAAATAGCACAATGAAACATCATATCATAATTAATATATTATATAAGTGTTTAAAATAGATGTAGCCATGTTTTCTTTTCAATTTCTGGCGTTGTCATGGAGCATATTGTGGGTCCCAAGGGATGGTATTTTTATGGCAGAATATTCAACATGAGAACTACACTTTGGGTGCATAGGTTGAAGCTATTTTCATCCTATGTGTTTTAGTAATTCTTTAGTAGTTTTATTTTTAAGTGTTTATTAATTTAACATATTCTGGCAAACTGCAAAGCAATTTGTGCTATATAGTCTAGTCTCTAATATAATCGTGGTTTCTTGTAAATATAGGCACATCCGTGCATTGAAGCAAAAAACTTGGAATCAATTATTATTAAAATAATGCCCATGTATAAGTTATGTACATATTAAAGGGGTCATATTTGTAAGGCCGGGACAGGCCGTATGCACTGCAGGTTGTTATCGTCTAGAATGATACAGTTGGTTCAAAGAATGCACGTGTACTGAAATCTGTGGAACTATATGACAGTTCTCATAAAAAAAATGGAAAACGCAGCAAAAGGTGAAGTGGTAGTTTTGTATCGAGAGTTTTAGGTAAATAATACTAAGACTTGATGACAGACTAATGAAGAGCTGTAAGTTTTTTATTATTTTTTGTATGAAAACAAAAGAAAATACACAATAATTAAGTTATATACTGTTTGGAAATTTAACCGATGGATGAATAGTTTTTTTAATGTTACCGGATCAGACCTGTTTCTTCTTATTTCGCCATGCGTGATATTTACTAGTGCATATGCTGTCCAACTGTTTTCACTACAATATAGATTAAATATATATAATATATATTGCTTCAATATTAAGGTGCAACTAGGAGCTGTGTGTAGATTAGTACCTACGACTAAAGATTTATATAAAAAATGTAATCATAATTTTAAGTTATATAATAACAATGTATTTACTCATCATTTTAGGTTATATAATAACAATATATGCACTTATAATTCTATGTCATATGATAACAATGTACTCATAATTGTAAGTTATGTAATAACAATGTACCCAGTAACATAAAGAAAAAAAAAACAACAAAATGCAAAAAAAAAAACTTAAAAATACATAAAATAAACAAAAAAAGTCGGTGTTGTGTATGTTTTTCTTTCATTTTAGAAACCCATTCTTTGATATAAACCTATGATATAAACCATACTCCTTACTTAATACTTATTCAATGCAAAACCGTCTTGTGATATTATCACAAGACGGTTTTGCATTGAATAAGTATACTTTATAAGTCGTGGATAAAAAATATAATTCTAATTAATATTGTCACTGAGTATCAAAAATGATTGGACATGCATTTTTGAAATGTGGCAATTTTAAAACCCTTTAATTCTTGACCACACCGCTATGTTGTCGTTGTGATTTCGTGTCTTACATTTTTGTATATAAAATAAAATACGTGTCCAATATTTGAATAATGGAGCTTTATTAATCAAAGGCTTTGCGTGCGCTCAGCGAACAAGAAACTGCGTAAGCGAATACTAGATGCGAAATAGTCATAATGCATTGCGGTGAAACAATACCGCCCAATAAAAGAAAGGAAAAGTCGAAGAAAGTCTGTTTCCCGATAGCTATTACCTGGGGGTCTTTAAGTCAAGTATGAATAGGTTGCTTCTAGGTAAGCGTGCTCTATCTTCGATCACATCATCACTTATCATCAGGTGAGATGGTCGTTAAACGCGAGCCTATTATCATAAAAAAAGGATACGTGGTGTCCTCTGGTATTCATCGCAGGTTGAATTAGTTGATGGCGTCCAGTCTGGGTTCTTTTGTGTGGTATCTCGCAGGTCAAGCTCTGAGATTGTTAGCTGCTTAAACGGGCTTGCCTGTGGCTGCCTTAATTAATTATAATTAAAGCCTCTAGCCAGGGCGTCCAGTCTGGTGCCACATTGAAGAGAATTTAAGTGTTCCTTCAGCTCCCGGCACCAGTAAGCGAGGGGTACAGTGTGGCTTTATTCATGCATGTGAAATGCTACGTGATGATCCTGGACTCAGTTTTGGTGGGTTGGCCGGAATATATAGTAAATAAAGGTAAAAAGCATAGTATGAAGAGACCGACTTATTAAAAAAACACACACAATATCCTCTAAAATCTAAATTATCACGATCATTGCATGCGCCATTCGCATTATTTTGTCTATACTTATTATTTTTAGTATTTTATCATAAACGCGTACTTGCAACATTATTTTATGTTATTTTATTTTATTTTATTATGTTTGGAAAACTTACAGCTAGACAGAGAAAATAACAAGGATAATAAATACAATATGGCCAATTACAAGTTTTCACTAATAACTAGATATACAATATAATAATACTGACAGGTTAGCTGAGATGCAGAGAGAAAAAAAAAATATAAATAAGTACAAATTGTAAAAAAAAAACTTAAATATTTTCAAAGAAATGCCTACATAGAGTCTTCTTCAACTTAGACACGCTAGTATTAAAGATGTCGATATCAACCTCCCGGCAAGTCGCATTGTACACACGGCTCGACCTAACCATGTACGAGTTTTGCCTATAGTTAGTTCTTGTCGTTGGTGTGTGCAATAAACGGGATGTACGTAAGAACGAACCAGGTACACGTACACGCAGCCCAATTTTGCCCAACAACTCAGGGACATCACTGGATCCGTTCGCAATATTAGTTAGTAAGACCAAGTCGGATATTTTTCTACGTTCGTATAACGGGAGAATATGAAATCTTTTGCATCGTTTAAGATAGTTTGGTAGATATGTTCTGGAACGAAATTGAATGTACCTTAAAAACCTCTTTTGTATGCCCTCTAATCGACTGATATACAAATTATACTTAGGGTTCCAGATTTGAGAGGCATACTCGAGGTTACTACGAACAAAGGAGCAATACAATATTTTAATAGTTTTGATGCTCCTGAACTCTGATGAGACCCTACAAATGAAACCTAGCGCCTTCGACGCTTTGTTGACAATATTATCAATATGTGTGTCAAAAATAAGTTTTGAGTCGAAAGTAACCCCAAGGTCCTTTATTACATTGACCCTTTGAATTGGGGTATCTAAGAGATTGTAGGAGAAACATATAGGGTGCGGTTTGCGGGTGAAAGTACACACATAGCATTTGGAGACGTTTAAGTCCAGCTTATTTAATTTGCAGTATGCTTGAAAAGCCTCTAGATCTGCCTGCAGTAGAAGAGCATCTGTCTGGCTTGTAATCTGTTTCATGATTTTCATGTCGTATGCATACATCAATATTTTAGAGTGCTGGAAACAGAATATTACGTCGTTAATGAAAATATTGAACAAGAGCGGCCCTAATAACGATCCCTGGGGAACTCCCGAGGGAATACGCATAGCTCTAGACGAGTAACCATTCAGCACCACAGTCTGGCATCTACCCTCAACATACGACATGAACCACCTATAGAGGTTACCCCTGATACCCATCGATAAAAGTTTACGCATTAAGATAACGTGATCTATTCTATCAAAACATTTACTGTAATCGGTATAAATAACATCGACCTTCGGACCGATGCGACATGGACTCCGAAAGGAATTCACCACAAAGAACCAGGTTGGACGTGGTAGACCACAGAAATCAAAAATACAGGAGAAGTGGTAAGGGGGCGTATCGGTGTCCGCGCGACATGGCCACAGGGCTTATGTCACAGGCAAGTGGCCGTCTCCGCGAACTAGTGCGCTTTCGACGGCGATCGTGATAACATATATGAATGCCGAGTTGTTCTGTGGTATCTTGTAAAAACCGAAGCCAAAATCAAATCTATGTGAATCATGGAATCACTTACCATATGTAAGTACAAGTATTTTACAATATTTGTCTTTAAAATCATGAAAAACAATAAATCGTAAAATATTTCCTGGTTTTACTATGTTATTTTTGTTTTCAAATATCAGAGCGACTGTACTCCTTTTGCTATAAATACATTGCTCCTTAACCACTACCTGAGTTCGTCACTAAGTAAATGGACAAGCAATGTAAACATAACATACGAAACTGTATTACGCGGATTCATCGCGTAGTGAGGCCGCCACTTCTTGCGACGAATTAGTGATGTGCTTGTGCAGATCCACTAACGTAGGCTATCGACAGCAATGTCGATTGACGAATGAAATATTGTTATTATAGTTTAGGAGTTTTTCAACCGACGACATAAAAAAGAGGAGGTTATCAATTCGACGCGTATATTATTATTATTTTTTTATGTATGATCACCGATTACTCGGAGACGGCTGAACTGATTTGAAAAATGCTTTTTTTGTTTGAAAGGGTATACTTTGAAATTGGTCCCATTGTCACCAAGTCAGGATCTGATGATGGGATCCTGGAGAAATCGAGGGAACTCTTCAAATATTATAGGCACACCTATAGTGATTTGAGTATTTTTTATAGTAACTTGTATAGTTGCAGACGAAAAGCACCATTTTGATGAAGACCACCGATGGCCACTGGAACTACTCAATATATAAGTAGGAATAATAAGTAGTTCATGTGTTCCGCTTCGATTACTTGAATGTGGTTATTCAGCACAATATGCTCGTCACAATGCATATGGTGAAGTGAAGCTGATGGTGAACTACCAGGAGAACTCCTCAACAAATAACAGCCCAACATTGGGAAAAGCAATATTTTGTAAATGAATATAAGTAGTTGACATTTAGGCTCTTGTAACTAGGTAAATTAAAAATCGACCAACTAAAAAGAGTGAAATAAAAACTTTTTACCAAAAAATTAAACCGACTCCCAAAAAAACACTGCAAAGTGAAAAATAACTTTAATTTCGGAAGTCGGTGCCAAAAACGAAAATACAAAACTAAAGACACCGACTACCGAAATTAAAGTTATTTTTCACTTTGCAGTGTTTTTTGGGAGTCTGTTTAATTTTTTGGTAAAAAGTTTTTTATAACATACGGAAACCTCTAAGAAAATATGTTTAACTTTTATTTTACATGAGATGACAGAAATAAAAATACGTTGAAAAGTCAAGTGTACAAAAAAGTAAAAAAAATAAACAATTTATTTTACGCCCGCAGCATGCGTAAGGAGTTCCGACGTCGCCGTCGCTACAATAGTTTATTTTTCAATCTGTCAACCGTTTTAGCCCGGTTGGAAGATCGATGTAAATAATGTTTTTTTACTTATTTTGATTTTTTTACAGAGTAGTAGAGAAATGCGTAACCAATATTCGTAAAGTAAGTTACTTTAATTTTAGGTTAATAATCGGTGGTGTTTTTCGGTTTAGAATTATCGTATGTTATGCCTTATCCTCATGCTGTTTCTTTATTTTTTATGGTTTTTGTATTTTGCTTCCATTGAAGCTTCGAATGCGTTATAATAATCGGCATGGTTCAGATAATATATTTGTGAATTGAGCTTAAAATAAGTCAATATATTCATGCTATTTATTTGTTATGCATGGATGTGTGTTTGTTTTCATATATTTAACAATTTCTCTACTAACTAGGATTTTTCTTATAACAAAAACCTATTATAACCTACTAAACTATTACCTGCGGTTACCCCGCAGGTAATAGTTGCGTAACACACTTACAGTGGGAATCGGTTTCATTATGCTAAATCAACAACACTCACTGCGGTATTTACGTTGTTGAGCAGACCAATATGTCGAACATATGAAGCAATGGATTAGCAATATACGTCAAAATCATTCAGATCTTGATTTATAGTTATTTATAGTATATAGTATTTATACTTTTCAGCTTCCCAAAAGATGGTAACATAAAAAAGGAATGGATTGATGCCACAGGCATGCCACCTAACTGGTACCCTACAAAAAATAGTACCATATGCTCGGTTCACTTCAACGCAGAAATGTTCTAGTCTCTAAAGAAAAGTCGCAGGCTTTTTGGACAATTCCAAAATTAAGAGTACAACTGATTTTTGCAGAAGTGTGTTAAATTTTATTTTATTACTAAAAGCTATTCTAATGATTTAGGGTATTCATAAAATCAGTCATTCAACTTTTCAGGATTCTATACAACCTATACGGCTGGTATGTTCCGATCAAGAGCGTAATGTAAGTTAACATCGACTTCTATTTGACCTATCACTATGATAATTAAATATTAAGATTTAAGTCGTAAGCGCCAGGGTAGCCCTTAATACTTAGTAGGTAGTACTTAATAATAATTATGTAATGTTATGTTCTTAATAATATGTTTATTGTTATTGTAATATTTTCTGGACATGCCATTTTTTATTTGGTTCATTTTCAGGTGCCCAAAAAAAATTGTACAATAATAAATGGAAGAATCGATAACTTTCCGATTTAGTCAATCACTAGCGTATATGTAAAATAAATTGCTTTTGCATAGCACAACGATAGCGACCGATGTTTTTGTGTGGGTAAGTTCTACGGTGCATGGTAAATACACGCTGTGTTTGACGGAATAAGGTTTATTATTGATTGTATAGTACGTTCTGATTTAAGAAATGCGGGTGTGTGTGCGAGTGCGTATCTATTGATTTTATTAAACTGCATGTGTAGTTGTTGCCCCGCCCAGCGCCTAACTGGTGAACTGGAGACACACGGTTCCGATATAATTTCGTCTGTTGACCAAATCTACTTATTTATTTTATCTATGGTTCAATACCTCACCGCCCCCAAATTATTTTCCCGCTACGATCTTCTTCGCGGCCTATCTTAGGTTACGTTGAGATCATAATTTTGGTCCAAACGAGCCGGATTCAAAGAATCAGCGATATTCTATACTTTTTATAAGTTTACCGCAACGTAATTATAGGTCTCATACCTAGTATTTAGGTCAAAATACCTAAAATACAAAGTTCGTAAGAACGCCATATTGGACGCGTATATACCGTTCGGTGATTCGTACCTACTTCCCCGCTAAATACTACAATACATTCAATGAGAATTATTGTATCAACTTAATATTTATCCTATTGCATTAAAATAGCATAGGTAAATATTCTAACCGCTTATTATCGTACTTACTTTCACGCTAAATACATAATTCATTGAGGATTACTGTATCAACTTAATATTTCTCCTATTTGCATTGAAATAGCATAGGTAAATATTCTAACCGCTTATTATCGTTAGTTATCTCGGCTAACTTAACTACAAATTATATTCAACCGCATTCCTTAATTTATACCCGCATAAAATAATATTATTCTAATCTACCCGCTATACTTAATATTAATCTCCGATATTTTCTGTTAATATTCCAATATGGAAGATCTTAAAGTAAAAGTCAAATTACTTCAAGCTAAAAATCAAGCAATCTTTGAACGCTTATCGTCATTATATGAAACTTCTAAGAAAATAAATATTTCTAGTATTGAGCTTCGTTCATCGGAATCATTCATGGCGGACACGGAAATCCTGTCAATAACACGTCAAGAATTTAGTTCCAATTTAGATAAAATAAATATCTATTCGTTACAATTAAATCCTGATCATAAAATTGATTATAACAGTCTTACATCTTTCGACGGCGTTTATACGCGCGTGGAGCGAGTGCGTTCTCTCATTACGCAATATTCAAGGTCATCGACCGAGTCAGCGTCGCATAATAACGAAAAACAATATAAGGGTGCGGTCACACTTCCCCCGATTCAGATTCCGTTCTTTGATGGTAAGATTGATAACTGGCCTGTTTTCTATGAATCATTTAAATCAAATATATATAATAATTTGAACCTTACGGATTCTCAACGTGTGCAGTATCTGATCGGTAATCTAAAGGGAAATGCATTGCAAATTACCGCCGGAATTATTCCGTCAGGTGATAATTATACCGCTATCTGGGACAGTTTAATGAAAAAGTATCAGGATAAACGAGCATTAGGCTCACATTACATGTCTAACATATTAAATATTAAACCCGCAATTAATAATTCCGCATCTTTAAATAGTTTCATTGAAAGTTTTCACGCGTCTGTTTCTGCTTTAGAACAATTACAAATTAACAACTTAAAGGATTTCATTTTGTTAAATTTAGCTTTGAGAAAGTTGGACCCTGCTACCGTACATTTATTCGAAATGCATAAAAGAGATGAGGAAATTCTTACTTATACGGATTTCGTGGAATTTATAAAATCGCAAGTTAAGATATTGGATCGAACTGTATCATCTCGCACCGCGTTAGTAAGTAACAACCCTAATAAAAATAGTAACTCGTCTCGCAATCAGTCACGTAATAGTACAGTACATACTTTTGTTGCTTGCGATAATAACCAAACTTGTTTGTATTGCTATAAAGGTGATCATTGTAAACTTTACACTTGTCCAACCTTTCAATCACGCTCAGCAAATTCGCGTTTGGATTTTATTAAAAACAAACGTGGATGTGTAAACTGCCTTAGTTTAACGCACACTGCTTCACAGTGTAAATCTATCCATAATTGTAGAACATGTAACAAGCGACATCATTCTTTGCTACATCTCGAGAACAGCTGTCAGCCACCTCAGACGGTCAAAAATGACGCTGTCAGTAGCTCCGCAAACTCGCAACAGGTGGCGCTGTGTGCGTGCTCTCGCATAGGTACAAACACGCAGCGTACTACAGTACTTTTATCAACTGCGAGAGTCTACGTTGATAACAAATATTATAAACATGTTTCTGTGAGATGCTTAATAGATAACGCTTCGCAAAATAATATAATTACTTCCGCCTGTTGTAAAAAACTACAATTAAACATTATACCGCTTTCAAACTCGTTTATAAAGGGTGTCGGAACTTCCTCGCGACCTATCATAGGTTACGTTGAGATTACAGTTACTGCTAACAATAAAATTAATTCTTTTAAAATCACCGCTCTGGTTGTCGATTGTATCACGGACAACTTGCAATCTCAACTTGTTGACACTTCTGTAGTGCAACATTTATTCGATTTAACGCTCGCAGATCCACAATGGCATGTCCCGGGAGAGATCGAATTGCTTTTAGGGGCAAAACTGTTCCCGTATTTATTACTTCACAATAAAATTATCTCACCTACCACTCCGTCCGCTATTGAAACCGTGTTTGGTTACATTCTTATGGGTGAGGTACCCGCTAGTTTATCTAATAATAATTATAATACCGCTTCATATTTTTCTACCGCGCTAAATATAGATAATTATCATTGTTTTCTGTCTTTAGACGAATCTTTACATAGATTTTGGAATATTGAAGAAATACCTTCAAAATCTTTTATGAGCCCGCCAGAACTGGAGTGTGAACAGCTGTACACTTCTACAGTGTCACGTGACTCCAGTGGTAGGTATTGTACCGCGTTACCATTCTGTAAAAATTCAGATTCAATTGGAAACTCTTACGCTGTCACTTATCGACGTCTAATCAATTTGGAAAAAACTAAGCTTCGCGACCTGCTTTGCGCGCTAGTTATAATGAAATAATCCAAGAGTATATCGATAAAAATTATTTAACTGAAATTACGCCTAATTCTGCTGATCAGACTGTAGGTTATTACATACCGCATCACCCTGTTATTAGGAATGGTAAACAAACAACTAAAGTTCGCATCGTTCTTGACGCGAGCGCTAAGTCTCATACTGGCGTGTCATTGAATGACTTGTTACACATAGGGCCGAATTTACAGGCCGACATATTTGTATTACTTTTAAAATTCCGTTTGTTCCCTATTGCAGTTACAGCTGACATAAAACAGATGTATCTTCGAATTGCTGTTATTGATGAGCATCGAAAATACCAAAAATCATTTTTTCAATTTAATACCGCTGAACCTATTCGCGAATTTCAATATAACCGAGTTGCATTTGGTTTCAAGTCCAGTCCCTTTCTAGCCATGCGCACTGTGCGACAGCTATCATTAAATAAAATATTACGCATAATTATATATATTCTGAGATTTTTACGGATTTTTCTTTATAATAAATTACACAAAACAAAATGACCTCGTCATGTAGCCGTTTATATGGGTTGCGTGACAAATATAGTAGGTTTCGCTGATGCAAGCTTGAATGCATATGGCTGCGTCATATACTTACATGTCACTGATACAAATGGTAACACACACGTAAATTTGGTGTGTGCTAAATCCAAAGTTGCACCTGTTAAGGTCGTATATCTAGCTCGTCTAGAATATTATATATTCTATTAATAATATATTTGCCTTTTCCGTTAATACAATTACGCTTTCATGGATTCATTCCTCACTACACAAATGGAACATTGTTGTTAGTAACCGCATCGCTAAATGTCAAGAAAATCTTGATCCTAAGCATTTTTATCATATCAACGGAACAACTTTCGTTGGAGCCAAGGCTCAGTTGCAAGAACTACTTGCCAACCGCTACCGCATAGAGTGGAAAATGATTCCACCCCGCGCTCCCCACTTTGGAGGGCTGTGGGAATCAAATATTAAAGCTATTAAAACGCATTTATACCGTGTTATCGGTTCTCAACTCCTTACCTATGAGGAGCTTTCAACTGTTCTCACTGAAATTGAGGCAGTTCTAAATTCCAGACCGCTTTGTGTCCTGAATGAGGATCCGTACCCAGAACCGCTTACTCCCGCTCATTTTATAATGGCTTCTCCATTGACTTCGTTGCCTGTCATGAATGTTCCCGAGACGACGAAGTCTCTAACTTGCCGCAAAAAATTGCTTGACCAGATGATTTGTAGTTTCTGGAGGAGATGGCGCATAGAATATTTACATAATCTTCAAGTTAGACAAAAATGGTTGAATGCCGCAGACAATTTTAAGATTGGTACAGTGGTTCTCATACATCAGGATGATGTCCCTCCTTTACGTTGGCCAATGGGTGTAATCACCGAAGTTTTTCCCGGCAAGGATGGGACAACCCGCGTTGCTATGGTGAAGACATGCAGTGGCTCTTTCAAGAGACCCGTTGTCAAACTATGTCCTTTACCTTCTCAATAACATCACCGCGCAATAACCCAAATTTAGCTGTAGTTAACATATTTAAAAATATTTTTTCTTTAGTACGCTTTAATATATTATTATATTTCTCTCCTTTTGAGAATACTACATATCCTCAAAACCGGGCAGGATGCTTGCGCAAGTTATTTAGTTTGTAACTTTCTACTGACATATATCCGAACGTATCACATATTAGAATACAAATTCATATTTTGCCGCGGTTTTTGAGTTGACCAATCATGTCCATTCCTAGCATCCTGTTCCCACAAATCAGAGAAGAAATGCTCGCCGCACGCGCCACCTTTGGCACATTCATCGCTAACCAATTACCGAGCAGATTCTATGGTTCGAGACGGTATAATTACCTCCGCCATATTGTGTCTCGGAGTATTTCAGAAGAAAGCATCGTAAAGTAACCAACGCGACTTGCCAGTTAAGCTAGTTATCACCCGCGTCTAGCCGAGATTAACTAAATACCGCTGTATATCTATAACTATCAAAATATCCGTATTGGACACACACGTGTGACAAAATAAAGACTACAGTGAAGTGATTAAACATCCGAAGAAGAAAGTGATTCAATCCACGTGCGTCTTCTACTCAAACTAATTAGCTCCAGAACATCCAAGTAAGTCCATCAACCTTTCTTCCTACTCCTGGTCAACTCATTACTGTGTGTTCAATACTTCATTGCCCGCAAAAATTATTTCCCCGCCACACGGTCCTTCGAGTATCTTCAGCACCATAACTTTTGCCTCTCTGCGAGGAACCTCTGCACTTGAATGGCAGATTAACCCTGTCGGGAGCCCGGAGCGGTAGACGTAAATACCCGGCAACGAGACTCACACACTAGTGCGCCGAAACTTTCAGAGACAGGTGTACTGTCAGATGTAACGTTGTGTTTAGAAATATTCGTAAAGGTAAGGTTGTGTAATCACAGTCTGATGATTTTATGGAAAGAAAGAAGAAAGCTCCCTTTGTTGCTCTCAAGTCGATGGCGCGGGCGTGTCATGATCTACGTGCGCTGGCGCACAGTGGTCTGGAAATTGAGCTCCATACTCATAGAAACTTAAAGTAAAGAATTTAAAAAACAAAAACTGTAATGGCTCTGGTATACCTCCCTTTACATAATATTAACGGATGGATGGTACAAGTCACACTACGCGTGAGAAAAAAGATTTATGTTTTTTTTTGTATGGGAGAAAACACTAAAAGTACGTTTTTCGAAACTTAATGGAACTGTTAGGCTGCTGCTTACACGAGCTATAGTCCCATACACGGCGATCAAGATGACATACAATTCATGTACCTTTAGGCACCGCTTCGTACGTAGCAAATTTATGAAATTTTTAATTTTCGAAATGTGATTTTTCAAATCTTTCCCGTTAAATGACGTTGCCGATCTATTAACTTATATTATAGTTAGATTTAGGCTGCTTTATGATGACAATCATTAAAAAATATATTGATTGTATAGGTTTTTTTTAATTTCATTCCAAGAACTAACTCATTTGTTAATCACCGTGATTAAGGTTAAGATATTATTAGATACTAATGACATGAGCATTAACTAGCTCTAGCAGGGCCAAATGGGTCCTAGTCATAATACAACTCTAATGTCTGTAATATAAGTAACTAATTAGAGAATAGCGAACGATAATGAGGGTAGTTGTATAAAAACAGGACATTTGAGTCTAATTTTATCAGTAGCTCTCAGTACTCGGGCACGCCGCAATTGCGGCGGTAAGACCCCTCTTTGAGGAGTGGCTAGATCGCGTCACGGCGTCCTGACCTACCGCATAACGCAGGTCCTCACCGGACACGGAAGTTTCGGGAGGTACCTGTGTCTGATGGGAAAGGAAGAAACGCCTGGGTGTCACCACTGCGAGGGTCGCCCTGAGGACACAGTCGAGCACACGGTGCAGGACTGCCCAGCTTGGGCAGAGCACCGACGTGTCCTCACGGCGGCGATAGGTGGAGACCTCTCGCGCCCGGCATTGGTCGAGGCCATGCTGCGGGGCGAGAGGGAGTGGGAAGCGGTCGCCTCCTTCTGCGAAGCAGTCATGCTTCCGAAGGAGGAGGCGGGCCGCGTGAGAGAGAGGATGGCGTCCTCCCTCCAGCCCAGCCGCAGTGGTAGACGCCCACGGCGTCGGACGTCGGCCGACAATCTCCGGCCACCGTAGGCGCGGGCATGCGGACAGCGAGTAAAGGGCAACTCGCTGTCCGACCATGGACCATGCCCGGGTCGACGGCGCGTTGTGTTCCACGCGCGCCTTAAAGAGCGTCAGCAATATGACGAGGCCCCCCCGTAGAGGGCCGAAGCCTGCCGGGGTCGTGGGACTTATCCCATTACCGTGACCCCGGTACGTAAAGGGTTATTGAAGGAACACCGTGGATTTTAGTCAGTAAAAGTCTGACAGTCCCTCCCACCCTGCCCGGGGTGGGAGGACTTATTTGATAATTTTAACACGCTAAAAAAAAAAATCTCAGTACTATCTATTTGTTATTGTGTTGTGATGGAAGGTTTTGGTACCAATTTGGATATTTTCATGTTTGTGGCAAACAACAGTAGTTTTTCATAGCCCAATGTTTTAAACAGAAAACGCAAGAAACGCAAGCAGCGCAAGACGCAAGACGCAAGACGCAAGAAACACAAGAAACACAAGAAACGCAAGCATCGCAAGACGCAAGCCGAAAGCCGCAAGACGCAAGACGCAAGACGCAATAAACGCAAGAAACGCAAAAAACGCAAAAAACAGAAAACGCAAGACGTAAGATCCGCAAGACACAAGACGCAACAAACGCAAGAAACGCAAGCCGCAAGACGCAAGATGCAAGACGCAAGACGCAAGACGCAAGCAAAAAGACGCAAGACGCATCAAATGCAAGACGAAAGACGCAAGAAACGCAACACGCAAGACGCAAGAAACGCTAGAAACGCAAGCAGCTCAAGACGCACGCTTGCGCCTTGCGTCTTGCATCTTGCGGCTTGCGTTGCTTGCGTTTGTTGCGTGTTGCGTTTTGCGGCTTGCGGCTTGAGGCTTACGTCTTTATCCTGCGTTTCTTGCGTTTCTTGCGTTTCGTGCGTTTCATGCGTCTTGCGTTTTTTGCGTCTTTTGCGTCTTTCGTCTTGTGTTTGTTGCGTCTTGCGGCTTGCGTCATGCGTCTTGCGTTCTTACGTCTCGTGGCTTGCGGCTTGCCTCTTTCGTCTTGCGTTTCTTGCGTTTCTTGCGTTTCTTGCATCTTTCGTCTTGCGTTTCTTGCATCTTTCGTCTTGCGTTTGTTGCGTCTTGCGTCTTGCGTCTTGCGGCCTGCGTCTTACGCCTTGCGTTTCTTGCGTCTCGTGGCTTGCGTCTTGCGTCTTGCGTGCTGCTTTTCTTGCGTTTCTTGCGTTTTCTGTTTTTTGCGTTTCTTGCGTTTCGTGCGTTTCTTGTGTCGTGACGCATGCAACGCAACGTTTCATGCGTCTTGCTTCTTGCGTTTCTTGCGTCTTTCGTCTTGCGTTTGTTGCGTCTTGAGTCATGCGTTTGTTCCGTCTAGCGTCTTGCGTTTCTTGCGTCTCGCGGCTTGCATCTTTCGTCTTGCGTTTGTTGCGTCATGCGTCTTGCGGCTTGCGTGTTACGTCTTGCGTTTCTTGCGTCTCATGACTTGCGGCTTGCGTCTTGCGGTTTGAGGCTTGCGGCTTGCGTTTCTTGCGTCTTGCGTTTTCTTTTTTTTGCGTTTTTAGCGTTTCTTGCGTTTCTTGCGTCTTTCGTCTTGCGGTTCTTGCGTCTTGCGTTTTGCGTTTCTTGCGTTTCTAGCGTCTTGCGTTTCTTGCATTCCTTGCGTCTTGCATTTTCGGTTTCTTGCGTTTCGTGCGTCTAGTGTTTTCTGTTTTTTGCGTTTCTTGCGTCCTGCGGCTTGCGGCTTACGTCTTTCGTCTTGCGTTTCATGCATTTCTTGCGTCTTTCGTCTTGCGTTTGTTGCGTCTTGCGTCTTGCGGCTTGCGGCTCGCGGCTTGCGGCTTGCGTCTTGCGGCTTGCGGTTTGCTGCTTGCGTTTCTTGCGTCTTGTGTTTCGTGCGTCTTTCGTCTTGCGTTTTTTGCGTCTTGCGTCTTACGGATTGCGTCGTGCGTCTTGCGTTTCTTGCGTCTCGCGGCTTGCGGCTTGCGTCTTGCGGCTTGCGTCTTGCGGCTTGCGTTTCTTGCGTATTGCGTTTTCTGTTTTTTTGCGTTTCTTGCGTTTCTTGCGTCTTGCGTATTCCGTCTTGCGTTTTGCGCATGCAACATGACGCAAGACGCAACAAACGCAAGAAGAAAGACGCTATAAACGCAAGCCGCAAGCCGTAAGCCGCGAGACGCAAGAAACTCAAGACGCAAGACGCAACAAACGCAAGAAGAACGCAAGAGAATTTCTGGCGTCTCGCGGCTTGCGGCTTGCGTTTTGCGGATTGCGGCTTGCGGCTTGCGTTTCTTACGTTTGTTGCGTCTTGCGTTTGTTGCGTCGTGCGTCTTGAGTTTCTTGCGTCCTGCGTATTGCGTCTTGCGTTTTGCGCATGCAACGCAGCGTTGTTGCGTCTTGCGTCTTGCGTTTCTTGGGTCTTTCGTCTTGCGTTTGTTGCGTCTTGCGGCTCGCGGCTTGCGGCTTGCGTCTTGCGGCTTGCGCTTTGCTGCTTGCATTTCTTGCGTTTCTTGCGTCTTGCGTTTCGTGCGTCTTGCGTTTCGTGCGTCTTTCGTCTTGCGTTTTTTGCGTCTTGCGTCTTACGGATTGCGTTTCTTTGAGTATTTTATGTCAAATTATGCAATGTATACACATTATATGGGAAGTGTAAACATTATATGGAAGTGTAAACATTACACAATTACACATCACAACAAAGATACAATTCAAAAACTATCCTGCGGGAAACTTACATCGGGATAAAAACTATCCTATGTCCTTTCCAGGGTCCTCAACTATTCCCGTACCAAATTTCATGTAAATAGGTTCAGCAGTTAAGGCGTGAAAAGGTAACAGACAGACAGACAGACAGACAGAGTTACTTTCGCATTTATAATATTAGTATGGATTGGCAAGTGACATGGAAAGTTATTGACCCTTCGATTTCCAGACCACTGTGCGGCGCCTCAAAGAGTAATCAGCAATAATGTCAAGGCCCGATACTGCCTGCTGGGGTTGCGGAAATGTCGTAACAAGATACGGTGGTCCCGAAACGCAAGGGCAACTGAAGGAACAGGGTGGGTTTTTTGTCAGTTGAAGTCTGACACTTTCCTCACCACTCAGAGCGATTTTTCGTTTTATTTGTTCTTTCATACAGAAACAAGAAACTCTGTCGACTTACCACCAATATAACTGAAAACTGATGGCGCATTCGAAGCATTTTTTCATTAATTTTGAAGCATTGATTGACTAAGTAAGTATAGTGTACGGAGCGAAGGCAAGCGAAGATAGATAGAATATACGTTATTGTACGCCAAAAATTGAAACACACTTACATAATCTTATTTCCAATAACTTAGGTTTCAATGGCTTCCAGACAACCTTTGGAAGGACTTTAAAAGGTTTAATTGAATTGGGGAGACGCATGAAACGCAAGAATCGCAAGACGCATGAAACGCAAAACGCAAGACGCAAGACGCATGAAACGCAAAACGCAAGACGCAAGACTCATGAAACGCAAGAAACGCAAAACGCAAGATGCAAGAAACGCAAGACGAAAGACGCAAGACGCAAGGAATGCAAGAAACGCAAGACGCTAGAAACGCAAGAAACGCAAAACGCAAGACGCAAGAAACGCAAAACGCAAGACGCAAGACGCAAGAAACGCAAGAAACGCAAGAAACGCTGTTTTTTGCGTTTTTAGCGTTTCTTGCGTTTCTTGCGATTCTTGCGTCTTGCGTCTTGCGTTTTGCGTTTCATGCGTCTTGCGTCTTGCGTTTTGCGTTTCATGCGTCTTGCGTCTTGCGTTAGGCGTTTCATGCGTTTTGCGTCTTGCGTTTTGCGTTTCATGCGTCTTGCGATTCTTGTGTTTCATGCGTCTCCCCAATTCAATTAAACCTTTTAAAGTCCTTCCAAAGCCGATGACCGAAGCCATCATTGGCATAAAGGTCATCCTTTATGATGACAATCATTAAAAAAAGATATTAATTGTATAGGTTTTTTTGTCCATTCCAAGAATTACTTAACTCATTTGTTAATTACCGTGATTAACGTTGAGATATAATTAGATACTAATGACATGAGCATTAATGTAATGCAACTTTGGGTATCGCTTTGAACGTAGCAGTTTTTGAGGTCATGAATTTTAAGTATATGGTTTTTTCAATCGCTTTATAAACATTCATTTTAAAAGAAAAAAATGTACGCATTTTTTTCATTAAAGGAACGCATTTTTTCGTAAACTGATTTTAATTTTTTCAAAGAATATAAAGTTAAAAATCTCGAAAAAATAAACGATTTTGTAGAAATAAATAAATAAAGTTTATTATAAAATTATTCTTATATCTAGACATTGCAACAAAATACATCTATAATATTATGATCCACTACAAATGTCTACAGCAAGGACAACAAAAATAAATAACAAAGCCAGTATTAAAATTATAAAAATAGGTAAATAGCTCAAATAGTAGTAAAATAAGCACAGGGTCCTCAACCATTCCCATGCCAAATTTCATGTAAATCGGTTCAGCGGTTAAACAATTACCTTCGTAATAGTTTTTATTTAACAAAAGATAGATACTATCTTTCAAATTATTGTAGAAGACAGATAGCTGTGTCGCTATCATATTATTTTAATATTACAGCCAAGAATTTGGCTAAACAAGTTGCTTCTATTGAGCAATGCAATATTGACATTCATAATAATTCAACTAATTGCTTGGTTTTAAACAATGAAATTATTGATAATTTAAATTAGAAATATTGACAACAGAGGCAAACTCTAGCAATAATGCAGAGAAAATTATTATTACATCAAATTCAAATAAAATTAATAAATTAGTAAATGGGGTCAACCTGGTGCACCAAAACATTCAAGGATTATTGAACAAGGATTTAGAAGTGGAATTATTTATTAATTGTAACAAAGTTGATATTCTCTGCATTACCGAACATTGGCTAAAAAGTCATGAAATGATGTTTAATTTTAGTAATCACCAGGTTGGTAGTTCATTCAGCAGAAGTAATGCCATTCGTGGTGGCTCCTTAATTTTAGTACATAATGACCTTAAATTTAAAGAACGTAAGGATATTGTGAGCCTGTCTGTTGAGCGAACTATTGAAATAGCCTGTATAGAATTGGATTACTCAAGATTAGTAATTCGAATAAGTACATCATCACTAGTGGAGATTTTAATGTCAATTTATTAGAAATTTCTGGCTTAACTACAAAAATTATAAATCTGTTTCGGTCCTACAATCTTGACAATTTATTCACAGAGCCAACAAGAATCACCCCTACCAGTGCTACATGCCTTGATAATATTTATACAGATGTATCAATTAAACACAAAGAGATGATTAATTTACTAGAATCAGATCATAGTGGGCAATTAATTACTTTCCAATGTAAAAATAATAAAGCGGCTAAAAAGGATATCACTGTTAACCCAAAAACTGAAAGTCGTTTAAAAACTTTCAAAAATAAACTCACACATAGTTTACCTGTTTTGACCACCCTACATGATCCTAATCATTAATATAAGGACTTTTTTAACATGTACTGTAAGCAATTTAATTCTACTTTTTTACCTAAAACTATTTCTATTAACAATTCAGTGTCTTTCGGTGATTGGGCTACCATTGGTATTCACAAAAGTAGAACTCGTCTTTATGAATTGTACAATGAAAGAGCACATATAAACACTGTTGAATTTAATTTATATGTTAAGAAATATTCAAAATTATTTAAAAAGGTTTGTTGTATGGCAAAGACGCGCCATTTGAGTTCTTAGATCAAAAATAGTAATAATATTATTAAAATGACTTGGGACATCATTAACAGTGAAACAGGCAGGTCTAAAAAACGGTGTAGTGACTACAAACTTGTAATTAATGACGAAATAATTAAATCTGATGCCCAGGTTGCCGCGGCTTTTGAAAATTTTTTTTCAGAGTTCCCGGTATCAACAACGAAATCTCTGGATTCCTCACCCACTGCTGCAGAGTCTCTGCTAAAAGAAAATGTTAAAATTTGTGATTCAGTATTTAATTTTCAACATGTTTCTTGTAAAGATATAATTAAAACTTTTAACACATTGAATGTAAAAAAGACAAAGGATTTGTGGGGCAATTCTGTGGATATCGTCAAGTCCATTATTAATATTGTAGCTAATTATTGTAATCAATGTAATTATTTTTAATAATTGCATTGATTGTGGCGAGTTTCCTGACCTAATGAAGTATAGCAAAATTATACCATTGTTTAAAGCAGGTAGTACATCAGACCCAACTAATTATAGACCAATTTCAGTACTACCCACTTTTAGTAAAATATTTGAAAAACTAATTTTAGAACAGTTACAAAGGTTTTTTAATAGACAACAATTATTTCATGCCAAACAGTTTGGTTTCACAAGGGGTCGTTCAACAACTGATGCTGGTGTTGAACTTTTAGAACACATCTACAATGCATGGGAAGAGAAATGTGATGCTCTGGGCATCTTTTGCGACTTGTCCAAGGCATTTGACTGTGTTCATCATGAAACATTGGTCAGAAAACTACACCACTACGGTATTCGGGACTCCTCTTTGAATCTTCTTACTTCTTATTTAAGTGACAGGATTCAGAGAGTCGAAGTAAATGGAAAAATATCCCCGGGATCGGTTGCGTCTATGGGTCAATATATATATGGGTCCCAGGGCTCAATTCTTGGACCATTTTTGTTTCTTATTTATATAAATGACCTGCCTTACCTCATAATGGATAACAATAAAATTGTGTTATTTGCAGACGACACTTCACTATTATTTAAAATTAAACGTCAGCAACCGGATTATGACGACATTATTATTAATGTCGTCATAATCCGGTTAATAATCTTCTTCTGAATGAAAAAAAAAAACGAAATGTATAAAGTTTACGATGCCTCACGTTAGGCAAGTACCAACTACTGTTTTGATAAAGGGTAAAGAGTTGAGCCCGGAGGATGCAACAGTGTTACTCTAATCACTCTAATCTAATTACTCTGGATGCTAAGCTTCAGTGGGGTATAGATAGCCTATCCAAAAAACTGAGTTCTGCCGCATCTGCAGTTAGAAAAATCCGAAATTTAACTGATCTAGAGACAGCTCGTTTAGTTTACTTTAGCTATTTTCATAGTGTAATGTCGTACGGTATTCTTTTGTGGGGAAATGCCGCCGATATTCAGACAGTCTTTGTTTTACAAAAAAGGGCTACTCGTTCAATATATAAATTAAGTCCTAGATGCTCCCTCAGAGATAAGTTTAAGGCTTGCGTTTCTTGCGTATTGCGTTTTCTGTTTTTTTGCGTTTCTTGCGTTTCTTGCGATTCTTGCGTCTTGCGTATTCCGTCTTGCGTTTTGCGCATGCAACATGACGCAAGACGCAACAAACGCAAGAAGAAAGACGCAATAAACGCAAGCCGCAAGCCGTAAGCCGCGAGACGCAAGAAACTCAAGACGCAAGACGCAACAAACGCAAGAAGAACGCAAGAGAATTTCTGGCGTCTCGCGGCTTGCGGCTTGCGTTTTGCGGATTGCGGCTTGCGGCTTGCGTTTCTTACGTTTGTTGCGTCTTGCATTTGTTGCGTCGTGCGTCTTGAGTTTCTTGCGTCCTGCGTATTGCGTCTTGCGTTTTGCGCATGCAACGCAGCGTTTCTTGCGTCTTGCGTCTTGCGTCTTGCGTTTCTTGGGTCTTTCGTCTTGCGTTTGTTGCGTCTTGCGGCTCGCGGCTTGCGGCTTGCGTCTTGCGGCTTGCGCTTTGCTGCTTGCGTTTCTTGCGTTTCTTGCGTCTTGCGTTTCGTGCGTCTTTCGTCTTGCGTTTTTTGCGTCTTGCGTCTTACGGATTGCATCTTGCGTCTTGCGTTTCTTTGAGTATTTTATGTCAAATTATGCAATTACACATTATATGGGAAGTGTAAACATTATATGGAAGTGTAAACATTACACAATTACACATCACAACAAAGATACAATTCAAAAACTATCCTGCGGGAAACTTACATCGGGATAAAAACTATCCTATGTCCTTTCCAGGGTCCTCAACTATTCCCGTACCAAATTTCATGTAAATAGGTTCAGCAGTTAAGGCGTGAAAAGGTAACAGACAGACAGACAGACAGACAGAGTTACTTTCGCATTTATAATATTAGTATGGATTGGCAAGTGACATGGAAAGTTATTGACCCTTCGATTTCCAGACCACTGTGCGGCGCCTCAAAGAGTAATCAGCAATAATGTCAAGGCCCAATACTGCCTGCTGGGGTTGCGGAAATGTCGTAACAAGATACGGTGGTCCCGAAACGCAAGGGCAACTGAAGGAACAGGGTGGGTTTTTTGTCAGTTGATGTCTGACACTTTCCTCACCACTCAGAGCGATTTTTCGTTTTATTTGTTCTTTCATACAGAAACAAGAAACTCTGTCGACTTACCACCAATATAACTGAAAACTGATGGCGCATTCGAAGCATTTTTTCATTCATTTTGAAGCATTGATTGACTAAGTAAGTATAGTGTACGGAGCGAAGGCAAGCGAAGATAGATAGAATATACGTTATTGTACGCCAAAAATTGAAACACACTTAGGTACATAATCTTATTTCCAATAACTTAGGTTTCAATGGCTTCCAGACAACCTTTGGAAGGACTTTAAAAGGTTTAATTGAATTGGGGAGACGCATGAAACGCAAGAATCGCAAGACGCATGAAACGCAAAACGCAAGACGCAAGACGCATGAAACGCAAAACGCAAGACGCAAGACGCATGAAACGCAAGAAACGCAAAACGCAAGATGCAAGAAACGCAAGACGAAAGACGCAAGACGCAAGGAATGCAAGAAACGCAAGACGCTAGAAACGCAAGAAACGCAAAACGCAAGACGCAAGAACCGCAAGACGCAAGACGCAAGAATCGCAAGAAACGCAAGAAACGCAAGAAACGCTGTTTTTAGCGTTTTTAGCGTTTCTTGCGTTTCTTGCGATTCTTGCGTCTTGCGTTTTGCGTTTCATGCGTCTTGCGTCTTGCGTTTTGCGTTTCATGCGTCTTGCGTCTTGCGTTTTGCGTTTCATGCGTCTTGCGATTCTTGTGTTTCATGCGTCTCCCCAATTCAATTAAACCTTTTAAAGTCCTTCCAAAGGTTGTCTGGAAGCCAATGACCTTTATGATGACAATCATTAAAAAAGATATTAATTGTATAGGTTTTTTTGTCCATTCCAAGAATTACTTAACTCATTTGTTAATTACCGTGATTAACGTTGAGATATAATTAGATACTAATGACATGAGCATTAATGTAATGCAACTTTGGGTATCGCTTTGAACGTAGCAGTTTTTGAGGTCATGAATTTTAAGTATATGGTTTTTTCAATCGCTTTATAAACATTCATTTTTAAAGAAAAAAATGTACGCATTTTTTTCATTAAAGGAACGCATTTTTTCGTAAACTGATTTTAATTTTTTCAAAGAATATAAAGTTAAAAATCTCGAAAAAATAAACGATTTTGTAGAAATAAATAAATAAAGTTTATTATAAAATTATTCTTATATCTAGACATTGCAACAAAATACATCTATAATATTATGATCCACTACAAATGTCTACAGCAAGGACAACAAAAATAAATAACAAAGCCAGTATTAAAATTATAAAAATAGGTAAATAGCTCAAATAGTAGTAAAATAAGCACAGGGTCCTCAACCATTCCCATGCCAAATTTCATGTAAATCGGTTCAGCGGTTAAACAATTACCTTCGTAATAGTTTTTATTTAACAAAAGATAGATACTATCTTTCAAATTATTGTAGAAGACAGATAGCTGTGTCGCTATCATATTATTTTAATATTACAGCCAAGAATTTGGCTAAACAAGTTGCTTCTATTGAGCAATGCAATATTGACATTCATAATAATTCAACTAATTGCTTGGTTTTAAACAATGAAATTATTGATAATTTAAATTAGAAATATTGACAACAGAGGCAAACTCTAGCAATAATGCAGAGAAAATTATTATTACATTAAATTCAAATAAAATTAATAAATTAGTAAATGGGGTCAACCTGGTGCACCAAAACATTCAAGGATTATTGAACAAGGATTTAGAAGTGGAATTATTTATTAATTGTAACAAAGTTGATATTCTCTGCATTACCGAACATTGGCTAAAAAGTCATGAAATGATGTTTAATTTTAGTAATCACCAGGTTGGTAGTTCATTCAGCAGAAGTAATGCCATTCGTGGTGGCTCCTTAATTTTAGTACATAATGACCTTAAATTTAAAGAACGTAAGGATATTGTGAGCCTGTCTGTTGAGCGAACTATTGAAATAGCCTGTATAGAATTGGATTACTCAAGATTAGTAATTCGAATAAGTACATCATCACTAGTGGAGATTTTAATGTCAATTTATTAGAAATTTCTGGCTTAACTACAAAAATTATAAATCTGTTTCGGTCCTACAATCTTGACAATTTATTCACAGAGCCAACAAGAATCACCCCTACCAGTGCTACATGCCTTGATAATATTTATACAGATGTATCAATTAAACACAAAGAGATGATTAATTTACTAGAATCAGATCATAGTGGGCAATTAATTACTTTCCAATGTAAAAATAATAAAGCGGCTAAAAAGGATATCACTGTTAACCCAAAAACTGAAAGTCGTTTAAAAACTTTCAAAAATAAACTCACACATAGTTTACCTGTTTTGACCACCCTACATGATCCTAATCATTAATATAAGGACTTTTTTAACATGTACTGTAAGCAATTTAATTCTACTTTTTTACCTAAAACCATTTCTATTAACAATTCAGTGTCTTTCGGTGATTGGGCTACCATTGGTATTCACAAAAGTAGAACTCGTCTTTATGAATTGTACAATGAAAGAGCACATATAAACACTGTTGAATTTAATTTATATGTTAGGAAATATTCAAAATTATTTAAAAAGGTTTGTTGTATGGCAAAGACGCGCCATTTGAGTTCTTAGATCAAAAATAGTAATAATATTATTAAAATGACTTGGGACATCATTAACAGTGAAACAGGCAGGTCTAAAAAACGGTGTAGTGACTACAAACTTGTAATTAATGACGAAATAATTAAATCTGATGCCCAGGTTGCCGCGGCTTTTGAAAATTTTTTTTCAGAGTTCCCGGTATCAACAACGAAATCTCTGGATTCCTCACCCACTGCTGCAGAGTCTCTGCTAAAAGAAAATGTTAAAATTTGTGATTCAGTATTTAATTTTCAACATGTTTCTTGTAAAGATATAATTAAAACTTTTAACACATTGAATGTAAAAAAGACAAAAGATTTGTGGGGCAATTCTGTGGATATCGTCAAGTCCATTATTAATATTGTAGCTAATTATTGTAATCAATGTAATTATTTTTAATAATTGCATTGATTGTGGCGAGTTTCCTGACCTAATGAAGTATAGCAAAATTATACCATTGTTTAAAGCAGGTAGTACATCAGACCCTACTAATTATAGACCAATTTCAGTACTACCCACTTTTAGTAAAATATTTGAAAAACTAATTTTAGAACAGTTACAAAGGTTTTTTAATAGACAACAATTATTTCATGCCAAACAGTTTGGTTTCACAAGGGGTCGTTCAACAACTGATGCTGGTGTTGAACTTTTAGAACACATCTACAATGCATGGGAAGAGAAATGTGATGCTCTGGGCATCTTTTGCGACTTGTCCAAGGCATTTGACTGTGTTCATCATGAAACATTGGTCAGAAAACTACACCACTACGGTATTCGGGACTCCTCTTTGAATCTTCTTACTTCTTATTTAAGTGACAGGATTCAGAGAGTCGAAGTAAATGGAAAAATATCCCCGGGATCGGTTGCGTCTATGGGTCAATATATATATGGGTCCCAGGGCTCAATTCTTGGACCATTTTTGTTTCTTATTTATATAAATGACCTGCCTTACCTCATAATGGATAACAATAAAATTGTGTTATTTGCAGACGACACTTCACTATTATTTAAAATTAAACGTCAGCAACCGGATTATGACGACATTATTATTAATGTCGTCATAATCCGGTTGCTGACGTTTAGTACATTGGTTTAATGTTAATAATCTTCTTCTGAATGAAAAAAAAAAACGATCTGTATAAAGTTTACGATGCCTCACGTTAGGCAAGTACCAACTACTGTTTTGATAAAGGGTAAAGAGTTGAGCCCGGAGGATGCAACAGTGTTCTTGGGCATTACTCTGGATGCTAAGCTTCAGTGGGGTATAGATAGCCTATCCAAAAAACTGAGTTCTGCCGCATCTGCAGTTAGAAAAATCCGAAATTTAACTGATCTAGAGACAGCTCGTTTAGTTTACTTTAGCTATTTTCATAGTGTAATGTCGTACGGTATTCTTTTGTGGGGAAATGCCGCCGATATTCAGACAGTCTTTGTTTTACAAAAAAGGGCTACTCGTTCAATATATAAATTAAGTCCTAGATGCTCCCTCAGAGATAAGTTTAAGGCTTGCGTTTCTTGCGTATTGCGTTTTCTGTTTTTTTGCGTTTCTTGCGTTTCTTGCGTTTCTTGCGTCTTGCGTATTCCGTCTTGCGTTTTGCGCATGCAACATGACGCAAGACGCAACAAACGCAAGAAGAAAGACGCAATAAACGCAAGCCGCAAGCCGTAAGCCGCGAGACGCAAGAAACTCAAGACGCAAGATGCAACAAACGCAAGAAGAACGCAAGAGAATTTCTGGCGTCTCGCGGCTTGCGGCTTGCGTTTTGCGGATTGCGGCTTGCGGCTTGCGTTTCTTACGTTTGTTGCGTCTTGCATTTGTTGCGTCGTGCGTCTTGAGTTTCTTGCGTCCTGCGTATTGCGTCTTGCGTTTTGCGCATGCAACGCAGCGTTTCTTGCGTCTTGCGTCTTGCGTCTTGCGTTTCTTGGGTCTTTCGTCTTGCGTTTGTTGCGTCTTGCGGCTCGCGGCTTGCGGCTTGCGTCTTGCGGCTTGCGCTTTGCTGCTTGCGTTTCTTGCGTTTCTTGCGTCTTGCGTTTCGTGCGTCTTTCGTCTTGCGTTTTTTGCGTCTTGCGTCTTACGGATTGCATCTTGCGTCTTGCGTTTCTTTGAGTATTTTATGTCAAATTATGCAATGTATTATTTAAGCTGTGTACACATTATATGGGAAGTGTAAACATTATATGGAAGTGTAAACATTACACAATTACACATCACAACAAAGATACAATTCAAAAACTATCCTGCGGGAAACTTACATCGGGATAAAAACTATCCTATGTCCTTTCCAGGGTCCTCAACTATTCCCGTACCAAATTTCATGTAAATAGGTTCAGCAGTTAAGGCGTGAAAAGGTAACAGACAGACAGACAGACAGACAGAGTTACTTTCGCATTTATAATATTAGTATGGATTGGCAAGTGACATGGAAAGTTATTGACCCTTCGATTTCCAGACCACTGTGCGGCGCCTCAAAGAGTAATCAGCAATAATGTCAAGGCCCAATACTGCCTGCTGGGGTTGCGGAAATGTCGTAACAAGATACGGTGGTCCCGAAACGCAAGGGCAACTGAAGGAACAGGGTGGGTTTTTTGTCAGTTGATGTCTGACACTTTCCTCACCACTCAGAGCGATTTTTCGTTTTATTTGTTCTTTCATACAGAAACAAGAAACTCTGTCGACTTACCACCAATATAACTGAAAACTGATGGCGCATTCGAAGCATTTTTTCATTCATTTTGAAGCATTGATTGACTAAGTAAGTATAGTGTACGGAGCGAAGGCAAGCGAAGATAGATAGAATATACGTTATTGTACGCCAAAAATTGAAACACACTTACATAATCTTATTTCCAATAACTTAGGTTTCAATGGCTTCCAGACAACCTTTGGAAGGACTTTAAAAGGTTTAATTGAATTGGGGAGACGCATGAAACGCAAGAATCGCAAGACGCATGAAACGCAAAACGCAAGACGCAAGACGCATGAAACGCAAAACGCAAGACGCAAGACGCATGAAACGCAAGAAACGCAAAATGCAAGATGCAAGAAACGCAAGACGAAAGACGCAAGACGCAAGGAATGCAAGAAACGCAAGACGCTAGAAACGCAAAACGCAAGACGCAAGAAACGCAAGACGCAAGACGCAAGAATCGCAAGAAACGCAAGAAACGCAAGAAACGCTGTTTTTAGCGTTTTTAGCGTTTCTTGCGTTTCTTGCGATTCTTGCGTCTTGCGTTTTGCGTTTCATGCGTCTTGCGTCTTGCGTTTTGCGTTTCATGCGTCTTGCGTCTTGCGTTTTGCGTTTCATGCGTCTTGCGATTCTTGTGTTTCATGCGTCTCCCCAATTCAATTAAACCTTTTAAAGTCCTTCCAAAGGTTGTCTGGAAGCCAATGACCTTTATGATGACAATCATTAAAAAAGATATTAATTGTATAGGTTTTTTTGTCCATTCCAAGAATTACTTAACTCATTTGTTAATTACCGTGATTAACGTTGAGATATAATTAGATACTAATGACATGAGCATTAATGTAATGCAACTTTGGGTATCGCTTTGAACGTAGCAGTTTTTGAGGTCATGAATTTTAAGTATATGGTTTTTTCAATCGCTTTATAAACATTCATTTTAAAAGAAAAAAATGTACGCATTTTTTTCATTAAAGGAACGCATGTTTTCGTAAACTGATTTTAATTTTTTCAAAGAATATAAAGTTAAAAATCTCGAAAAAATAAACGATTTTGTAGAAATAAATAAATAAAGTTTATTATAAAATTATTCTTATATCTAGACATTGCAACAAAATACATCTATAATATTATGATCCACTACAAATGTCTACAGCAAGGACAACAAAAATAAATAACAAAGCCAGTATTAAAATTATAAAAATAGGTAAATAGCTCAAATAGTAGTAAAATAAGCACAGGGTCCTCAACCATTCCCATGCCAAATTTCATGTAAATCGGTTCAGCGGTTAAACAATTACCTTCGTAATAGTTTTTATTTAACAAAAGATAGATACTATCTTTCAAATTATTGTAGAAGACAGATAGCTGTGTCGCTATCATATTATTTTAATATTACAGCCAAGAATTTGGCTAAACAAGTTGCTTCTATTGAGCAATGCAATATTGACATTCATAATAATTCAACTAATTGCTTGGTTTTAAACAATGAAATTATTGATAATTTAAATTAGAAATATTGACAACAGAGGCAAACTCTAGCAATAATGCAGAGAAAATTATTATTACATTAAATTCAAATAAAATTAATAAATTAGTAAATGGGGTCAACCTGGTGCACCAAAACATTCAAGGATTATTGAACAAGGATTTAGAAGTGGAATTATTTATTAATTGTAACAAAGTTGATATTCTCTGCATTACCGAACATTGGCTAAAAAGTCATGAAATGATGTTTAATTTTAGTAATCACCAGGTTGGTAGTTCATTCAGCAGAAGTAATGCCATTCGTGGTGGCTCCTTAATTTTAGTACATAATGACCTTAAATTTAAAGAACGTAAGGATATTGTGAGCCTGTCTGTTGAGCGAACTATTGAAATAGCCTGTATAGAATTGGATTACTCAAGATTAGTAATTCGAATAAGTACATCATCACTAGTGGAGATTTTAATGTCAATTTATTAGAAATTTCTGGCTTAACTACAAAAATTATAAATCTGTTTCGGTCCTACAATCTTGACAATTTATTCACAGAGCCAACAAGAATCACCCCTACCAGTGCTACATGCCTTGATAATATTTATACAGATGTATCAATTAAACACAAAGAGATGATTAATTTACTAGAATCAGATCATAGTGGGCAATTAATTACTTTCCAATGTAAAAATAATAAAGCGGCTAAAAAGGATATCACTGTTAACCCAAAAACTGAAAGTCGTTTAAAAACTTTCAAAAATAAACTCACACATAGTTTACCTGTTTTGACCACCCTACATGATCCTAATCATTAATATAAGGACTTTTTTAACATGTACTGTAAGCAATTTAATTCTACTTTTTTACCTAAAACCATTTCTATTAACAATTCAGTGTCTTTCGGTGATTGGGCTACCATTGGTATTCACAAAAGTAGAACTCGTCTTTATGAATTGTACAATGAAAGAGCACATATAAACACTGTTGAATTTAATTTATATGTTAGGAAATATTCAAAATTATTTAAAAAGGTTTGTTGTATGGCAAAGACGCGCCATTTGAGTTCTTAGATCAAAAATAGTAATAATATTATTAAAATGACTTGGGACATCATTAACAGTGAAACAGGCAGGTCTAAAAAACGGTGTAGTGACTACAAACTTGTAATTAATGACGAAATAATTAAATCTGATGCCCAGGTTGCCGCGGCTTTTGAAAATTTTTTTTCAGAGTTCCCGGTATCAACAACGAAATCTCTGGATTCCTCACCCACTGCTGCAGAGTCTCTGCTAAAAGAAAATGTTAAAATTTGTGATTCAGTATTTAATTTTCAACATGTTTCTTGTAAAGATATAATTAAAACTTTTAACACATTGAATGTAAAAAAGACAAAAGATTTGTGGGGCAATTCTGTGGATATCGTCAAGTCCATTATTAATATTGTAGCTAATTATTGTAATCAATGTAATTATTTTTAATAATTGCATTGATTGTGGCGAGTTTCCTGACCTAATGAAGTATAGCAAAATTATACCATTGTTTAAAGCAGGTAGTACATCAGACCCTACTAATTATAGACCAATTTCAGTACTACCCACTTTTAGTAAAATATTTGAAAAACTAATTTTAGAACAGTTACAAAGGTTTTTTAATAGACAACAATTATTTCATGCCAAACAGTTTGGTTTCACAAGGGGTCGTTCAACAACTGATGCTGGTGTTGAACTTTTAGAACACATCTACAATGCATGGGAAGAGAAATGTGATGCTCTGGGCATCTTTTGCGACTTGTCCAAGGCATTTGACTGTGTTCATCATGAAACATTGGTCAGAAAACTACACCACTACGGTATTCGGGACTCCTCTTTGAATCTTCTTACTTCTTATTTAAGTGACAGGATTCAGAGAGTCGAAGTAAATGGAAAAATATCCCCGGGATCGGTTGCGTCTATGGGTCAATATATATATGGGTCCCAGGGCTCAATTCTTGGACCATTTTTGTTTCTTATTTATATAAATGACCTGCCTTACCTCATAATGGATAACAATAAAATTGTGTTATTTGCAGACGACACTTCACTATTATTTAAAATTAAACGTCAGCAACCGGATTATGACGACATTATTATTAATGTCGTCATAATCCGGTTGCTGACGTTTAGTACATTGGTTTAATGTTAATAATCTTCTTCTGAATGAAAAAAAAAAACGAAATGTATAAAGTTTACGATGCCTCACGTTAGGCAAGTACCAACTACTGTTTTGATAAAGGGTAAAGAGTTGAGCCCGGAGGATGCAACAGTGTTCTTGGGTATTACTCTGGATGCTAAGCTTCAGTGGGGTATAGATAGCCTATCCAAAAAACTGAGTTCTGCCGCATATGCAGTTAGAAAAATCCGAAATTTAACTGATCTAGAGACAGCTCGTTTAGTTTACTTTAGCTATTTTCATAGTGTAATGTCGTACGGTATTCTTTTGTGGGGAAATGCCGCCGATATTCAGACAGTCTTTGTTTTACAAAAAAGGGCTACTCGTTCAATATATAAATTAAGTCCTAGATAAGTTTAAAGATATTAATATAATGACTGTGCCCTGTCAATATATTTATGAAAATATTTTATATGCTCATAAAAATAAAAATATGTTTAAAAAGTACAGCGATATCCACAATATAAATACTAGGAATAAGCACACATTTATTGTTCCTTCAACTAGGCTCAAGGAAATTGGGGGCTCATTTAGATGTCAATGTATACGCTTTTACAATAAACTTCCCAGTCATATCCAAGAACTAAGCCTAAATAAATTTAAATCGTTTGTGAAGCAGAAACTTTGCCAGAAAGCTTTTTATTCTGTCAAAGACTATCTTGCTAACAAAAATGCTTGGGATTGAGCTGCTCCATATGTTGTAATTCTGTCTTGTTTCATTTTTCTTATTACTCATTCATTTATTTTATTTTATTTTCTTTTAATGATTATTTCATATATACATTTTTTATTACCGCACTGTCTGGCAGTTGGGCCCACCCAAATGTCCTAACTTTAGTATTGTTCGTCAAATTATTACGGAGCTTGTTTTTAATTTTAACCAATCAAGTTAATATACGAATCATTTCTATTTCAAAATCGGGGCAATATGCGTTTGCCCTTTTGCAAATAGGAGAAGATCGTGTGGCAACAGATATCAACGGGATAATTTATTTGAGCCGAACAGAATCTGAAACTGAAGCTGAAACAAACTGAAGCTGAAACTGAAGCTAAAACTGTAGCTGAATCTGAAGCTGAAACCAAAACTGAAGCTAAAGCAGAAACTGAATCTGAAACCAAAACTGAAGCTGAAACTGGAACTGTAGCTGAAACTGACGCTGAAACTAAACTGAAGCTGAAACTGAAAGTAAAGCTGAAACTGATGCTGAAAACAAAACTGAAGCTGAGCTGAAACTGAAACTGAAAATTAAGCTGAAACTGTAGCTGAATCTGAAACTGAAACCAAAACTGAAACCAAAACTGAAGCTGAAGCAGAAACTGAATCTGAAACTGAAACCAAAACTGAAGCTGAAGCTGAAACTGACGCTGAAACCAAACTGAAACTGAAGCTGAAACTGAAACCAAACTGAAGCTGAAGCTGAAACTGAAACTGAAGCTGAAACTGAAACTGAAGCTGAAACTGGAACTGTAGCTGAAACTGACGCTGAAACCAAACTGAAGCTGAAACTGAAACTTATGCTGAAACCAAAGCTGAAGCTGAAACTGGAACTGTAGCTGATTCTGACGCTGAAACCAAACTGAAGCTGAAACTGAAACTAAAGCTGAAACTGAAACTGATGCTGAAACCAAAACTGAAGCTGAAGTTGAAACTGGAACTGTAGCTGAAACTGACGTTGAAACCAAACTGAAACTGAAGCTGAAACTGAAGCTGATGCTGAAACCAAAACTGAAGCTGAAGCTGAAACTGAAGCTGAAACTGGAACTGTTACTGAAACTGACGCTGAAACTAAACTGAAGCTGAAACTGAAACTGATGCTGAAACCTTAACTGAAGCTGAAGCTGAAACTGTAGTAACATACATAGTGAACGTTGTCCAAGATACAGATAATTTAATAAACCACGTTTATTTTGATTTGAAAACAAATATGAGGGATAAAAATGTCTGCGTGAAAGAGTAATTTTGGGCAGATCAACGAAAAGATTATGTCTCATGTGGATTGTGATGTTGTTAAGTATCTGTCCGTCGACATTGTCATGGATACAAAGCAAGTGACGTCGTACTCTGTAGAGTTTATCAACTCTCTGGAATTACTGTCAGGGTACCCCATCACATTATTTGAGGCTTTAACTTGGTGTCCCAGTCCTGTTGATGCGTAATCAGGGCGCACCAAGGCTCTGTAATGGCATGCGACTACAAATTACATACCTTGGATGCAATATTTTCAAGCAATAATTATGACAGGAACAGCAAGCGGTGAAAACGTATTTATTCCTCACATTCAGTTCGAAAAACTCAAATTTCCCCTAAAAGCGGCATTCGCAATGACCATAAACAAAGTTCAAGGACAGACACTGAAAGTCGCAGGTGTACATTTAGAAAAAGACTGCTTTTCCCATGGGCAATTGTATGTGGCGTGCTCACGAGTATTAAGCGTACAAAATCAACACGCCAAGTACGGGAAAACCAGAAACGTAGTTTACAAAAATGTATTGTAAACTACGTTTTTGGTTTTAAAAAGATAAATTTTAAATACTGTCTGTCTGTTTATGGGGATGGATGGACCCTGGTGATGTTTTTTTAAATATTATATGTGTTTTTTAACCACCCAAAAAGATACGGTACACCTTTTTGGCAACAAGAATTATTGACAAAGTGTAAATTAACGCGGACGAAGCCGCGGGCAAAAGCTAGTAACACGATAATTCTTTACCTTCTTCTTAATTTGAAAAATTCGGTCTCTGGTATTAGTGTATTCGAATTTGTAATAAGTTCTACACACGTAGACTTAGGATTACAAAACCCTTGCCATATCGTTTGTTATCATCCAAAGAAGCCATGCACTTGGTATGCATATACCCTTTAAATTACACTTTGTATATATACTGCATTTATGAGCTCAGGCTCAACTCACCTTATTATCAGCACATACTTCTGCCTTATTTCAGTTCATATTAAAAAAAAATTGGCAAGTGCGAGTCAGACTCGCCCATGAAGGGTTCCGTAGTAACTATAATAATATAATATAATATGTATATTTATTTCACGAAAAAAAACCTTACAAATTTCTTAAAACTAGCTTATATAATTTTTTTACAACTATGCCAAATAACCTTGTTTTTCATAGTGTTTGTATGAATTACAAAGTTATATTTGCGGTTTTAGAAAATATGCTGTATCTCAAAAACCGCTGACCCGATCTCGTTCAAACTAATTTTGTTTGAAAGTTTACATTAAGATCTATAGACATATATTTTTTTTAAGAATTTTCACTCCATTATTATAGAAGTTAAAGGGGGGGGACACATTTTACCACTTTGGAAGCGTATATCTTTTAAATTATTAACTTTATGAAAAAGTGGTTTTACAAACCCCAATGTCATTTTTAAAGATCTGTCTGTAAATACCATACACGCATAGGTTGTATGAAAAAAGAAAAATATTTTCAGTTTTAGTTCCATGAATGGGAAGCCCCCCTTTATTTTAAATATTATTTAAATTTTTTTCTTAAAATCGGAAAGTGGTTCACAGAATACATCTACCTACCAAGTTTCATATGTATAGTCCTAATAGTTTCGGAATAAAATGGCTGTGACATACGGATGGACGGACGGACGTACGGACGGACAGACAGACAGACATGACGAAACTGTAAGGGTTTCGTTTTTTGCCATTCGGCTACGGAACCTTAAAAAGGATGATCTGTTTTCGCGGGGAAAATCATCAAATAACTGGGCAGGACCAGTGCTCCACCTAGGATCTCCACCTGGGTGGAGCACGGGTACTATATGGGTCCCGTGCTCCACCTGATGATTAGTACAATCAAGTAATTAAGAAAAATACGCAATTTAAAATATAATCAAAAGGATTTATTTTAAAGCTTTTTTTCCAAAAAATGGCTCAAAAAATTTCATTATGAAGTAATTGCCTTTGCGAATTTAAAATAAGTTGGTCTTTTTCAGTTTTCTTTGCGGCATTTAGTTGTTGGTACATCTAAAGAATCAGTATTTTGTGATATTACAGTAAGCAATCTACTTAGGGTTACACACCATTCATCTACATGTTTACTAATATATTTTTTATCGATTGAATAAATTCTCGAATCCTCACATTTTGAAAATTTATACTCTCTATAAAATATATTGCCATACTTCTGGAATGCGATCATGGGGCAATAGAGGCAAGCTGCAACATAAACCTTACAATGCGTGTATAAGTTTTATTTTTGATGCCAATGGAACTAAATTGAGACTTACTTAGGTACAGCGGTTCTACAGCCTTTTTATAAATTTTAGTTAAAGACTCATTTGAAGTAGTAGCTTCTTCTTTAGCTTTCTTTATAGCTAACAATACTTCGGTTTTGTCGTATACAGCCACTGTTACCTCCATTTTTGTACCGTGATCCATTTTCTTCACTATTTTTCCGTCCTTAAATAAAATATATTAAACTTGTCAAACTGTTGTGTAGTGTAGACCATTTTGGTAATTTACAATGACCGTTTTTATTTATACCGTTATCAGAACTATTGCCACTACAGTGTGTCGTTATTTCGGTACTTTAAATCAAACAAACTACTGCTACTGAAAAGTTGCCCTACCTAGTCCGGAGTAACAATCACTTACTACTATCGTTACTTAAAGGTATTTTGCAACCCCCATATTTTTTAAACTGAAACAAGCTATGAGTCAAGAGTGAATAAGTTACTTCTAGGCAAGTATACTTAATCTTCGATCACATCATCGCTTACCATCAAGTGAGATAGTGGTCAAATACGAGCTTATTAACAATAAAAAAATCAACGCATTGTTATTCTACATAAAGAAGTAGAAAGTAAAAAAAAGACATTTAATTTTCTGTATGTAAAGTTTTATATGTACGTACTGAAAAGAATCATAAGATAGATGATGCATAGATTTTTTATTGTTGCTTATACCTTCATTGTGCGTACGGCTAAGGAGAGGAATTCCCTGCCGGAGTCTGTGTTTCCCGACAGCTACAACCTAGGAGTCTTTAAGTCCAGAGTGAATAGGTTACATTTAGGTAAGCGTGCTCCATCTTCGATCACATCATCTCTTACCATCAGGTGAGATAGTGGTCAAACGCGAACCTGTTTTCAGTACTAAAAAAAAAAACTGATTACGATAATTAAACTAATTTATCACTAATTTGGTGTTTTATTAAAATCTTACCTAATCCCGTCATGTTTATGCACCCAGACCAAAGAGAAATAACTTTTATATATCCTATTCAACTTTACTTGAGACAAGAGGTAAATAAAAACTTCAAAAATGTCCTGTTTCTTTCTTTTTATTATCTACTAGCTTTTGCCCGCGACTTCGTCCGCGTGGAATAGTTACTTTGGGCTAACGTTAAATTTAACCCGATTTTGAAGCATTCTTCATTGGCGCTCCGCTCCTATTGGCCTTAGCGTAATGATACAATATAGCTGTGCCCGCGACTCCATCAGCGTAAGTTAATGTATTGGTAATATTGTTTAGATCACGTTCACATGAGGCTTAAGTACCTAGAGAACGCTTCGACCGCGAGACGCATCGAGCGCGGCGACCGATTCTCAAAAATAATCCTTATAGCATGATTCAGTATTCACGCGCGATGGCTTATTATTATAAGCGTATTTCATGTATAACTTTGGTGTTTCTATACCGATTTATATGATTCTTTTTACGGTTACGTAGCCGAATGGCAAAAAAACGGAATCTTTATAGTTTCGACATGTCTGTCCGTCTGTCTGTCTGTCTGTCTGTCCGTCCGTCCGTCTGTCACAGCAATTTTATTCCGAAACTATTAGGACTATACATGTGAAACTTGATAGGTAGATGTACTCTGTGAACCGCTTTCCGATTTTGAGAAAAAAAATAAAAAATATTTAAAATAAAGGGGGGCTCCCCATACATGGAACTAAACCTGAAAATATTTTTTTTCATGATATCGATGCATGTGTGGTATCTATAGACAGTTATTTAAAAACGACATCGGGGTTTCTAAAACCACTTTTCCATAAAGTCAATCGTTTAAAAGATATAAGCTTCCAAAGTGGTAAAATGTGTGTGTGGCGGACACAACCTCTAACTTCTATAATAATGGAGTGAAAAATCTAAAAAAAATATATGTCTGTAGATCTTAATATAAACTTTCAACTAAAATTAGTTTGAACGAAATCAGTTCAGCAGTTTTTGAGATACAGCATATTTTCTAAAACCGCAAATATAACTTTGTAATTCATACAAACACTATGAAAAACAAATTTATTCGGCGCAGTTGTAAAAAATGTAAAAAAGCCAGTTTTAAGAAATTTGTAAGGTTTTTTTTTTCAAAACAAATTTATTTGGCGCAGTTGTAAAAAATGTAAATAAGCTAGTTTTAAGAAATTTGTAAGGTTTTTTTTTCGTCAAATAAATTTGCATATTATATTATAGTTACTACGGAACCCTTCATGGGCGAGTCTGACTCGCACTTGGCCAATTTTTTTATGGAATAGTTAATAATGTTAACTTTTTCAATTAGGGGTGACTGAGATTGTTATAAACGTAAGAGTAGACAAATATTATAATCAGAAAGCTTCGAACTGCTAAGCTATCGGGAGTTACACGTGTTATTGTGAGTCAACCATAAAAGTTAGACATATGCTGTCGTGGGATATTTTTCATATAATTTTAAGGAGAACATTTCCGTCATGAAATGATTTGTGTAGCTTTAACCATTAAGGTTGCACACGCGACGGAAGCTTAAAAAATGGAGTAACTTCTCCCGTTTTCCCAACATTTCCCTTCACTGCTCTGCTCCTATTGATTGTAGCGTGATGAAAAGTATACTATAACCCGCTCAGGAGTATGAAAAATAATTGTACCAAGTTTTGTTAAAATCCGTCGAGTAGTTTTTGTTTCTATAACGGTTATACAGACAGACAGACAGACAGACAGACAGACAGACAGACAAAAATTTAACTGATTGCATTTTTGGCATGAGTATCGATCCTTAATCACCCCCTGATAGTTATTTTGGGAATATATTTCATTTACAGAATTGACCTCTCTACAGATTTATTATAAGTATAGATTATTTATTTAATACTAGCTGACCCGCCACGACTTCGTTCGCGTGGTATCCTACCCCTACCCCACCCTACCCCTACCCTACCCTACCCTACCCCTACCCTACCCCTACCCTACCCTACCCCTACCCTACCCCTACCCAACCCCTACCCTACCCCTACCCTACCCCTACCCTACCCCTACCCTACCCCTACCCTACCCCTACCCTACCCCTACCCTACCCCTACCCTACCCCTACCCTACCCCTACCCTACCCCTACCCTACCCCTACCCTACCCCTACCCTACCCCTACCCTACCCCTACCCTACCCCTACCCTACCCCTACCCTACCCCTACCCTACCCCTACCCTACCCCTACCCTACCCCTACCCTACCCCTACCCTACCCCTACCCTACCCTACCCCTACCCTACCCCTACACTACCCATACCCTACCCCTACCCTAACCCTACCCTACCCCTACCCTACCCCTACCCTACCCCTACCCTACCCCTACCCTTCCCCTACCTTACCCCTACTCTAACCCTACCCTACCCCTACCCTACCCCTACCCTACCACTACCCTACCCCTACCCTTCCCCTACCCTAACCCTACCCCACCCTACCCCTACCCTAACCCTACCCTACCCCAACCCTACCCTACCCCTACCCTACCACTACCCTACCCCTACCCTACCCTAACCCTACCTTAACCCTACCCTTACCCTACCCCTACCCTACCACTACCCTAACCCTACCCAACCCCCACCCTACCCCTACCCTACCCCTACCCTACCCCTACCCTACCCTACCCCTACCCTACCCCTACCCTACACCAACTCTACCCCTACCCTACTCTCCATTTCTTCTTCGTTCGCGTGGGATGTTTTTCCCGCTTAAATCCCGATCCCGTGGGAATTCCGGGATAAAAAATATTCTATATCCGTCTCCTGGTTTTAAGCTACCTCCCTACCAATTTTCAGCCAAATCGGTTCAGCCGTTCTTGAGTTATAAGTGGTGTAACTAACACGACTTTCTTTTATATATATAGATTTTTATTTTATTTATTTTGTTATTCCAAGAGAATTAGGATACACAATTTATAGGAACTACAAAACTTATAGCATATTTTTTATTTAAGTTTATAAATTTTAATATTTGTTTTCATTTTACCTCAAGCCATTTTGAAGCCTCTCTGTTACTTCTCTGTTACAACGAAATCATTTTCCTATCTGTTTCATATCCGTAACTTACATTTTTTTTTAATATGAACCATATACAATGTTATTATAAATATAGATTCCAACATGATTTGCTTAAAACTTAAGCATGCAAAGCTCCAATGTGAGAGAGACTAGACATGGGTTTGACTCAAACCCAGGCCCAGTCTCTGATGAACGTCGGTGCAAAATTGGCATTGGCATTCACGATGTTATACTTAAATTTATGATTATTTCACACAAGTATCTAGTTAAATTGGACAGCATTTTGAGTTATCTCGATATTCTCGCAAACCAGGGAAATTTTGAGTTATTCCTCGAAGCGCTACCATTTTGAAGCGCACCTAATGAAGCGCTCCTTTTTTATTCCTCGGAGCGCACCTTTTAGTAGCGCTCCCAATAGCAATTAAAAATATTAAAATTTTATTCCTTGAAGCGCACCCATGTTTAAAACTAGGGAAGACCATAAAGTAAACGTAACAAATTCTCAAAATCATATCTGTGCGTTTTATTTATTAATAACATCCTCTTTGAATACACGTTACTCTTTGAATACACATTATAGTGCCGAAAGCAAAAACATATATTTCTGTCAATTTCATACTTGTGGTTAAGCAATTTCGATGATGATGATGAGTTTTAAAAAATATAATTATTACGTTTATTTCATGGTCTTCCCTATTTTTAAACGTGGGTGCGCTTCAAGGAATAATATTTTAATATTTTTAATTGCTATCGGGAGCGCTACTAAAAGGTGCGCTCCGAATAATAAAAAAGGAGGGCTTCATTAGGTGCGCTTCAAAATGGTGTAGCGCTTCGAGGAATACCTCGAAATTATATTTTAATGAATTCTTGTTTTGCTCACCCTATCTAATTTGTTTGATTTGATAGCTAGGACGTCACAATATGGCGCCCAGGCATTCCTGTTATAAGTTGAAACGCACCGTACAATTATTATATCCGTAAATAACTTGCGAACAACGAATAACTCCAACATACCATGCAACACAAATCCTTGTGTCGAAATGTTTAATTAAATACCGGAACTAAATGATAAACCACAGAATAGTCAGACAGAGTCGAACACGCATTATAAAACAGGATATACAACGTGTAACGGAAACCCTATATCAATCCAAAAGGTCTGAAGACAACATCTGGTATCCATACCAGATGTTGTCTGCTGAAACTGTGCATAGAGACTCCAGTCTCTATGCACAGTTTCAGTTCGGAATAAGTGACTCAAAGAATTAATACGAAATTATCGGTTTCATATGTTTCTTGAATATCAATCATAACAAACGTGTCACAGCACTACGAGGGTCAATAACTTTCCATGTCACTTGCCTATAACACGATAATTCTCTTTAATCTTCTTAATTTGAAAAATTCAGTCTCTGGTATCAATGTATTGAAATTTCTAATTAGTTCCACAGAGTACATTTTTATTAGTTCCACCCATGAAGACATAGGATTACCAAACCCTTGTCATATCGTTTGTTATCATCCAAAGAAGCCGTGCACTTGGTATGTATGTACCCTTTAAATTACACGTTGTATACATGTTCTACATTCTCCGTACAATCGATACGGTCCGTCGTCCATCAGGTGGGTTGAAATTAATTTAGTAAAATAAAAGTGCAGTTGAAACCCCGAGCAGGCGGGATGCGTCGAGCTCGACCGTTGCCATGGTTACGAGGCAGCGGGCACTGCGCGGGACGGAATAGATAGATGCAGAAAGTTTACGAAGTTACTAACACTTATTTGACATAGGTTACTAATAGATAGCGAATGAGACGTAGCCTGATAAATAAGTGATAAATATACAATACTAAATCGCCTTGTTTACTATTTCTTCTTAGATTTATTTTTTGCTTTGCAGTGTCTCACTTTGACCATATACGTATCAAACATTGATACAGGAATATATATTCTGCTGAAAGTTGCAGGAATAATGAAAGAATGATATTTATTTTGCAAATTGGTAATAAACAACACTTTTACACATTTTTTCGTAAATGTAAACTTGATGAGGCCTGTGTTTCCTAACTGATTACCCTGAGAAGAAAAAGCGAAACTTTGAACTCCACACAATCCGTACTGATCAAATCATATTAGATCCATGTAGGTTTATGTCTGTAGTGCTCTTTTGAGGATAGTAACACACACGTTTGAGCATGCCCGTTCCAAAGGTGCAAGCATTTGTTAGTTATCGCATAGCTCAACTTAGGACGTTAAGAAGCTCAGAATCTGCTCGATGATGACATACAAGTCCAGTCACTGTGGCGAAACCAGTCTGGCATTGGCCATATCTCAGCTTAACTGCTGACCACAATTGTACA
Source organism: Tholera decimalis (assembly GCA_943138885.2). Classification (NCBI taxonomy): domain Eukaryota; kingdom Metazoa; phylum Arthropoda; class Insecta; order Lepidoptera; family Noctuidae; genus Tholera; species Tholera decimalis. The sequence goes on from OW964558.2 coordinate 10,631,606, forward strand.
AGCCTATTTCATGTGCCAGCAGTTAAGCTGAGATATGCATGCATACGTGCAAGTTTACTTTCTGTTGAAGCTGACTTTCTGCAATCTCTATTTAGTGGTCTAGATCCCAGGCATCTGGGATGCGTTGAGCTCGTTGCCATGCCTACGAGTGGGTGGAGGGTGCATCACGGCCGACGCGAGCTGAGCGATCTGTTTTCCTACTAAATGCACTGTGCATACACAGTGTAAGCCGGTACTTGGCAGTGTTTAGAGCTAGATGAATGTATTCATAAATATACACCATAACATAAAATAATACGGTCTTAACAAAAATGGGTGTGCAGGATGGATAGATTCCGGGGTTGCGGGAATGTTCTAACAAAATACCGCGGCCCGGAACTTAAGGGCAGTTGAAGGAACAGGGTGAGGTTTTAGTCAGTAGAAGTCTGACACTCCCTTCCATCCAGAGCGGGAGAATTCATTTGAAGATTTTCCCACCCGGAAAAAAAAAGGATGGAAATAGAGAAAAGGTATTCCGTGGATATTTGATGTTTTAATATTCAGATATATTGCATTATCTCGAAATCTTGTGTTTCTGCATTTTAGACTCTCGAGCACATGGAGTACTGTTTTGTCAGGAGCAACGCATTCACAATAGGTGTCACTGTGGTCTATAATCCTCCATTTTACTACATTATGCTTACAGCTGTTCCAGCCTGTTTAGGTTCATACATACATATCTCGCAAAAGAAATAAACCATTTTAGATCTGCTCTCAATCAAAATAATTGCCAAAAGTGATTCCAGTTGATCGGTTTGATTTGCGCTCTACGCTTTGTGGTTAGCATTGGGTGAACGATGAACCTTGATGTGTTATCTGTCCTTTTGTTCTACAGTGTGGCTTCAGCTACAGTGCATCATACGACAGACCAAAAACCGCCTTTATTGCGACATATTAAAGGCGCTTTCAATTTTGTACAGTACCGCATTGTGCTCAGGATTTCATTCAGCTACAGTGCATCATACGACAGACCAAAAACCGCCTTTATTGCGACATATTAAAGGCGCTTTCAATTTTGTACAGTACCGTATTGTGCTCAGGATTTCATTTTCAATAAGATAGGCTGGTAACAAAGGCGTGTTAAGGGTATAGGTGTATCGTAAAGGCTTTTATGAAGAGCCAACCAAGAAAATTAACCACTGGAGAACGTACTGGAGTAGTTCCTTAAAAATGATAAAGTAGTAAAGCTTAATTAAAATTTGAATAGTAGGTTTTGCGTGGAAGAGTAAAAAACATCCATTGATCCTTGCTCTTCGCAAGGATAAATGTCATCACGCACATCACATGTAAATCATGTTTTCGGTGTAAGTAGGGATGATTTAGGGTTTGATTTCTGCACAGGACCATAATGTTCGTATGGGCTATAAAACAGGTAGTTGTTCGGGTCTGAGTGTTTGAATAAATGCACTCACGAAACAGGACAAAATCATAGGGTGGAGCAGTGCTTAAAAAATTAGCGAAGCGTAAGAATGAAAGAAATCATGTTTTTTTTTTGGCACATACAGACAATGTAGGAACACGAAACATTGTTTGTCTCACAAGTGCGCCAAACAGATCCAGTTCAGCAAAATGTCACACAACTACAGAGTTATCTGACGCTTACGGTTTTCAACTGAACCTTACATTGAGTGTACGAATCCAAATCAGTCCGTAAAGTGAAACTAAGTCTAACATTAATCAAAAATAACAACTTATATCAATAAAAAACGAAGCTAAAGACTGTCTGTCTATTAGGTATACCTCTGTATGGAGCGCAACAGGCCGACAACTACAGTGGCACGGTGAATCTGTGATCACGAGTCCGTTTAGCGAGACGCTGTAACACCCCAATACCTCCCGGTAAAGCAAAGCTTTTGTAATCGTTTTGTACTATATTCAAATATAACGAAACCGTCCCTTTGAAGAGCTTTCCGTAACTTATTTTTGTTAGGGAAAAATTATCTATCTATACTAATATTATAAAGCGGAAAAGTTTGTTTGTTTGAACGGGCTAATTAATCTTCGAAAGTACCGTGTGGATTTGGATGAAAGGTATGGAAGTAGGTTGAAGCTTGGGGACGGTAATAGACTACCCGACTGCAAAAAAGAGGGTTATGTTTTTATCTAAACTACAAGTACTAAATAAAATTGAACTGTCTGTCTGTGATTTCAAAATATCTGTGTTTTTTCAAGTGTAGTAAGTGTACATGACACTAGAATACTTTTTGACGTTTGACTGACTGTTTGTTTGACCGGGTTCATCTCGGAAGGCTGATCAATTTAAAGGGACTTTCACTTGAAGGTAAGGAAGTTACAAAGTAATTGTAAACTAGCTAGAGAAACGCTAAGATAAGCTAGACTAAATCGGGAAAAACCGCGTAGGTAATATGAAAATACCTAAGGTAGTTTATTTATTTACACTTTATGCACATAGGTACAAAGGGGGACTTAATGCCGTAGGCATTCTCTATCAGTCAACCATGAGTGGTGAAGAAATAATGTGGGAGGATCCGCAATTTCTTTTTAAATGCATAGCGACTGTCAGCCCTTCTGATCTCGAGAGGAAGTGCATTTCAGAGGAGAATCGACTGCGTATGAAAAGAAGAATGATCAAACTCAGAAGTATGAGAAGGACAGAGTAAGAGAAGATTATTGGATGAGCGTAGATTCTAATATTGTGTGAAGAACATAGAAATTGAAAGTGAGGCATTACATAAGAAGGAGGGCTGGGAGAGTAGCGAGTAGAGCTGGAAACATGAAACGAGTGGCGAGCAGCGAGTAGCGAGCGTGTAGTTCCGATAGTTCTGTCGCTGGGCTATTAGCGAGTGTGCGAGTGCAACGGGCATTTACTCGCGCCACTCGCTCGCGGTCATGCACAATACGTGTACTTTCAAAGCCGCACTACAGAGTCTAGACCGCTAGTTGGCCTCTGAGCGTGAGTTCTGACCGCCAAGCGAGCATCGCTGAGCGAGTATCATCTTTGATAGCTCTTGTCGCTTAGCCAACCAACCAACTGGTGGAGCGAGTACTCGCCGGCAGTGTGAACAGTCAGCAATCGGCTATTAATATATGCATCTCTCTTGTTTACACAGAAAGTATATCTATTGCACGTATCTTGAGCGAGAAATAAGCTGACAGTTAATCGTTTCCCCGATGGCGGTGGGACAACTTAGAATATCGAGATTCTTCAGTCCCGCAGACAGCACGTTTAGTCACTGGACTTGGCTATCATTTCTACAGTATACCCGTTACAGATACCCGTTACAGAATTAACTCGGACACCAGATTTGCCATGGGGAATTAAGTTACTCAGTTACTGGGTTGTGGAGTCCAGAGAAGTAGTCGCTCATGCACTCGCGCATCAATAAAAACTTTTTTGCAAAAAAATAAAACCGACTTCCATATCAAAACACTACAAAGCCAAAAATAATTTTAATTTCGGTAGTCGGTGTTATTGGTTTTGTATTTTCTTTTTTTTCACACCGCCTTCCGAAATTAAAATTATTTTTGGCTTTGTAGTGTTTTGATATGGAAGTCGGTTTTATTTTTTTGCAAAAAAGTTTTTATTTTCGCGCTTTTTAGTGGGTCAATTTGTAATTAATCTAGTTATAAAAGCCAAAATGTCAACTACAAAAAACTAAAAACGCGTGAACAAAAAACACAATGCAGAGTAAACGAAAAGATCATCATTGTAAATATTTTTTTTTTAGTTTTGTTGATTTTTCAGAAACGGCTTGTTCGATTTCGATAAAATTTTCATGGGACCATTTGGGAAGTATACCCTTTCCAACAAAAAAAGAATTTTTCAAATCGGTTGGCGAGCGACGGAGCTATGCCCGAACAAACATAAAAAATAAAAAAAAAACAAACAAACATCCGAATTGAGAACCTCCTCCTTTTTCAGAAGTCGGTTAAAAATAAATAAAGTATTGTCGATTTATACCTGTGCAAAATATGAGGTAAAAAATATACTTTCCGAGTGGTTGCAGGGTTTATCATATGATGAAACTGAAAGTAACTATGTATATAATTTCTTGTCTTTTTTTATATTTGTTATTAACACATAAAAAGTACTTGTACAATTATTATTGTTTGAATTGTTAGTATTTGAAATCTTGGGGAACTTCGGCTTCTAAGATACAGGCTTCTTGCCTAGTTTAGGAGCCAGATTTTTCGTCTTGAACTGTGACATTGTTGTACAATTAAATGTTAAGACCATACCTTGTACTTTTTGTTTTTGTGTACAAAATAAATACTTTTATCATTTTATTATTATTATCTTTATTTCCAATATATACATATAAGTTACATTTTTAAATATTCTCAAAAAAAAAAACTTTAAAAAATATAAAAAATAGTAGCCCACCGGTATCGGGAACAGGGTCCAAGCTACCGGCGGTCAGGGCTCCATAGAGAGGAACCTCCTGACGATACGCGCCGTGTCCAGGAGTACCGCTTTCTGAAGCAAGCCCTTGATCCAACCGTCTAACGAGAGCCTCCTGAGGTGTTGGTCGAGGCTCTTGGCTATTAAGCCATTGCCTGAAATGACTATCGGTACAATGATTGCCGAGTTCACATCCCACATGTCGACAATCTCATGTGCCTTATTATTATTATTATTTTATCATGAAAAAACTGGTATTGAACTGAACCCAATATAACTGGGAAAAGGTTAGGCAGACAATGATGGCAGTACACCAGTATCCTATACATATTTTAACTTTGTATTCATACCCACAAACGAAATCTAGAATGTTCAAAACGTTTTAGGAATACTTTCATTTTTTTTTTATTACTGATACGCCCACTTTTGACCTCGATCTCGCCTGATGGTAAGCGATAGATGAGGTCTACGATGGAACGAGCGAGCCCAGAAGATGCCTATTTACTCGTGCTTTAAATGCTGAAAGGTCACAAGTGGCAGGGAATACAAAGGAGTCTGTTTCCTGATAGCTATAACGAGTGAATTTATAAGTCATGAGTGGATAGGTCCCTGCTAGGCAAGCGTGATTCATCTTCGATCACAGCCTCGCTCCCCAAGTGAGGTTGTGGTCAAATTGGAGTCTATCAATAATAAAAAAAATAAGGAGATTTTAAGTTTTAAATGAATAAACATCGTACATTCATCTTCATGATTATATTACCTACTCTGACTCTGAGGGGCCGAACGGGATACCAATAATGCCTTGGAAGGCAGGTCTTTGGGATGAAATGCACTCTTCAAGAGATGAGTTGACTTTTTTGCTGGGAAAATATGATCATATAATGTCTCCACCTTGGGTGAAGCGGCAGGGAGTATCAGACTTCTACGGTCTTAAAACCCACTCTGCTCTTTCAGTTACCTATGCTTTCCGGGGCCGTACATCTCGTTAGAACCCTGTAGGTGACCAGAGGACTGGCCTTTTTTTCGGCCAAAAAGTCTACACTCACACATACAGGACCGGTTGATGTGTGATGACATTTAGCGACGTCTTTGGGCTTAAATAATTATGAAGAATTCAAGCCATGGGTAAACTCAGAAAATTTCTATTTGCGTGCAACTGTGCATCAGACAGCTTATATGATTATTAGTTTCTGCTCATGACTTCGTTCGCGTGGGACGGGTTTTACCTCGTTAATCCCGATCCCTTGGAAATTCTGGGATCAAATGTAGCCTCTGTGTTATTCCATGATTTCAACTATCTACATGCTATGTAATGTGTATTCGGAACTGTTCTGTAATTTTCGCGTGTAAGAATAACAAACATACTTATATAATCCATCCATCCATGCTCACAATTTTTTTATAACTGACAATATTCATCTGTATTTTGTATTATCTGAAAAAAATCGTATGACACAAACGAAAGTTTCGTAAAACACAGAAGTTTTATTAGCATTCTCCTCCGAAAACAAAAATAGAAAAATCTGCCGTTTCCCCTCGCGATCACATTGTCAAAGCAAAGTAAAAATTACGAAGTGAAAGCACACTTTGCTGAACAGTAAAAGATTAATAAAACATTCATATTATTCAATTTTACGTTAAAACTTCATGGAAGGAAAAATATTAGTAATTGTCTCATTTATGACTACATTTAGTATTCGACTATATACTATAATATTGTGGTATTGATGAATGTGTATCCTTTGTTGGAGATCCAAATAATTATATTTAAATAACTAGCTTCTGTCCGCGACTTCGTTCGCCTGGGAGAGTTTTCCCGCGTAAATCCCGATCCCGTGGTTATTCCGGGATAAAAAGTAACCTAAGTGTTGTTCCAGGATGTCAACTATCTACTTTACCAATTTTTATTCAGAACCGTTGTAACATAGATATCCATACATCTATTCATCCATCTTCACAAACTTTCGTATTTATAATATTAGTAAGACTAAATAGAAATGACAGTGATATGTTTTTTTTTGTCAGAATAGTTTCGCGTTTGACCACAATCTCACCTGATGATAAGCGATGATGTGGTCGAAGATGGAGCTCGCTTACCTAGAAGTAACCTATTCACTCTTGATTTAAAGACGCCTAGGTTGTAGCTATCTCGAAACACAGACTCCGGCAGGGAATTCCACTCCTTAGCCGTACGCACAATGGATACCTCCATAACGTTTCATGCGAATGGGTGGGATGTCCACCATGTAACGATGGCGCGTCTCCGTTTGTCTTGTCCGATGATCGAATGGGCTTGGCGGAATAAGATTGTGTAATTCCATCGCACACTCCCCTAAATGTAACCGATAGAAAACGGATAGCCTAGCAACTCGTCGCCGATGTTCAAGGCTCTGGAGCTTTGACTAGACCAGTGCATCGTTGCCAATGACTGCTTTGGCCCGTTTCTCGATAGATTCAAGCGCTTCCAGTTGGTACTTGGCAGATTCGTCCCAAAGATGAGAGCAGTACTCCATACACGACCGAACCTGGGCTTGATACAGATTGAGCAGCTGTTCCGGTGTGAAGTACCGTCTCACCTTGGCTAGGATTCCCAACTTTTTTGCTACTAGTAAAGCCTTAGCCTCGATGAACGAACCAAAATTGAAGGTTAGAGTTAGTGTAAAACTACTGACACGAACTGTGCGCTACCTTTTTACGTTTTATAATTGCCCAGGCCTATGTGACATAAAATATTTCAGATTGTGAACACGCCCGAGATCCAGGAGCGGGAGATAAATGAAACACTCAGATACTTCACACGAACACGAGTATATTTCACCATCAGAGGGCGCTTAAACCGTTTTACAATATCTCGGGATATGTCTCCCATTATATAAAAAAAATCCTGACCTATATGTTTTGTTGGAACCAAATTATATCGACTTCTAAATTGACACCAACGCCATCTATCGAGTCTCTGGTCAACTAAAAATATTTAAATAAATATTTTACACTTGAACATACCGCCCACCAAGGACATCATGAATAATGTCCTTTACTACCGCCCACCATGCAACGGTCGTATAAATACAATTTACAATTTAACTACTTAACATAGTAGTATTTAATAACCACACAAAAAAACTCATTATCTAGCTTAAAACTTATATCTAATATACAACCATACTTAAAATTAACTATACAATATAAATATAACTACAATATTTTATTTAGTGACCGGTAACACGCATAATTTAGAGATCGGTCTTTTAATAATTGAATTTTGGGTACGCAGTGTAACGACCCGTGTAATTTCGTCTGGACCTGGATGCTTTTTCTCAATCCTACCCAATAACCACCTCCCAGGCGACAAGTCATCTTCTTTAACTAAGACTATACCACCAATGGATGGTTCCGGGAGTTGATGAGCCCATTTATACCGCTGAAGAAATTGATTTAGGTAGTCTTGAGACCACCTCCTCCAAACGTACTGCATCATCCGTTGTTGTAATTTCCATCTTGTTTTATATCTAGCTGACCGTTCCTTTAAAAGTAATAAAAACCGATGACAATATGCTACCACTCGTACCAACCTAGACAAGGTTGAATACTTGTTCCAAACCCCAACCTCAACTGTAGATGTATGCACCTTGACTTCTTCCAAGTGAGTAGTATTGTTCTTTGACTTTTTGTATTCTACCACTGGCTGTCTTAAAAACCTTGGACCGTCCCACCATATAGACGTGGCTTCCAGTTCTGCAGGAGAAACACCACGAGATGCGCAATCCGCTGGATTTTGCTTTGATGGTACGTGACACCAGTGATGTGATTCAGTGAGAGTCAAAATGTGGGACACTCTATTTGCTATAAATGTTTTCCAACGGCTTGGATGACTGTTGAGCCAAGCCAGAACCACTTCACTATCTGTCCACATGTGCCAATCATTATTTGGTATGTCCAGAACCTTACCTACTTCTACCATCAAGCTACTCAAAAGCACTGCACCACAAAGCTCTAATCGTGGAATGCTCACCTGCTTAATGGGAGCCACCTTCGTTTTCGCCGTTAATAGTGATAGGTGAATATTACCGATATTATCTATGACTCTTACATAGATAACCGCTGCATATGCCACTTTCGAGGCATCCGAAAATCCGTGCAGCTCTGTCTTCACATTATTGGAACGAGTGTGCAGCCATCGTGGGATCTTCAACTTTGTTAAAGAAATTAAATTATTACGGTAAGTAAACCATTCATTTAATAAATTAGGCGGAATTTCTTGATCCCAAGCTAAACCAGCTAACCATAATTTTTGAATAAAATGCTTTGCTATTATAATACTTGGTGCTAACCACCCTAGCGGATCAAATAATCTAGCAATTTCAGAAATAATCTTTCTTTTTGTTTCAGGTTCAGCTGTCGGCGTCAACTTAACCGAATACTGAAAGAAGTCACCGCTGGAATTCCAGGTAAGTCCCAGAATCTTTGTTATATTATCCACTTCTAACTTTATCTCTTCTTTCGTATATGTTTCTCCCTTCTTGATTTGATTAAGTAATTCTTTACTATTACTAACCCATTTTTGTAATTTAAAACCACACTTCGATAGGACTGTATTAAGTTTTGTATAAATATCAAACCCCTGTTCTATATTTTCAGTTCCTGACATTAAATCATCCATGAAAAAATGATTTAAAATGATTTTAGCAATCTCGGGATACTCCTGACATTCATCGTATGCAACCTGATGAAGAGCTCGCACTGCTAAATATGGTGCCGAGGCAGTACCGAATGTTACTGTGACTAATTCGTACTCTTCAATTTCGTTATCAGGGTCATCCCTCCAAAGAACCCGTTGAACCCTTGTATCTTTTCGATCTACCAGAATCTGGCGGTACATTTTTTCTATGTCCGCTACCAGACATATAGGATGTGTCCTCCAACGCATAATAATATGGCGAAGATCAGCCTGTAACGTTGGTCCTACCAATAAACAATCATTTAGTGACATCCCATTAGTCCCTTTACAGGACGCATCAAATACGACCCGTACCTTAGTTGTAATTTTATCCTCCCGTATGACGGCGTGATGAGGTAAGTATATAGCTGTTTTCATGTTTTTCTCCTGAACTGGTACTTTTTCCATATGATTTAAATCTAAGTACTCCTCTAAAACTTTAGTATAATCTTCTTTTAGTTTAGAATTTTTATTCAATTTTAATTCTAACCCTTTTAATCTTTTTTCAGCTATGGACTTAGACTCCCCATACCGCTCAACCAGGTCACCATCACGAAATGGTAGACGTACTATGTACCTGCCATTAACATGGCGTCGGGTAGTTGCTGTGAACAATTCTTCACATCGTTGTTCCTCCTCTGTGAGCACTTTCTTTGATTCAGACGGTTCCTTTTCCAATTCCCTAAACCTTTTTAATAGGTCGTCTGCCTGGAGAGAACAGTGCATAACTGTGATGTGAGAATACATTTTGGTTGTGTTATCCACCTCGGATATGCCCGACAATATCCAGCCTAGAGAGGTATCCTGTGCCAATAGTGTACCATTTAAGTTCTTCTTTACACCCATTTGAATGACTTGGCTATACACCTCAGCACCTAATAAGAGATTAATTTTATTAGGCCTGAAGTACTCCGGATCCGCTAAGTCATCTTCAGCCAGGTCTACGCATTCTACCCTGGCTACCTTAGTAACTGGGCGTAGGGTTGTAACTGACCTTAGCACATACGCGCTAACCCTTATTTGCACATTAGGATCCTTTCTCGATCTAAGCTTTAAAATAACAGTGTATTTTGAAGTAACACTTTTGTTCCCACCTACACCTAACACGGTGTTTTTTGTCGCAACCCTATTAAGACCCAAGTACTGAACCGTTGATTCGGTGATAAATGAGCCTTGCGACCCTTGATCTAACAACGCTCTTACCAACCTATATGTCCCATCTTTCGATTCAGCTCTTACTACTGCTGTGGGTAGTAAGACTGTTTTCCGACCATTCCTTGTCGAAAGACATGACACTAATGTGTTGTTAGATCCCTCCGCTTGCGCGGCCCCTTCCGTTTTCTTATCCTGCTTCATACTTGATGACGAAGCTTCTTGTGTAGTGCTAGTGCCGTCAACAACTGACCCGGAAACACCCGAAGGATGTAATAATGTGTGATGACGACGTTTACACACCTGACAACGATTGGAAGACTTGCAAAACCTGGCAGGATGGTTATTGTATAAACATATAAAACATAAATGGTTTTCCTGAACGAAATCACGTCTCTTGTCGTTTGACTGCTTACTAAATTGTTTACAATTGGCTATTTTATGATCAGCAGAACAATATAAACATTTTGCATTAGTTTTATCTTTTAATACATGAAAAGATTGGGTTCCCTTGGGATTCCTTTCCTTCCTACGCCCTTCGAGGTTACCTTCCAAACTTTCAAGCCCTCGGAATCTACTAGTAAGGAATTCTGAAAAGTGTACAAAAGTAGGCAATTCATCCCTACATTCTGCAGATATTTTTAACTCCCATGCTTTCCTAGTTTCCTTATCTAGTTTTTCGCTAATTATATGAATAATAAGGATATCCCATGACGCAATATCTATACCTAAGTTTTTTATCGACTCTATACATTCAGAAGTGGTGTTTAAAATAGACTTAATTTCAAAAGCAGATTCACTTGATATAGGTTTTTGATTTAACAATCTGTTTATTATATTATTTGCCAAAAATCTTTTGTTATTATATGTACTGTCTAATTTATCCCAAGCAATTTTGTAATTCTCCGATGTAACATTTATGTTTCTTAACAACTGTTCTGCCTCTCCGGTCAAGTGTCCTTTTAAATAATAAAACTTTTGTGAGTTCTCTAAATTTTTGTTATTATGTACTAAGCCAAAAAACAAATCTCTAAAAGTATTCCATTCTGAATATTTCCCTGAAAATGAGGGTATCTTTATTTCTGGTAACTTAACTCTGCTTTCTACTTCACCCTCGTGACAGCATGAAGCACCTTCCCCCGCTGACTTAGAGGACTCACCCTTAATACAACGTAACTTTTCTTTTAATTCACTTTTATATTCAATATACAGTTCTTCGACCTCATCATAAACCGAGTTTTTATAGTAATCTGAACTATGTAGATCAGACTTTTTAACCTTTCCTATAATATTATTATGGTTGTTACAAAATAGAGACCACTGTTTATCTAGATTTTCTAATCTAGTTTCTATGTGAGAAACAGTTAAACGTTCCTTTGGGGACTTCTTAAAATTAGATCTAGCCCTTACAATGTTCTCCTGGATATCTTCTTGCAAACTATTATAAGACTCCATCCTTCACAATTATAAACAATGTAAGATACTAAAATTATTTAAATTAAAACCAAATTAACAAAGTCCTTAAAAGTTACAAATGCCCAAATTTTTACAAGTCGTCAGATCTATATTATTCTGACTCCAAAATAAAGTAAACTTTTCTAAGTCCCAAGAACCATAAAACTTTTCTAAGTCCAAAATAACACCAAATTTTATAAGTCCCAAACAACATCAATATTTTTCTAAGTGTTTTAAAACTATTCAACTGGGAATTAAATCGGGCATAGGTTCCCCGTCTCAACCAATATTTGCTTAAAACTAACACAAGTCCTAAATTCTACTAAATTTAACTAAGTTAATAGAGTCTTTGAAATAAAGTTGAATCTTCCCAAGTTTTAAATTTCTGAATTGAATTGCACTAAGTTAAATTCTTCTTGATAATAAGGTCGAAAATGTACTCACAGTTTTTCCAGACACTTGCTCACCACACAAACCGATCACAATCACTTCCAACGTTGATACCCGTGGCGCCCTCTATCGCCTGGCACCGCTGAGCGCCTCCCTTGCGTAGGCGTTCCTCCAGTTGACCGCGGCCTCCCTTAGCCGCCTCGATCTTCTGGTTCCTCCTCCAGCTCCAGCACCAGTCTTGATGCCCAGCTGTGGGATATGCTCTGGTCAACAATCCGCTGACCAGTCCTAGCGCAGGGTGATAGCTATCACCACCGATGACTACCAAAAATCGCTCATTCACTCTCAACCGGCTCGATAGGACCATGAACACGCCCGAGATCCAGGAGCGGGAGATAAATGAAACACTCAGATACTTCACACGAACACGAGTATATTTCACCATCAGAGGGCGCTTAAACCGTTTTACAATATCTCGGGATATGTCTCCCATTATATAAAAAAAATCCTGACCTATATGTTTTGTTGGAACCAAATTATATCGACTTCTAAATTGACACCAACGCCATCTATCGAGTCTCTGGTCAACTAAAAATATTTAAATAAATATTTTACACTTGAACAGATTGATTTTACTATATTTCAGTGTTTACAAATTTGCACATGTTTTGCAATCTGTTTGAAACCCAGTTTTAAGTTGCCATGCTTGATTGGCAAAACAGGGAACACCATTTTTATCGCGTAAAAATCTTCATGAATTTTCTCTATCCCGGGGCAGGTGAAAACCACGGGCATATCTTTGGCCGGGGTGCTGAAATTTTGCCTATAAGTACCAGTTGAGATAGTTCACGTTAGAATGCTTGAAAATATACTTAAGTGTAAATGCCTAATCTATAGATTAATTAACACTTTCGCGGACGCTACCACTTGAGTCTGTGTTCTAGAATGACACAGTAAATGTCCATACAAAGTTATATGACGTATGAGTACGTAGAGTCCCATGATATTATATGTTTTAAAGACATCATGACAGAATCGTTGTATCACGTCATCGTTTGCATACGTTCTGTCATCACAAGTAAAATTAACGAGTCCTGTATGGACACAACGTATAATAACGTCCAGCGTGTATATACGTTCTGGCACATCATATTATGTTGATGACAAGCAGTTGCATCACAACGTTATTATGCTTCCAATGTGAAATAACGTTGACCTGGCCACGAAGCAAGCACAATCGAAAAAACTTCAACATCTCATTTCTTTCTGTGCATTGAAATGACTATGATCGACTGTGCCTAGTTTTTGGCCGATTAGTTTGGCATATATTTGTCCCGTATGCATTCGTGCACTCAATGAGATAATCTGGAATGAGAGGTGGAAATCAGTGGTAATATACGTCAAATACGGTTGTGTTACTGTATATAGTAAACTTCACCCCCACAGAATTAGCGTCAAAAGTGAACTCTGGTATGGGTGTTGTAATCTTCTGTAGTTATCTCAGTGGGATATGAGGAACCCCCAGGTCTATCTTGCAATGCGTTGGATGGTTGGTCGGTAGAACACCTATACTCTTCTTGGACTATCTCGTCTTGACGATTTTCAGGAAATTTAACACATGTCGTTATGTATAATTGGTGTTAAATTTCCTAAAGCAAATGTCTCATTCAGATACGCGTCGAATAAAGGTGATGGTAGTTCGTCAAGGTTTGCCAAGACATTACAAATTAGTGATAACTTTAACAAACTTTTATTTACAGTAGGTACAGTCGTAATTGGAGATTTAAACGTTTGATTAGGAGAAAAATTTATTTTGAGGAATTCGAGGCATTAACCTCCTCCTGAGGACGTGATCCTTCTGATCACAGTGTTTTGTGTACGATCACTCCCAGCCGATTGTATATCGTCTTCATCGCTATTAGATTCAGAACTAACAATAGTTTCGGGTTTCTGAGTCGAAGTGCCAACAGAATTTGATTGAAACTTAGTAGTGGGTTTTCTCTATTTCTGTCGGTATTAAAAGGACTAGAATTTTCACTACTTGTTGGTCTAAATCTTTATCCGAACCAAAGTCTCCATCATCATCCAGGTAAGGATCCACCTCGGTTTAGTTGCTAGGATCATCAAAAATCCTCATGAGTTTTGTTTTGCCCTTATCCATCTAAAACAAATAAAAAAACTCATTAGATGTCAATTTTATACAATCAACTTATTCATTCACATTATAATAATATAGTTTCCAGCAAATTAAGAATAAAATGATAACATAAACTAAATATTGTACTTACGATGTTTTATCTTGGCAAAAATTACGATACGCCAACGAAATCGTCGCGGGTACGCGAGCGCACCGCACAGTGACACAGCCGCACTGAATGTAGGAGCGTGGAAGGCGCGAGGGACGTATAAACACGTTGTGCGGGTGTGCGTACCGTTGCTGCACACTATCAACGGCTCTTATTTGAAATGGTGTAAAACTTACTGTGCGTGACAGTAAAGTGTCGGGTATTTCACATGTTGTGACACAAGGTACATCCAATAGGATTTTAACTTGAAAGTTCCTCGGAAATGAACGTTCTGTCGTAAATAATATTTTTCATTTGAACGTCATCATACGTTGTGCCATATCAAAATCTTAAATTATGACGTACAATCACGTTCTGTCCTCGAACGTGTTAATACGTGAAGTAAAAATATTGTATCCGTTTTTACGAAAACTGCGTAGTCTGATATTTGCAGTTAAAGTTTTTATGGAGAAAGAGTGCAGAGTGCTAATATTTTTTTTTATAGATAATAATGGATTCATCGTGACCGTCAATATAAATTAAAGTATGTAAAAGTTAGGTTTATTTTGTACATAAATATGTACAAAATATAATATTAACAATATTGTTACTACTAACTTATGAATTTTGATTTAAGTTTAGTAGTAACAATATTGTAAATAAGTTGTAAATAAAATTCAGTACTACTAGTGCATACTAAAAATATACATATACACACCCATATAGACCTAACATAATACCTTTTATCATAAGAAACGCTTTCAGTTCCTCAGTGACACACATTCTAGATCCTTAAGATCATCGGAAAAATAAAAGTTAAGTATTCATATGCATTCCACTTCTTTCTTTGATAAATCTTTCAATAATCCAGCAGCTTCTTTGTGGAATGCACTACCCAATGAAGTGAGACGAATTTAAACGCTACCAGCGTTCAAAAGAATGGCGAAGAAGCTATAATTTTTCCCCTACTTTCTCATTTATAGAAAACCCTAAATCAGGAGACACCTTTAAGTTTTGTCTATCCAAAGGTTGTCTGTAAGAGATCACCCTGTGCGATAAGACCACCTATTGTACACTACGTTTATTTTTGTATCCACAAAAATCGTTTAAGGTGTACAATAAAGTATAAAATAAATAAATAAATAATTGTAAAACCGTTATTATTCTACTTTATTTTGTTATTTATTTTAATTATGACATTATTAGTTTTAATTATGACATATTTTATACAGTTTTAGATTGTAAGTATAGTTGAGTTTTACACGAATGACTATTGCATTTTATCCAATCTGTAACGATGCATTTGAACCTATTAAAACATGTCTACACATCAGTTTGTTTTTATTTTATTTTATATGTGTACAACTTCGCACTTTTTTTAATTTTATTGAAAATAGGTTCGCGTTACTTACGGGATTGCTTATTCATTTAGGTACAATCAAATAGAAATCAGCTACATTGCTTCCTATCTTTAAAAATTCACCTGGTCGAAAATCTAAAACACGCAATGAATGTGTTATTATGTCAATAAACTAATACTTCAGAAAAAATCTTGTCTTAATTCCGCCAAGAACTAGGTAGATGATAAATCTTGAATGCGGTATGCAGCACCGCCGGCAAATATCTATGTGCACATGCAGAAGGGATCCAATAAAACATACCACATTCATGTAAACTAAAAATGATTCTTATAGTTTCTTTGTGTTACATTGAAATATACATTGGCAGTCCATTAAATCAATACATGTGTACTCCATACTCATTTTTGCTACGGAACCCTACGCATTGCGTGGGCTGACACGCACTGGTTGTACCGCATTTGTTGGAGCGGCTCGTTTCACCAGGTATGGGTTTTGTTCAGTGTTTCAATAGTGAGATATAATTAATACCTCGTTTATGCAGTGTTCGTCGCTTCGTCTGATTTTAACAAGGGGATTGCCACTGAATGCAGCGCGCGGCTGTAAGGCGCTCTGCACGCGGATTTTTATCTCCATGTTTTGTCAACCGGCAACTCAAAACTCCATATGAATTTTTCATATGATTTCAAGCAAATGCATATATATTATCTAAATTGCTATACTACTAGCTATACACGTTCCGTATTCGGTTTCGTATTTCCATGATTGCAGCAGTTTTCAGTATACCTATTGTGTCACATTACTGGTTTCCGCAAACGACAACCGCAACGCGTTGACCGACTTCACTGTCTCCATAGATGATACATATAAAACTGTCTCAACAGCAATCGCGGCTCCGCAAACACGTCCTTATTGTTGCTGCAACTGGTCAGTGTTCAAGATCACGGGAATATTATTTAAAGAACAACTTTGACAGTCATTTCTGATAGACAGAAGCATAGAAAATCCGATATTTTAGTTTTACCTAGCTACTGGGCTATGAAGATCAGGTAAGCGGTTACTACTTGTAAAATATTGAAAGAAAGAAAGAAAAAGTATTTATTGCCAACAGAACGACATGCAAACAATATTAAAAACTTATTATAAATCCTTACGTTACGAAAGAGGGAAACAACAAAAACAAGATAAACAAAAAAAGCCTTGTTGCACGTTGTGGCCGTGGCGTACCCACAGCACGGCGCTGTATTTCAGTATTGGAACACGGGACGGGTTGTCGATTCCAGATTGATAGTTTGTTTGCTATGTTGCTCCGTGTGAAAATTGCCTAATTCATGATGGAGCTTAAAACTGCAATAGTGTGGGTAGTTTTATAAAAGCGTCAGTATTTGTATAGCGGACGTCATTGACATGTATCGTCAAAGGCTGGGAGGTTATTAAAATGTTCCCTCTTTGTTGTAACAGTTCGTTATTGCGCGTTGGGAGAGATTTTTGTTATAGAGTAAGTGTATTTGTTACATTTGTGTGAATTTAATAAAAGTTAAATAAAATGTATTGACATTTTATTACACTTTTATTTAATTAAAAAACCTTGTAAACACTAGTTTACAAGGTTTTTGTCCCTGTCATTATATTATTGTTTTCAGAGGGTTTTAGATGTGCTGAATTGAATTCTGATGTTACGAAAATTCCAACACACCAGGCTATCTTTGCTCAAAGTAGCGAGCTCTTCAGTTTCAAAGCACTGTTATACCATAATTTTAATATGCTCGGTAAAAATCGGTTGCTGTGACTTAAAGCTGATATCTGTTTTCATCTCCGAATAATCGAGTATTGAATAAAGCAAATTCTATTTGATATCTGAAAAATCAAGATTTTGGTACTTTTTGCCCAAGATTACTCAAAAACCTGACGTGGTAGAAAAGTTTGGACGTCTGATTACCCGACTGCAAAGGAAGGGTTATGTTTTTCGCGCGTATCTTGTATGTATGTTTGTAATATTCTTTATGACTTTATATCTCCAGAACCGCTGAATGGATTCACATGATTGAGATATCGTTAGATTTGTCTTAGCAGTCCAAGTCTTTTTAGATAAGTGACATTTGAAAAAATCAAACATGGCGGCTTTGCGAAGCCATTATACATAGAGAAAAATATTTTTTTCGAATACCACAATATGGGTATCAAATTAAAGGGCTTATCACAAGAATTTCAAAAAGGTATATCATATTATCATAAGTATAATACTAGCAAAAATAATACAAAGAGAAAGTTTAAAAATATGGACTTACAGCCAATGACGTATTATCTTTGCTTAGAGCTCTTTCGCTTTCTAAATCCAGTGGGGTGCCAAAATGACACGATCGGGAAAATTTAAAAATTGTTAATTAATATTTTAACTGAAAAGTTGAAAAGATAAAGTTATTTAAAAAATCATTAAAACCCGACTGCTCAACTGAAATGCAAGAAACAAGCACATTTTTATTTTAAAAAGTGGCAAGCGGACTCAACAAATTAAAAAAAAATACGTTCAATTGGGTCCCACCTAACCTTTTTTTTTAATTCAGGACCCCGAAAACCTTCAACTTCAAGAATGGGTAGTATTGTTAATAGGACTAACTCAAAAGAAATATTTGTAAACTAGTGTAATTAATTAAAAAGTATGAATGAAAATAATATTTTTAAAATAAATTTTCTTTAAATACACTGCAACAAAAATATTAAGGTACCTAAATTGTATAGTTATGGCTATAATAATCACTTGAGTAGCCAGTGGCTAAATATTAACAGCCGCATTGGTCTATCATAATCATAATTTTAATCGCCAACCAATATATATATATTATAATCAACCAATAAATCAACCAATATATACATAATAACAGGGAAAAGGGTACACAGGCAGTTTTATATAGGTACCCTTCCTGTACACACACTGTTGGTAAGATTTTATAAGTTGTTTATTTCCGATTCATGATTATTCATTTGTTTTATAGGTTTTTCATTCTTAAGTGATTATTTATGTATTATTTACTAAAGGATATAATACAAAAAATAACAGTACAATAAATTGTACACCTTAAAATATTACGACGGATACAAAAATAAAACAACTGTACAATAGGCGGTCTTATCGCACAGGGTGATCTCTTATAGAAAAACCTTTGGACGAACAGAACTTAAAGCAGATAGATTTAGGGCTGTCAGTGTAAAAACATCAACAATATTAATAAAATAAAACACATATATACAATACTAAAAACATATGTTAATAAACATCAAATGAATCATTGAGGAAGGAGGAAAAAAATGTACTGAGAGGTAATGCTCCTTCACCATAGGTACTTTTGAGCCCAGGTTTTTTTTCTGCGTGGTAAACCTGTGGGTGGAGCGGAAGGGAGTGTCAGACTTCTACCAACTAAAAACCCACCCTGCTGCTTTAGTTTCCCTTGTGTTCCGGGGCCGCGGTATCTCGTTAGAATATTCTCGCAAATCCCGCAGAAAAAAATTGAGCACGCCTCACTTTAATGGGTACTGCATTCCATAAACGAATACCTGCTTATCAAATAAAGAACTGGAATGCTTACGAATATGTGCCAAACTTTGAAAGTAAGAACAATAAATGTTATTACTTCTCTACTTGCTGTATTTTTATTGGATTATATTACTTTAACGTTTTCGCTTGAAGCAATCAAATATTTTTCAATATACTAACTATTAAAATTCTCAGTATTTTACAGATAATTAGGTCTGAGCGTTCAATCAACCGTAACAGAGAGCGCGAGTTTCAAAATATTTAATTAAAACATTCAATAATTTCCACGAAAGAAATTATGGTTTGATATTGGGGAACATTTTCCTATACAGATGAAATATCATTAACGTTTTGGTAATACTTTAATTGCGCGTACAGCTAAGGAATGTGATTCCCTGTCGGAGTCTGTGTTTTCTGGTAGCCTGTTTTTAAGTCAAGAGTGTATAGGTTACTTCTAGGTAAGCATGCTTCATCTTCGACCACATTATCGCTTACCATCAGATGAGAATAGTAGTCAAAGGCGAGATCATTTTTTTTGTGTGTGACACCTCGCAGGTCAACCTCTGTGGTTGTCGGCTGCTTAAGTGGACTTGCTTGTGGCTGCTTTAATTAATTAAAATTAAAGCCTTCACCCACCCTATTATCAATCTTACTAATATTATAAATGTAAATGTGAAAGAATAACAAACATCCATACATCATTGACATCCTAGAATAACACATAGGCTACTTTTTATCCCGGAATTCACACGGGATAGAAGTTTAGGTGGGGAACCCCTCCCACGTTAACGAAGTCGCGGGCAGAAGCTAGTAAAAGTTATATCACAGATATGAGTAGTTCATACTCCATACCTACATGTGTATTCGCAAAGGATTTTCTACGCGTGCACCCTACGCGTAAAAAGTCCTTTGCGAATAAAGTTTATTTCGAATCGTAAATAAAGCACGTTACATGCGATATGTTTGAAGTTTCGACCGTGCAACGTGTTTGACCAGTGCCGTGCTTTATGAAAATCTGACTACCTATATTAGTTTTCCTTTGAGGGAAATGTCAATAAATAACTTTTTATTTATGTACTGAAACTCTCTCAAAGAGTTATAAATTTTTTGATTGCAGCTGCAATATTTACCTAATGTTATATTTTGAGTAATAGATACATTACATGCCCGCGCGTTTCTGCAGCGCTTTGGGCATGTTTGCTGACGCAAGGGTCAACGATTTTTAAGCCATAATGCGTGAAAAAGTAGCATCTATGTTGTGTAGGATCCAGGGGAGCACCAACGGAATTCTGAAGATGATATCAGAAAGGCCGGAGTCGGCAGTGCTGAGGCTTATTCGGATTCACGTGACGAGATGACGCAATATTTATATTTTTGTTTTTATCTATATTATTACATTTTATTTTTTGAAATTAATTGGATTTTATTTTATTTGTATGTGAATTTCGAGAATGACTGAACACTAATATCGTTTTTAAGACCTTTGTTTTTGACATTATATGGTCAATAGCTTGTGCCAGCGGCTTCGCCCGCGTGGGAAGTTTTTCCCGTGTAAATCCCGATCCCGTGGGAATTTCGCAAAAGCCTTTCTTAGCGGATGCCTACGTCATAGCATCTACCTGCTTGCCAAATTTCAGCCCAATCCGTCCAGTAGTTTGGGCTGTGCGTTGATAGATCACTATGTCAGTCAGTCAGTCAGTCACCTTTGAGTTATATATACACACATCAAAAGTGTCTAGGGATCAAGCATTTTTATGCGGATTTCTTGAGATTGAGATGTGGCTTTGTAATAAATTTATGATTTTATAAATTTATATGGATCCTTTTTGGTGCATTTCATAATTTGAAACAGGAACTGTTAATCAAATTCGAGTAAAAGATGAAAATCAGCTGTCAATATTTTCCCTATAAAACATACAACGCATTGAAGACATTATTAGTGCTACTATTTCCCTACTACTGATTAAAACCAACGTTATTATGGAGCGGCGACGTCATTTAAGCAGGGAAGAAATGCTCAGAGCCGTGGGAATGATAGAAGCTGGTTCCCGGCAACGTACTGTGGCTTTAGCTCTGAATACAAGTCAGAGTGTTATCAGTCGACTTTGGACACGTTACCGCAGCACTGGTACCGTGGCTGAGCGCCATGGAGGACGGTATCGCTGCACCACACGGAGACAAGACCGATACATTCAAATCTTAACTCGAAGAGCTCCAACAATAACCGCCATGATGTTAGCCGTGAGGCTTCATCACTCTTCAGGGAACTTAATTAGCGACCAAACAGTCAGAAACCGCTTGCATGAAGTGAACCTTCATTCCCGAAGACCGCTACGGGTACCACCTATAGCAATGCACAATCGTAGGATTCGATATCAATGGGCTCTTGAACACAGAAATTGGGCAGAAGAACAATGGCGTTTCGTGTGCTTTTCTGATGAGTCTCGTTTTGGTATGAGACCGGATACAAGACGTATACGATACTGGAGAACCCCTGGACGCCAACAGCGATTAAAATCCTGCCAGGAAGTCCATCCTTATAGTGGTGGAACCATCATGGTATGGGTGGGTATTTGGATCGGCGGAAGAACTGAGTTGATTTGGATCAGAGGCAACCTCAACGCTCAAATTTATGCTGAGACGATTGTATCTGACGTCATCGTTCCTCTACAAGTGCAAATCGGTCCCTTATTTCAGTTAATGCATGATAATGCACGACCGCACACCGCAAGAGTTGTAAGACAGACTCTCGCCGCAGCTAACATCAATGTCCTGCTCTGGCCTGCTCAGTCGCCAGACTTGAACCCGATTGAGCATGCATGGGATATGCTACAGAGAAGAGCTCTGCCGAATATGGAGGGTATCCAGTCGCAAGAATACCTTTTTTTGTTGTTGCAACGAACATGGGCGGCCATTCCACAGCGTGATTTGGATGAACTCATTTTGAGTATGCCAAACCGATGTTCTTGTGTTGTTAGTATTCGCGGTAGAAACACGGATTATTAATTGTTTAAGTTCCCCAATAAAATTTTAAAGAAAACTGTTATTTCAGTCTTTTTTTCGAACTTTAATGTTAGTGGTTCAAATGTCAAAAATCCCTTTATTAGGAAAATGGCAAATTTCTTTATTAATGCAAAAGTGACTTGGTTTATCGTTACTGTGACAAACGAAAACGCTTTATTTGATGAATCCTTAAAGAAAATTTTAATTAATATCAATCAGGAGAAAAGTTATTGCAAAAATACATGTTGATCCCTAGACACTTTTGATGTGTGTATTTAGATTTTTAAGTCTGAATTAAATGTATTCTATTCGATGTGAGAGAAATTACCCGTGTTTGCGCCAACAACTTTTCAAGCTCTCTTCCCCCCTTGGGTTTAGTAAGATTTTGACATAGCCTTAACATTGATTTTTTAACCATAGCCTCTTGTATCTTGATTGCGATGACGTAGTCGAAGATGAAGCACGCTTGCCTAGAAGTAACCTATTCACTTTTGAAATGTCGAAAAAAAAATTAAAAAAAAAAAACGTACGAAGCTTCATGCAAACGTGCTCGCTTTTTTGCGGGTTTAGTAAAATTTTTTATATTACTTACATCGAAATTTTAAAATCAAAATCGCTATCATTCAAACCGCTTTGCGATTATAATAAAAAAAGAAAGGGAACAAGTACTGAAACTAAAAAAATGGGTGTCTTTGAAATGCCATCAAGGTAACTATTTTTTATCAAAGTCAATCGCTTGATTTTGTCAATTTAAAAGTGTCTATGCTACACTTCTAAATTGATCTGTTTAAAATAAGACAGTGCATATTTAAAAAAAAAATACATGCTCTATATCTCAATGAACACTTTCAACGAAAATATATAGTCAACAATTTTGAAACAGAATGTTTTTAACCGACTTCAAAAAAGGAGGAGGTTCTCAGTTCGTCTTGAACTTTTTTTTTTATGTATGCTACCTCATAACTCGAACATGGCTGGACCGACTTGGAAAATTCTTTCTTTGTTTGAAAGGGTATACATTCTAATTGGTCCCATTGTCATAACGTTAGGATCTGATGATGGAATCATGGAGAAATCGAGGTACCTCTTCAAATATTATGGTATTTCTTATAGTACTTTGTGCAGTTGCTCTTGAAAAGCACCATTTGGGGAAGCGGAACTGATGATGAAGACCACAGATGACCACCGAAACTAATAATAGTGTAGGTATCTTATAAATATTGTAACAAAACATTTCGTTATGCTAATATAGTCGGTAAATATAGTAGGTAATACGGTCGCATAGTTTGAATGTGCACAACATGTGAAAATTATAATAAGTTCGAAAACATTGCTAACTTTGCCGGAAGGAGCAGATTACATGAATAGTTCGCCTTCTACTTCATCCTATCAATCATATTCGGCAGGAGGGACAGCACAGTTTCTGAGAGATACGTGGCCAGCGCGCGTGCTAGTGGGACAGATCCGGTCTCGTCGTGAAGCCATGGTTGGACGCTTGACATTGTCCTTGAAGGCTGTCTCCGAATGGGGTGATGCCAACTTGGTCAAGTTTAATGCAGCTAAGACCCAGGCGTGTCTCTTCTCCGCAAAAAGGAGCCGGCTCCTTTGCATGGTGTAACCGTGCCGTCAACTGATCATATGCAGCTTCTTGGGGTAACATTGACCCTTAATTTTGGTTCGTTCATCGAGGCTAAGGCTCAACTAGCAGCAAAAAGTTGAGAATCCTAGTAAAGGTAAAACGGTACTGCACAACGGAACAGCTTTTCAAGCTCAAGCTAAATCGTGTATGGAGTATGTACCCTCATCTTTGGTATGGATCTGCCAAATATCAACTGGACGCGCTTGAGCCTAACGAAAAACGGGCCAAGAGACTAATTACTAACGATGAACGGGTTCATTCAAAGCTCCAGAGGCTTGAATATCAGCGACGTGTTACAAGCCTATCGGTTATATTGTTATTTTTGGCTTTGTAGTGTTTTGATATGAAAGTCGGTTCTATTTTTTGCCAAAAAGTTTTTTAGTTTGTAGGTGTGTTTAGATGAAATAATTAATCAAATATATGTTAAATTAAAAACGATAAATGTACTTGTTAATTTAATAAATAGAATCTGCAAGAAAATAGCGAACTTATTTGGAACGATAATTTTATATCAAGGCTAAAATCCGTCCAGAACTGACCCCTAACAAATATGCTCGCACCGCGCTCGTAAGAACTTAGGGTGAAGAATTAATAATCCCTCGTTTGGGGCTATTTGTTTAATGCACTCAACTTCTCTCTCTCTCATAGATACTCTTTATTTTGTACGTGAATTTTGACCTTAAAAGCGTATATTAGGATATGCATAGGAGTAACGTCTCGTAATTATACCTCCTTAGTCGAACGTTACAATTGAATGCTATGGTTCCCGGGCCTGATTTAATTTGTATTTTTTCTCTTAACATAATTGTCATTTTATTTATAGATTTATTAGATAGGTATTTAATTTAAAAATATACGATTATGCCTATATGTATCCCTTTACATTTTAGTGGAACGGGCCAAATCTCTCCGATCTGGCCCGTTCTACTAAACAGTTCCAGAATTTACCCATCCACATTTTTAAAAGTTGACGTCTGGCCCGCGGGCCCGTTTCTGCGTGGGTTCGATGTTCGCTAACCCGGATAACTAGGTAGTGTTCATTTTCAGTCGTCTGGAGCTGAGGCTTGATCCTCTCGGGTGTGAAGGCGTGAATGTTTACGTAATAAACTTTGCCATTGTTGTGTATATTTTGCCACTTAAAAATGGTTAAATGTTTTTATTTTGTAAACGATTTCTTGTTAGTTTTGGAGTTGAATAATACTTTGAACATTTCTATTCATTAAACCTAGTAGAAACGTAATAAGCGACAATCAAATATGGCAACATTCATTGAACAAAGTTAGAGATACATAATACATTTGATGTCAAATTAACAAAAATTAAATTTAAAAAAAAATTGGCCAAGTGCGAGTCAGACTCGCCCATGAAGGGTTCCGTAGTAACTATAATAATATAATATAATATGTATATTTAATTGACGAATAAAAAAAAAAACCTTAAAAATTTCTTAAAACTAGCTTATTTACATTTTTACAACTACGCTAAATAACTTTGTTTTTCATAGTGTTTGTATGAATTACAAAGTTATATTTGCGGTTTTAGAAAATATGCTGTATCTCAAAAACTGCTGACTCGATTTCGTTCAAACTAATTTTGGTTGAAAGTTTACATATAGACCTACAGATATATATATTTTTTAGATTTTTCACTCCATTATTATAGAAGTTAGAGGGGGGGGGGGGGGGGATACACATTTCACCACTTTGGAAGCTTATATCTTTTAAACGATTGACTTTATGAAAAAGTAGTTTTAAAAACCCTGACATCATTTTTAAAGACCTGTCTATAGATACCACACACGCATAGGTTTCATGAAATAAAATATTTACAGTTCTAGTTCCACCCCCCTTTATTTTAATTTTCATTTTTTTTTTCTTAAAATCGGAAAACGGTTCATAGAATACATCTACCTACTAAATTTCACATGTATAGTCTTAATAGTTTCGGAATAAAATGGCTGTGACATACGGACGGACGGACAGACAGACAGACAGACAGACGGACAGACATATCGAAACTATAAGGGTTCCGTTTTTTGCCATTCGGCTACGGAACCCTAAAAAGTATGAAGCACAATCTTTACAGACGAATCATTTGCATGGCTTCCAGTAAATTACCAAGTAAGCTCTCAAAGAAGGGATTGCCAACCCACGCTTTAAATTTGAAAAAGGTAAAATTACAGACATGTTGCCATCATAATTGGCAAGCAATTATCTTGTCTGCTGGCATCGGATTATACCAATTAGAATTCCCACGTAAATATCGGGCGATCAAGAGCTAGACGCGAGAGCTCACCTACACAAAAATCATTTGATATAACTGGCAAATAATCTTCATATGTGGACGCCCTTTGAGTGAGATCTATCCATTTGAATTAAAATTGTCATTCTTTTTCTATAAGGTTGGTTTTCATTTGACAGTTGGACTTAGCTACGACTTTTTGGGAGTATTGAAAACAATTAGGGGCTTTTGTAAACATCGGTCGGATAGGGCTACACTGGATTTCAACTGGTATCTTCCGCACTAATTAGCCATCGATAGTATTTGGAATTGGTTTCAGTTGCTGTCCGTCAGTCAGCATACAATATCCATTACTTGCTACTGGGATGATCGATGTTATTTTGTTTGTTTTAAAGCAGTTTATGTTTTGTTTAGCGGTGTGTTTGATGAAATATTAATGTACGTTTGTCGAATGGGTTTTTATGGAGAGAACCAAGCCAACTATCAATCATTCGGTCAAAAGCAAATCGATGATGTGTCCAACTTAAATGAAACTAGGTAAGTCCTGTCTGCCTGTTAAGCAACACCGGGTCGCGGTAAATCGCGAAGGAGATGCATGGCGGGACGACTTCAAAGGCTTCCTTAAGAACTGAAGGCAAGAGGTGCAGATTTGAGGCCGTTAGAAAGAATGGAGAGTGAACTTAATAATACTAATACAAAGTAGTCTAAATTAAAAAGAAAACATTTAAAAACCAATGCGAAGTCTGTTTCCCGATAGCTATAACTTAGGGGCCTTTAAGTCAAGAGTGAATAAGTTACTTTTAGGTAAGCGTGCTCCATCTTCGACCACATCATCACTTACAATCAGGTGAGATGGTGGTCAAACGCGAGCCTATTATGAATAAAATATAACAGGAATCATTATCATCTCAGCACTTGCGCTTCGTAACACAACGTCGCTGTAATGCCAGTTTTTAAAAGTACCTAATTAAATTCTCAACCCACCAATAGATTAACAGAAAAAACTACATATTCATTTACAACCAAGATGATCAACAAAACACCATCAAATATTCCTAGTGTGTGATTAAAACGAAATTCGAAACTATGGAAGTATTTCAGACAGTCACCGTAACTCTCTATTTAATTATATTTATTTCATCGTATGGCTTAGTGAAAACAGCGTCAGGATGTCAATATGTCTGTTAATAGTTCCGGACATCAAAGAGCCGGATGGTCGCCGGCCGCGAGCCGGGACCCCGTGAGCTTGTTTCAATGCCGCCCGGGACGCGACCGTAGTTGCATCGATTGCATTTATGTACTGTCAACGCCGTAAATATGTATGCACTTTACTAACTTTAAATGTGAATTTTACGTAGTTCTCGTACATATCGATGTACAGTGTAGGTAATTGTTTCCATATCCTGCACGTGCACGAATATGTTAGAAATAAAAAGAAATTCTTTCTCGCAACAATTCAACTACGGAGTAAATACTAGTGTAAAGCATTGACGCCGTAGTTGCATTTACAGACATATATGTACAGTCAGACCCAGAAAATCAATCTGTTGCCAATGCATATATTTGTTCCATGCAGGAAACGATTCCGCGAATTTCATTAAGTAATTGTCTAATTGCTGTCAAAAAGGCCATTCTTTAGGTTCAATTTTGTTTCAAAGAAAAAAATTAAACCGACTCCCAAAAAACACTGCAAAGTAAAAAATAACTTTAATTTCGTTTTTGGCACCGACTTCCGAAATTAAAGTTATTTTTCACTTTGTACTGTTTTTTGGGAGTCGGTTTAAGTTTTTGGTAAAAAGTTTGTATTTCACTCTTTTTAGTTCATTGATTTTTAATTTACGAGTACCTAGTTACAAGAGCCTAAGTGTCAACTACTTATTATAATCATTTACAGGAAATAAATATTATATCTGTAAATTTGCTTCAGTCACATCCACGGAAAAGACATTTTGACGATTATTTTTTAATATATATAATAATGTGATCAATAAATTTCGTATATTTTCATGTAGTCTTCACCAGAAATGGTAGCACTACCTTGATCTAGACACGCGGGAGCGTGTCAAGCCAAGTACTGGCGCGCAGCTCACCGTGTGTAATATTACACGAACCATTTGGAGTCACTTTTGAGCCCCTCATAACTCAAAAACTATTTCACCTAAACTTGTCAAATTTGGCTCATATATTGAGACTGGCAAGATACATATGTGTTCCAAATTTTATAAACATATCTCAAACGGTTATTTAGATATTGACGTCCAAAAATCGTCATTTTTATGACGATCAAAACTATAACCCAGTTCCAGATGACCTAGAAAGTTCAAATTTGGTATGCAGATAGGTAATTAGGTGAATACAAAGGAAAAAAATCAGAAACTGGTAATTTTTTATCATTTTATTATAATTTTCACTTAACTTATAATTAGTGCCTGTAAATCTCTATATGCGGATTTTAAGATCTTTACGTGAATATATAACGAGTTGAATACCACCCTTAATTTTTTTTAATCCAAATATTTCCGTTTTTGTACTTATAAATAAGAATATAGTAAATTTTCGTATTTATTACGCGTAACTAACCGTATTCTACAACCACTAGCGCCACCTATTATCTTAGAGGGTCACTACACCATGGAGGCAAAACGCGTAAAAAGAATTCCGGATACTGAATGGGCAATTCACTCAAACATTTCAAAGGTACAAGAAAATATGGAAAATAATACAAAAAGGACAATTATAGCCCGTAAACGTAGGAAAATACAGTAGTTTAACAAAAAACCATTTAGTATTAATTTTGTTATAAATAAGTACCTACTAAGTACTAATTTATGTACAAAAAGTAATGATATTCCATCAAAAACATAAATGTGAAATGAGAGCCAAGTTCAATATTATGATAAATGCCTTGGTTGTTGACTTCAACGACAAAAGAAGTGAAATCTAAATGGGTGCCAAGATCAATGGTCAGTCCTGAAATTTATTTATAACGACATAAAATATCAGTTATTCTTATAACTTAGGAGAATATATTGTAGCCTAAGATCTGACTTGGCTAGTTTTCATATACGAATTATGTTATAGCCTTCGCAAGTTCTAAACCTGTTACTTGTCGGTTCTTATTTTATTATTCCGAAAATTTGGCTTGCTGGTAGAAACTAAGCATCGAACATAATAATTCGTATATAAGAACTAGCCACGTCAGACCTTAGGCTACAATATATTCTCTAAGTTATTAGAATAAATGATATTTTATGTTGTTATAAATAAATTTCAGGACTGACCATTAATCTTGGCACCCATTTAGATTTCACTTCTTTTGTCGTTGAAGTCAACAACCAAGGCATTTATCATAATATTGAACTTGGCTCTCATTTCACATTTATGTTTTTCATGGGATAAATATATCAAGTCCATGTGCCCTTTGTTATTAAAGAAAAAAATCTATGTCACAGATAATTTTACTGAAAATGAGAAATACCCATATTGCAATTAGTGCTGCGTTTCAATACGTGATCTACCACGCCAGTGTGAGTAGGCGTTTCATTTAATTATGCTATATTGAGTTCAGGCTAGTGAATGGTGGAATGTGAACTAATGCTAATTTTATTATGTTGAAAATATCGGGAATATATATTTTTGTGTTCTTCAACATAACACGTCTGAGGACTTTTTGAGACTTACTATCACGTTCTTTATCTTCCTCACTATCAAGCTCGTTATCTTCTTGTTTTTTAGACTAATTACCAAGTTCCCTATCCTCCGGTTCTTCAATCTCACTGTCTAGTTCCTTATCCTCCCGTTCCTTATCCTCCCGTTCTTCTATCTCACTATCAAGCTCGTTATCCACATGTTCTTCAGTCTCACTATCAAGTTCATTATCTTCCTATTCTTCAGTCTCATCATCAAGTTCTCTATCCTCCAGTTTTTCAATCTCACTGTCTAGTTCCTTATCCTCCTGTTCTGCAGTCTCACTATCCAGTTCCTCGTCTTGCTGTCTTTTAATCTCACTATCAAGTACCACATTCTCCTGTTCTTTGGTTTCACCATCCGGTTTCCTATTCTCCTCTTCTTCGCTATCTCTATCATATATTTCTTCCTGCAGCAATGGGTTGGAAAATTCCACAATACTGTTGGATAACGAGTAAAGAAACTGCATATTTTCATTTGTAACACATAAACATGTATCCCTTTCAGCAACTCGAAAACGACGAGAAATGATCCAAAAAGGACGCATCCGGCAAAACGTTGTAAGACTCAGTTTTACCTTGTTTTCGATCTGGTATTTGCTATGGAGATTCGTAAGTGTATCACATAAGTAACGTTTTTGTTTTTTAATTTGTGATTACAACTTTTTGCAGGACACTACTTACTGTTTTCATCACGTTCTAAGAAGGCAATAATTTTTGAATTTAATTGTTTCAGCTTTTTTTTATAATCTATTTAGTAGCAAGTTTCTTCGGATGACTAGATTCTAGATCTTATGATCGGCCCTTAGCAATTGTACCCGTAATGCATGAACCTTTTTTTCTAGCGATTTGATTACAGTTGCCTGGGTGTTTACTTTTAAATACTCCTCACGTCGTTTCTGGGTAAGACGAATACCTGCTACTTTTTGCCTATTCAAATTAGAACTAGAGCTAGAAGGTGTGAGACATTCTTTTCTGGAGAACGACGATCCCAGATTAACAAGCGACCTTCTGGAAACCGAAGAAGCAGGTGACGAAGCTGGAGAAAGGTAAGAAACATTTTGTTGAGAATCAGGGCTAGTTACGTTTTGGTCACCAGTAATGGACTCTGAAGTATTCTCTGTCAAACTTTGTAGTAGTCGCTCATTACGTTTTTTATTCTATCTACTTCTAGCTTTACGTTCTCGCCATTCACGTCGATAAGCACGTCGTTCTCTTAGAGTCATTTCGGCTACTAGTTTTACCTGTTTTTTTGTGTCGTTTTTCTGCATAACGCAACATATCTTTTCTCTTGCTGACTTCATAGAATTCGAGGTTAGCCTTAATACGAGCTCTTCGTATTCGTTCGAATTCTCTCTTTTGTTTACGAATTTCGTCTGCTGTCTTTGGTCTTTTATTTTACGCCATCTAAAAAAAGTAAAACATGTATTTGTATGTAAAAGTGTTTTGTGTTTGTATATGGCAGTAATTAGACAAACAAAATAATTGGAATGTACCAAGTTAAAGTTCACATCCCTGGACCTGGGGTCACTTCCGTGGAGGAAAAATATCCACGTAATCAATGGAAGTGACATCCGTGGAAAGGACATTTTTTGGTTCAAATGCGGAAAACTAACCCAAAAAATCTCGTCATTGCAACTTATTTCGGCAATCATAATTTGACCATCAAACCTATAAAACAGCATAACAAATGTAAATTTAACATTGTATACTTACTTGGCAAAAAAACCACAGTAGTGACCACGTATGCTTGACGAGTTTTAATTAGGTAATCTTATTGTTTTTTCACGTCAAACGTATTGCAACCAGTAAGAAATTGACATCTCATTATGATTATGACAGTTGACGGCTTGTTAATGCTCACATGAATTTGGACACACGCAGTTTTTTTTTCTCGGTAAATGTTATTGTGACCTTCGTCCATGGAAGTGACCAAAATTTAAGTCACATATTTTAATTAGGTTTTTTGTTCTATTTTTTATCAATTGAATATTAAGTTATAAGCTGATATGGGTCAGTATTTATTAAATATTATAGAAAGATCATGCTAAAGACTGGAAATAAATATTATATCTGTAAATTTGCTTCAGTCACATCCACGGAAAAGACATTTTAACGATTATTTTTTAATATATATAATAATGTGATCAATAAATTTCGTATATTTTCATGTAGTCTTCACCAGAAATGGTAGCACTACCTTGATAAATATATCAAGTCCACGTGCCCTTTGTTATTAAAGAAAAAAATCTATGTCACATATAATTTTACTGAAAATGAGAAATACCCATATTGCAATTAGTGCTGCGTTTCAATACGTGATCTACCACGCCAGTGTGAGTAGGCGTTTCATTTAATTATGCTATATTGAGTTCAGGCTAGTAAGAATGGTGGAATGTGATCTAATGCTAATTTTATTATGTTGAAAATATCGGGAATATATATTTTTGTGTTCTTCAACATAACAGGGCTGATGACTAATGACGGGGCTCGATTGGAGATTATCTACTGGGGTTGCGTGAATGTTCTAATGAGACACCGCAGCCTTGAAATGCAGGGGCAACTGGAGCAACAGGATTGATTTTTAGTAGTTCGTAGGAGTCTGACGCTCCTTTTCGGTCCGCGCAGGAGGAGTCATTTGATTATCCAATTATGGTCCAATTATGGACAAAATGCTGTTATGACTCGACTGCCTCGCTTATACATAGACAAATTTGAAAATCTGGATATATTCCAGCTATCTAAGGTATCTTTTCGTAAATCTGTTGTAAAAATACTCACCAGTAAGTGAATAATATTCGTATATTATTATTATTTACCAGTCGTTATATTTCCTTTTATTTTTAATTTGGTTGAAAAGTTAAAATTTTAAAACTACTGTACTTTCTAGTTTAATATGCATGTTGTGAAACTCTATAATAGGCTTCAGAACCCCATCACCCATGTGACATTGTTATTATATAATGAGAATTGTATAAAAAGCTGTTGAGTTTCCTATGAATAAATAAATAAATAAATTATCACCCCAAATTGTCAAAATCCCTATTACATTAGTTGAAAACATGATTAATCATAATAAACTTTGTATATACACGGCAGTCATATACTTATCGTACAGTACTCCAGGATCTTCGACAAGATCTTCTTGCATTCATCCGCGAACATGTCGTAATGTTTGGCATTATAATAACTTTGAGTGCGGATGGTGTGTAAGATTCGGAAACCCGGCTCAAGCCGATAAAGCAGCAGTGGTACGACTCATAGGCACGGTGAATAAGAAGAATTCCCTCGTCGCTCGGTCCTGTGTTCGTCACTAGTCTGCCATGAAAATTGTGATGTAGTAAGCCCTAAAATTGAAAGTCGTGTGACTTCTACGTCTGGTCCGTTCTAGTAGATAACAGACCACTCACAGAGAAGACGTCTGTGTCCCAACTGTGCCACATTTACACGGTGATTATGTTTACTGTATACATGACTTACCGAAAGGGCGGATTTGATTGTCTCAATGCAAAATTATACCATTTCTAATTCAGTAATTATCATATATATTTATTAAAACCGCTAACAGTTTATGCCCCACACTAGAAATTTCTCCTGTATCGTGGGTGCCTTTTTACAAAACACCAGATACGGAACAAGTCTTTGTAGACCATACAAATATTTGTTACAGTGTGGGAATTGAACCTGCGATACGCAGCGCACCAGCCAATCGCGCAACCTCTGTGCTAATCGCGTCTCTAGCTGACTTACCATTCACAAAAAGGCTAATAAAACGCCTTCGATGGCATAAAATCAGAATCCGTAACTATCGTACTTATAACTTCATCAATACAGCCAACAAACTAGTTCGACTAAAGGGCAGCATTAAGTTGTATTCCACTGAGTGCTCAGTGGAATGCAACTTAATGCTCACTACACTCGAAGATTTTCCCAGCATTATTATTGCAGTAATGAATTCTCGGAAACTGAATTTAATTCACACAGCGTATTTTATAAATACGAAATACGCAGAAGCCCTTATAATAGGGATGTTACAAAGCTGCAGTTATGGGAAATTTGAGCAGTGCAACAGCCAATGAAAACTGTGCAGATGATAATGGACCACCTATTTCCCGGAACTCACCCGGGCGAGCTCGGGAGCTCGGTACTTAGTACTGAAATAGGGTCTGCAGAAGAGCTCTCATGGAATCTGGACTTAACGGACATTTTTTATTTTCTTTATATACATGTTGAAGTTTTAAACACTAAAATATGAATGAAATATTTTTTTATTGACATTCAATACTATACTATATACTATGTCTTACAAGAGTCAGTGATTTCTCCCTTTTAAGACACTAACGAGCAATAAAAAGAAAAAAGAAAGTTCAAAAGGAAAACAGAACTACCCATGAGAGCTTAGAATGCACCAAGACAGATCCTAAACATTACAAACATTGCCTTCACACCCTTTTTGCGAACCGTACACAAACACGCTATACAAACATTGATCTGTAAATTCGGTATTTCAATTTTGTAATATTAGTGTTGGGACAAAGGATTCGATGCAGTGCCATATTTGTTGGTTTCCCTTTGAAGAGCTACGAGTGACGCAGAAATGGAATATGTTGTTAATTAAATATTGCGAATGCGACCGTCCTTTGATGTGTTATTGGACAAATGTTCTGTTCATTTTGTATCTGCACGTATAATTGAGTCTGCTATTTACAAATAGGATCAGTGGGGCCCAGCAGATACGGGCCAGACTTGCGAGATGCAGGTCGTATAGATTCGAACCCAGTCAGCAACATAACTTTAAGTTATAAAATCATTAGCGCCTAAATCGGTGTAGAATAACACCGTAAGTAAACCGGTATGTACTAGGATAAACTGGGTTTGCGTGGTGGATTACGGCACAGTTCCTCTCATAGCGAGGAGGTCTGAACCTCTGTCCAAGCACTGGGAACGTAATAGGCTAAACTAACTATTATTATTTGCAAATTAGAAAAACTGGCTAAGTGCGAGTCGAACTCACGCACGAAGGGTTCCGTACCATTTTCTATAAAAACGGCAAAAAATCATGTATGTTATATGCTTCCGTCCTCGCTGCCGAGGCCCGCCGCGATGTCCCTGTAACTGTCCACCTCGACTCTTGCCAGAGCCAGCCCGCGATACTGTGCCAATAGCTTTAAATTCACTTATTAATAATAATAATGATACAATCCAGCCTATCCCTAGATGCCCTCCCCCTGCGACGCCCTAAGCCTAGGTCCGTACCCTTAGCGTGTAGTCGCCTAGTTTGTAAGTTTTCTGGCTGGAGACTTTAATTAATTAAGGCAACCACAGGCAAGCCCAGTTAAGCAGCCGACAACCTCAGAGGTTGACATGCGAGGTGTCACACACAGAAAAAATGTCTGTTGTATGGGAGCCCCCTTAAATATTTATTTTATTTTGTTTTTAGTATTTGTTGTTATAGCGGCAACAGAAATACATAATTTGTGATTTCAACTGTCTAGCTATCGCAGTTCTTGAGATACAGCCTGGTGACAGACAGACGGACGGACAGACAGCGAAGTCTTAGTAGTAGTTAGTAGGTACGGAACCCTAAAAAGGAAGGGTGACTTTTTATGGACTCAAGCATCATTCAATTATTTCTTTAATCTAACTTCAACATATCTCACAGATTGTGGAATCTTTAAGTACAAGGGTTCACAGGTTTGACTTGAAACGGCTCTAATATATTATCAAATGATGATAAAAAACCTTAAATAAATTAGACGAAGCACGTGCAAAGGGCTTAGTGAGGACTAGCTGAAAATTAAGAAAATATTTGTTTCATTTTTTTATTTCCTTGTGTTAGTAAGTACTCTTTGTTTACGTCGATTGTGTAATGTGTTAGAATGATTGAAAGAATATTATATTTAAAATATGATATCAATATTATGAGACAATTAGACATCTGTTTTTTTCCTATTTTTATGAGTATAATTATATGTAGAGTACACTACTTTAGCCACCCATTTTAATAAAAGTTTTGAAAGTCCTTTCAAAGGTTGTCTGGAAGATATCGCTTTCAGCGATAAGACCGCCATTGTAACCATAGAATAAGCAATATTGTATAGGTGTTTTGTAAATTTTGGTGTACAATAAAGTATATTCTATCTATCTATCTGTTTGATGATCAAAAATCTTTCTTGACAGCGCGAAAGTTTTCTTCCCACGAATAAACAAGTGAAATATCTCGTACGATAACTGTAATTTTCCTATGTAATTCTACCTACATCGAGAGCAGCGGTAGCACAGTGGTTACGAGCCTAATTTACGGTTTGTAAGTCGTTGGTTCGAAGGACCTAACATAACTTTTAGCGATAAGACCGCCCATTGTAATACAGTTTGTAGTTGTTAAGTCCTTATTTAATTCTGTTATGGTGTACTATAATGAGTATATCTATCTAGGTAGGTATCTGAGGTAACATCATGAGGACTTTTTAAGACCAAAACTCCAGTTGACATCCGCCAACCGGGCCCAGGTTAATAAGGTCCAGTTGAAAACCAGCGTCAGGCAATTTGGAGTTGTCTTGCATTTTGCTGAACTGGGCCTATTTGGCTCAGCGTGAGGCACACTCAACGCTGTTTTATTTAATTAAATTTTTGTATCTTTTTTTTTGTGCTTTAAGGCCCGCCGCTGATTGCAATTTTTGTCACCGTGACTTATTGTTACAGTCACCTCCTGTCAACCACGATGCGCTCACTGAATCTGTTCTTGGGTAAGAAATCGCGTTCATTTTTGTAATGGGCTTCAACGAAGTTGCCGTGATTTGTGCTCTTGAAATATGTACGTAGAATAAAAATAAAACGAAAAAAACACTGGTTGCATCCTATATACACGGAAATTATTTAAAGGAAAATTCTACACTATATATTCTGAATTACATCAGTATTCACCAAAAACGTATAATTATCTTCGTATGTCTATAAACTCTTTCGATGAGTTGCTGGCTTTCCTGTGATTACATTTCAAGATACAACATTTTGTTAAGCTATTCCAGCAGAAGAAAGTTTGACGGCAAAGGTAGTCAGTGTCTTTAGTTTTGTATTTTTGTTTTTGGCACCGACTTCCGAAATTAAAGTTATTTTTCAATTAAATATTTTTAATTGTGTATTAATTAGTGTAAGATCGGCTATTAACGCTAGATTCAAGGCATAAAGAGTCTCAATCAGTGTTTGTGCCGTGTTTTTGTTGTAATAACTTCAAAAATCTATAAAACAATAAGTTTTGTACCGGCTGTCAGTTTGTTTGGACTCGGACTTGAAATCACCAAACCCAGGGAGTATATTTTTTCATAATTTCACCTATGCTTATTACTTTTACACACTTCTCAACGCCTGCAAATACTGCTCAGATGTTTGAGCAACGTCCAGTAAACATTGGTACCGTTTATGTCTCCTTTTGCTTGACAAACTGTGGAAGCAAAATCGATGACGAAAACATTCGCCCCAGACAAAAATCATACTGCATATTTACTACACATATTATACTAGATTATGAAAAAATAAATTTTCTTCTATTTCTCTATACTAGATTATGAAAAAATAAATTCCCAATAACTTGATTTCCAATAATTTGATTCCCAATAAATTGATTCCCAATAAATTGATTTCCAATAAATTGATTCCCAATAAATTGATTCCCAATAAATTGATTCCAAATAATTTGATTCCCAATAATTAGATTCCCGATAAACTGATTCCCAATAAATTGATTCCCAATAAATTGAT
This sequence comes from Tholera decimalis, assembly GCA_943138885.2. Lineage (NCBI taxonomy): Eukaryota > Metazoa > Arthropoda > Insecta > Lepidoptera > Noctuidae > Tholera > Tholera decimalis. The sequence goes on from OW964558.2 coordinate 10,669,224, forward strand.
TCCCAATAAATTGATTCACAATAAATTGATTCCATTTAATTTGACTCCCAATAATTTCATTACCAATAATTTCATACCAAATAATTTCATTCCAAACAATTTCATTACCAATAAATTGATTCCCAACATTTTGATTCCCAATAAATTGATTCCCAATAAGTTGATTCCCAATAGACTGATTCCCAATAAATTGATTCCCAATAAATTTATTCCCAATAAATTTATTCCCAAAATTTGCTTCCCAAAAATTTGATTCACAGTAATTTGATGCCCAATAATTTGATTCCCAATAATTTGATTCCCAATAAGTTGATTCCCAATAAATTGATTCCATTTAATTTCATTCCCAATAATTTCATAACCAATAATTTCCTTCCCAATAATTTCATTCCCAATAATTTCATTCCCAGTAATTTCTTTCCCAATAATTTAATTCCAAATCATTTCATTCCAAATCATTTCATTCCCAATAATTTGATTACCAATAATTTGATTCCCAAAAAATTTTATTCCCAATAATTTGATTCCCAATAATTTGATTCCCAATAATTTGATAACCAATAAAATGATTCCCAAAAAATTGATTCCCTATTAATTTATTCCCAAAACTTGATTCCCAATAAATTGATTCCCAATAATTTGATTCCCAATAATTTGATTCCCAAAAATTTGTAGATGAAGAAAGAAAATTGGTAGATGATGAAGCAGAATTATACAAGGCTCGGAATAAAATTTCTACAATCGAATCCTTGAGATCCAGTGAAGAAGTTGCCAACAAAAACAGTCTATTCGACGAGCTGGTGGGTAGTGGGTCTGGACAGGAGTGTCAGAAGCCCACCTATACCATAGTCTTGATTGGGGACGATACGTTAACTAACCGTCCTATTTAAAGTGGCCACAATAAAAAAAGAAATATATCAAAATTAATAGAAACATTCAAAAGTACAAAAAACATTTAAAATAAAAAAGTGTTTATAAATATAATATAGAACTTAGAAAGCAGCGTGTTATCCTAAATAGCCAATTAAGAGAATGTAATTGCAAGTTGCTCGATTCTACTATCTAACAAAATTTTGTAATATGAATGTATTATTCAAGTGCTATCAGCATGACCGGCTGGCCCTTTAAGCGCCGCGTCGCACAGGCTTGTGGGTTAGGAATTGCAGAACGTTGTTATTACTGCCTACCCACTTCAGGACTAACTAGCCACTTAGTTAGTTGGGTTTGTCATAGCAAACATAGTAATGGAAATCATTTGTCATTACAAACGATTTATCGGTCTTGATATACGCTGCTCAGCTACCTTTTTAGCTACAAGTTTTACTAACTCTTTTCAAGAGTCTAAATAGTTAAGACGCGGTATGAGGTTGGTACGGGAAGTACTTAAGAAAGCTAAAAATAAAGATTATGATAAGGTTTTTGATTATTTATCTGTATTATAATTAAAGACACGAAAAAGTAAACAAATTAATAAATGTGTTAGTATGTAACTGAATCTGCTAAGGTATTTGCTTATTTTATATCTTTTAGCTTTTTGTACATTTTAGGATATCAACACAGGTTTTGAAGATACGAGTATGTGTAGCCAAAACACAGTACCTTTTACTATGTCCAACCAGCAAGGTCCAGTACCTTTTGCCATGTCTAACCAACAAGAAACAGTACCTTTTACCATGTCTAACCCGGAGGTTAGACGTGGTGAAAGGAACTGTTTACCTCCACAATTTGTTCCTTGGCCATTCTGCCAGTCTGCCATACCTACTTGATTTTCAACATAACATAGATAGTGATTACGCAAACGATGAAGCCTGTTTAGACAAACCAAACATGTCTCTCAGCAAACTACCCTGCACGTCCACTAAATGTTCCTTCAAACATGTCATTAAGTTCGTCTCCAAATACGCCACTGAACGGACTACAAAACACACCACCATTAAGTCAAGTATCTCCCGAATTCCCATTAATTTTAGCGACAAATGACACCTCGAAGTTGGGCACACACAAATGGAGGTAGACTCCGTACATGCTTGTATCGAGAGTCATTTAAAAAATGAAACCACAGTGTGATTACTTGTCTACGACCAGAGAAGCACGAATAAATCCAATACCATAACGAGGCTATTGAGCTGATTTACGATTTTTTAAAGGCTATACGAAACCTATGAAATACAATAGCATTAGACCCGGTCGAACAAAAAGATGATCCAGTGGTCACAGACATCAAAGTCATAATGTATGATCCTTCAGTACTAATCAGGGTGAAACATGATTTTATCAAAGATTGGATGGAGACCAAAGAGAATCAATCCAGTGGTCTGTTTCGCACCCTTATTTATGGCAAGATGTCGTATTCCTAAAACGAAGTGATTGCACATTCAAGAATTGAAAACTGTTCTTCCTTAGGATTGTCATAAATAATTTCGATCCAAAAAAGAACAAGAATCGGATTTCTGCCACTTCTGCCTGCAATTGGTTGGCCTAAGGTAATTTAATTTCATTAAGTTAGGACTGTAGGCAAAAGTGGCATAAAACAAACCTTATTTTGTTCTTTTTTGCTGATTTTTTATTGATAATAGGCTCGCGTTTGACCACCATCTCACCTGATGGTAAGTGACGATGTGGTTGAAGATGGAGCACGCTTGCTTAGAAGTAATCTATTCATTCTTGACTTAAATACTCCCAGGTTATAGTGATCAGGAAACACAGACTCCAGCAGGGAATTCCACTACTTAGCCGTACGCACAATGAAAGTATTCCCAAAACATTTTGTGCGTATGGGTGGGATGTCCACCATGTAAAGATGGTGCATCGCCGTTTGTCTTGTAGTCCAATGATGGAACGGGCTTGGTGGAATTAGATTGTGTAATTCCATCGCACACTTCCCGAAATGTAACCGATAGACTTGCAACTCGTCGTCGATGTTCAAGGCTCTGGAGCTTTGATTCGACCAGTGAATCGTTGCCAATGTGATTTCTTAATTTTGGTTAATATTGCAGTTTTTGTTATAAAATAGGAATTGTATACAATTCCATTAATTTAAATGAGCCAGTGAAAGACATCTGAAGCTTTTGTTGATTTATAGGAAAAATTATGAAATCTAAAATTTAGAATAAAAAAAAATCAATTGTTATTGACTGACCTATTTAAACTGATGGCTTTGTAGACTTGCCTACCTACTAATGTTCCTCTATTGTTGTAAATACATAGACTATTATGAATTACAATTATATTTTGTGATAATTATTAATTGTAGTATAAAGAACATTGAGTTAAAATGTCCTATGTCTGTTCTTGTGTTGATTTATATTGTCCTATCTCGTTTTTTATATTAGAAGGAAACCTAAAATGCTAATTTTGTTTTCAATAAGAAGTGTAATAAAAATATTTAAAAACTACGTATTTTTATTTAATATACCAGATGCTATATAACTGACACAAACAAGTTTTTTCTTCATCCTGTAAAGTTGTCAAAATTTGGATAGTACCGGTTGCCAGTTCACAGTCAATATACTAACATAATTATATTCAATTCTTATTAATCAACTATTAGCTTTGTTTAAACCAGTAACTTTTATTAAATAAGCAAGAAATCCATAGTGTTAACTATTAAACATTAAGCTTGGCGAATAACTTTTTTCTTGTAATCTGAGCAAATGACTTTCTGTTAATATAAAGACAAAAAGTACTGTGTTAGATATTAAACATAAAATTAGAAGTTAATAGTACTATTATTCTCTATTTTTCTGCTACCTACATTCTTATTTATTGTCCTTTCAACAATTTAATTCTCCATTTCTCTCTTGTAATTTCATTTAATTCTAATAGTTGTTTTCTTACTACTTTCTCAGATTCTAAACTTCCCTAGTATATCCCCCAAATACTCAGTTGATTTCTGTCATATTCCAGGAGCGGTTCGGTCAACTTTTTGAATATGATGACCCGCGACGCAACTGTTCGTAACATGAATGTGAAACTGAATTCCGCACTGAAGGAGCTCGAGGTCTCAAAGAAGACCTGCAATGACCTGCTGCGAGAAAGAGAGAAAATCGAGGTGGAAGTAACGAAGTTAGTGGACAAAAACACTGAACTCAAGAGACAGCTCGTGGAACTGCACACCCAGCACATGGACATATTGGACCAGCATCACCATCTCCGCAATCTAGTGTCTGAGTTTCAAGAATGCAGTGACACACATTCAAAATGATGATTTTCCCACCCAAAAAAAAAAAATTGTTAAGTGACTATTCAATTTTATCTAGGGTGTCTAATAATACTGAAATTAATTCTTTAAACTCTTAGATGTGACAAAAGAGAGGCATAATAATACCATTTTACTTTATCATCAAAATATAAATCGCTTCTCTGGCAAAATACCTGATGTGGAACTGTTAATAGATAAATATCATATAGATATCTTATGTTTTTGTGAAACCTGGTCAAAATCAGATAGAATGTTATTTAATATTAATAATTTTTCGGTTGCCAGTGCATATAACAGGTCCTCAGTAGGGGGTGGTAGTTTGATATTATGTAGGAATTATCTTAGATATGAGGAACGTAAAGATATTACCGCTTGCTCTATTGATCGCTTGTGTGAGGTAGCATGTGCAGAGGTTGAGGGCCAAATTTTCTTGTGTGTTTATAGACCACCAGCATCAAACTTTTCATCATTCTTAATAATAATGGAAGAAATTCTAACTAACCTTATAAGAGATAATAAATTAGTTTTCGTTTGTGGTGAATTTAATATTGATTTGTTAGTTAATTCGCCTGAAAAATGCAAGCTTATTTACCAATTGTACTACTGTCAAAGAGTAAGTCCCTGGTTAGTGGCATTAGGTCTGACCATACAGGTCAACTTGTATCTTTTGAGTTCATTAAAAAGTTACATTTAAATAAAACTATTGATTTTAGGCCTCTTACTAAAAACAAATTAAAAGCTTTTAATGATAACATTCTCAGTAATCTTTCAACAGCCAATTTTGACTCCCAAAACCCAATGTAAATTATAGTACATTATTTTCTACACTTTGCCTTGAATTTAACAAGGCTTGTCCAGTTAAGAGACTTCAAATTAATAATAACTCTAAATTTAATCAATGGGCCACTGCTGGAATTAGAATAAGCAGAGATAATTTATACAAATTTTATCATGAAAAACCGGTCAAGTGCGTGTCGGGCCACGCGCAGTGTAGGGTTCCGTAGTTTTTATAACAGCCAAGTGCGTGTCGTATTCGCTGACTGATCATTTCGTACCATGCTCTAACTAAAAGCCAAACTTGAATACCTAACTAATTTACTTCCTATACCAATCCTCACCTGATTCGACAATTTTGCACGGAAAGTTCTCCGTCAATTGTGGATCGATTTTGAAAATTATTTTTTCGTTTGAAATGGTATGCTCTTGAGGTAGTACCATTGTCACCAAATTAGAATTTGATGAAGGGATCCCATGGAAATCGAGGGAAACCCTCAAATTTTAAAGGCAATAGTATAGTGATTTTGGTATTTTTTATAGTAACTTGTGCATTTGCTCTCAGAAAGCACCATTTGGTGAAGCGGAACTGATGAAGAAGATCACAGATGGCCACCGGAACTACTCAATAATAAGTATTTCACGGGTTGCGATTCGATTACTTTAAAATGGTTGCTAAGCAATTTATGGTCGTCACAATGGGAATGGTGAAATGGAGCTGATGGTGAAATACCAGGAGAACTCCTCAACAATTAACGCCCCTGCATCGGGAAAAGCAATATTTTGTAAAAGGCGATAAGCAAGTTGACATTAGGCTATTGTAACTTAGATAAATTATAAACAGACCCACTAAAAAGCGAGAAATGAAAAGTTTTTAACAAAAAAAAAATCGACCTCCAAAAAACACTACAATGTGAAAAATAACTTAAATTTCGGAAGTCGGTGGCAAAAAACTAAAATATAGATCCAAAGACACCATCTTCTGAAATTAAAGTTATTTTTCACATTGTACCTAGTGGTTTTTTGGAAGTCGGTTTTTTATTTGTTAAACTGATTTTCTTTATAAAACTTATTTAAATATGAAACTAGCGCGATACAGCTGACGCTTAGCGCCATCTATCGACATTTCTATGGAGTTGTTCGAAATTTTTGAGTCAAATACAATTGGTCGACTATTACTCGTAAACTTGTAAAGCCCACTTATGTGTGATAGTTTTCCTTTAAACTTCGTTATATATAGGTACTACTGCCGTGTCATTTGAATTTCTAACTACAACCGTTTAGTTGATAGAGGGGGGGGGGAAAGCTTGATAAGTCACGAACGGTTTGCTTAATCAAAAAACGGTCTTCCCTAACCCCTAATATTTTTGAAAGATCTATCCAACGATATCCTACTCTAAGGGAAAGACGAAAAAAAAATTATCATCCCAATTTACATGTAGGGAAGGTACCCTAAATAATTGTATTTTCAAAATTTTATTTTACCACTATTTCGGCATCATTAACGTGTATACTCATGCCAAATTACGACTTTCTAGTACCAATGGTTTTTGAGCTAAACCGCGGACAGACGGACAGACAGACGGGCATGGCGAAACTATAAGGGTTCCTTGTTGACTACGGAACCCTAAAAATGGTTGACTTCTAATGAATCCTTCCATAATTATGTAAGAAATTATTCAAAAATATTTAAAAGAGTCTGCGCCCATGCTAAATCAAAATCTATTAGTAATAATATTTGCACTTCTGCTAACAGAATAAAAACTGTGTGGAAGGTGATAAATAAAGAAACTGGAAACACAAATAATGAATTGATTTTGAACATTGATAATAATATCATCACAGATAAGTCAAAAGTGGCTGAGACGCTAGAAAATTACTTCACCAACATTCCAATAGAGGTTACAAAACCGTTGCAATCTTCTCCAATATTAGCAGAATCTTTTCTGAAATAAAATTTTATGAAGGATATACCAACATGTGCATTTAAGCGTATTTCTATTGATGTAATTAAAAAAAACATTCGCAAGTCTTAACATTAAAAATATTGAAGACTTATGGGGTATATCTGTTAGGGTTCTTAGAGATATCATTGACTCAATTGCTCTCGTCCTAACAGGTATTTTTAACCAATGTACAGACAGTGGTACTTTCCCAGACTTAATGAAACATAGTAAAGTAGTACCAATTTTCAAGTCGGGTTGTAAGAGTGATCCCTCTAATTATAGACCGATATCTGTGCTTCCAGCATTGAGTAAAATCTACGAAAAAATCATGCTGGACCAGATGCTGTCACATTTTAAAACAAATGGAATTCTACATAGTCAGCAGTTCGGTTTCACGAAAGGTAGGTCAACAACTGAAGCAGGAGTAGCTCCCAAGATTCCAAAATGTGACGGATGAGTATCCGTCACATTTTGGAATCTTGGGAGAAATCCCATGATGCAATTGGCATATTCTGTGACCTCTCTAAAGCTTTTGACTGCGTTGACCACGAAACACTGATATGTAAATTACACCATTACGGAATTCGTGGACTAGCTGCTGATCTGGTTTTTTCCTATTTATAAGACAGGCAACAAAAAGTTACTGTAAACGGAGCGATATCTTCAGGATCTTTAGTGAAGATGGGCGTGCCACAAGGTTTAATTCTAGGTCCTTTCCTTTTCCTTGTATACATTAATGACCTACCTCTCATGATGTCCAACTTATGTAATATAAAATATAGGACTTTTTAAGATTAGAAGCGATTTCCATTCAATAAACACGCGCAATAAACATGAAATTGTTATACCCAAATGGAGATTAGCCAAGACAAACACGTCATTCCTTATAAACAGCATACGCTTTTATAACAAGTTGCCAAAGTATGTGACAGATCTTAGCGAGGGAAAATTTAAAACCCATATTAAACGTGTCCTTTTGAAAAAAGCATATTATAAGATTAAGGACTACGTTGAAAATAAGACTGCTTGGCAATGATTCCTTCTGCACATGTGGCTTCCCTAGCTTATTGTGACTGCGTTATTGTATAAAGGTCTATTAACAACCCCATTTTTTGTGTTGTTGTTATTATTTGTTTTTATTTTGTTTTTTTTTGTTATTTTTATTTTATTTTACTTGAATATAATTTTTATATTTTTATGTCATTTGCTTTAGTTTATTTGCAGTTTTGTAAAGTTAATTTTTAATGTAAATGTGTGAACAAATGATAATGACTCTGAGATTCATTGATGTGATGAGATTATGCAAAGATTGTGAAAATCAAGAATTTTTTTTTAAAAGAGTAACCGTGGAGTTTCTTGCCGGTTCTTCTCCATAGGAAACGACCAATTTCGAACCGTGCACTAACTTCTGACGTTTTATGAGTGCCCATTTAGGCCTATGTAAAATAAAACAATTTTGATTTTGACTTTGCAGTGTTTTTTGGGAGTAGGTTTAATTTTTTGGTAAAATGTTTTTATTTCAGTCTTTTTAGTTGGTTAATTTTTAATTTACCTAGTTACAAAAGCCTAAATGTCAACTACTTATAATAATTTACAAAATATTGCTTTTCCCAATGTTGGGCCGTTAATTGTTGAGGAGTTCTCTTGGTACTTCACCATCAGCTTCACTTCACCATATGTATTTTGACGAGCATATTGTGCTTAATAACTATATTCAAGTAATCGAAGCGGAACACATGAAATACTTATTATTCCTACTTATATATTGAGTAGTTCCAGTGGAAATCTGTGGTCGTCATCATCAGGTCCACTTCACAAATGGTGCTTTTCGAATGCAACTACACAAGTTACTATAAAACTTACTCAAATTACTATAGATGTGCCTATACTATTTGAAGAGTTCCCTCGATTTCTCCAGGATTCCATCATCAGATCCTGACTTGGTGACAATGAGACCAACTTCGAAGATTGAAACAAAAAAAGATTTTGCCAAATTGGTCCAGCATATAAAAAAAGATTTGAAAAAATATACGCGTCGACTTGATAACCTCCTCCTTTTTTTTCGTCAGTTGAAAAACAAAACAGCCACTTTAAATAGTCTCTCTCTCCTCCTCCACTCCGAACGCGCGGCGCCGGCTGAGTGACAAAAAGTCACCAGTGAGCGGACTCCCATAGTAATGTACAGGGCGAGTGACAGTCACGTCACTCCGGTGTTGCCTGCCGCTGCAACTATTTGTCACCGTATTATCACGTCACCATAATGAGCGCACTCAGTATAGTTTTCATTGCACTTGACTAAGTGACAAAAAGTCACGTCGACAAAAAATTGCAATCAGCAGCGGGCCTTACATCTAAGTCAAATAAATATTACTTTCTTTCTTTCTTATACTGCCTGTATGCCTTTTTTCCCGTGGGAAAATCATCAATTTACTCCTCCCGCTCTGAGTGGAGAGGAAGGAAGTGTCAGACTTCTACTGACTAAAAACCCACCCTGTTCCTTCAGTTGCCCTTGTATTACGGAGCCACCGTATCTCGTTAGAACTTTCCCTCAACCCCGGACAGAGATCGGTGCAGTTTACCAGATGATACAGGTAGTGTGAAGATTCTTTACGAGTACTGTAAGATAAGTGTGACTGCCGTTTCTTATTATATAACACTAGTTTCTGCCAGCGACTTTGTTCGCGTGGGAGGGTTTTCACATGTTAATCCCGATCCCATGGGAATTCCGGGATAAAAAGTAGCTTATGTGTTATTCCAGGATGTTAGCTATCTACTTACCAAACTTTATTCAGATCGGTTCAGTAGTTTTTGCGTGAAAGAGTAACAAACATCCAGCCTTCCATTCATCCAACCATACTCACAAACTTTCGTATTTATAATATTAGTAAGATTTAACATGTCTTCACTTGTATTTGACTAACGACCGTGTTATATTGAAGTAGATAAATAAGTGAAAACATACGTATTACTACTACACCTTGAACAGCGACGACGAGTTGCAAGTCTATCGGTTTTCTAGCGGTTACATTTCGGGTAGTGTGCGATGGAATTATGCAGTCTAATTCCGCCAAGCCCGTTCCATCATCGGACTACGAGACAAACGGCGAAGCGCCATCGTTACATGGTAGACATCCCACCCATACGCACAAAACGTTTTGGGAATACCTTCATTGTGCGTACGGCTAAGGAGTGGAATTCCCTGCCGGAGTCTGTGTTTCCCGATAGCTATAACCTAGAAGTATTTAAGTCAAGAGTGAATAGGTTACTTTTAGGTAAGCGTGCTCCATCTTCGACCACATAATCACTCACCATCAGGTGAGATGGTGGTCAAAAGCGAACCTATTTTTAATAAAAAAAAAACCTATCTAAGTGTATTAAGTAAGTTTGGATCTTAACCCTCGCGAAATGAAACGCTTAAATACCAAGAGGTAAGCATACTGTTTGCGGACATAAGGTTTAGGTATTTGTCGGTGGCTAAATTTCCGGGAAGTTTAGAAGACGAGACGTTTTTATTCAATAAAGGCTGTGTTGGTTTCCATACCACATTTATCGAAGACAGGTGAAGGAGCAATTGTATAAGCGGCTAACATTTTATGGAAAGTACAATTTCTATTTCAAGTTCTATTGCGAGCTTATCTAAACCTTTCAACAGGAAATGCATCTGTTTTGAAAGTTTCTAAGAAGGTCTTCACCTCAAAGAATCGTATTTTGCAAAGCTTTAAAGACTAAAATTTTGAGAAGGAATAGGATTTTACTTAGGTAAATGATGCTTACCAAAACGAATGTAAACCAAAAAGGTAAGAGTTTAAAGATTTATTCAGTTCAATAAAATTTCTGTAACGTAGAAATAAAATAATTCTCTTGACCTTAAAGTACAGAGGATCCTAGTGTGAAGACACCAGGATTCTCCGTGTGTGGGGTTCTTTTCCGAAGCATTAAAAAATAAATTTATTTGATTGAACTTTAAGGTGCTTTTTATGTGAGTGTGTGTATTTGGAAGCTATGTGTGAATAAGGTCCAAAATAATCAAGGTAAATGTCCAATATCTGTGGCTTACTTTGTATGTATAGGAGGGCTTTTTCGAAATAGCTCTTGGGAAGTAACCACTTAAATATTGGAACCAAGAAACGCAAATGATCTGTGTTTAAATAAAGATTTTACTTGTTTTTTTTTTTAATTTTTTATTGTCTGTCTATTTATTTGTCTCTCATTTATTTACTTTTTTATTATTTGTTTATTTTATTGAGCAGTGGTGACCCAGTGGTTACGGTTCCGACTTGAGGGTTGTACGTTGTGGGTTCAAGGTTTCACCACTACTGGTCTCATAACTGCGAAGGAAAACACTGTGAAGAAACCAGCCTGTCCTAGGACAAAAAATCTAAAACCCGCGTGAATTCCAGCCTGTTTATTCTCTCTCATGGGGAGGTAGGCCATGCCTAACAGTGGGAACTTTATAGGCTGGTTCCATTCAAATATCTAAGTCCTCCTCCTTAGTCGTGCATTATTGACAGAATGGTCGTGGTTAAAGATGATGCTTTTTGTCTAGATAAAGCAGCCCTTGCGATGCGCCTCCATTTCGAGCGGTTTTCAGCGTCTCGGGAGCTTTTCACTAAGGTCGTCTCTGGAGCCGCTTTAACTAAATCTGTCCAACGCGTAGGGGACCTGCCGCCTTCCACTTGCCCCTGAACAACAAGTCGTTCCATGGAGAACACTCCATGAAATGTATGGAATGTATGTAATGGAATTACAAATATCTAAGTACGAGTATTTAGATATTTAGGGTATATTGTCTCTTTAAAAATATTGCAGTACAATATTGACTAGGTAATGCCAATGAACTTAATATAATCGTTGATTTAATATAGCTAAATAAGGTGGGGGTAGGAGTTTGTCGGCAGAGGAATGAAGAAAGTCATCAATCAGGAAGTAGCATCAATAGTCTAATGGCTAAGGAGTCGGACTTGTGAACGTTAAGTCGCGGGTTCGAACCTCACCCATTACACTGTTGCCGTGGATCCACTCCAGACACGAGCGTCAAGCATACATATACAACGTGTAATTTAAAGGGTATATACATACCAAGTGCACGGCTTCTTTGGATGATAACAAACGATATGGCAAGGGTTTCTACCAACTTATCTGTGAAATGGCGAAAATTGGAACTACGGCCGTCATGTTGAAATGTCATTCGATTGTCAGTGTAAAACATAGTGTATTACATACTCTTTGTATACTACATTCGGGTTCTCTGGTTGTTTTGCCGTGATATTGCTGATTTATAAAGTTAAACATGCCGAAAGCTATTAAAAGTGATGCTCGAAATATTATTCTAAAGGTTAAAACCTTTTTTGAAGAAGAAGCTCGGGCGGGGTCTCCGATTATTCCATTTAATCAAATATACAAACGAATTTCGGCAGCGACAGGTTAGTGTTGTCAACTTTCTTGTTATAAATTACCCGATACTTAACTAATAAAAATATTCGTTTCTATTCTTGCTGCAGGTTAGCGTAACGGTAATGTACATATAAAAGATAACCTGCTAAGTGAGTGAGCAAACTAACCTGCCAGATTTCAAATTTCTACTAACATTTATTTTATTATATTATATTTCAGGTGTGAGTCAAGGACTAATTTCAAAAATAGTTAAGGAAGGGCACGCAGCAGAAGAAACTGGTACAAAAATTCGGACACCAGGCAAAGAGAGAAAACGTAAAAGTGGATTTGTGCATGTTGATGATTTTGACATGGGAGTTATACGGAGGAAAGTACAAGGTGTCTCAAAAGAAAGTTCACATTTAAATCTTTTTTTAAAAGAAAAGTCTTAGCTCTATTGAAAAAATGTTTATTTTATATTGAAGTACACTGTTTGGGAATTTATTTTTTAAAAATAACATCGTCCAAATGTAAACCGTTGCGCTCTCGGCATTCATTTAGTCGGGCACTAAAATTGCCTATGACAGCTCGGCAGGTAGTCTCCGTGATGGCTGCCATTTCATGACGGATATTTTCTTTTAATTGTGCCAGGGAAGTCGGTTTATTAGCGTAAACTTTTGATTTGACATAACCCCACAGGAAAAAATCCATAGGCGTTAAATCGGGACTCCGTGGAGGCCAATTTATGTCACCTCGCCAGGAGATTAATTTGTTCGGAAAAATTTCTCGAACTCGAGGCAGAGATCTGTTGGACGTGTGTGAAGTTGCTCCATCCTGCTGGAACCATGTTCTTTGGTTGTAACCAGGAAAGTTTTGCAGTTGGGGTACGAAAAACTCGTCTAACATCTCCACATAACGCTCTGAATTCACTGTGAGTGTGCGTCCCCTTCCATCTTCAAAAAAGTAAGGGCCGATAATTCCTCGCGCCGACATCGCTGCCCATACGGTGACTTTGGGTGAATGTAGCGGTTTCTGATGTTTTTGTTTTGGGTTGGTTGCACTCCAGTAACGACAATTTTGCTTGTTTACATGCCCATTCAGGTGAAAATGGGCTTCATCGGAAAACAAGATGTTGGTGAACGTTGGAAAGCGCTCAATCATCTGATTTACAAAGGCAAGCCTCTGACCAGCATCTTGAGGCTTCAGTTCTTGCACTAACTGAATTTTGTACGGGTACAGCTTTAAATCTTTGTGTAAAATGCGGCATAATGAAGATCTGTGCACATTTAAAGCAACAGCACGCTTCCGAATCGAGAGGTTTGGATCATCTCGAATAGACTGAGTAACACTGTCCACGTTTTCGGCTGTTCTTGATGTTCTTGGTCGCCCAGATTTTGGTTTCTCCAGAGTTGACCCAGTCTCTTCAAACTTCTCAACCCATTTTGCAATGAGACGAGTGCTAGGCGCATCATTTAAGTGACGAATATGTCGAATACTGCAGAATTTTCTACGCGCTACAGTCGCCGAATTACCGTTTTTGTAAAACTCACGTGCGCACAACGCACAGTCCGCACCAGAGAAATGCTCCATAGCGACTTAATTCCCAAGAGCCAGACTACCGACTGACATACCCCCCGCGCCCCTCAGAATAGTTGCTTTCGCGTAATAAGATAAGCAAATGTGAACTTACTTTTGAGACACCTTGTACATGAATTTTATTCTGTTAAAAAGAGGTCCCTACTGTTAAAAAGCTTCTAGAGGTCTTAAAGATATAAATAAATTACACAGGACAGCGAGAGAATCTGCGAAAGCTGCTTCAAAAGGTGGGATTTCGATTTAAAAAATCTCAATCCAATCGGAAGGTTCTTATGGAACGTAATGAAATATCAGCTCGGAGAGCTAAGTGCTTGCATGCAGTGGATAAAAATAATAAATCTCCCCAGCCCATAATATATTTAGATGAGACCTATATTCACTCTTAGATAGATAGATAAAACTTTTATTGGTCAACAGAAGACACAACACACAAAAAAAAAAACGAAAAAAGAAACAAACAACCTTTAAAAATGTAACATGGAAAGTCGGTGCGGTGTGTCGGCTAAATGTTGGCAAGGAGAGGGTGAAGACGGAGTATTGGAGCCTGTATCGAAAGGGCAAAGATATATTATTGTTCATGCGGAAAGAGATACTGGATTTGTTACAAGTGCACCACTTGTGTTTAAATCAAACACAAAAAGTGGTGATTATCATGACGAGATGAATAGTACCAACTTTAAAAAGTGCGTTATTGAAAAACTTGTGCCTAATTTACGAGAGCCATCCATAATAGTGATGGATAATGCTCCTTATCACCGTATTTGTGTGAATAAAGTCCCAAATATGATTTTTTTTTTAAAGATATGACATGATTTTGATGATATGATGATATGGTTGACCCAAAATAAAATTGACTATGGAGAGAATTTGACTAAACCTCAGCTTTTAGAAATAATTAAGAGAAACAAGCCTGAACCTGTATATGAGATTGAAAAAAAATTAGAAGACAATTGACAGAAATGCTTATATTTACCACCATATCACTGTGATCTCAATCCCATTGAACTCATATGGAGCACAATGAAAAGAAAAGTTGCTGATGTAAATATTGAGCACAAAACTGCTGAAATTCCCCGCCTAGTTAGAGAAGCTTTTGATGCTATTACAGTTCATAAGTGGGCACAGCATTGTAAATACGTTCGCAGGTTAGAAGGAGAATACTTAAAACATGATTTGTATTTAGATAAACCTTTTATTTAAGAAGTGGTAAGTGACACTGAAACCGAAAGCGATAGTGATAATGATAGTGGTAAGGAAATAAGCGGAATATGGCCTCACAACCAGGATGAAGTGTGTGTGCAAGTTCATCTAAAGATCACAATTACTGTAAACCTGGTTTTCAATAAATCATTGTAAAGAAATTAGTTTTTTTTAGTACACTACACTACCACTACACTACTACTAATTAGCAGTGGTACCTCACTGCTAATTATATTATTAGTCAAATCTGGTGTTAGGGGTTAGGTACGGTCATAACTAAATGCTAGACATCCAGGTACTTCTTGCAAGGTAGGTACCTACTTAACGTCGCATTAAATGAAAGTTGTATCCCCCCGTGGAACATTTTATCTGCTGAATTTCCACTTCGTTGGATTACTTTTTAGATAAAGCCATTGTTTATTGCTGAGAGACTAAACTGTTAGCGTACCTACGTAACTGTAAATTATCAAATTGTTTTTATTTATTTTATTATTTTTATATAGTTATCATTGTTTTTAATTTGTAAAAACTGTAATTCTTATTAAAAGATTATGTCTAATGTGAAATTACCTTCTTGAAAATTTACTCAATTTTGGGCACCTTATATTAATTAGCATTACTGAATCGACGGTGTCGTCCTCTTTCAGTTCACAGATAAGTTGGTAGGACTGTACATGTGTGGAGCATATTAGAAATTTCAATACATTGATACCAGAGACCGAATTTTTCAAATTAAGAAGAACGAATTATCGTTTTATTGGCAAGTGACGTGGAAAGTGATGACCCTCATAGTGCTGTGACACGTTTGTTATTACTGGTATTCAAGAAACATATGAAACCAATAATTTGGGGTCAATTCTGTGAGTCACTTATTTTGAGCTAAAACTTTGCATCTAATAGAGACTCCATACCAGATATTGTCTTCAGTCCTTTTGGATAGATATGGGGTTTCCGTTACACGTTGTATTTTATTTTTGTTGGATGGGTTAACAAAATTGCTTGTTAATTGTAATGTGAATTCTACCCACATTGCTAGTTCTCTTTATAAATAAATAATTATTAGCCATTTGTGATACAGCGTAGTTGGAGCTTGGTACAGTCATGGGTCAGTTGTGAAATCATAATCAATCTTCACAAACGAATGGAACATCGTAGAGCTGGCTAGTTACTTATTTACCCTTTATTGTTTCACTGTCACGGTCGTTGCCACATGTCAGTCGTCACGTCACTGATTCCTAGGGCTCCTTTGGCCAATTTACGGTTTCTATGTGCTGATGGTGATCATTGGGGTTGTTTGAGTGAGGTAATTTACTGGTATTTTCTCCAAAAGTTCAGGCACCTATAAAGGTTTTCCCCCGATAACATCAGCATCCAATTTGGTCGGATGTGGCTGAGAAGGAGCATATTCATGGAGCGACTGCCTATTTAACCTCCACATTCCAATAGCTGGGTATCATGATACTCATTAGCAAGACTTTCTGGTTTCTGACCCCCGTAACGAATGTCAAAGATGTGCAAATGACAGCCCGGACCAAGGCCTGAATGTGCTTTCCAATTGGCATGGAGGGATCTTGATATGTTAACCCCTCAAGTGTCGTATGTTGAATGTACTTTTTGATTTTTGGGTAGGACTTCAGAAAAAATGATAAATCGGCAATTTATGGCCATTCTCATGGTACATATTATACCTTCCTGGCTTTGTTATGAGTTTATCTAACTATATATAAGCAATGTTAACACAAATTATTCCACTTAGACACTGTAAAAAGTAATAAAAACTATTTGATAACACAACGAAAATGTCTGCGGCGTCACAGCAAAAATCACAGATGCATTTTGTAAACATTTCTTTTTCGTTGATTTTAGCGGTGTTTCCTTTAAAATGTTACTAAAACCGGTCAAGTATGAATCGATTAGTCGAAAGATACAGCCACATCGTGTTACTTGCAACATAAACGTAAAATACCATCGTCCAATGCGAGGCGTGACGTTATGTACAAACGGTTTACCGTTGCAACTTGAGGGGTTAAAATGTTTACCTTTCCACAGACCGACATTGCCAAGTGTTGCTTAATCTTGAATATTAATCCTTATAGCTATTATGATTTAGCCATGAGCTCCTCCGATAGCAAAAACATTAACAACAGGTGTCCTTTGGTTTTTTTTTCAATTATGGGCCAGCGTCCCATAATTCTTAATGCATTTTGCATAATAATATATTACCCGTCCAAATCCACTTTAGCTTGGTAGCTTTGATGCTCACATCAGCTATTCCTGTTTTGAATCAAATCATGGTACAGTCCCTGGCACGTAAGTTGGTAAGGTTTTGAAGTAGTGGGGGTAAGTTCACGCATCGTGCACTTAGTGGAACAAAAAGTAGTCATTTTTATTGCTTGTCATTATTCTAGGCCATCATTTATTTTTAATCATGTCTGTTTAGAAGAAAGTTAAAAAAGGAGAGGAATTCGTGAGTTTATTAGTAAAGAGTTTATTAAGTAAATAAAATATATGCATTTAAAAGTAAAAAAAATATTATAGAAAATATTATTAAAAATATGTGTTCTCGTCGTCACAATCAGTTTATGGTCTCTATTTCAGTTTGAGCTTCTTTTTCCATGAAACAGTACACATCGTATACCTACATTTTCTAGGATGTCTGCATTAAACGGTATATAATATATATAACAGTATAGAATAAATAAATAACAACAATTCGTAACAGAACCTAAATTTAAAACAATAACAATAACTCGTGGCGAAAACTGAACAAAAGCAAATGGTATAACTTTCGTGCATGAAAGTGTAATCGAGAGCAAAAGGGGTACGGGAGGCAAGGATCGACTAACGCACCAATCGCGCGCTCGGATTGGCGCCCCGCGTCCCGCTGGACAACCAACGACACCTATAAAACGACTTCTGCGCATCTAACGACTCTTGCCAAGTTACGTGCCGGGCACTATACGTATATAACGTATTCGTCACTGTGGTATTTCTTTTTCTTTTCTAAGTTTTTCTGTATAACGTAACTAAGACATACGCATATTAAGGAGAACACGGCAATACCTGTAAAACAGCTTATACTAGCGCAATTGTTTTAGATTCTTATTTTGTTAGATCAGTAAAGTAATTAATTATTATTGTTCTAAATTAATACTTAGGTATATATTTATTTTCGGTGATTGGGACGGCAGTATTGTCCCTTATATGTATACGTAAACAGATTAAGACACATGCTTTTTGTCCAGCAGAAGCCAATTATGAGATCCGTGTGTTTAATCCAGTAAATCCATCCGATTCATTTGAAAGGGGAGAGGGTAGCCAACAGGACAAACAGATCACGTCACGCTTCTCGACCTGAGCTGATCTTGTTAACAATGATACAGCCGATGTCGGCTCTGGCGGCCATTATCGCTACTAACCTTTGATCACGGTTTCACTTGCTAGCGGTTTGAATTTCAGAAATACGACTATCCCTACTGATATTATAAATGCAAAAGAACTGTACCTGACTGTATATTACAGTTTCCAGTCTAAATTACTCAACAGATTTTTATGAAAATCAGTTTTCAGGCTAGCGAAGCCCATAGGCGTAGGAAGGGGTCCACTCGCGAACATTTTTGAACACTTTTACGGGGTTTGCACAATTGCACCATTGGATTCCAGGCCCTCGACAGTTGAAACCCGTCCTCCTGGTTGAAGTTCTTGTATTTGGTCATCTCAATCGCTTCCCTTATCAGTCTAGATATAAAGTGGCATTCTGTGGAGAAGACCTGAGGATTTTTGAACATCATTATTTTTCACAGCCCTAACTTGTTCCAAAATTCTGCAAGCTACGGTTCCTTTTTGTCTGACCGATATATGACTTTCCACAGCTGTAGTCCACTTTATAGACACCGGGTTTTTCCAGAGGCAAGTTGTCTTTCGGCTGTGATGTAGTAGTTGTAAGGTATATAATAAGGTATCATTATTTCAATACAGTCAGTATATTCTTGAACCTTGTGCGTTTCATTTGTCTCCTAAACACCCGACCTTACATGGCGACCCTGCCGGTAACAGTAGTCGGCGCGGGCCCGCGCGCGTGTGTGCCATAAAAGGACCAAATATTATAAACAATCAGTGCAGAGTTAAATTCCGCATTCCCAATCTAAGTGCTTACTTGTTCTCACACAGAACATTCGAAGTATTAACTGTAATATGCCAGGCTTAGAACTTATGCTGACTAGACTTAAAATTGAATGCGACGTACTGGTTCTAACGGAATGCTGGATTTCTACTACTTCGGTCATACCCAAACTACCAGGCTATTGTTTCTCTGCTACAAAAATAGTAGACAAAATGATGGAGTGGTTGACTATTTCAAAGACAACCTTAATTTCACAACACAAGAGCCGCAGTTTGAAGATGGAAACTGTTTGCTAATTTTATGTGATCAACACACTGCAATTATTTGCATCTATCGCTCACCTTCTGTCAAAAATATTGATTCATTCCTTGTATCGTTACATAATATCCTCTTAAAAGTATCAGCTTTCAAAAATGTGTTGATAGTCGGTGATATTAATATTCCTATAAATCTTGATAAAATTGACTCTTCTGGTGAACGTTATTTAACTCTAACTGCATCTCACGGACTGCTACCAGCCCACACAAATATAACACGCGAAGCCAGTGGAACATGTCTCGACCACGTACTGATTAAGTCGCAGTTACCCATGCTCACAATTATTCCCCGTACTAACCTGACTGATCACTATCCCGTATTGACATGCATTGATTTCGTAAGACCTCGCCATTTTGCAACCACTACTATTGCAAAAATTGACATAGAAACATTAAAATTAGCTATATCAGCTATTGACCTAAGCCCCATTTACTCATCTTGTGATCCTTCATTTGCAATAAATTACCTATTTACCAATATTCAAGCAGTTTTAGAGGAAAATACAAAAATAATAACACTATCAAGGCGTAAAAAAATCATCAAGCCTTGGATAACGCACGGACTATTACGCTGTATGAAAAATAGAGATAAGCTGCATAATGAATCCAGAATGTCGCCAGAAAATGATGTTTTGAGAATAACATACGTGCGTTACAGAAATTATTGCAACATTATTCTTAAAAAAGTGAAACGGGCTTATGAAAAATCTCTAATCGAAGTAGTTAAAAATGACCCCAAAACCTTATGGCAGACCATCAAAACAATTACTAATACTACTAAGGACAAAAATACTTCTGAAGAGCTCTTAAAACTACACTCCACTCCTGATTTATCGGTCAATGAGATCAACCACTACTTTGTCAACGTAGGCAGGAAATTAGCTGAGGACTGTATTCTATCTCACCAGACTCAAACACCTAGATCGGTTGATGGTATTTTATCGGCCAATTTCTCTCAGTGTGACTCATTTGTGATGGAGAGCATATCTGAAGGTGAGATCCAACGCCTTATTCTTGGCTTGAAAGCTGATTCTGCTGTAGGATGGGACAAAATCTCAAACAAAATCCTAAAGCATAATATAAATGCCCTTGTTCCCCCTCTTACATTTATTTTTAATGCTTGTCTTGACAGCGGCATCTTTCCCGACCATCTCAAGAAGTCTGAAGTGCGCCCTATACATAAGGCTGGTGACAGAAATCTTATTAGTAATTATAGACCAATATCAATCTTGCCCGCGCTATCGAAGTTATTAGAAAAAATATTAAATAATAGACTAGTACACTATCTTGAACAAAATAATTTATTGTCAAATAAACAATTTGGCTTCCGCAGAGGAAAATCTACAGAAGGGGCAGTGCATATGCTTACTAACTACATCAGTACAAACCTGGATAAAGGAAAAAAATGCCTGTCCATTTTCCTTGACCTGAGTAAAGCCTTTGATACGATTTCTGTCTCGATTCTTATACATAAGCTTGAAAGACTTGGGGTTAGGGGCACTCAGCTTAAACTCTTCGAGAGCTATCTCACTGGGCGAAAACAATGTGTACGAGTCGGTAATTACACAAGTGATGACCTTGCTGTCGACTATGGGGTACCACAGGGCAGTATTTTAGGCCCAACTCTATTTCTCGTCTACATTAACGATTTATGTAACCTCGAGCTACCACAAGGCAAGATCATCTCCTACGCAGACGACACTGCTCTCTCCTTCTGCGCCGATAGTTGGAATGAGGTCTTTAGTACTGCTCAAAAGGGTTACGATGTTGTAAGAAAATGGCTTCGTGACAATATTTTGACGTTAAACGCAGATAAGACAAAATACATAGCTTTCAGTATCCGTCAACTCGCTGGAACTAATTACAACAATTACCACATTGTATCACATAACTGTGCTGCCGGTGTGAGTTGCACATGCACATCGCTGGAACGTGTAAATAGTATAAAGTACTTAGGCATCACAATAGACTGCCACCTTAACTTTAAAGATCATATTAAACTCCTTTGTGCTCGTGTACGTAAACTGATCTACGTTTTTAAAACCCTCAGACATGTTGCTGACTCAATTCTGTTGATGCAAATCTATCTTTCGATATGCCAGTCTATCATTACGTACTGCATAACGTGCTGGGGAGGAGCTGCGAAAACCACGTTAATGAATCTTGAAATAGCCCAACGCGCAGTTTTGAAGATAATCAATTTCAGGCCTATCCTCTATCCTACTGCAGAGCTTTACCAATTATGTCAAGTCCTTACCGTACGCCAATTGTTTATACAAAGTATTTTACTTAAACAGCACGCAGATCTCACATATGATTTAAACATTGCTTCAAAACGCAGAAACCATGCAGTATGTGTCCGTAAACATTTTCCAATGACTACATTTATTAAAAGGTTTTATGTTTTCATTGCTCCCTACGTGTATAATAAAATAAATATCATTATTAAAATTTATTCTGTAAATAAGTCAAACTGCAAGAGAAAAGTTCAGGAATATTTATTGGTCCTCTCATATGAGGAAACTGAAAATATTTTCAATATTCCGGTTTAGTTTTACACATTACTCACGTTACTTACTACTTTTAAACAAATATCACACACTAACACGCACACACAAACAAACGCATACACACGCACCATCACTTTCACACCACCCAGCTGTGCACTATACACATACATTCAATTACCGTACACAATCACACACCAAAAGCACAAAATGGTAAGTAACATTATTATTTAGAATTTTTTTAAGGCTTATTGTACTCAATTGTGTATTTATTAAGAGGGAATAAGCTGTATTCCGAGATACAGGTTACCACCTAGTTCGGATGCAGAGGTTCTCAAAAATCATGAAGTACCATTAGGCGCTGTATCTGTATAAAAAACTGTAAACTACTTTGTGATTGTGTATGAAACATTTTTTAGTGAAATAAATTTATTATTATTATTTTCGAGTATATTTTATTTTATCTCAGCTGTTTGGCTGGTTTTTCTACCACTTTTACGGGCTAAGCCAAGTAAAAGCGGCGTGTGTTGTGTATTTTATTGTGTTTTCCTGTTAAGTTATTTCGGCCTCTTCTAACTGCATGAATTATTATTATTATTATAATGTGGACTTTAAAATGAAGCAAAAAGTTATTAATATACCTGAGCGCAAGGCGTGTTCTATTGTTGCGTATTCGTGCATATTTTTTGGTGAAAATGGGAAATACTAACAGCAGGGAAGAAGTTGTAATTGCGCAAACTGCCGGAGTCGGTAGTAATTCGGCTCGTACGCAGCAGCTGCAGGAGACCTCGAACACTATTCTCGTGGTAATATGTACCATATTGGCGATCGGACTTTTAATCATATTATACAAGCTGTATAATCGTTGTAACAAGAAACAAATACAGCGTCGCATAGATGAAGTGACATTGAAGCGATACTCCAGTATTCTACGCAGGCAGCAGGCATACATGGGTACTGTGCCACAGGCTGGCAAGGCGGAAGTTCTCGACATATAACTACAACGACGAAATAGTCTATGGCATCTTCAAGGCTCGTAATTCAACGTCGTGGGAGTAGTGCTAGTGTTGTGTTGGTGTGAAAAAGTAGGCGAAAGTACTAGTAAGTGAATTGAGGTATCTAATAATGAGGTTCATAGGTTCATTTTACGATCTATTTTATGAATTTTAGGAACTACCTGTCTCTTGATAATTGTATGTAATTTGATTTTTTTGTTTACATTTATTGTTTATTTTTAGAGTACCTATCTGCTAAGTATCTACAAGTAATCTCTGTAACATTATTATGTGCTTTTTCTTGAAATATCGATAACCTGAAATATGTAGTTTAGAACAAGCGCTAGTGACTAATTCGAATGCTAACGTGTTATGGCTGAGGATTTAGGTATAATATTAAACGAGTTAAAAGTTATAAGAAGCTACTTGATAAAAATTGGTCCTATCCGTCGGCAAGGAAAGATTTCAGAGATAAAAAGAAAAGAGGCAAATGTTGTTTTAGTCAAGTACAATAAGTTTTCAGAAATCTATAATGAAAACTTAAAAAACTATACGAGTTCAGAAATTACATTAATTAAAAAGATTTGCGAAGAGTTCGATAGGTTATTTTTAGAAATCATTTCATTGTGTAGTGTAACAGGAGAGACAAATATCTCATTACAAACCATGGCGACTGATTCATTCGATTTAAAAACTGCGCTAGATCTGCCTGAACTGTGCCTGTCATGGATGATAGCATTCATAACACTAAGCAACTGATCGAAAATATCGAATATTACGATACTATGTTAGATACACCGGCATGTAAAAACAAACTAATTCAGTTTATATTAAAAAGCAGGTTATCCCAGTGCGCAAAGTTATTATTGTCAACAAAATATGAGACTGTCGATGAGCTTACAAAGGATATGCGTAAATTATTACTACCACAAAAGAGTTACATCGCTATTCAGTCAAAATTACAGTTTTGTAAACAAGAGAGTAAAACAATTACAGATTACGGCAAAGAGATGTCAGAACTTTTTGTAGATTTGACGATATCGCAAGCTGACAGCGATTCAGCTAAGTATGCTTTATTGAAACCTATGAATGAGAAGTTAGCAATCAAACGATTTGCGGATGGTTTGCGGGATCGTCGATTAAGCACCATAATTGCCGCGCGTAACTTTACTTCTTTAACAGAAGCAATCCAGACAGCACAAGACGAGGAGAAACCCGGTCCCAGTGGCACATCAGAACTAATAGGTACGTATAGACAATCGCATTAACAGGCTCGGGGGGCCCAACGAGGTTACCGAGGCCAACGAAATTTCGGCGCAAAGGGTGCACAAAATGCAAACCAGCGTCAGGGTCATCGCCCACAGGTACCACATGGTTATATTAATAACAATTATTATCGTAGTAATTATAATCATCGTTATCGCAAAACGTATAGATCACCACGTAGTAACCGCGGCCGAGGTGTCGGATTGAAAAAGGATATCAATGTCATAACAGAGAATAGCCAGGCAGCAACAGGCACTTCGAATAATGAGTCATTAAATCATTTTTTTCGTGACTGATGTCATCTTCACATGTAACATTTTAAATAAGGTGTTGTTTAAAATTGGTAACTGTAACCATAACATGCTAATTGACACGGGTGCTTCTATATCGGGAATAAAGTTGAAATGTTTAGAGCGTTTACACATTCCTTACCATAAAGAGAGAGTTAGCGTAAAAGGTATTGGTGGATGTTCTCTGAAGGTTATGTGTATTTAACTCTTAATCATAACGAGTTTAGTTTTTTACATAAATTTACAGTATTTAAAGATTTACCGTGTATTACTGATGGCATTTTGGGTCAAGACTTTTTAACACATTATAGAGCTATTTTAAATTTTGAATTCAATACGTTACAATTAATGGCAAATGAGTCTAAGTTAGTAACAATATCGTTCGAAAATAATCAGACAAAGCGTCACAGCTACTATCTGACCATACCAGCACGTAGCGAATCCACGCATTACATTAATACGACGTTAAAAGAAGAGTGTGTGGTGTCAAATCAACAATTATGTGATGGTGTTTATTTAGCGAGTAGTATAAATAAACCAATTAACGGAAAAATGCCTATTCGTATTTTAAATACTCGAGACACAGATGTAAATTTAAATTATTTTCAAGTTAGCACTAGTAAGTTAAATGAATACTATATTTGTCAATTTAATAGGAATACGGTTGATTCGGAAAGGGTGAAAACTTTACTTTCCTCATTAAATTTAAAGGGCTTGAATATAGAGGAACAGAACTCGATAGAATGTATTTGTGCAAAGTTTCCTGATATTTTCCATTTACCAGGGGATAAATTATCCACTACCCCAATTTATGAACAGACAATTGATATGAAACCACATACTGTTCCAATTTATACCAAACCATACAGAGTACCATATGCTCAAAAACCGGAAATAGAGAAACAAGTCAAAAATATGTTAAATGACGGCATAATTGAGCCATCCCGAAGTGCATGGTCTAGTCCATTATTGCTGGTCCCCAAAAAATGTGATGTGGCTGGTAATAAAAAGTGGCGAGTCGTAATTGACTATCGCAAGTTAAATGATAACATACAGGACGATAAATTTCCTTTGCCCAACATCACCTTAATACTAGATTCCTTGGCAGGAGCAATGTACTTTACTCATTGAGATTTAGCTCAAGGATTTTTCCAAATTAAATTAAAAGAAAGCTGTAGACCTTATACGGCATTTACTACGGGTAATAATCAGTATCAGATGACTCGGATGCCGATGGGGCTCAAGTCTAGTCCCAGTAGTTTTAGTAGAATGATGACTATTGCAATGTCTGGCCTCAACTATGATAAATGTCTCATATACCAGGACGATTTGGTAGTAATGGGTAGAAATTTGAGTATTCATAATCAAAATTTAATGGATGTTTTTTCTAGATTACGAAAAGTAAATTTGAAATTGAATCCCACTAAATGTACATTTTTGCAAAAAGAGATTCTTTATTTAGGTCATACAGTATCCGGAAAGGGTATTTTACCAGACCCAGAAAAATTTAAAGTAGTAGAAAGTTATCCAAGGCCACAAAATGTTGAATGAATTAAAGCGTTTTGTAGCCTTTTCAAACTATGTATTACAGAAAGTTTATTAGAAACTTCGCCGAGTTAGCATTTCCTTTAAACAAATTGTGTTGTAAAAACGTTAAGTATAATTGGACCAAAGAATGTGAGCATTCTTTTCAAATGCTGAAATCAGCCCTGGTAAGCCCACCGATCCTCCAGTATCCAAATTTTTCAGAGAGCAATGAGTTTGTATTACAAACCGATGCATCAGGTATTGCAATCGGTTCGGTGTTATGTAACGGAGATGGACGGCCAGTGGCTTACGCAAGTCGAGGTTTGAATAAGGCCGAAATTAATTATCCTACTATCGAAAAAGAACTATTAGCAATAGTATGGAGTGTTAAATATTTTAGACCTTATTTATACCGAAGACGGTTTAAGTTACAGACCGACCATCGACCCCTAGTTTATTTATTTTCTATGAGAGATCCATCTAGTAGATTATTGAAATTTAGACTGCAGTTAGAAGAATTTAACTTCACAATTGAATATTTAAAAGGACAATTAAACTCAGTGGCAGATGCACTGTCGCGAATAATAATTACGTCGGAAGACTTAAAGTCAATGAATGAACAGATAGTTGGTATAATGACTAGAGCACAATTGCGTCAATTAAATATAAATAATGATAAGAGCAATAATAACCAGTTGGTGGACACACACTCGAGGCCTGATCAACCGAGAGTGGTGGAAATAATTAAAAAACCGAAGGATATTGTTGAACTTTCCTTAATAAGCTCTAGGCTATTAAATTATTTACAAAGAAAAAGAATAATAGTGGAGAGATACAAATATTTTATGTATGTGCCCAGTAAAGCTATAATTTATTTACAAACAATATCTCGATCTCCGATTACGCGAGTCGAATTGGTGAGAGACTTGTTATGTTTATGTAAAAAGTTATTGATAAATGAAATATGCATAATAAGAAACGACTACAATAAAGATTTTATAAGTGGGCTTATAAATGAAATAAAAAGTTATGAAAAGTGGTCCGGACCACGAATTTGTGTAGTCAGCAATGTTCAAAGAATAAATAATTTAGATAGCAGGCGTGTGATATTAAATGACTTCCACCTATTGCCCACAAGTAGCCACGCGGGCGTTAGGCGGATGGTAAATAACATTAAAAAGTATTACTTTTGGCCAAGTTTGGAAAAAGATGTCGCTGATTATGTCTCAAAATGTGAGAAAATATTCTAAACACACCAAGCAACCAATGCAGGTCACAACAACTGCAAATTCAGCACTCGAAAAGGTCTTTTTAGACATAGTAGGGCCGCTACCAACGGACATACATAACTATAAATACATTTTGACCCTACAGTGCGAGTTATCGAAACTTACGGAGGCGTACCCCCTATATAGCAAAGATTCAGTAAGTGTAGCTCGTGCGTTTGTTGATAATTTTATTTTAAGTTATGGCATACCTAGAGAAATAGCGACCGATCGTGGGTCCGAGTTTATATCAAGTACTATGAGAGAGATATGTCAAATCTTAAAAATCAACCAAATTTCTTCTACAGCTTACCATCACGAGAGTATTGGGGCGCTGGAAAACAATCATAAAGCGATGGGTGCGTATCTTAGGATTAATTGTGAGAATCGAACAAGTGCGTGGAGTACTTGGTTGCCGTATTGGTGTTTTTCATACAATAATACAGTACATACGGAGACCAAGTACACACCACATGAATTAGTGTTTGGCAAACGCTGCTTGTTACCGACAAATCTAGAAGGACATACGGTAGACCCTTTGTATGCTCACGACAATTATGCTCTTGAGCTAAAATATAGGCTACAAGTAGCGCAAAAAGATGCACATACTAGTTTAATCAAGAGTAAGGTTAAGAGAAAGCATAACTATGATACTAATATAAACCCAGTGTATTATAAAATGGGTGATTTATTATTATTAAAAAATATATCAGATAGTAAAATGGATCCTATATATTTGGGTCCTTATGTAGTTATTGATGACATGGATACTAATGTTAAAATTTTGAAAAATGGAAAAGAATATCGTCCTTGCGCGTGCCAAATTCGCTATGTGTTATTTAGTCATTTTCGTTCTTTTATGCAGTTTCAATCGTTAATTTAATACTCACATGCTGTAAAACAGCTAACTGATAAACGCAATATTTAAAAAGTTACCTTTCAATATTGCGTTTATCAGATAGCTGTTTTTAGAACATGTATGTATTAAATTAACGATTGAAACTGCATAAAAGAACGAAAATGACTAAATAACACATAGCGACTTTGGCATGCACAAGGACGATATGTAGTTCATAAAAATAGTACTAAACTTTATAAAAATGACTAAAGTACCTAACCAATGTGTATTTACTAAATAGGCTTCTCCAGTGTCATGTATATTAATTTAGAATATTTTATTCCTATGTTACAATATTACTATGTAATTTTAAGCCATAATTAGGTTAAATTAATATTATGATTAACAATGTACTCTGCGCAGGTATACCATATTAAAACTTAAAAATAATAATTGTGTAATCTTATTATTTTTTTAAATAAAGGGGAAGGTGTGATGTAGTAGTTGTAAGGTATATAATAAGGTATCATTATTCCAATACAGTCAGTATATTCTTGAACCTTGTGCGTTTCATTTGTCTCCTAAACACCCGACCTTACACGGCGAACGTAGCATCTGAGATACTTTTTTGAACGGAATGAAGATAGCTTTTACGGCATATTTCCGAAGAATTTTTGCAACTTTATCTGTCACTCCCTTTACGAACGGCAAAAATGCTGGTTGCCTCTCAACCTCGCACTTCCGGTGTCTAGATACAGGTTTTGGCTACGCTGTGCGATGTTCTCTGTTTCTCTGTAGCACCTTCTGAACATGTGTTAGCTCATCATGTAAATGTTCCTCGTCATATAAGTCATATGCGCAGCTGGTAAACGAAGTCACTAGGTACAGAGTCTAGGTGTCTGGGATGGTGATGCGAATCAGCGCGTAAATATAGTAAACTCAAAAATAATTGAAATGTCATCGATCAAAGGTGGATTGAGGTTAACGTGCAAATAATGTTACATCTGCAGCTGATGTCAAAGGGTGAGACGTAGACACGATTTGAATTCATATCAAAGTTTCTTCCTAGAAAATTTCCCAACTACAGGTTTCTGGAGTTAAAGTTATCGACGCGTTCCAAATTAAACGCAAGTCATTCAACTAATCATAATTGTTGTTGTACATTTGACCAATCATGACATGAATTTTGCCATAGCTTTTTTTCTTAAACTGGTCTCAAGCCTTTCTCATACTTTACCTTTTTTTCGGGGGGAAAACCATTAAATGACTTCTCTCGCTTTAGGTGGAGCGGAAGGGAGTGTCAAACTTCTACTGACTGAAAACCCATCGAGTTCCTGCAGCCCAAGGGCAAGCGCTCCGCGGCTGTAGCGTCTCGTTAGAACATTACCCAACCTGGCAGGTAATTACGCTATATTCGTGCTGACTGGACTGACGGGTACGAACAGCACACTTAAAGCTTAATTATTTGCTTCTGTCCATTCCCTAAGACGATTGCGTAACTTTCTGCCAACTGCTACTAAAATTGCGCTAGCACACTCTCTTTTCCCGCGTGAGGGAGAGGATGGCGTCCTCCCTCCAGCCCAGCCGCAGTGGTAGACGCCCACGGCGTCGGACGTCGGCCGACGATCTCCGGCCACCGTAGGCGCGGGCATGCGGACAGCGAGAAAGGGCAACTCGCTGTCCGACCATGGACCATGCCCGGGTCGACGGCGCGTTGTGTTCCACGCGCGCCTTAAAGAGCGTCAGGAACATGACGAGGCCCCCCCCGTAGAGGGCCGAAGCCTGCTGGGGTCGTGGGACTTATCCCATTACCGTGACCCCGGTACGTAAAGGGTTATTGAAGGAACACCGTGGATTTTAGTCAGTAAAAGTCTGACTTTTATTTATTTATTTATAAATAAAATAAACAAATAAATAAAATAAATAAATAAAAGTCTGACAGTCCCTCCCACCCTGCCCGGGGTGGGAGGACTTATTTGATAATTTTTCCACGTTAAAAAAAAAAAGCACAGTCTCTTTTACTTCCCATCCTAGACTACGCTGATGTCAGTTATCTTGATCTTACTGAGGCACAATTTGATAAACTTGAGCGACTCCAAAATGTTTGTATTAGATTTATATTTGGCTTACGCAAATATGATCACGTATCCGAATTTCGTACGAAACTCAAGTGGCTTCCAATACGTCTTCGCCGGAACTTACACATTTTGTCTCTGCTTTACAGTGTGCTGTTTAATCCTAAAACCCCCACTTATCTTAAAAAACGATTTAAGTTCCTTCATGACACCCATGCAAAATCTCTGAGGTCATCAGAAAACTTAAGGCTTGCGGTACCGAGTCACGCCACCAATTTCTATGGTAAGTCGTTCGCAGCTCAAGCAGTACGGCTGTGGAATGCTCTACCCGTGTCAGTAAGACAAACACAAACCCTATTTTCTTTCAAAAACTTAGTAAAAGATCTTTATCTCTCTCCTTAAATTGTTGTTATTATGTATGTCTTTGTTTCTTTTCTTTTTTTTTATATATTTATATGTATATATATGTTTTGAGAACGTTATTTATTGTTTTGTATTTTATATAGATAAATAGTACACCGTGGACTACCCGCGTATTTATTTTCTCCTTCTGTGTCAAATCCATCCAAAGGTTGTCTGTAAAAGATCGCTTTTAGCGATAAGACCGCCCCTTGTATCACCCTTTTTAATTGTTAAGTCCATAATTTTATTTTACTGTTATGGTGTACAATAAAGAATATATCTATCTATCTAACAAAGGCACACTCCAGCAATCAACCTGACCTAACACCACAACGAAAGACCGCATCAAGCCACCGTATTTATAAACTGCAGGCAATCAATAACACTCTCTATTCCGATACCAAGATGCCTAAATTATTCAACGATTACTTCAAACAGACGGACTGACATACTGGCTGTAAGTATAGTTCTAGACACATTAGTCAATATATTTTTTTTTTATCGTGGTACAATTATCAAATAAGTTCTCCCACCCCGGGCAGGGCGGGAGGGACTGTCAGACTTTTACTGACTAAAATCCACGGTGTTCCTTCAATAACCCTTTACGTTCCGGGGTCACGGTAATGGGATAAGTCCCACGACCCCGGCAGGCTTCGGCCCTCTACAGGGGGGGCCTCGTCATGTTCCTGACGCTCTTTGAGGCGCGCGTGGAACACAACGCGCCGTCGACCCGGGCTTGGTCCATGGTCGGACAGCGAGTTGCCCTTTACTCGCTGTCCGCATGCCCGCGCCTACGGTGGCCGGAGATCGTCAGCCGACGTCCGACGCCGTGGGCGTCTACCACTGCGTAGTCAATATCATTAGAACTTACAACGGGATTTTACCATGTGTATTTATTGTTTTGAGTTTCCGATATTTCGGCACTGTTGATCCGTAACACTAGATACCAAAGTGATGAGGTCCATCGTGAGTTATATAATTTACATTTTAAATGTAGTGCATTGTTGACACCTAGTGATTTCGATATTTGTGATCGGATTACGTACTTGCAAGCAAAACGCTCACAAGAAATGAGTGCAGTGAGGAAGCAGCTAAAATACGAATAATTAACTTCCACCCGCAATTACTTCAGTTCATCCGTGATCATGGCGCTTGCAACAGTGCCGAAATATCGGAAACTCAAAACAATAAATACACATGGTAAATACCTATCCCGTTTTAAGTTCTAATGA
This sequence comes from Tholera decimalis, assembly GCA_943138885.2. Taxonomy (NCBI): domain Eukaryota; kingdom Metazoa; phylum Arthropoda; class Insecta; order Lepidoptera; family Noctuidae; genus Tholera; species Tholera decimalis. The sequence goes on from OW964558.2 coordinate 10,701,151, forward strand.
TACTGTTAGTGACCATGTTAGCTTGAAAACTTACATTAGTCAATGTCCACGTGCATTAAGGTCTGACGTTATTTGCAGTTATAACCGACTAATTAGTTCACAGAGGTGTGTGTTTCACGTGCTATCTATATGGAAAGCTTATCCGGATAACATGGAAATTACATCAATGGTGCAAGGTGGTCCGATAATTTTGTTACGTCACCGCTGCGATGCGGAATATTGCCAACGACATGTGAGGAAATCCATTTATAGGGGTTTTTAATCGAGTCAATTTTATGCCCGAAGACATATTAGCGTGATCCGAGCCATATTTAAAAATAGCGCCTCGATAATACCTTATAATCAAAGGGTTTGATATAAGTACTACACTTGTTATGTAAGGAAGTATTTTGTATTTTAAGCGTTTGTTTCAAAGCCAGGCAGGCACATTACTTTGTGTAATTTTCATCATCGCCAGTGGTCTTAAAACGGTGAACTCACTCGTCCCACTCTTGACCTCGATCTCACCTGATGGTAAGCGATAGATGAAGTCTAAGATGGGACGAGTGAGCCCAGAGGATGCCTATTTACTCGTGCTTTAAAGGCTGAAAGATCATAAGTAGCAGGGAACACAGAAGCCGGCAGAGAATTCCACAGCTTGGCTGTGCGCATAATAAATCTGGAGGAGAAGCGCTTGGTACGACAAGATGGTATATCAACTAAGTCTAGATGGTACCCAGCCGTGCGTCTGGTAGACCGGTAGTGAAAGGGAGATAAGAGGGGAGGAATCGGGTCATGGAGCTCCTGCGCACACTCCCCGAAGTACAATCTGTAGAAAACCGACAGGCAAGCAACGGTTACCTACTAACATAGATTGTAAGTATTCATTGTTACTAACCATTATGGATCTTGATATCTGATAAATAAAATAAATTGAATTGAACTTAATTGAAAACATAGCGAGGAAACCGACATGTTCTACAAGTAAAAAATCCGAAGATGTGAGATATCCACCATCCCGCTCTGTACCCGCGTCATGGATCACGGCCCATTCCCTCTCGAAGAGAGGAGGTCTGTGACCTGTGAGTCATAGGCTAATTATGTTGTAATAACCATACGATACTAATCTACATTAACACGTTCGCTGACAGATATCACTTACCCTGACACCACATTACGACAGTAGAATTTTCCATATTAAATTACAAATCAATGTAGTACTCAAGCACTTGTGCACAAGCAAGCAATATGAAACAACCCACAAAATACTCGTATTACGGCAGTAAGAAATATGAAATTGCTCATAATATGACAGTGGATACTGCTCTTCATAGTACTTATATGAAAAAATATCGTGAGACGACGTACTCTTAAAAATAAGTGGCCCGTCCCTCGACGTACTGTCATAACGCACTATTTTTAACCGACTTCTAAAAAAGGAGGAGGTTCTCAATTCGGATGTTTGTATTTTTTTTTTGTCCGCGCATAACTCCGTCGCTTGCCAACCGATTTGAAAAATTCTTATCTTGTTAGAAAGGGTATACTTCCCAAATGGTCCCATGAAAATTTTATCGAAATCGGACAAGCCGTTTCTGAAAAATCAACAAAAGTCTAAAAAAATATTTACGTTGATGATCTTTTCGTTTACTCTGCATTGCGTTTTTTGTTCGCGCATAACTCCGTCATTTACGAACCGATTTGGAAAATTCACTGACCCACTAAAAAGCACGAAAATAAAAACTTTTTTGCAAAAAATAAAACCGACTTCCATATCAAAACACTACAAAGCCAAAAATAATTTTAATTTCGGAAGGCGGTGTGAAAAAAAAAGAAAATACAAAACCAATAACACCGACTACCGAAATTAAAATTATTTTTGGCTTTGTAGTGTTTTGATATGGAAGTCGGTTTTATTTTTTGGCAAAAAAAGTTTTTATAATTTCCCGCCTCATGACGTACTGTCAGCGAACGTGTTAAGTAGGCCGGTAATATACCTTGGTTAGCTGACTCAAAACAACAAAAACTACTTCGGTGGGGTAAGATCAGTCTTACAGCCACGAAGTTATAGGTTTTTTAACTGACATGGTTACTAACAATTCTAAAGTTGTTAATTAGATGAGAAAGTTTGACGTGGCAGCAAATTTTGACGTTAGACGTTCAAGTCGAGATGAGTTGAGTAAATTCAGGAAACATAATTATGCTATAAAAATAATATTATTCAATTTTTACTACTCTATTTCGGTAAGTTTTCTATCACTTTTGGTTCTTATTTTTCAATCGACTGAGTAGATATTTTTCATATTTGTCATTGAGAGAGGATCAGAGTACAGCTTAAGTGATACTCTAACAAAGTGAAAGGGTGTTATCAACAGGCCAGCCACCCACTCTGGTACCAAGTAGCACAGGATAGAGATGGATGAACATCCTTGAAGGAGGCGTTCACCCATTCTATTCCACCTACAGATATTATATTAAATGAATATTATAAAAAAGAATTATGTAAATGTACATCCAACACAGAACGTGCAAGGAATAAAGGATTTTTTGTTGTCTTTATTCCCCATTAGTTTCTTCTGATGTCTTCGCTTGCGTGTAAAATCTATTTAATGAAAATAAATTGCGTACTTCATTCAGCATACCCATTCCCTATCTCATAACTATCGCCACATCAAAAATCATATATTATCGATTCTTTGTTCCGTTTTAAGGGTTAAGTAGCCGAGTAAAAAAAAACGGAACCCTTATAGTTTTGTCATGTCTGTTTGTCTGTCTGTCCGTCCGTCCGCCCGTATGTCACAGCCATTTTATTACGAAACTATAAGGACTATACATGTGAAACTTGGTAAGTAGATGTATTTTATGAATCGCTTTCCGATTTTAAGATTTTTTTTTTATTATTTAAAATAAAGGGGAGCCCCCCTTTATTTAAATATTTTTTAATTTTATATTTTATGCAGTACACGAACTCAATGTCAGTTTATGGGCTCTAGTGAATCGGTATAATGAAATTAGTTGAGTTATTGCTGAGGGAATTGTTATTTTTTTAAATTGTGGATAGGCTCGCGTTTGGCTACCACTTCCCCTGTTAATTATAACTATAAGGCCCAGGGGGGGACAGTAACCTTAAAGTGACATTTCTAAAAGATTGTCGTGCCATCTGTTATCTGGTCCCGAAAATAAAGACCAATTAGTATCTAAAAAATTGTAGATGTCACTACATGAACAGGTTTACTATTTATTTATTTTATTTTTTCTGTTTACATCTCTCTATTTATTAGAAATTTATCACATTCTTAAAAAATACTAATTAAATAAAAAAAATATAATTATGGCAAAAGATATATAAGGTATCTTTTTTAGGGTTCCGTAGCCGAATGGCAAAAAACGGAACCCTTATAGTTTCGACATGTCTGTCCGTCTGTCTGTCTGTCCGTCCGTCCGTATGTCACAGCCATTTTATTCCGAAACTATAAGGACTATACATGTAAAACTTGGTAGATAGATGTATTCTGTGAACCGCTTTCCGATTTTAAGAGAAAATTTAAAAAACATTTAAAATAAAGGGGGCTCCCCATACATGGAACTGAAACTGAAAATATTTTTTTTCATGAAACCTATACATGTGTGGTATTTATAGACAGGTCTATAAAAATGACATTAAGGTTTCTAAAATAACTTTTTTATGAAGTTAATGGTTTAAAAGATACGCTTCCAAAGTGGTAAAATGTGTGTCCCCCCTCTAACTTCTATAATAATGAAGTGAAAAATCTAAAAAACCATATGTTGTAGATCTTAATGTAAACTTTCAACCAAAATTGGTTTGAACGAGATCAAGTCGGCAGTTTTTGAGATACAGTATATTTTCTAAAACCGCAAATATAACTTTGTAATTCATACAAATACTATGAAAAACAAAGTTATTTGGCGTAGTTGTAAAAATTGTAAATAAGCTAGTTTTAAGAAATTTTTAAGGTATTTTGTTTTTTTTTATTCAATTAAATATATTAAGTATATTATATTTATTATAGTTACCACGGAACCCTTCATGGGCGAGTCCGGCTCGCACTTGGCCAATTTTTTTCAGTGTGGTCTACATTTAATAATAATAATAATAATAAATAACAGATTGATTTAAAATGTTGACAAGAAGCCGGGCACAATTACAACTATCCACACGCCCAACACCTGCGGAATCATCGCTCAGCTCCGCCTCGCAGCTGCCGGGACCTGCTCCAGCCGTGAGTGAAGAGACTCCGGCCGCTGCAGTAGCGTCGAGCTCGAGCGACGAATACTTCTCGCCGCCGACGACACCACCACCTGCGCGTCGGCGAGGAAGAGGCCGCCCTCCGGTCGGCTTAGGACTTCGAGGCCCTCCGGCCTCCAATGGGGTCCCCGCTGCCGGTGGAAGTGTGCAGCGCATGCGATGGACACATTCCATCAATGAAAATGTCATGCGCTCATACTTTGGGGCTACAGAGGGGGGAACTAACCTGACTGCGTACCGTGGTCGGATGCTCTCTCTGTTTCAGGTACTTGAACCAGCTGTCAACGTTTCGGCCCAAAGACTATCGGATCAGGTGCGGGTCATCCAGCGTAACCGTATGTTGGATGACACCGTACTTGATAGACTACGCCTCGAATCACGGTGCAGCCGTGTCTCATCTGCTTCACCACTGGCCGCGGTGCAACTACAACCCAGTATCTCACCGCGACCCGACCACGTCAGTGATCATGATGATGACGAGGCTATAACCGTGAGTACCCAGTGCAATTGTGAACAATTGAGGAGTGCTTTGGAAGACGCATTACGGGAGTATCGCTCCACACCGCCTGAGCTTAGACCTCGTCTACCCCGTTTACCCATGCATAAGAAAAATAGGGCGCTAGTGTGTGCTCTAGATTCACTACTGTTAAATTATTTTGATAATAGTGAAGACCTCACCGATACCCATTCGGTCCTGTACTGTGCAGCTGTAGCAGCATGTCGGGTAGCTCATGTCAAATTCCCAAAGACTGACAGAACTATTCGACCGGCGGTACCAGCTTGGCAGTGCAGGATCGAACGTCGTATCGCTGGGGCTAGAGCACTCATTGGTAAACTTATCTGCTTCAGGCAGGGCAACACTCGTCCCAGAGTGATGCGCTTTGTGAGGCGGGCGTTCGCGGGGACTGATATCAGTCCTCGGGATTATCTGACCCGCGCCACAGAGCGTATCGACTTCCTGAAGCAGAAAGTCTATGCATGGGCAAATCGAATTCGTCGATATAAGCGGCGGGTGGAGCGATACACTCAGAATCGCACATTCCAAAGCAATGAAAGGTGGGTTTATAGGGCCTGGGAGCGACCTGACCAAGGTGTGACGGATACGTGCCTACCGGATGATGACGCCATGTGTTCGTTCTGGCGCAGCATCTGGTCTGTACCTGTCAGCCACACCGAGGGTGACTGGATGAGTGAGATCAGGCGCACGTGCGATCTTATACCAGAAATGGGGGCAATTACGATCAGCCCCCAAGATGTAACCCGTGCAGTCCGTCCGTTATCCAACTGGAAATCTCCAGGACCGGACGGGCTGCACAATTTCTGGATAAAATGTTTCCAAAGCTCGCACGCTCGCTTGGCCGCTCAGTTCCAGTCTGCCTTAGAGTTAGGATCGCTGCCTCAATTCCTTACTACAGGAATAACCCACCTGCTCCATAAATCAGGCAGTACTGCGGAACCTAAAAATTATAGACCGATCACGTGCTTACCGACGGTCTATAAAGTTCTTACATCCATTTTGAGAGCCAAAATTAATAACCACATCGATACCAATTCAATCATGTCTGCTTCTCAGAATGGATGTAGGAACGGGTCCCGCGGTACTAAGGAGCTTCTCCTCATCGATATTGCCATTAACCAACAGGTTCGTCGTTCCCGAAGGAATCTGTCGACATGCTGGATAGATTATAAGAAGGCCTATGACTCGGTTCCACATACATGGCTCATGAAGGTGTTGGAGTTGTATAAAATAAACCCAATACTACGCACTTTCCTTGAGTCATGTATGGGGCAATGGAATACGGTCCTCTGCTACCCAGGATGTCGACAGAGCCAGGAGAACAGCGAACCGATTAGGATTGAGCGAGGTATTTTTCAGGGCGACAGTCTGAGCCCACTGTGGTTTTGTCTGGCTCTGAACCCCCTCAGTACACTGCTGGAGGGTTCGGGGCAAGGCTACCAGTTGAGAAGAGGTGGTCAGGTCATATCACACTTGCTTTACATGGATGATTTGAAAATTTTTGCCTCCACCAACTTGCAACTGATGGAGCTACTGAAGGTAACGGAAACCTTCAGTAGCGCCATCAGGATGGAATTCGGGGTGGACAAATGTGCGGTCATGCATGTAAAGCGAGGGGAGATTATGGAATCCGTGGGAACTCAACTTTCGGACTCCATACACCTAAGATCCCTCGGCTCAACTGAAACCTACAAGTATTTGGGTATGTCAGAGGCACTAGGCATCAATGTTGCTTATGTTAAACAATCACTGAAGGAACGCTTCTTTGGCCGCCTGAATAAAGTACTGAATAGTCTTCTATCAGGCGGAAACAAGGTGCGTGCCTTCAATGGTTGGGTCATGCCAGTATTGATGTACTCTTTTGGCATACTCAAATGGACTCAGACTGAACTTGACGCCTTGGACAGGCGGGTCCGCACAACGCTGACTGCAAATCGGATGCATCACCCACGTTCATCGGTGATGAGGCTGTATATCCCGCGGAAGTGCGGGGGTCGTGGCTTTTTAAATGCAAAGACCCTGCATAACCGCGAGGTATGCAGCCTTAGGGAATATTTCCTAAAAGCCGACGTGGGTATGCATCGAGATGTGGTAGCGGTGGACAAAGGCCTCACTCCGCTCTCCTTAGGTAGCGAGAATTGGCGCAAACCTGTAGTATTAGATACTAATGACCGCAGAGAAGTATGGCAGAGCAAGGAGCTTCACGGACGCTATTACCGGGCCCTTCATGGGTCTGACGTAGATACATTAGCGTCCGTAGCCTGGCTACGTTTTGGTGACCTCTTCGGGGAAACCGAAGGTTTTGTTTGTGCGATTATGGATGAAGTTATGATCACGAATAACTATCGGAAATATATTGTGAAGGATGGTACGGTAGACACATGTCGGGCATGTCACAAACCGGGAGAATCCATTCGTCACATTATCTCCGGTTGTTCTCGTCTGGCTAACGGAGACTATTTGCATAGACACAACCTTGTAGCCAGGATTGTTCACCAGCAACTTGCTCTTAAATACAATCTTGTGGAATCAGAAGTACCGTACTATAGGTATGTGCCCGACCCAGTTCTCGAAAATGGCAATATTACATTGTACTGGGATCGGTCTATCATCACTGACAGGACTATTGTTGCCAATAAGCCTGACATAGTGGTGATAGACCGATTAGAGCGTCGCTCAATGATTGTTGATATAGCGGTCCCTCATGACGAAAACCTCGTGAAAGCCGAGAAAGATAAGCAATTTAAGTATCTTGATCTGGCTCGCGAGGTTGTCGACATGTGGGATGTGGATACAGCAATCATTGTGCCGATAGTCGTCTCGGCCAATGGCATAATAGCCAAGAGCCTCGACAAACATCTTAGGAGGCTCTCGTTGGGCAGCTGGATCAAGGGCTTGATCCAGAAAGCAGTACTTCTGGACACGGCGCGAATTGTTAGGAGGTTCCTCTCTCAAGAGCCCTGACCACCGGTAGCTTGGACCCTGTACCCGATACCGGTGGGCTACTGTTTTTTATATTTTTAAATGTTTTTTGTTTTTATAGGAATATTTAAAAATGTAAATAATATGTTTGTAAAATGTAATAAATGGAATAATAATAATATGTTTATTTTCGTTAATATGTTTACAAAGATGGCAAGTACAATGCAGGTACACATAATATGCATAAATTATATACTGGCTCCCAAACTAGGTTTATAGCCTGTGTCTTGGGGACCAGTGATTCCAATACAATCTTAGTAGATATAACATAAGTTTCCACCAGTAACAAGGTTTTATAAAGATAACAAACAATATTATTATGATGATTAATCATGCAAACTAAAAAGAAAAGAAATAATTAATGATAATAATTGGAGTGAGAAGGTGTGTGTTGTGTTAGGAGTAGTGTAGAATATATGCGTGAGAAGTGTAGGTATATGTGTAGTTAAGGAGTGTGTATGAGTCTGTGCGTGTGTGATAAAATGAGGGGAGTTATGGTTTAGGTATATGGGAAGAGCAGTTTTTCAATTTCGTCATATGATTTCTCCATCAGCCATTTTTTTACTGTGTTTTTGCAATGGTGATGGTTTAAAGTGTGGATGCGGATAAACTTATTAATTTTATTATATAAAATATAACTTAGGTAAGTAAACTGGTGCCGTGCGAAAGTGGTTTTATGTCTGACTGGTGGAAGGACAATATCTGCGCGACGTTTTGTGCTTAGTGTAAAAGGTAATCGATGCTTTCTTAATACACATTGTAAGACATATAATCCTCTCACCGACAGAACCCTGCATTCCCTAAAAAGTTCCAATGTAGAGTGTCTATAGGGCTTGCGGAACATAACTTTAAGAACTGCTCTCTGAGCTCTCTCTAATTTTAAAAAGTATGTCTTGCAAGCGCCACCCCAAGCTGGTAAACAATATAGTAGAAGAGACTGACAGAGTGAGTAATAGACCATCATTAGCGTTTCTGAGTCAACCGAATCGCGAAGTTTCTTAAAGATGGAAATAAGCTTGCGCGTTCGACTAACCAGAGTATCAAGGTGTCTATACCAGTTCAGGTGTTTGTCAATCTGGACGCCCAAGTATTTTATACAGGGTGTGAACATAAGAGCGGGACAAGTACAGCAAGAATTTCGAGAACAGGTATGAGCTATAACAGTAGGAGTTATATCAGGCTGGCTCTTATTGCTTACAGAAAATGAAACTAACTGCATTTTTTCCGCATTCAAGGTGAGCAAATTAATGTTACACCAGTTCATAACAATGTCCAGGGCCGTCTGAGCGTATTTTGCAGTTTCGTTCCAATCATTGCCATGAAGAAGTAGGGCTGTATCATCAGCGTAGGTAAATATGGAGCAGTTTGTTAGTGAAAGTGAACATAGATCATTAATATAGATGAGGAATAAGGTTGGGCCTAGAATGCTGCCTTGTGGAACGCCGTATTCAATTCTAGCTTTATCACTTATAACCTCATCCAATCGAACTTGTTGGTAACGGTTTTTCAGATAACTCGAAAAAATTTCAAGTGCAAGACCACGAATTCCCATCCGCTCCAGTTTTGATAGAAGTATGGGCGCAGAGACAGTGTCAAAAGCTTTTGAGATATCTAGAAATAAACCAAGACACCGCTGCTTATTATCCATATGCTTAGTAACCTTTTCAGAGAATGCAACAACTGCATCCTCAGTTGCAATTCCGGCTCTGAAACCATATTGGTTATTGGAGAGAAGGTTATAAGCGTTGAGGTATTTAACCAAGCGGGAGTTCAATATCTTCTCCAGGATTTTGGAAATGGTCGGCAGAATAGATATAGGTCTATAATTTTTGACACTGCCTCTGTCCCCACCCTTATGAATAGGGTGAACTAGAGCGGTTTTGAAAGAGTCTGGGAAAACCCCAGTAGAAATCGCAAGATTGCAGATATGGGTGATATAGGGGATTAGAGTTTTGCGCGTAAGCTTCAATATATGCCCGGAAATACCGTCAATTCCTGCTACAGAACTTGATTTTAAATTAATTATCAATCGCTCTACTTCAGAATTGTCGGTTTCTAAGATACACATTGATTGACAAGTTGATTGTAAGCTTGAAGAAGGATCAGGCAAATTCTGAGGCTGTTGTATATTTGTGGCTAAATCTTTGCCTAGATTAACAAAGTAGTTATTGACTCTGTTTGCTGATGCAAGTTGATCAGGTTCGAGGTTAAGCAGTTCCTTCATTGGTAAGGGTGTAGATTTTGAGTGTGTTATGGTTTTGATGAGATCCCATGTTGCTTTAGAATTATTTTTTCTTTTCATGAATTCAGACTTCTCGTAATTTATTTTTAATTTCCGTAGTAAAGAATTACAAAAGTTACGATAGCGAGAATACGTCACTTTGAGAATGGAATTGTCTGGTTGTGTTTTTAGGGTTAGATGCATTTTATCCCTATTTCTTATACAACGAAGTAAGCCGGGAGTGATCCAGGGCTTAATGTTTCGGTTCTTTCTTGATATTTTGGAATAGCGAGTGTGTTTGTTAATAATTTGAGACATAATTGTTGTTAAAGTGTGTGCTGCTGCATTAGCGTCATTAGAGAAAAGAATTGGGGAGAAATCGGCACCCTCAATATCATTTTGGATGCTTGAAATGTCAACCACTTTTGCTGTGCAGGTGGGTTTGGACTTAAGAGTATCCAGGTTGACACTCAGGAATACAGGTAAATGGTCGGTGATTGGTGAGTCTATCACTATGCACGTTCCTGGATGCTTGGTTTTTAGGAGGAAATGGTCTAAACAGTTATTTACTCTAGTAGGATATAAGTGCGCCGGTAATAAACCATGGGAGGCAGTGAAGTTGAGGTATTCGTACGAATGACTGTCGTTGTTGTTTAGTTTTATATCAATATTGATATCACCAGCTAAGACAACATGTTGAAAATTTGTTAAGGGTTTTAGAATAGATTCCAGACTGTTTAAAAAATTATCAATGTGGGTGTGTGAAGGTGACCTGTATAAGGCTAAAATGGCAACATTATTATCGACTATGCATAGAAGACAGTTTGCGTCAATTATGTCAGGTTCCGAAACGAAACAGTGCAATGACGACTTTGTATACATAACCACTCCATCATTCTGATTTTTTGTATTTTTTGTTAAATGTACATTATAACCATTCATAATGGGAATTACAGCAGATTTTAACCAGCACTCTGTCAATATGATGATATCACAATCCGTTTTAAGGAGATGTAGGAATGCTATAAAATTGTCAAAATTTTTGTTCAAGCTGCGAATGTTGAGTTGTAGTATTGATAAGTGCTTTTGCGTCTTCGGTATTTTAGTTATACATTCGCCTAACGATAAATTATAAGATTTTGATACTTCGTAGGAATCCAGTTCTAATTCTAGGGCATTAATGTGGGTAGCCATTAGAAATAAATAATAAGTTACAAAATAATGGTGTGCACATATTTAACCATATAAGAGAAGATGAGGTAACTGTTTCAACTAGAATTCCACTGTAGTCAACGAAATTGGGGGAAATGTAAATGTCCGTTACAAAAATCATGATGTAGGAGTGGATATGAAATGTTAGATATAGTGTTATTGGCGATGTTATGTGTATGAAAAGGGATAGTGTGAGTGTGCAGTGGTTTGTGGATAGCGAGTAGCGAGGGTTCAGTGTCTGTGAATGATCATTGTAGTGGTAATTAGTACTTAATACATAAGCAAAACAAATGCGCTTGCTAATTTTAGACATGCAGAGAATACAACAAGTAATATGGAAGGAAAAAGTTAATATGATACCTATATAAAAAACCAATAATAAATTATAGTTTAGTAGTCACATATCAGTTTGTGCAAGATCCCGTAGCGTCCGTTCTGATTTGACCAGGATTGGTTTAGCTCCTTCCTCCTTCCGCAACAGTATATTACCATTCGCCGTCCAACAAAATTTATATTCCTTAAGCTTTGCAAATTCTCGTGCAGCAAAAAATAGTTTTCTAGAGCTGGCTGGGAGGTACTCACTGACATATATCGGACGAGGGTCACCGAGAATACCTATGCTTAGAGTGCTGAGACGAGACTCTTTCGGTTTCTTGTTGTTAAAGCTGCGCACTGACCTTAGCAACATGTTCTTAGCCTCCACCGTGGTAAATTCGGCAACAACTGGCCGGGCGGTACCTGATTTTCCAGGCAGTCGATAAATATCCCGGATATCGCTGTTTTTTAAGGGTAGGTTAACAGCAGCACTCACCTGGGTAACAACCGCAGAAAGATCTTTAGCAGACTTTACTTTGAGAGGGACATTGCGAATCTCAACGCAAGAAGAACGTGAAGATTGTTGCAAGTCTTCTATTTTCGTCTCAAAATTTTGTATACTGTCCCTATAAATTTGTTTGTCTTTTTGTAATAAATCAATTTGTTTCATCAAGTCATCGTATTGCTTATTAATGAAAATTACCGTCTTCTCTACTTCAATGTTAGATTTTTGAATGACTAAGATTTGCGATTTAAGTTCAGTTACCTCCGAGAATAATTTGGTGAGGGATGAGCTTTGTTCTTGAGAAAACTTTAGAAAATTGGCTTGTTCTTCCGCCTTCCACATATTGAGCATATTTAAAATTTCCTGTTTGAAGTCCTGTAATTCGCTACCTGGGGAGAAATCCTGTCTCGGACGTTTGTACCGCGCGGTAACATTGACACCTTCATAAGGACTGTTCATTGTTGCTTGAGGAATGTCTGAATCAGACATTGACTGATGTGCCATGATACTGATAGACGAGGGAGTAGCTGGTGGAGTCCGCTTCAACCGAGACATAACGACGTGCCAATCGGATTCCAAATCTTAGGACTCAGTAATAAAGTAGTAAGAAGCAATTATTAAAGGAACTCCCGTAGCGGCGCAGCTCGTAGGCGCGTAGCAGTCACGTAGCTCGTAGCATTCACGATGACGTCAGGGCGTAGCACCGCTTTCGCACGCGCTCCGAAGTTTCGACACTCGATGACTAGATTGACTAGCGCGTTTCGCAAGCGCGCGACTGCCAATTCACTGACGCCGGGTTCGCATCTACTGTGATCGCGGACAAATCAGAGCACCACAATTTTGGAAGATATTTAACAAGTCTATCTGTTTCACTCTAGGACCACCCATTAGGCGGAGTCTGTCCATAACAACACTTAAGGTGTAAAAGAGAATTAAAATTTTAAGCAACGACCAATCACAAAAAGGCACAAAGCTAATGAGTTACTGGGGAAGACAAACACTGTACACGTCCGCACTGCGATGCGACTCGCGATGGAATCATAAAAATAACTACCGAAATTTAGGCAGTAATACCATTTTAAATATTTGTTATTACTTGTTGATTTAAATCATTATGATGTAATTAGTACATATTTAAAATGCAAAACAATGTATCATTTATATGTATAAATGATCATTATTATAATCTAGGACATAAATAACAAATAGGTATCAAATAATTGCAATTGTTATATTCAATTTATTTTAGTAATTTTATTATGCTGTTTAATGCCTGAAAGCTTGATTTACAAGATTGTAGGAATGTTGAAATATGTTTTATATTTTCATTGACATATATTACTGCGTAAGGACTGGGCGGACCGCATGTTATAATGACGCCTCGAACTTGGCCCCAAAATGGTCTTACCTTTATCGAAGTGAACTAGAACGCGATCGGCTATCTTCGGGAGCGGTCGTCAGTTTTACAAGCAAAAATGCCAAATTGTGTCGTGAAGGTTTGGGTAAACTACGACATCTTTATGTCACAATAAAAAAAAAACATAACATTTCATATCACCGGTAAGTTAAAAATAATCGGTTGTCTGTAAAGTCGGTTTACTGACGATAGTTGAACGTGACCACGTCATAAGAAAATACTGATGGAATGGTTGCATTTTTCAAAAGAAAATTTTAATTTTATTTCTTTGATAGATATTTTATATGGATATAGAGAAGGAGGTAAATGGAAATCACTATTGAATTGATCAAGTTACATTTATTTGTACGCATAAATACAATTATGTCAATTTTTTTTTCAATAGTAAAGCATTTGATTTTTTACTCATCGTGAAATAGTTCTGTTAACTTATTGTTAAAGTTTTGTCAATTATAGCATAACCTACAATCGCTGCATTAGCGGACCGATGCTATTTATTTTAATGATGAAAGCACGAATATTCGACAATATATCACTGAACATATCTTGCACTTCAAGCCTTAAATGGAACGCCTCAGAGCGAGGTAACGCCGCATGAGTCATGTATTTTCGTGCGTGCAGCCAGTTTCATCGAATTATAAGACGTTGTCACGTCAAAATATATCATTAAATCAACTTCTAACATTATTTAAAACAATTTTCTTTCTTGTTTGTCTCAACCTTTAGCATAGACAACGCGAAGTCGCGTAAAAGTGCGACTTAACTTTGCAGCGGCGCGCGTTGCAGCCGATGAAATAAAAAGATTTAATAATATTACTATAAGATTAAATTATGTACAAAATTATTTTTTATTGTTTGTTAAAAGCAAATTAAAATGTATTTTTATGTACAACAAATATAAATTTGGAAAAATAAAAGGTTATTTTTTATTTCTTTGTATCTCGAAAATTACTACACCCCGCTCTTACAAGGTTACGTTTAGGAGCAGACCACGCTGATTGACATCTTAGTTATAATAGATGGCGTTAGTGTGTTTTGTAGGGCGACCGCGTCCGTCAAATGTTCTGACGACCGTATCTTTACTATTTAAATCAATGTATATTTTGGTCAAAAATTCAATCTTATAATTGGTAACACTCCTATGTGTCAAATAGTTTAACAAAATCTAAACAATTTTTTGCCACAGAATGGCGGCTACTCCTTGTTCGAGCGAATGTTTGTAGTTCTCTCGTTCCATTTTGTATATTTTTGGATGTGAAAACCAAGTTTAAGTGCGTCGAGTTGAGCCTTTCTAGTCCTCCAAATAATGCATAGACATCGTTTCTTATTTCTACTACCCAATTCCCCAATTCACGCAATTTAATCAGTCTATGGTGTGACAAAATTAAATACCTAATTGTACACTTCAAAATAGCAGAAAGCTTTCACTATAATATAATTGTAGTGTGGAGTACCTAAGTTATTTAACTTTGTCACAACATAGAATTAATATAACTTGTAATTTATTTTTAACAAGGCAGGTAGGTTAACGTTACAATTACCGGGGCCAAAATTCAGATGGCGCTGTCAAACAGCACGAAAATGCATAGAGAGGGCTCTCTTTACCCTATAAATTATTATACTCTTTGATAAGGTCGAAGATGAAGCACGCTTGCCTAGAAGTAAACTATTCACTCTTGACTTAAAGATCCCCAGGATATAGCTATGAGGAAACACACTCTGGCAGGAAATTCAACCCCTTAGCTGCACGCACAATGATAGCATTGCCAAAAGGTTTTGTACTTAACCCAAGACCCAAAGTAGCGGCACGTATTGTTTCACACACGCCCCTCTAAGACGTCGTGGGGAGAGAAACACCTCAATTCCTCTGCTTGACCACTGGCTACTTGCCAGATGACGGGCCGGCACCAGTCGGGAGCCATGAAATAGAGTATTTAAGTGATCCTCAGGCCACTAGGCACTTGATTATGATCCAATTCAGCTTGTTTCTAGCTGTCCTCGGCCCCTACGATGCCTTAAGCCGAGGTCCATACCCCACAGGGGTTGCTCTTAGCGTGTTGTGGCTTAGTTTGTAAGCTTAATATAAGCTCTGGCTGGAGGCTTTTATTATAATTAATTAAGGCCGCCCCAGGCAAGTCCGGTTACGCTGCGGACAACTTCATAGATTGCCACCTGCGAGATGCCATATAAAAAAAACATTTGGCACTTCCCGCGGCTGACAGACCCCTTCGTCCGCCCCAGGATGGCAGACATTAGAAAAAAAGATTCACAGTAATTAATATTTATTTATCCCATAATGTTTACGTCTCCACGCGGATGGCCATTAAAGAACTTCATACTTCGCAATTTTCTCTTGTACGTGCCTTTTTTCTTTAATCTTCCCATGTGCTGAAGGGTCCTGATGAGTGGTAGGAAGCGGTACAGACTGTTTAACTCATCGCCTAGGCAGAACAGGAATGGGTTCTCGATGTACGCTGAAACAATTAATTAGAAATCATTAATTTACCAGTTACGGGACTCGAATTGCTTGTGACAAAAATCCATACCCATAGATTATATTTGTTAGGAAACTCAACAGCTTATTTCGAGATAACATGCGTTGAGAGTTGTAAAGTCAATAAATAGTTTGCTGTAAATCCAGTTAAGTTATAGGTAGTGTGCGATTTGAGTGTATACACTGTCAGTGATAGTGAAATGATGACAAGGATCTTGTAAGCCTATTACAGAGTTTAATGGCATTTAAAAGAATATACGTATCCATAATTGAAAGATAGATTAAATATAAATACTTTATCGTAAACCATAATTTTGTTTAAACTGTTTAAAAATATTGCTTTACGTTTAAAATGGCGGTCTTTTTAATATTATAGCGTGTTTTATATTATTTTAAATTGTTTTTAGTCTTTTAATTTAAGTTTCTAATTCATAATTCATTATCATTTTAATTATATTCATTAATTAATTGATCAATCCTAATTTAATTATAATTTAAAGAGACTTTTGATGCCAATGTTTTTTTTTATGTTTATTGAATTTATTATTAATTTTCTTTATATTATTTTAATTTTGTTTTTTTTTTTGTATGTATATTTACGTTTTATGTATGTTATTTAAAGCCGTTTTTATTCTTTGTGCATGTGGTGTTAACCTTTAATTAATTGTTGCACTTGTAAATGTTACTCTAGTAATTAAGTTAGAAATGTACTGTGTAAACAATTGTTGGTTAACCTAAATAAAATAAATAAATAAATTATAAACTAAAAGTTGGTTTGTATGTCCTTCTACACCAACACCAAGATGTGATTTTTACTGTGGAGATTGTTGAAGGGCTGGAAAGTGACATAGGCTACATTTATTTTGTTGGAAAAATCTTAACAAGCGAGCCAAGCTGCAAGCAGATGGTACGTAAGTTGCCCTACTGTATTTTTTGTACACATATATGTTTTTATGTGTCAGTATAACACCAGCCAGTGTAGCACCAAATATGAAACGGTCGAGCCGGAATTAAGTTATAAATAATAAATAAAATCGGATAGTATCTATTTGGTTAGTATTCAAACTACCTAATGTTAGTACTTAAGACTACCAAAAAGCAAACACAACTAATTATTATAAGCCACAGAGGCATGTGCGGCATTCTGTGAATGATATACATATGTTACCGGACGTGTATAAAACCTAGGAATTTTTAACAACTCCGAAGCTATCTAGGAAATGTAAAGCATATGTGTATTAAATAATTTTTGTATTTGTTTCAGATATTATTTAATACACACATATGCAAGGGAATGTATACATTTATCATGGTTCTGTATAAAATAATAGCAAATAGTAATGGTTTAAATTTTTGAGGATGTTCCGTGGAGGGGCGAAATGTGTGTTGACTATTACTGCATAAAAGCATGAACATTTGGTTTTTGGCGGAATTAATATTCGAGTTTTCCTGTACTAATAGTTTAAGTTATACAATTTCGATGTATATAAACTTCCCAAATTGAAACCGATCTAAAAATATTTTCGGGGGTAAAACATGATGACTTCTCCCGGGGGTGTCAGACTTTATCTGATTAAACAACTGTTCCTTCAGTTGCCCTAGCATTTCGGGGCCGCGGTATCTGAGAACCAAACTCGGGATTAAACTAATTTACCTTAGTAGCTTTTGGTTACATTACAAAATTTGTTTAACATAACACAACAGGATTAATCATATTAATCCTGTTGTGTTATGTTAAACAAATTTTAAAAATTACGTTTTTCATCCTTTTGTACGGCTTACTCTTTATTAAATTAAATTGTTTTGTATTTCATTTTAGCCTTAAAATAACTAACATGCTTTTAAGGGCTTAATTGAAGAATGTTTTTATAAAGCAAAGCATAAAAGTAATAGAATTAAATTCCTTTTAAAAGAAAATGCCTGCCGGTAAGTACAATTCCTGGGACATGTTTTCTTTGTTCAAGTAAAATGGAAGCTTGTCTGTAGAATAGAGACTGCCTGGAATTTTATTAAGTTATTTTATTAAGTATGTAGCCTACTTATTTATAAATATGAATTCTTAGGGGTGCAACGATGCGTTTACCGTGAGGTGACAAGACTTGATGTTTCTTAAGTATAAGAATTATTATTTTTATTTAAATCCTTATTAAATTAATTTGGGGTTTTTATTCCAATGGATACGCCAACCTTATCATACCGTACACATGCTTCTACAAAACAATGTTTTCTTAATTAAATTTAAAGGAGAATCGTAATCAATATAGTACACTAACTCGCTGAATCTTTTTGCTACGTCTGACTTCGGTTGAGTTAAAATTGATTGGATTAAACCTACCTGTAATATTGATATATATATATATAATATTATATTAATATATCTACCCATCAACAAATGATGTACATCCTCTATTACATTGCATGCGTAAGAATTTGTATTAAAATTATTACACTCGTCTATACAATTAATAATACAATAAGATATATAATAAGTAATATCATTAATAATAGAAATTTTATTTTATTTATTTGGGAAACAAACAATTGTACAGTAAGTATTACAAATAAAATATTACAAAGTATGGGTGAATGTACAATCCACAGCATTTCCACAGTATACTTGTGTACATTATAAATTAATTAGGTAAGTATAATTACACTTAAGTACCTTAGGCACTAAATTACATTTTAAACTTATATTTAAGTACTTTCACTCAAACATTGAATAATCTTTTTCTTAAAATTACTATGGGACAAAAAGAAGATATCCAACTGAGAAAAGTGGTTATTATAAATTTTAACTAGTCGACGGTGAGGGGCTCGCTGACCAGCGTTTGTTCGGCATGTAGTTGTCGCAAACAGAGGGTAAGCTTGCACCTCACGTCGTATTACTGTTCTAGGTACAATGTAAAAAATATTATTTACTAATTCAATACAGTTAAACTTATTATGAACCAATCCGTGCATCATGCAGCAAGCATCATGGTTTGAAGTAGTAGGCGTCTTGATTGCAAAGTAAGCAAATTAAACTTTTTTAGCGAGTCCTCGTACGACTGACGTATGAGGTTACATTTGTATTTCACAACTCGTATATATTTACGTTGAACTCTCTCAATTGCCTTTACATATTTGTCATAGTAGGGGTCCCATATTATACAACCCTATTCTAGCTGTGGGCGAACCAAGGACTTTAATAGTTGCAAGTATGTGGCCGGGCGTTTAAAATCAGTGCAAGCTCTCATGACAAGGCTGTACGTTTGGTATGCTTTAGAGATTATCTTATCAATGTGTTAGTTTAAGTGTAGTTTATTGTCCAAAAGTATTCCTAAGTCACGTATTTGAGATTCGTTTGTAAGATTGTCTGTGCATAGACTATAATTAAATCTAATTACTTTTTTGTTTTTTGTAAAGTTTAAGTATTTACATTTAGATATATTTAAAGCAAGTTTATTATTATTACAATATTCTGTCAATCTATTCAAATCATCTTGGAGCAAGGCACAATCATCAAAATTTATAATAATAAATTTATTGCCAGAACGTACTAAACTGTACACCTAAACAAATGTATACACATGTTATTGAAAATGTCTGACAGTTTAATAAAATTACAAAATTGGAGTGTTGGTCAATTAGTTGAATTTTAAGCTACGAAACAAAATAACAAATATTTCTCGATAAAATATTAATTAATTCAATTTACATTCGAGAAGCTCGTGGCATAACTGCCGTACGAATTGATGTTTAGGTAAACCAGTACTAGTCGAGCTCAGTTTGTTGATAGATTTTTTTAGTTTAGTTCAAGATGGGGCGTTCCCTCATGCCCCAGAAAGCATTTATTACATTTTAGACAGTCGTATTGGTAAGTCAGAGGCAAGAAAGTATAACAACAGTCTTGCCATTAAGTATCATGTTAGCCAGTTACTGGGTTTGATGGTTAGATAAAGGTTTCGTGAAAAATACTGGTTGTTACGAGTTAGGCGTCACAGAATATCCTCTTGTAACCGTTTAATTTGTGCTGGCGGGAATAGGTTCGTGGACTGTATTAAATAAAAACACCAATGCTCTTCTAATCACTGTTCATTTTATTTTCACTATTCACTTCCTTTTCCTTAGCTTGCTGGATTTCAACTACAATTTGCCAGTTTTTTTTTTGTGTGTGGCATCTCGCAGGTCAATCTCTGAGGTTGTCGGCTGCTTGACCGGGCTTGATGCAATGTGCCAGCGAATCTGGCCCTCTTATATGGTTGGGTATAAACTATATTTGTAGGTATTTACATTGCACAAATCGTTTTAACTGGGAGGAGTCGTAACACTGATACCCAGCTGCATCCAGTTATACTGCAAGACGTCTCCAATATAGGTGGGAAAAGGTTGTCGCTGTCGTCAAGGTTGCGGGCGAGTGGCAACAGCATTATCAAAACTGTGGCGGAGAGTATCGACTCTCCGATTATTAAAAGTTTTGTGAGAAGTACAATCACTAACCATTAATTTGAGGATATCCTTTTCACAATAATATTTGGTCTGACACTAGTAATAAGTTATATTATTATTTACTAACACGCTGGATCATTGTTGTCCGAGAATTAAGAATTATTGTTATTTTATTATTATTACTTTTAACTGATTATAAATTATAGTCATTGTTCGTTTAACTTATAGAAATATTTTATTTGAATGAAAACATTGCAGGTATATTAAAAGTTTTATTTTAGAACTAGCTTCTGCTCGCGGCTTCACTCACTTCACTCGTGTTAAATGTTATTTTTCAGCAAAATAAACCTTTGTCACTACCTACTGGGTAGTGACAAAGGTTTATTTTTGCGTTAACTATCTCCATACCAAAATCCACATCGATCCGTTACTCCGTTTTGACGTGAAAAGGACAAACAAACTTTTGCATTTACAATTATCTTTATTACATTTTATATACATATTCTTTACATTTTTAAATATTCCTATAAAAACATTTAAAAATATAAAAAACAGTAGCCCACCGGTATCGGGAACAAGGTCCAAGCTACCGGTGGTCAGGGCTCTTGAGAGAGGAACCTCCTAACAATTCGCGCCGTGTCAAGCAGTACTACTTTCTGGATCAAGCCCTTGATCCAGCTGCCCAACGAGAGCCTCTACAATATTATTATGGATTGCAATCTTACATATTTCACCATATATACTGAAATTGTACGACGACGACGACGACCTTATGTCTGCATCAGCAAGCGGAGTTCGCGTAGCTGAGTTTTGGGCCAATCTAATAAAAATAAAAAAATTACTTGCCATCGATACGCTAAGAAGAAGACTGAAATTATTTTTATTACAAACAAATTGTAACACGTGTCTATAAAGAATGTAGTTAGTGGTAGCCAAGTGGTTGTAGGTAAGACTTCCGAGTTGATGGTATGTCCAAGGACTGAATAATGGAAAGGTTTCTTTTCATATCCAGTCGATTCTCCTCTGGAATGCACTTCCTCTCGAGATCAGAATGGCTGACAGTCGCTATGCATTTAAAAAGAAATGGCGGATCTATTTTCTACATCAATAAGCAGAAATTTCACATTCGGTTCATTTGCTTCTTCATTATATATATATTTGTATGTATTATTTGTGTATAAGTATTTATTATTTACTAGTACTCACGCGGGGCTTCGCTCCCGTGGATTCTATCACGGTAAAAACATAACTTTCCTTTTTTGCAGTCGGGTAAAAAGTAGCCTATAACCTTCCTCAAGCTTCAAGCTACTTCCATACCAAATTTCATCCAAATCCACCCAGTACTTTCGAAGATTAGCGCGTTCAAGCAAACAAACAAGCAAACAAACAAACTAACAAACTTTTCCGCTTTATAATATTAGTATAGATGTAGATTTCTATTTTTTAATGATACTATTATTATATATATATTTTTTCTAATCAACCGACGACAAAAAAGGAGGAGGTTATCAATTCGAGGCGTACCTATATATATATATATATATATATATATATATTTATGTATGATCATCGATTACTCGAAGACGGCTGAACCGATTTGAAAAATTCTTTTTTTGTTTGATAGGGTATACTTCGAAATTGGTACCATTTGTCACCAAATCAGGATCTGATGATGGGATCCTGGAGAAATCGAGGGAACTCTTCAAATATTATAGGCACACCTATGGTGTTTTGGGTATTTCTTATAGTAACTTGTACAGTTGCTCTCAAAAAGTACCATTTGGGGAAGTGAAACTGATGATGAAGACCACAGATGGCCGCCGAAACTACGCAATAATAAGTATTTCGTGGATTGCGATTCGATTGACTTGAATATGGATGTTAAGCACTTTATGCTCGTCACAATGCATATGGTGATGTATAGCTGATGGTGAAGTACCAGGAGAACTCCTCAAAAATTAACGGCCCAGCATTGGGAAAAGCAATATTTTGTAAAATGTTATAAGTAGTTGACATTTAGGCTCTTGTAACTAGGTAAATTAAAAATCAACCAACCAAAAAGAGTGAAATAAAAACATATTACCAAAAAATGAAACCTACTCCCAAAAAACACTGCAAAGTGAAAACAAACTTTAATTTCGGAAGTCGGTGCCAAAAACGACAATACAAAACTAAAGACACCGACTACCGAAATTAAAGTTTGTTTTCACTTTGCAGTGTTTTTTGGGAGTCGGTTTAATTTTTTGGTAAAAAGTTTTTTTTTACTTCACACGTTCATATTGCACCACCCACACTATCTCTTCAACACTCATGGTTGACTGGTAGAGAATGCCTACGGCATTAAGTCCGCCTTTCTACCTATACGCATGAAGTGTAAATAAATAAATCCGGGCCTGCGTAGTCGATTACGGCCCATTTCCTCTCATAGAGAGGAAACCTGTGTTATAGCAGGAACGTTATAGGCTGGCTATTTAATATAGTATCGATGAGACTAAAAACGACGACGGTGTATTTGCCTTTACACACTACATACACTGTGTTATCCATAAGATACAGTATTCTATTAGGGCGACCAGTCAGTCATACTAAACCAGAGTTGTAAGCTACCCTAATCCTATGCGGCTACGGCTAATCCGTTCCACGCCTGGTTGATGAAATTAGCAAAAATGTATTTTAGCCATTGATTTAAATAGTAAAGATACGGTCATCAGAACATTTGACGGACGCGGTCGCCCTACAAAACACACTAGCGCCATCTATGATAACTAAGATGTCAATCGGCGTGGTCTGCTCCTAGACGTAACCTTATAAGAGCGGGATGTGGTATTTTTCGAGGTACAAAGAAATAAAACAAAACCTTTTAGTTTTTGAATTTTATATTTGTTATACATAAAAATACATTTTAATTTGCTTTTAATAAACAATAAAAAATAATTTTGTACATAATTTAATCTTATAGTAATATTATTAAATCTTTTTATTTCATCGGCTGCAACGCGCGCCGCTGCAAAGTTATGTCGCACTTTTACGCGGCTTCGCGTTGTCTATGCTAAAGGTTGAGACAAACAAGAAAGAAAATTGTTTTAAATAATGTTAGAAGTTGATTTAATGACATATTTTTAACTTACCGGTGATATGAAATGTTATATTTTTTTTTATTGTGCTTTACGTCGTAGTTCACGCAACCCTTCACGACACAATTTGGCATTTTTGCTTGTAAAACTGACGACCTCTCCCGAAGATAGCCGATCGCGTTCTAGTTCACTTCGATAAAGGTTAGACCACTTTGGGACCAAGTTCGAGGCGTCATTATAACATGCGATCCGCCCAGTCCTTACGAAGTAATATATATGTCAATGATTTTAGCTATCTATTTAGTTAGCTATTTCAAAAAAGGAGGAAATCGGCAGTCGTGTGTGCGTACGCACTCATAAGGAATGAAAAATAATTTAGAATTGGACCATTCGTTCCGGAGATTACCACACATAAAACTACACTTGTACTCCATACAAACAAATAAAATTACAGATTTTAGCTCTTTATAATATTAGTATGGATTTTGTACTAGAAGTCGCCCAGTTGTCAAAATTCGACCATATTGTTTTTATGTTCTCATAAAAATATAATGTTTCTGGACTCCTTCTCCATATAACCTTCAACTGGGCCAAAGTTCTCTTCTCCGTTCGCGTAATTTTCCAAAAAATGGTTACAAATTTGTTATGTTATATTTTAATGTATTTATACCGAGAGAATTGTACGATTTCTTACAAAAACCGTAATCTATGTGCTATTCGAAACTATAAGCTTTCTCCTTTGCCAATTTTATACCGAATTCGTTCAGTCTTTTTAGCGTTATTGAGTTGCAAAGATCTAAACACTCAATTCGGTAAGAAATAGGGCTGGAAGTAAAGACTATCGCGATGTTGGTTTTTTAACGCTTTTTTTAATACATCTGTTTTGTCTCCAGTTTAATTCTTGCATTCAGCAATATCTAAGGCCGTGCGCGCACTACCTTGCGGTGGCCGCAATTGCGGCAGTTCTACCGCACCGGTAGAATAAACGCAATCTCAGGTGCGCGCACGGCGGTGAGAAAAACGCACCTTTTGTCTGACAATGTTGCCATACATACAGATTTCTTCGTATTTATACATATTTTCGGTGTGTGATTCCGATTAGCACTCGATGCAGATTTTTATACAAATTTCACACTGTATTGATAAAATTAACTGTTACAACTAAAGACAGAACTTGGCAAAATAAATTACCTAGATACCGCATTTATTACGTTACACACACCATTGTATGATTCTATTCTTTATAGTTATTTTTTATTTTTTTATAAACAACGTTAATTTCATTCAAATTTTCTCTATAATACAAATACTTAATTAGAATGTTTAATTCTAATTAAGTATTTGTATTATAGAGAAAATTCCATATATTTTATGATTATGCTGCCAAAAAACGATTTCAAGCTCTTACATTGCAAGTACTACGTCAATAGACACCAGCCTATGTTAAAATAATGTACTACGGAAATTAATTAAAATAATAAATTAAAATAATTAGAACATTTAAATTAACGTTGTTTATAAAAAAAATAACCATAAAGAACAGATTCGTTCAACGGTCAATATGTCGTCTGTATAGATGTCATGTATGGGTTTAATATGTTTAAAATGTTTAAAGAATAATGTTCAATCATTCTGTTCTGTTCAACGTTGTGTGTAACGTAATAAATGTGGTATCTAGGTAATTTATTTTGCTAAGTTCTGCTTTAGTTGTAGCAGTTATCTGCATATATATTTTAATTTTTTTTTTCTCTGTTTTTATGAGTAAATAAGTACACTAATTTTCCCTCCCCACTTTAATTAAAGTTTTTAAAGTCCTTCCAAAAGTTGTCTATCTATCAAAACGGTGTGAAATTTAGATAAAAATCTGTATCGAGTGCTAATCTGTATCACACATCAAAAATATGTATAAATACAAAGAAATCTGTATGTATGGCAACATTATCAGACAAAACGTGCGTTTGTTTCACCGCAGTGCGCGGTACTACATACATCCCATGCGATACAAAATATTTGCGGTAGACTCACCGCAATTTTGCAGCGAGGGGCCACCGGTGACTCTACCGGACGCGTTTATTCCACCGCAGTGCGCGCACTTCTATGACACTCCATACTTCACAAATTTTGCGTTTCCAAAACGCAACGCAGTGCGCGCACGGCCTAAGTTTAATAGGAGGAATCTAAAATAATAATGTCAGTCAGATGACTTGATCTTCGAAGAAAGCAACGTTTGCCATGGTCGGATCTTGGATGGATTATTGTATACAAAATTCCGCCATGCTTCAGTTATCACACTTTTCACACATTTATTTGTGCTCTCAAAAATGGTATTATACCTGACAGCGCTTTATATTTTAATTAGTGTTGGTTACCCTTCATAGATGTCACTGTTCGTTTAGAGTGTTGTGTAAATGAATTATCTGTGTCTGTTACGTCACATCCGATGACATGATACTCTGACACAAAACCGAGCGCTAGTGCGTATTAAAGCACCGATTTACTGGCAGTGTGATTGGATACTCAGTCGGAATCGCACAGTAGTGCTACGCGTTCGGTGGAGTGTCTGAATGGTGCTACCTGTATTGTTATCTTGTTATAACTGTAATTTAAAAGTGATTATTTTAAAAGGAAATGATTATTGAATTAAAGTGATTGTGTTATAATAACTAATGCTTCTATTTTCTTCGCCTGACAATCCACGCCTATAAAGTGCAACTTCAGAACTGAGATCATGGATCCAATTAATATCGCAGATGAGGACTTAGTCCCTTCATAATTATCTGAAATATGGTAGTCTAAAATTATGTATCCATAATAATCTTTACACAAAACACAACTTTTAGCTTTATATCTAATCATTCGCAGTTATAATATTAGTACAGATACGACTAAAATAGGCACCGGCCTATTTTAGCTTATTTCGGCGAACCGTTGCGGTATAAAAATAGGAGGTATGTACGTACAAGTAAGATAAATAAATAAAGATAGCCAATTCAGCCTTTTCAAAAGTTCAATGACCTTGTGAGAGTCTATCGTTTCCTTTTGCCATAAAAATGATTGAATATATTTCAGCTTTAGCGAGATAAGGAAACTTTCCTAAAGTGAACTACGAAGGAGTAAAATAAACTGATATTGCATACCATGTTATTTTATGAAAAGTTTTTCTTAAAAAGCATTTATAGAAGCCTAGATGATAGTGCCTTCTAGAAGAAATAACTTCATTCTTCAGGTAAAAAGGCCAACTAACAGAAAATGATAATTTATCAGATTATTAATAATGGAAGGTTATTTCTTGGAAATTGTGTGCTCTTTCAACCTACGCAGAATCATGAATGAACAAAGAGTGTGAAGAAATGGAGTGCTACTAAGCACATTAATCAGCAATGTTATTACATAAATGACGTAATGATAATTTTAATTACATTTTCACGGTGATATTTGAGCAGATTTTAGTGGCACAATAAGTTCTGGCAAATAAAGGATAACACGCTGATTGCTATATCAAGGTGACGAACATTACTTGATAATAATATACTAACTAAGAGTGCCGTTCCTACTCTTTCAGAAAACAATTTCATTTTCCACCTTTTTACGTGCATTTAATGCAAAGATGTTTTTTGAATGGGCCATAATCCACCATATGTTTTGGTGGATAAGTATTTTTTTTAGGTAAAATGTAAATTTCCGAATGAGCACTCAATTTCTTAACCTTCTTCTTTCATTTCTTCCATTTCTTATTTTATTTTTATTTGAAAATAATAAAATACTTGAAGCTATTTTTTCGCAGACGCTATAGTCTGAGGAGTAAACAATCCCCTTGAAGACTTTTCGTATGAAGCCCCTCTTACTGGAATTTGTAACGAGCATCGCTATTAATGTAACAGGCAATTAGAGTAGCAATTAAAGCGGCATTATTGTTGAACTGCAGTTTAAGTGACTTTATACCCATACGGTGTAGTGCTGGCTTAAATGCAGAGGAGAAAATGATAGAAAAACAATTAAATAGGTGGTTGTTGGTTTTGAAACATTGTACTGCTTTTGTTATATTTGATAATTAAGGGTATTGCGTATAGTCATGCTAGCGAAGGAGGAGGCCGAACGCGTGAGGGAGAGACAACTCTCTTCCTCACGCCCCAACCGCCGCGGAAGACACCCCGGGCGTCGAGGATTGCGGGAATGTTCTAACGAGATACCGCGGCCCCGGAACTTATGGGCCGCTGAAGGAACAGGGTAGGTTTTTAGTCAGTACAAGTCTGACACTCCCTTCCGCTCGACCCAGAGTGGGAGAAGTCATTCGATGATTTTCCTAACCAGAAAAAAAGAGGGTATTGTGTATATTGTGACTATACAACGTGTAATTTAAAGGGTATATACATACCAAGTGCATGGCTTCTTTGGATGATAACAAACGATATGGCAAGGGTTTTGTAATCCTAAGTCTACGTGTGTAGAACTTATTACAAATTCCAATACACTGATACCAGAGACCGAATTTTTCAAATTAAGAAGATCGAAAAGAATTATCGTGTTATTGGCAAGTGACGTGGAAAGTTATTGACCCTCGTAGTGCGACGACACGTTTGTTATGATTGGTATTCAAGAAATATATGTAACCAATAATTTGGTATCAATTTTTTGAGTCAGTTATTTTGTGCTGAAACTGTGCATAGAGACTTCATACCAGATATTGTCTTCAGCCCTTTTGGATAGATATGGGGTTTCCGTTACACGTTGTATAACATAACATAATTAGCCTATAATGTTCCCATGACTGGTCGAACACAGGCTTTCCCTCTACGACAGAGAATGGGCCGTAATCCACCCGAACCTACGCAATTCACGACTACAGTGCGGGTTGGTGGATCCTAGAATATGCCAATTTATTTATTTACACTTTATGCATATAGGTACAAAGGCGGACTTAATGTCGTAGACATTCTCTACCAGTCAACCATGAGTGGTGAAGAGATAGTGTGGGAGGTACAATATGTACGTGATAAGTGAAATTAGAAAAAAATATATAATAATAGTAATAACACAAAAAACCTAGTATCATAAAATAGAAATCAACATAAATAATACATATATATGATTAAATACTTATATAAATACATATATGTATATATACTTGAGAAACAAATGAAAACTAAATGTGGAAATTCTGTTTATTAGTGAAGAAAGAAGATCTGCAAATGCATAGCGACTGTCAGCCGTTCTGATCTCGAGATCTCTCTCTCTCTCTCTCTTATTCCAGAGAAAAATCTACTGGATATGAAAAGAAGAATGAACAAAGTCAGAAGTATGAGAAGGACAGAGTAAGATATTTTCCGTCGTCATTTTGAAAGCAGTGTTAAACATGAAAATTACACAAAGTAATTTGTTTGATTACGTACGGTACGAACCAACTACCTACCACTCCTAAATAGTGTCTGTAACCACTGGGCCACCACTACTTCTTATTTATTTTTATTTGACTAGGTACAATGTTAAAGAAAGCTAATAATATTAAAATCTACTTAACACTTACTTATCTAAAATATCGCAAAAAATTAACAAGAGTTGCATAGAAGTGTTGCTACGGCGTAGCAAGGGTTGCTACGGCGTAGACAGCTACGGCTGCGAGTGCGACTTGCTATGATTAAACATAAATAAAAAAGTTTTTAGTTTTGCTAAAAAGTTTTTTAATAAATAAATAGAACCGACTTCCATATAAAAACACTACAAAGTCAAAAATAACTTTAATTTCGGAAGGCGGTGTCAAAAATGAAAATATATACAAAACTAAAGACACCGCTTTCCGAAATTAAAGTTATTTTTGCCTTTGTAGTGTTCTTATATGGAAGTCGGTTCTATATTTTGCTAAAAAGTTTTTTTCACGCTTTTTAGTGGGTCAGTTTGTAATTTATCTAGTTACAAAAGCCAAAATGTCAACTACTTATCACCTTTTACAAAATATTGCTTTTCCCGGTGCAGAGCCGTTAATTTTTGAGGAGTTCTCCTGGTACGTCACTATCAGCTCTACTTCACCATATGCATTGTGACGAGCATAAAGTGCTTAACATCCGTATTCAAGTAATCTAATCGCAATCAACGAAATACTTATTATTGAGTAGTTTTGGTGGCCATCTGGGGTCTTCATCATCAGTTCCACTTCCTCAAATGGTGCTTTTTGAGAGCAACTGCACAAGGTACTATAAGAAATACCCAAAACGCTTTAGGTGTGCCTATAATATTGAAAGAGTTCCCTCGATTTCTCCATGATCCCATCATCAGATCCAAACGTGACGACAATGGGACCAACTAGAAAGTATACCCTTTCAAACAAAAAAAGAATTTTCTAAATCGGTCCAGCCATCTCCGAGTTATGAGGTAACATACATAAAAAAATAAAAAAAAAGTTCTAGACTAATTGTAAACCTCCTTTTTTTGATGTCGGTTAAAAACATAAATAAAATAAACATTTACTATGCTAAAATATATACTTATTAGTTTAATACACCCTAGATCCCACACTTGGATTCCCTGTCATTTTATACAATGGATCATTACAATCCTACTAATATTATAAATACGAAAGTTTGTGAGGATGTATGTATATTTGTTGTACAAAACTACTGAACGGATCTGAATGAAATTTGATAAGTAGATAGTTGACATTTTGGAATAAAATTTAGGCTACTTTTTATCCCGGAATTCCCATGGGATCGGGATCTATACGAGAAAACTCTCCCACGCGAATGAAGTCGCAGGCGGAAGCTAGTATTAATTATATTATAGATATTAGATTTTATACAATGTTAGTAACATTTAGACGAATTGTAAACCTCCTTTTTTTCAAGTCGGTTAAAAATAAAGTTAGTTAATTCTTGGCAGAGGACCTACTATGGATGTTTTTTCACTTTTCAACCGACGACAAAAGAAGGAGGAGGTTATCAATTCGACGCGTATTTTTTTTTTAATGTATGATTATCGAGTACTCGAAGACGGCTGAACCGATTTGGAAAATTCTTCTTTTGTTTGATAGGGTATACTTCGAAATTGGTACCATTTGTCACAAAGTCAGGATCTGATGATGGTATCTTGGAGAAATCGAGGGAACTTTTCAAATATTATAGGCACACCTATGGCGTTTTGGGTATTTCTTATAGTAACTTGTGCAGTTGCTCTCAAAAAGTACCATTTGGGGAAGTGGAACTGATGATGAAGACCACAGATGGCCGCCGAAACTACTCAATAATAAGTATTTCGTGGATTGCGATTCGATTACTTGAATATGGATATTAAGCACTTTATGCTCGTCACAATGCATATGGTGATTTATAGCTGATGGTGAAGTACCAGGAGAACTCCTCAAAAATTAACGGCCCAGCATTGGGAAAAGCAATATTTTATAAAATGTTATAAGTAGTTGACATTTAGGCTCTTGTAACTAGGTAAATTAAAAATCAACCAACTAAAAAGAGTGAGATAAAAACTTTTTACCAAAAAATTAAACCGACTCCCAAAAAACACTGCAAAGTGAAAAATAACTTTAATTTCGGAAGTCGGTGCCAAAAACGAAAATACAAACTAAAGACACTGACTTTATTTTTCACTTTGCAGTGTTTTTTTGGGAGTCGGTTTAATTTTTTGGTAAAAAGTTTTTATATATTTACTGGTTACTAACAAACATAAATTCACGTGCATTTATGTATATTTTTTAAATAAGTAAGTAACTGTAAGTTCTACAGAGTTCTATTTCTGCAAATAATGCTCTTACATTTTGAAAGCGGAAAGTTACTAAGGTTTCAGTTCAAACTCACCGGTTGAACAATAGAAACGCTTTTTTTAAGTTTCTTCGAAAACTTCGTAGACATTTCAAACACTTTTTTTTCATTTTCTTTAGAATTGTTTTAAAATAGCGTCTTTAGTAGGTTTCACTGCCATAACTACAGAAATATAGAACTGCAGGCATAATAAAAACACATTCGGCTGCATATTAAAATTGCAATCGTAATCATTTGAATTAAATTGTAATTTCTAAAATGGATCACGAACAGTCGAGGATAGATAGATAGTATATACTTTATTTATCTGTAGAAATTAACAAGAATTGATTACGCTTTTCGGAAGAAACCGTATGTTTAATTTTAGAAAGGATAAGTGAAGAATACATACGTTCTCAGAATGAATATTAATTAACCTTTATTATTTTACTAGATTTCCCCAGGATTTACCATTGTCGCTATTCAAAAGATTATTGTTCAGATGGTTATTAGAGAAGAACTATTATAGCGTTTAAGAATACTTAGAGGATAAGTCACTAGTAATGTAATAAAACAAACCAACAGTTATTCGAACATATGCTACAATTACAATACTATTCATTTATTATTATTAAAATACAATTTCAATGATATAGATTAACTAGTATTTGCCTGTTGCGCGAGGTGCAAGAAACTCGCGTGCTTGTGAAAAAAAAAAAAAAAAGGAGGGGGGGGGGTGATGGGGGGGGAGTTGCACTTATTTCGACTAAAGCATTGCCCCTCTAAATGAATCTGAAAATATTAATGTTCCAAGTCTGTTAATTTCCGAGATCCGCCTAAAGGGGGTGAGAAGGGGGGCAAGGGGGGCAACTTTGAAAAATGGTTTTTACTTTACCGAGCTTCCTCTATAGGAATCCGTAAAAAAAAAATACGGGTCTCGTAGTTTCCGAGATACGACAGGGAGGGGGGAGAAGGGGGGTGAAAAGGGGGACGTTTGGCACTTTTTCCGTAGGTTTGAGAGTTACTTGTTACAGTCAGTGGTAATTTAGCTATATATAAAGCTAAATTACCACTGACTGACTGACTTATTGACATAATTGTTCTCCCAGATGGTGGATGGGGAGGTGGGTATATTTTGACAGATTCGTAAACAAGTAACTCTCAAACCTACGGAAAAAGTGCCAAACCTCCCCTTTTCACCCCCCTTCTCCCCCCTCCCTATCGTATCTCGGTATAGTATAACTAGTATTTGCGTGTTGCGTGAGGTGCAAGCACCTCGCGTGCTTGCGAAAAAAAAAAAAAAAAAATGGGTGGGGGTGATGGGGGGAGACGGGGAGGATTAGTATTTGCGTGTTGCGCGAGGTGCAAGCACCTCGCGTGCTAGAGTAAAAAAAAAAAAATGGGTGTGGGTGATGGGGGGAGATGGGGGGTTTAGTATTTGCGTGTTGCGCGAGGTGCAAGCACATCGGGTGCTTGTGAAAAAAAAAAAAAAATGAGGGGGGTTATGGGGGGGCGGGGGGGTTGCAGAAGTATTTTGACTAAAGCATTGCCCCTCTAAATGAATCTGAAAAAAAAAATGTTCCAAGTCTCTTAATTTCCGAAGTCCGCCTAAAGGGGGTGAGAAGGGGGGTGGGGGGGGGGCGACTTTGATAAATGGTTTTTACTTTACCAAGCCTCCTCTATACGACCCCGTAAAAAAAAAAATACGAGTCTCGTGGTTTCCGAGATACGATAGGGAGGGGCGAGAAGAGGGGAAAAGGGGAGGTTTGGCACTTTTCCCGTAGGTTTGAGAGTTACTTGTTTACGAATCTGTCAAAATATACCCACCTCCCCATCCACCATCAGGGAGAACAATTATGTCAATGAGTGAGTGAGTGAGTGAGTCAGTGAGTGGTAATTTAGCTTTATATAATATGACTAGTATTTGCGTGTTGCGCGAGGTGTAAGCACCTCGCGTACTTGTGAAAAAAAAAAAAAAAGGGGGGTGATGGGGGGAGATGGGGGGGGGTTTAGTATTTGCGTGTTGCGCGAGGTGCAAGCACCTAACGTGCTTGTGAAAAAAAAAAATGGGGGTGTGATGGGGGGTTTGCACAATTATTTCGACTAAAGCATTGCCCCTCTAAATGAATCTGAAAATAAAAATGTTCCAAGTCTCTTAATTTCCGAGATCCGCCTAAAGGGGGTGAGAAGGTGGGTCTCGTAGTTTCCGAGATACAATAGGGAGGGGGGAGAAGGGGGGTGAAAAAGGGAGGTTTGGCACTTTTCCCGTAGGTTTGAGAGTTAGTATTTGCGTGTTGCGCGAGGTGCAAGCACCTCGCGTGCTTGTGGTAAAAAAAAAAAAAGGGGGCGGGGTGATGGGGGAGATGGGGGGGTTTAGTATTTTCGTGTTGCGCGAGGTGCAAGCACCACGTGCTTGTAAAAAAAAAAAAAACATGGAGGGGGGTGTGATGGGGGGGGTTGCAGAAGTATTTTGACTAAAGCATTGCCCCTCTAAATGAATCTGAAAAAAAAAATGTTCCCAGTCTCTTAATTTCCGAGATCCGCCTAAAGGGGGTGTAAAGGGGGGCAAGGGGGGCGACTTTGAAAAATGGTTAGGCTCTCCAATACGGAGAACCACTGCTGGAAGGCGGCCAGCTCCTGTCGCATCAGGTCGAGAACAGAGTTCTCCGCTGGTGTGGGCTGGCCTTTCTCCTTTTGGCCCCGCGGCGGCACATTCCGCTGGCCGCCTCCGTGGATTGCGGCCAGGTCCGCCTTGAGGGCGGCGTTCTCCCTCTGGAGAGCCCCCATGGCGGCAGCCAGGCGGGTGACCTCCGGCCGCAGATCGGACATATCGTCCCTTGCAGCCGGAGCCCCGCCGTAAGTCCGCGCGGCCGCCATGATGGAGGCCGTGGCTTCGCCGATCACACCCTCCTTGCTTCGCCTGTTCCGCTTCCTGCTGATGGTGCGGATGGCATCTGCCACGGCCTCTGCTAGTTTGGCCTCTCTCGAGACCAGACCAGCGTTGGGCTCTCCAGAGGAAGGCCCCCTCCCCGAAGTCTTGCCTCGGCCTTTACCCCGCATGCTTGTGGGGATCTTGCGGGCCGAGACAAGCCCTTCCTCCGTCGACGACACGTCACGACACGGAACTCCTTCTTTCTATCGGCGCCCCCCTCGTCGCTCTTCACTGCGCTCCCAGAGACCATGCTCTGGAAGCCTAAAACACAAAAACCACGGGTCTCGTAGTTTCTGAGATACGATAGGGAGGGGCGAGAAGGGGGGTGAAAAGGGGAGGTTTGGCACATTTCCCGTAGGTTTGAGAGTTACTTGTTTACGAATCTCTCAAAATTTACCCACCTCCCCATCCACCATCTGAGAGAACAATTATGTCAGTGAGTGAGTGAGTGGTAATTTAGCTTTATATAATATAACTAGTATTTGCGTGTTGCGCGAGGTGCAAGCACCTCGCGTGCTTGTGAAAAAAAAAAATTGGGGGTGGGTGATGGGGGGAGATGGGGGTATTTAGTATTTGCGTGTTGCGCGAGGTGCAAGCACCTCGCCTGCTTGTGAAAATAAAAAATAGGGGGGTGGTGATGGGGGGAGATGGGGGGCTTTAGTATTTGCGTGTTGCGCGAGGTGCATGCACCTCGCGTGCTTGTGAAAAAAAAAATGGGGGGGTGATGGGGGGGGTTTAGTATTAGCGTGTTGCGCGAGGTGCAAGCACCTCGCGTGCTTGTGAAAAAAACTAAAGCATTGCCCCTCTAAATCAAGTATTTGCGTGTTGCGCGAGGTGCAAGCACCTCGCGTGCTTGTGAAAAAAAAAAAAAAAAAAAGGGGGGGGGGGGGTGATGGGGGGGGGGGGGTTTGCAGAAGTATTTTGACTAAAGCATTGCCCCTCTAAATGAATCTGAAAAAAAAAATGTTCCAAGTCTCTTAGATTCCGAGATCCGCCTAAAGGGGGGGAGAAGGGGGGCGGGGGGGGGACTTTGAAAAATGGTTTTTACTTTACCGAGCCCCCTCTATACGAATCCGTGAAAAGAAAAAAATACGGGTCTCGTAGTTTCCGAGATACGATAGGGGGGGGGGAGAAGGGGGGGGAAAAGGGGAGGTTTGGCACTTTTCCCGTAGGTTTGAGAGTTACTTGTTTACGAATCTGTCAAAATATACCCACCTCCCCATCCACCATCTGGGAGAACAATTATGTCAATGAGTGAGTGAGTGAGTGGTAATCTAGCTTTATATAATATAACTAGTATTTGCGTGTTGCGCGAGGTGCAAGCACCTCGCGTGCTTGTGAAAAAAACTAAAGCATTGCCCCTCTAAATCAAGTATTTGCGTGTTGCGCGAGGTGCAAGCACCTCGCGAGCTTGTGAAAAAAAAAAAAAGAGGGGGGGGGGGGTGATGGGGGGGGGGGTTGCACAAGTATTTCGACTAAAGCATTGCCCCTCTAAATGAATCTGAAAAAAAAAATGTTCCAAGTCTCTTAGATTCCGAGATCCGCCTAAAGGGGGGGAGAAGGGGGGCGGGGGGGGACTTTGAAAAATGGTTTTTACTTTACCGAGCCTCCTCTATACGAATCCGTAAAAAGAAAAAAATACGGGTCTCGTAGTTTCCGAGATACGATAGGGGGGGGGAGAAGGGGGCGGAAAAGGGGGGGTTTGGCACTTTTCCCGTAGGTTTGAGAGTTACTTGTTTACGAATCTGTCAAAATATACCCACCTCCCCATCCACCATCTGGGAGAACAATTATGTCAATGAGTGAGTCAGTCAGTCAGTGAGTGGTAATTTAGCTTTATATAATATAATTATTTAAGATCAAGATTTTTTTATTCCTAACTGTAATAATTTATAAGATAATACTTTATATAAGTTTTGTGTTTATTTTTTAAGATATATTTGTACGCCATATCATGGAGGATATGCTGGTAACCAGGAATTATAACATCTATTGTACCATATTCATGCAAATAAATATTTTGATTTGATTTGATATCTTTTGACGTGGTAGGGCAAAAGATACAGAACCCAAGATCTCATACTCAGCAGTAGCGTATCCCAACTTTAAAACAATTAGACCAAGTACACACATCAAAAGTGTCTAGGGATCAACATATATTTTTGCAATAACTTTTCTCCTGATTGATATTAATTAAAATTTTCTTTAAGGATTCATTAAATAAAGTGTTTTCGTTTGTCACAGTAACGATAAACCAAGTCACCTTTGCATTAATAAAGAAATTTGCCATTTTCCTAATAAAGGGATTTTTGACATTTGAACCACTAACATTAAAGTTCGAAAAAAAGACTGAAATAACAGTTTTCTTTAAAATTTTATTGGGTAACTTAAACAATTAATAATCCGTGTTTCTACCGCGAACACTAACAACACAAGAACATCTGTTTGGCATACTCAAAATGAGTTCATCCAAATCACGCTGTGGAATGGCCGCCCATGTTCGTTGCAACAACAAAAAAAGGTCTTCTTGCGACTGGATACCCTCCATATTCGGCAGAGCTCTTCTCTGTAGCATATCCCATGCATGCTCAATCGGGTTCAAGTCTGGCGACTGAGCAGGCCAGAGCAGGACATTGATGTTAGCTGCGGCGAGAGTCTGTCTTACAACTCTTGCGGTGTGCGGTCGTGCATTATCATGCATTAACTGAAATAAGGGACCGATTTGCACTTGTAGAGGAACGATGACGTCAGATACAATCGTCTCAGCATAAATTTGAGCGTTGAGGTTGCCTCTGATCCAAATCAACTCAGTTCTTCCGCCGATCCAAATACCCGCCCATACCATGATGGTTCCACCACTATAAGGATGGACTTCCTGGCAGGATTTTAATCGCTGTTGGCGTCCAGGGGTTCTCCAGTGTCGTATACGTCTTGTATCCGGTCTCATAACAAAACGAGACTCATCAGAAAAGCACACGAAACGCCATTGTTCTTCTGCCCAATTTCTGTGTTCAAGAGCCCATTGATATCGAATCCTACGATTGTGCATTGCTATAGGTGGTACCCGTAGCGGTCTTCGGGAATGAAGGTTCACTTCATGCAAGCGGTTTCTGACTGTTTGGTCGCTAATTAAGTTCCCTGAAGAGTGATGAAGCCTCACGGCTAACATCATGGCGGTTATTGTTGGAGCTCTTCGAGTTAAGATTTGAATGTATCGGTCTTGTCTCCGTGTGGTGCAGCGATACCGTCCTCTATGGCGCTCAGCCACGGTACCAGTGCTTCGGTAACGTGTCCAAAGTCGACTGATAACACTCTGACTTGTATTCAGAGCTAAAGCCACAGTACGTTGCCGGGAACCAGCTTCTATCATTCCCACGGCTCTGAGCATTTCTTCCCTGCTTAAATGACGTCGCCGCTCCATAATAACGTTGGTTTTAATCAGTAGTAGGGAAACAGTAGCACTAATAATGTCTTCAATGCGTTGTATGTTTTTATAGGGAAAATATTGACAGCTGATTTTCATCTTTTACTCGAATTTGATTAACAGTTCCTGTTTCAAATTATGAAATACACCAAAAAGGATCCATATAAATTTATAAAATCATAAATTTATTACAAAGCCACATCTCAATCTCAAGAAATCCGCATAAATATGCTTGATCCCTAGACACTTTTGATGTGTGTATGTTATGACAAAACAGGATAACTAAATACCACGAAAATAATAACATTAACAAAGGAAGCCGGCTAGAATGCAGTAGAATAATTATTTATAGTATCGTCAGTACCCGTAATAATCGCAAAAAAAAACGTACTCAATAAAAAGGAAATTATCAGTGCCGAGCGCGGAAAGGACTTACACGCTAAGAAGCTTCCAAGAAATAGGGAAAATATCTCTAATTGGGCATCGATCAGGTTAAAAATAAATTCACCGGCACGACGTATCGATTTTATTGTAAACTAGCAATTTCCCTGAATTTGTTTGCGTGTTTCCCGCGTAAATCTCAATCCCGAAGGAATTCGAAAAAGAAGACATGTAGACAGATATACTCTTTATTTGTACATGATAAAAAAATCAACTTAATCAATGAATCTAATAAAAAGTAACTTATATCTAATACCTTATTATCTAGTATTAGTACCCATCACCCTCCGCACAAACTGCTTCATAATAGGAGAGGATACACGCTCCCTCTCACTCTCAATAATAAAATCGCCCTAAAATATTAGGCCGTGCGCGCACTGCGTTGCGTTTTGGAAACGCAAAATCTGTGAAGTATGGAATGTCATAGAAGTGCGCGCACTGCGGTGGAATAAACGCATGCGGTAGAGTCACCGGTGGCCCCTTGCTGCAAAATTGAGGTCAATCTACCGCAAATATTTTGTATCGTATAGGAATGTATGTAGCACACTGTGGTGATAAAAACGCACGTCTCGTCTGATAATGTTGCCATACATACAGATTTCTTTGTATTTATACATATTTTTGATGTGAGATACAGATTAGCACTCGATACAAATTTCACACTGCATCAAATAATATCAAATTAACTGTTACAATTAAAACAGAACTTAGCAAAATGATATACCTAGATACCGCATTTATTACGTTACACACCATTGTACGAATCTATTCTTTATGGTTATTTTTAATTTTTTCATAAACAACGTTAATTTAAACATTCTATTCAAGTATTTTGTATTATAGAGAAATTTCCATATTTTGTGATGATGCCGCCAAAAAAAAACGATTTTCAGGCGCTTAAATTGCAAGGACTACTTCAATAGATACCTATGTTAAAATAATGTACTACTGAAATGTATATATATAATAAAAGGCCTACAAAAAAGTCCGCAATAGTATCCGATCCGAGTCCGATATATATCTATCTATATCTATCAGTAACCATTTTTATCTTTAAATAATTAATTTAAAATATTACCCATTTGCAAAAGGTAATTTCTCCTAATAAATCCTAATCCTTATCCAAATAAGTATATTATTTACCTTGGTCATTTAAAGTAGATCAAAAATTGCCCTTTACTTTTTTGATTTAAATACTTAGAAGTTATCACAGATTTAAAATTTCGCAGCCAAGAAATTAATTGCAGCGAAACGGCTGGCACAAGTCTGATTCAAGATGAAACTTTTTATATACATATATATTTTAAATTAAATGATAGCTAAACGCACTTTTTGTAATGACGTACTATCAATGTCGAAGAATACAATTATTAAGGACCCCATGCAAAGCCAGGCCAGGCCGCTAGTATATAGGTATTTTTCGTAAATGTAAACTAGATAAGGCCAGTTTTTCCCTGAGAAAAACTTTTTTGGATAAGAACGTATATATCTTACGAAAACTTAGTAAGTTGGTTTGTAATTTATCTAGCTCCAATAGCCAGAATGTCAATTTTTGCATCACTCTGGGTTTTTAAATTAATGTTAAATTAAATAAAAGTTTGTACCTATGATATTAATTATTTACGTATTTTACGTACGTGTGACACTACGAATGCGAGAGCCTTGGATAGCACAGAACAATCTTTGACGGATTTCCTGAGCACAGTAAATTAACGTTGTTTATGAAAAAAAATAAAATAACTATAAAGAACAGAATCATACAATGGTGTGTGTAACGTAATAAATGCGGTATCTAGATAATTTATTTTGCCTAGTTCTGTCTTTAGTTGTAACAGTTAATTTTATCAATACAGTGTGAAATTTGTATAAAAATCTGTATCGAGTGCTAATCTGAATCACACATCGAAAATATGTACAAATACGAAGAAATCTGTATGTATGGCAACATTGTCAGACAAAAGGTGCGTTTTTCTCGCCGCAGTGCGCGCACCTGAGATTGCGGTTAGTCTACCGCACCGGTAGAATAACCGCAATCTTGCGGCCACCGCAAGGCAGTGCGCGCACGGTCTTAGCCCGAACAAACGCAGATTAAATTTAAAAAAGTTTGTTTGTGATTTAGTATCGAGTAAATCGCTATATGCACTTGAGAAAACAAAGTTATTTTGATATCACAGACAGACACGAATTAATTATATTTATAGATTTGTATGTAGGTACTTAGAAATATGTTACAGGTGCAAAATGTACTGCAATGGAATTATTCTCCACAATTTTTTCTTAAACTGTTTATTTTTAAGAAAATTGTGCCGACGGAGGAGTATAGACTAGGCAGATTAAAGTTTATAATTTATTTATTTATGAAAATGAGAACGAACAGCTAATCTACATTATTTGCAGTGGTATACGTAACTTAAAGCCAATTAATTACAGGTTCTCACGGATACCAATAGAGTAGACGCAGAATTTTGAGAACTAAGATAATATGCACTAAAAACACGATAAAATATAAATATAAAAGAACATACATAAACATAGAACTAAGGCCCCACAAACAAGCCAGCATTCAGCCGATTACGCGCAGAATAAGATTTTTGTGTTGAAAGGGTCAAATGGGAATTCCTTACATAAAGAGTTATACTATCGAGAAGGAGTGTAGAAAGCTGATTTTTTATAAAAAAAAACATTTACGGACACTACCAGATTCAGACCATGTTATTTTGGGGTAGATGTTTATGAGTTGTCAAATCAGAATACCCCGGTCGGTAAAAATCCCGTTTGAATTCCTAATTATACTGTTAGTGAATATGCCACTTTTCATCAATTCAGATTTTAGTTCAATAAATTGTTATGGTTGTTTTGGTCGAGTTTCGACCATTGGTCGTCCTTATGCTATACCCAAAGCGTTGGTTATTCAAATAGCTAGACATCAAATTCAAACCATATACCGATTCCGAAATCTGTTTGCAAAATATTTCGCCTTATATTTGTCCCATTGTCATGTCTCCCTCTTACTAACTAAACCGTTATTGTAAATATTGATGTTAAAAGAAGGCTCATAGTGTGTCATAGTTTTCGGGGCAGTTAACAACGAAACCTACTGTGCGTGGTTGTATTTTGCCGGTCAACGCTGACATTATAGTCAGAAGCTTTTTGTAAAAAGTCTAAGGCAGATAGGTAAAAATGTTTTAAAAATATCCATATTTTTTTACGTATGTTTTAACCGAGACAGATAGTCATCATCTGCTTAGCCTTTTCTTAACTATCCCGGGATGGGCTTCTAGTCTCACCGAATCTGCCCTCCACAACTCAGTAGCTAGGTAACAAGATACTCCTTAGTAAGAGAGGCGTTAGGGTGTGTCCAAACATCGTGCGGCAATCGAGCGCGGCTGCCGCGCGTGACCTTCTGCCCTGTGTTTAGACGACTGCCGCGCAAACATTAGTCAGCTTTGTCCTAACTAGAGCACGGCAGAAATGTGTCCTAGATATGCCGCGTGTTGCTGCCGCGCTCTTGCCGCTCAATATTTGGACACATCCTTAGATTATCTGGTCGGATGGTAATCTAACGCAAGTCTAACGCCTACCTACGCAAGGACTGTCAAAATAACAGATGTGAGAATTACAGTCGGGATCTACAGCTTAACATGTTTTCCGAGGAACGGAGGATTATGTTAAGATGGAAAAGAACAGCTAGAACTATAAATAAATTCATCAACCTTTTACCGTATAACTATGCACACAATATATGATTCCCTTTACTATTCCTTTGCTAGTATCATTAAGTGTTATAAGTACATTTGAGAGTCGGTTTTAGCAAACTATTCAGTATATTGACAATACCAGTCGAGGTCAGATGGCTACTATCAGTTTGCAATTTGAGCTGCGTTACAGCGTCAGTGAACAATGCATAACCTGTGTACCTACTACAATGGCATGCGACTGATGACGTTTACATTAAAGCCGAGCTGTAGTTAAGGGTCAGTTCGAACTGAGACGCGACGCATAACCGAAAGAGCATCCAATAACATGAAGTGTTATGGTCTTTTAAAATATTAGGGATATTTTTTACAGGTCGTGCATTGTTTCCTTACGCAGCTGAAATTATCGGTCAAAACCATATTAACCATATTTTGATTGAAACCGAAAGACTCATGGTATGTCATGGTTTACGGGAAAATTAACTAAGAAGGCTGCATGCAATTGGATGATTTGATTTTTGTGTTTCTTCAGAGATAGTTGCCGAT
Source organism: Tholera decimalis (assembly GCA_943138885.2). Lineage (NCBI taxonomy): Eukaryota > Metazoa > Arthropoda > Insecta > Lepidoptera > Noctuidae > Tholera > Tholera decimalis. Next base: position 10,743,342 of record OW964558.2, read on the forward strand.
CGATCATGATGATTAGGAAGTTATTATTTATTGGTTTGTGATTTTTATTATTTTAACTTACTATTTTTTTAGTTTATTAATTTACTTTAGTTTAGATTAAATAGTTTATAAAATAACTATTAAATCTAAACTAAACTAAATTCGACTGTAACTAAAATACAGCATAAGATAATTCTACCCCAATGCTGTTGGCCGGTAATGTAACCAAAAAGCTTGTAGCATTAGCACGTTGTATGGCAATGCTTATCTTTTGTCAAATTAATGTCGTCAGCCTTTTCGAAATCTTCGATTTTTTCGAATCTTACCGGTTGTAAGCACAAAAGCCGCACGGACTGACAGTATCAAATGTTGAGAAAATATTTTTCTTTAGTGGTCTCTGTTTATGTTTTGTGAAGATCTTCGTTGATAAACAATTATATAAATATGACGGCGTTTTATATTTTAATTAGTGTTAGTTAGATTTCATAGATGTCGTTAGTTTAGAGGGTCGTGTAAATGAATTATCTGTATCTGTTACGTCACATCCGATGACATGACACTCTGATACAACACCGAGCGCTAGTGCGCATTAAAGTGACGATTTACTGGCAGTATGATTTGAGACTCGGCCAGGATCGCACAGGCGTACTACGCGTTCGGTGGAGTGTCTGAATAGTGCTACCTATATTGTTATCTTATTTATAACTGTAATTTAATAATGGTGATTATTTTGAAAGGAAAGTTTAGCCTGATTGTGCTATAATAACTAGTGCTTCTATTTTCTTCGCCCGACAATTCTCGCCTATAAAGTGCAACTTCAGAATTGAGATCATGGATCCAATTAAAATCGCTAGTGAGGACCTAGTCCTTTCAAATATTATGGACATTCAATGATGCACTGGTATATATCCTTTTTATCTTCTATCTACATAAATAAAAATCTGTGTTTATATGTGTATCCTTTAACCGTTCTTGTACCATCTATCAAGTTGTGATGAAAAAAAAAAACTTTTTTTTTAAATTAAGATTACTGGCAATGTGGGTATAATTCATATTACTAGTAATCCTGTTAACCCCTCCAACTGAGCTAAATATGCTTGTGTAAGAAGTGGGCTTACATTAATAATGTAATGGGTGGGGTTAGAACCTGCGACTTCTCGATTACAAGTCCGACACCTCAGCCATTAGGCTATTGACGCTTATTGATTACCAAGGCTTCTTACTTCTAAATCCTGCCTAATTTTTTCCCGATTATGTCGGGGTCAGCTTACAATCTAATCGGATACAGTTTAGTATTGTTACGCCAGTCGCTTAGCTAAGTACGTCGAGAAATTTCAACCGACATCTAGAATGTTAACCGATATTGAGAAAGTTCGAATGACTTTTAATACGTTCGAGACACTAACGCCATCTAGCGGCGAGTAGCAGTACTGAATATCTCGAGTAAGCTTCTGGAATATTCTTAGCAGTATAGGTAGTGAGTCGATTTTACAAGAATGTTCTAGAACTCATAGACCGGGGTATAAATAGATCGCAGAGGATCGCAGACGGCTGTCTTATTTCAAGATACGAGGCGATATAATTGAAGCTTTACAAGTGAATTTCGGTGCGATTTAAGTGTTAAGTGACAAGTATTGTACTGTGAATAACTGTGTTGATTTTTGTTTTGTGTTTATTTAATTAAAGTGTTAATTTTGGTTTAATTTGCGTAAATTATTTCTATCAGCTCGTAACAGTATTAATATTTTACACGGAGCAACTACTATAGTCAAGCTTCAACAGGTATTCAAACGAGTGTCAAAGGTATCCAAATGACAGCTGGGACCAACGTTTTACGTACTTTCTGAGGTATGGAAGATTATATACTCTTCCGTACCATATGATATGATATGATAAGATACGTATCATATGATAAGCTGCCTATCAACGGACCGATCTTGTCAAGCATTGTTTACTTTTTTACTTTCAAGGCCATTTTTTTTATGGGTGGCATCTCGCATATCAACCTCTGAGGTTGTCGGCTGCTTAGCCGGACTTGCCTGGCTGTGCCTGACTTAATTAATTAAAATTAAAGCCTCCCAGGGCTTATTGAAAACTTACAAACTAGGCGACTATATGTGTGGGCACCCACTGTGGAGTACGTACCTCGGCTTAGGGCATCGCAGTAGGAGGACAGCTAGGGACAGGCTGGATCGAATCATATCTTTGAAGGCCAAGCTGTACGGTTGTTATTATTTAAACCACGAGCTCCTCCCCCTTCCTCGCGATAGTAAACTGCTAATGAGCAGTCTTGCCAAAGAAAAGATTTCGTTACATATTATTTCCATAAATCCTTAACGAAATTATAGACATTTCGTTTTATTCATTTCAGTAAAAGCAAGAGCCCCATGGATACATGGACATACAGAATACGCCTCGCGGCGTGGTACTGGTGATGTAAGCGTGTTATAATTAGCCTCTTCTGGCTTCTTCCGGATAAAGCCAGGATGTATACATAATTGATTGTTATAATAGACTTAAACTTACCAGTACATAAAAGCATGAAAATACGCCGAAATGGGTCCAGAAAAGGATGGTACGCCGTACGGCAGTGTTTGCTTCGCACTCGACTCGGCGGGGGCACTACCGTGCCCCAAGTTATACGTAGTCTTATTCGTATTTTGTTTTGTACCCAATAATGGAAGTGACATTATCAATATTCAAAAAAACCTTCTATAAATTAAAATAATATACATTGGATGGAGATTCCGCAGTGCCTCGGAAAGTCTTATCTTCAACGTAGTCGATAATCTTATAACATGCTTTTTCATAAGGGCACGTTAGATGTGGGTTTTAAACTTTCCTTAGCTAAGTTCTATCACAGAATATGGCATTTGTTATAAAAGCATATTGCTGTTCATAAGTAACGACTTGCTTGTCTTGGCTTAATCTCCATTTACATATAACAATTCTTTTTTCATTGCGGATGAGTTCCCACCCTTGACCTCGATCTCGCCTGATGGTAAGCGATAGATGAAGTCTAAGATGGAACGAGCGAGACCAGAAGATGCTTGATTTTATGAATTCCCAGTCTTTATTATATAAAGACCTTCTAATCTTAAAAAGCCCGATGTGTTTGCGTGCATAAAATATGCTTTCTAATAAATAAAGGGGAGAGTCGACCCATTTTATATATTGTCCGGATTGCGCTCTTTTGTAGTATAAATATTGAATCTATGTTAGCTGCGAATCCCCACTTTGATTCACCATAAGACATGATACTATCGAAATAAGCAAAGTAAACTAACCGAGCTGTCGCAAATATCAGTCAATTGGTAGGATCGTCACGTGCAGTCAGAAGCCAGAAAAACTAACAACAATCCAGCCAAATGGTACCGTATTACCCAGCTAGCGTATTGTGGACAGCAGATAGGCAGTCCTTCCAAGTAGATCAATAGTACTCAGCTGCATCAAACTGAATGCTGAACCAACATAGTTGAAAAAAGGCTAAACAGTTGAATATTGAGATATTATATTTCATTCTGATATAAGAAACTCATTTCCAAGCTATTGTATTTCCAACTGACACAAATGACCCGTCAGCCTTTAAAACAAGAGTGAACGGGCTCGCTCGTTCCATCTCACACTTACCATCAGGTGAGATCGGGGTGGAGAGCGAGCTCATACGTAATAATAAAGATTATAAACCTATCTTCATGGCCTCAAGGTAAGCATAGTAAGGCGTGAATATGTACCTGAACTCTCAGCGGTGTAACTCTTCCCTTCCCAGCGCATCTTACACTGAGCCATATCCATAAAGCAGTGGTTCAGGAACGTCAGCCTTGGCTCTCGGGCCTGCGTGCCGGGGACCCCACACACTGGTGCGTACGTATCTGGACATTTCTGTAAATAGTACAAAATATATCGACCTAAAAACTAACTATTATCAATAAAGCCATTTATTTCAGACAAACTTGGCCTTTACAAATAAAATTACATACTTTAACAATAACTATAAATAAACTAATACATATTACTAAACTAAAAATAATAAACATTATTATTATATTATATTATTAATGCTATGTTAAGCAAAATACACAAAAAATATGTATTATGTAGGTAGTTGTTCGTGACATGGAAAGTAAATTAATCAACATGGAAGACAATATTTTAATGTACGTGCACTATACGATATTTTTATATCTGTACTAAAAATTATGTCATGTTATCAAAATCACTATCAAGCCCATGGTTACACGTTGCACAAAGTCATATACTGATTAAAGCTCAAACCTAAACTTCAAATAGTTAGTGAGCTGTCATCAACACACAAGACTCGCCCTATTGCTGCCTGCAGCGTTTAATTCCACCATGCAATAGCCATGTCAGTCCACAGGAAAATGAGAATTTGTTTTAATATTGAAGCAGAAACCTATATCCTGCCTTTGCCTATTATACCATGTTCTGTAATTGATAACTCTTCTAATAGGGTAGTTTCCTGGGTTACATAATAATTATTTTATTTGGTCCATTAGGTAGATTTTCAAAAAATATTGGTCACGTATTTTTTGCTTTTTCAAGTCAAGAAAAATTCACAAAGATGGAAAGCTTCAAAGTACAGGAGTGGGGGCTGCTGACGTCACACATTGCTAAGAATTATACCGAGGTGTGACGTCACGCGAAATTTCAAGTCACTGTATCGTCTTAATTTTTCAATTACGTGAAAAAAAATACGGGTCTAATGTTTTTTGTTAAACTACGTGACGGACTAAATAAAATATTTTGGGAAACTACCCTATTGTAAGTCACCACTTTATGATGTAATATGTATGTACCTATTGCACGATCTGCTTACCTGTAAGAAATTGATATACTAATCCATAAACCTACTGAATGTATTCTCAATTTGTATCAGTGTATCTAACTGCTGGTGAGCCAAATAAACAAAATAAAAATAAGATAATTAAATAAATGCCTTTTAATAAATCTTACTTACAGTGGGACATTTATGATAACAGCTGTTCAATGTCGGAGAGTGCCAATAGTCATCGCTGATATTCTTCGGTATTTTGGTCCAAGGTTCAAAGACTTTTATGGGCCCGAAGATCTCCACCAACCTCCTTCGTGTAGTCTCGTTGAGCTTCGACTGCATGTCCTTGATTCGTAGATCTACATGATGCGTAGCGGCGAAGAAATTACGAATACTTTCGTTTATATTTCGCGGGTCTAACATCGAGCGCACTACAATAAGATTCTTTGTTTTAAAAGGGTTAGTTGGTCCGTTCTCTTCTCGTATCACAGTAGATTCTTCTTCATCAAATTCTTCGTTTACTTCTTCAGTTTCCTGGCTCTGATCATTTGAACAGATAAAAAAATCAGTGGCGGTAAATTTCAAATCATTTTCGTTCGCACAATTGTACCTTCGGAGGCGACATGCGTTCTGGAATGTTCTGATTTTGTATCCTTCGCCATCTTGCCTGATACCACACACAGGGTTTCCAGCCTCGGTACAATTAGCACAATCATTAACAAACTGAACATGTTCTACGTTATCTGATTCTGTCGTTGATTTTCCGCTGCAATACTTGATGTTAATAAGGCCGTAAGCTGCAACAAATGAGTAAGGTCATAAAATATTCGTTATAAGGCGCATTAGGCAAGGACTGCGCTACATCGGCGCCAGAGCTTTGAATATTTGACCTGATGCATGTGGCGATCGATGCATACGTGGTGGACATCCCACCCATACGCACAAAACGTTTTGGGAATACCTTCATTGTGCGGACGGCTAAGGAGTGGAATTCCCTGCCGGAGTCTGTTTCCCGACAGCTACAACCTAGGAGTCTTTAAGTCCAGAGTGAATAGGTTGCTTTTAGGTAAGCGTGCTCCATCTTCGATCACATCATCAAACATGGTCATACGCGAACCTATTTGCAATAATAAAAAAAAAAAAACTAAAGTCATCTGTTTAGCTTTTTCCCAATTATGCAGTTGAGTACTAGTACTAAGTAGTGTTTTACATAGAGAGTTTGTATATCTGACTTCCACAACCATTGAGCTGGTAAACACGATACTATGAGGCAAGACTGGTAGATGATAATTTTTGTAACAAAGTTTTGTAAGCAGAAGATTTCGATAGAAGGCACACATATATCTTACCTATTCTTAATATAGTCAATCTTATCTATAAGTACCTACATAGTTACATGTATTTCTGTTAATTTTTTCAACAACTCCTTATTTTTGTACTCTTTTATTTAATTACCAAATTGACAGGCCTCCGGTTAATATGAATTTAGATGTATGGTAAGAAATGGGCGGGTCAGGAAGATAGTCAAAGGTATTCAGAATTTATGACTTTTTATTTATTTATAGCTTATCTAATATAGACAGATCTCTTTAAGTTTTTGTAGAAATAGTGATGTCCTTAATTGAAAGAGTTTCCTGTAATTCGTTTTTCTAACTCCTAAAAAAATAGGTATCACAATTTTGATAGTATGTTTTGTATTAAATAAATAATTCTAAAGACCATGTGTTTTTTTATATATATTTCCTAAAACCATAGAAAATAATATACACAACACTGAATACAAGTTAATATTATATTATGTATACAAGCTGTGGTCGCACTGCGCCCTTATTTATCAAAATCAAACATGCTTATTACCTAACATTACAGTATTCTCGTGCATTAAGGTTAAAAATCAAAGTCAGTTCAAAAGGGTTGCAAACCTTACTCTGTTCTTTTTTTACTCTGTTACGGAGGCCGACTTATAATCTTGTAGTAGATTATAGGTCTGCCTTCGTGATCAATGAAGTATGAATCGTGTTAGAATGAGTAAATTAAAGCAAGAGTAAATAGGCATCTTTTGGGCTCGCTCGTCCCATCGTAGACCTCATCTATCGCTTACCATCAGGCGAGATCGAGCTCAAGAGTGGACTGATCCGTAAAAAAAACTGAATTAAAAACTTTTTGTCTTTTTAGTCATAATTGCAATCAAAAGAAATCTATAATACTAGTACTCACGCGGGGCTTCGCTCCCGTGGATTCTATCACGGTAAATACATAACTCTCCTTTTTTGCAGTCGCGCAAAAAGTAGCCTATAACCTTCCTCAAGCTTCAAGCTACTTCCATACCAAATTGCATCCAAATCCACCCAGTACTTTCGAAGATTAGCGCGTTCAAGCAAACAAACAAACTTTTCCGCTTTATAATATTAGTATAGAATGATCTAATGGAATACTGCAGCCCCAGACTACAAGGGCAACGGAAGGCAGAGGGTGGATTTGAACCAGCCCAATATAAACAAATTAGTCAACGTAGCGGCGAGCAAGCTTGCTAGTTTTACCTAAAACGATTTCAAAAATGCTAACTTTCGAAGGAGCACAACTCTATAATAAATTACCGTCGTGCATAAGAAACCTATATTTTTTCAATGCATTCAAAACTCAATTTTGCCAGCATATAATTGTGGATCAATTACTTTTAGAGAAATGAACGCATTGGATGGGTTATTAACGTGTTATACTGACGACGAAACTTTTTCTCATCTATTTATGTAAGGTGCACTGGGGTAATTCAGAAAATGGGTATATTCTGAAAGTTCAAAAATTCTACTTATCGTAGCCATATTTTCCTATTGACAACATTGATTTAGACGCCATCTTTATTGTCCTTACCGCGTCAGTCATTGTGAGGAGCTAGTGTCAACATTGTGAGCGTAGCGTCAACTTTTATCAAAAGATTGTTTTTCGCGCCATTTTTGTTGATTCGCAATAACCCCAACATCATTTTCTCGAAATTCTGGTAAGTTATTTGAATAGGTGCTTGTTTTTACGATACGTTATACTTTTTAGCGAATTCGTGAGAGGAAAACAACGTCCTAGCTGTGTTTTCAATTTTTTTTCGTAATAACCCCTCTGGGGTGATTCCGAGGTATAATCATTACACAATAACCCCACTTAATTTTTCCATAGAAATGGACAGTGATTCTCAATCTGTTCAATCAGATGTTTTGCATGACATTACACGAAGTGTGCAAAATTAAATTATTATTACGGTCTAGGAAAACTTGTGTTTGATAGTGATTTTATATTACTGATCACGTAAACCAAATAAGTGGCATCTACTTTCACACATTACATTATTGCGTTATTTTTAATAACGTTTTGTTTTGGGAATCCTAGCAAAGGTGAGACGATACTTCACACCCGAACAGCTGCTCAATCTCTATCAAGCCCAGGTTCGGTCGTGTATGGAGTACTGCACTCATCTTTGGGATGGATCTGCCAAATACCAGCTGGATGCGCTTGAGTCTATTGAGAAACGGGCCATAAGACTCATTGGCAACGATACACTCGTCGAATCAAAGCTCCAGAGCCTTGAACATCGACGACGAGTTGCTAGTCTATCGGTTTTCTATCGGTTAAATTTCGGGGAGTGTGCGATGGAATTACACAATCTAATTCCGCCAAGCCCGTTCCATCATTGAACTACAAGACAAACGGCGATGCGCCATCGTTACATGGTGGACATCCCACTTATAAGCACTAAACGTTTTGGGAATACCTTCATTGTGCGTACGGCTAAGGAGTGGAATTCCCTGCCGGAGTCTGTGTTTCCCGATAGCTATAACCTAGGGGTCTGTAACTCAAGCGTGAATAGGTTACTTTTAGGTAAGCGTGCTCCATCTTCGACCACATCATCACTTACCATCAGGTGAGATGGTGGTCAAACGCGAGCCTATTATCAATAAAAAAAAAATCTCGAACGTTATCATCAAAAAAGCATCTCAACAGTTCCTTCAAGCCTAACCACTACCCGAGCCATCATGCACATTCGAAGAATTGCTTTTAAGAAAAATACAACAGGATAAAAAAGATAATAAACCAACAAAAAGATACGTATCACTAAAAGCGCTGAAGTAATAACTGCAAAAACGGGTTATAAAATTTTAGAAGAAACGAAAAAAAGCTCAAGGTTTGAAAGCGATAGCTAAAAAACCAGTAAAATTTACAAAAAAAAGAACAACAAGAGTAAAACAAGAGGAAAATTCTGAAATCAATCAGCCAGGCCCTTCAAGCTTAAGAAATAAAAAAAAACGAAAACGCTAGTCTTCACTTGACAGCATAACTAGTGTATCCGACATCATAAGCGAACATAGTGATTCTGATATTGAATGGGTTGATTTAGAAGCATTGACGGAAATATGTAACGAAGAACTAAGGTCACAAAAAAAAATGATGTTAAATATGATTGTTTAGTACCGATCGTTTCCGAACGCACCCTTTTGACATAAAGAAATTTGTTCTTGACATTACTCTGACTTGACAGATAGACTTTGGTTTCTTGTTGAAAATGTCGGTCATGGGACCCAGTTGAGATAATTATAATTGGAAAAATATCTTTGGAATCGCCTTTTGAAACCGATAATTGGGTCGCGAATTATCTATTGTTTGAAGTTGTAATCCCCATTTGATGAAAAACCCGGGATATTTTGGGATTCCTCGCCGGTTGGTTGCCATCGCGTGGCACGCGCGTTTGTTGGAAAAAGGTAGTGATAAATAGCTACCACAGTGTTTAATTGAACTTTGTAATCCCTGATTGACGAGAATCCAGGGATATTTCTCGGAACACATCGCCTTATTGCCTCATCGCGTGGCACGCGCTTTTGCTGGAAACGAGTTGTGCTGTGATTGCTGTTGGAACCGCGCCATCTGGAGACTGGCGCCTTGTGAACGTCCGCACACTTGATTTACATCACATTTTCACTTACTCACCTCATATTACATACATACCACACTTGGGGCGTGGCCTTGGGAAGGTCGAAGTTGGCGAACCCAGCACAGAAGGTTAGTGGTTAGATCTGTTATTTGTATCCATAAAGCCTCAGAGGCTATAGGTTGTCGTAAGGCCCTTTGTTTATTGTTGTTTGTAAGCAACGTTTATAGCTCCACGTACCGTGGACAGTTCAGACCATCCAGTTACCGTTGCACTGGCCAATTGTAGGACTGAACATTTTGGTAAGCAGAGCGTGGGTTTTAATATAAAATCCACATAGTACATTTTGGTAGCAGGCGTGGCTCTTATAATATAAGATCCACTGGTTTAATTGGAAGTTTTGAATATTGTTGAAACTAACTTTAGTTTAATTACTTAACATAACTTATAACTTAATAAGTTTTGAATATATTACCATGTCATCCGGGCTATCTAATTGAAGTTGAATCAATTGAAGTTGTATTTGTGATTTGTACTGTAGCCCCTGGTGTTGAATTGACAAGTAAGATTTATTTGTGAAATTAGGAATTATTGGTATAATTTGGTACATAATTTGCTATATTTGTTGCAATTAATAATTGAATGTCACTGATCTGAATTTAAAAGGTTATCTAAATAATAATTACACATAGTCTAATATAACAAGACTTGAATTGTGTGTATTGGTTGTTGTTTATAGTAGTTATTGGACTGTGTTGATAGAGATTCTCCGGCTCAATATTATACAGACAATTGTTGTGCTTATTGATGTTTATTGGTGTGATCCTGCACAATATATACATTGAATTGTTATTTATTTTGTAACTAGCCATCTGTACCAAGCTAGATTCATACTTGGAATAAGTACAGGGTCGGATTTGGACTTGAAATAATTGAATTTGAATTTTTATTTTGTTGAGATTATTTGGTCGGCTAACAAGTCATTGCTGTTTGTTTAAAATTTAATTGTTGGTTGTTGATTGGTGTTTTGTATTAATATTTGATTGTTGCAATGGCCTCATTAAGGGCAGTCAGGGAGGCTGCTGCCGGATTGACCTCACAGTTGAGATGGTTCACATCGGCAGCTGCAACGGTTGAGCGTGTGGAATTGGAAGAGCTCACCCTTGCTCGGTATGGGCAAGTGATTGAGAGCATCAAGTCAGCTGATGCTGCGCTCACGCGCTTCAACGAGTACATCATGGACGTGGATTTGGGGGTGATGGATCAGACAGCCCGCGATAAGATTTTGGGTGACTATGACCAGATTGTCCACCTGGGGGATGTCATATGTCTACGAGCGCGGGAAATTTTGAAGAGTCGGGTGCCTGATGCGGCCAAGCTGCAGACCCCTGTTGTTGCAGGCCCTGGACTATTGAGTAGGCTGCCCACCCTGGAGCTGCCACATTTTGACGGTCGCTTGGACCACTGACTGGGCTTCCTAAATCTTTTTAAAAGTCTTGTGGATGCACGCTCGGACCTCGGACCTGCCCAGAAGCTGGCCTATTTATTGTCTGTCCTGGAGGGCGAAGCCAGAGCCTTGGTGCAGCACTTGCCGGTGACGGATTCCTCTTACCCGACCGCTCTGGAGCTTCTCTGCCGACGGTATCAGAACAAGCGCTGCCTGGCTGATGTGCACATCGACCAGATTTTGGGACTACCGGCCATTGCCAGCACGTCGACGTTGCGCACTGACTTGCTGAACCCGTTGGTCTCAGCGACCAACGCTTTGAGACGCCTGGAGTTACCGGTAGAACATTGGTCCTACTTGTTGGTGCACATAGTGCTGCAGTTGCTCCCCGCGGAGTTGAGGTCACGTTTTGAGCAGAAGTATGGTGGGGATAGTGCCACCCATCTTCCCCCCTTTGACGACCTCCTCAAATTTTTGGAAGACGAGTGTCGGTTTTCGGATAACACTCGTGGCGCCACGGGGTCACACCCACTACCTTCTCACCCTAGAGACCAGGGACGGACTAGGGCTCGGGGGCCTGTTGATGTTCGCCCCGCCCCCCGTTTTGCTGGCGCCCGGAGTCCTCGGGCTAGGGGGCCTGTTGATGATCGCCCCGCCCCCCGTTTGGCAGGCGCCCGGAGTCCTCGGGCTAGGGGGCCTGTTGATGATCGCCCCACCCCCCGTTTGGCTGGCGCCCGGAGTCCTCGGGCTAGGGGGCCTGTTGATGTTCGGCCCGCCCCCCGTTTTGCTGGTGCCCGGAGTCCTCATCATTGTGACTTTTGTAAGGCAACGGGGCATGTCATGGCGCGTTGCCGGGACTTTTTGAATTTGCACGTAAGTTCCCGCCGCCGCATTGTCAACGCACGCCGTTTGTGCTTCTCGTGCTTGGGGGCCCACTTTCATCGGGACTGCCCCGACCCCCGCCCGTGTAGAATTTGTGAAGGGTCCCACCTTGAGATTTTGTGCGCCAACGCGAACCGCTCCAGCAGACCAGCTTCTGAGGGGGGTTCGCGCAGGGGGAGTACCCCGGAGACGAGCACCGGGCTGAGACCCGCGATTCTGTACGCCGCACTCCACCCCCCGCGCAAGTTGAACGGGAGCCCCACGAGCGCCATTTGGTCTCCCCTCGTCAGGGAGAACGCGCATTGGCTGCTAGGCAGCAGTGGCCGGGTCGGCGCCGCTGCCTTTCCCCTCCGTTGGCGGAACGTCCCCGGCTGGAGTCGCGCCCTCCGCCATTCGGGCATCCGGTGGGATATGCCCCTCCAGTGATGGCGAGCGGCTCGGGACACCGCGCGGACGAATGTTTTGATTGTTGGCCTCGTCGTGAACGAAGGCAGCCTGGAAGCGGCGATCGGTCACCGCCCGGGCATCACTAAGAGATTGACGCCTGCCCCGCTAAAGGACCCCCCCCGATAAAGACGGTTGTGTTGCCAACGGCCTCGGTCAAGGTCTGGGGACCCTTGGGTGACTCAATTGTGGTCCGTGCCATTTTGGGCACGGGAGTCCGGGGTTGCCTTTTGTCGTCTTGGTTAGCGGGACAGGTTGGCATGAAGGTGAACGACCTTTCAGGCAAGATTTGGGGAATTGGCGAACCGGCTGACACCACTGTTGAGGGAAGGACCTGGTTTGAAATCACCTTTGTGAGTTGTCCGTACCCTAAAATTGGTGCTCCTGCCCTTGTTATAACTGAACTTGGTTGGGACGAGCCACTTCGGGAAACCCTGTTGGAGGACGGTTGAGGCACTCTAGCCTTCCTTATGGGGACCGTCACCCCCTTTTGTTGCCCAAGGAGGGCCACTTGGTTCAATTGTTGGTGACTGATCGTCACGTTAAGAACTCGCATGCCGGCTGCAATGCGCTGTTGGCCATTCTGCAGCGAGAATTTTGGATTTTGTCGGCTGATCGCGTTAATGAAGCGAGGCCCTTTGCTGGCGTCGTAACGGATTTTGTTGGTCCCCCTTTGTTGAAGACGTCCACCCTTCGTAATAGTAGGATTGTTAGGGCTTATTTGTGTGTTTGTCTGCCTGTCAACCAAGGCAGTACATTTGGAGCTGGTAACCTCCCTCTCGACAGAGGCCTTTGAGGCGACTTGGAAAGATTTGTGTCTCGCCGTGGGTTACCTTCTTTGATTAGGTCTGATTGCGGTACGAATTACAAGGGTACAAGTAACTATTTGAAGGAGGTACACGCCTTCCTAATGAGGGCCAGGTTGACATTGGTAATAGTTTGGCCCGCCGAGGGGTCACTTGGTTGTTTGACCCGCCAGCCTGCCCCCATTGGGGGGGTATTTTTGGGGCCGCGGTGAAAGCGGCAAAGGGACGCTGGCGGAGACTGTTGGGAGACACAGTTCTCACCTTTGAGTAACTAGCTACGGTATTTGGCCGCATTGAAGCTGTGTTAAATTTGCACCTTGTCAAGACTTCCAATTGATTAGCGGACGGGTAGGCCCGTCCAGGGGGGGTAGATGTTTAGTACCGATCGTTTCCGAACGCACCCTTTTGACATAAAGAAATTTGTTCTTGACATTACTCTGACTTGACAGATAGACTTTGGTTTCTTGTTGAAAATGTCGGTCATGGGACCCTGTTGAGATAATTATAATTGGAAAAATATCTTTGGAATCGCCTTTTGAAACCGATAATTGGGTCGCGAATTATCTATTGTTTGAGATTGTAATCCCCATTTGATGAAAAACCCGGGATATTTTGGGATTCCTCGCCGGTTGGTTGCCATCGCGTGGCACGCGCGTTTGTTGGAAAAAGGTAGTGATAAATAGGTACCACAGTGTTTAATTGAACTTTGTAATCCCTGATTGACGAGAATCCAGGGATATTTCTCGGAACACATCGCCTTATTGCCTCATCGCGTGGCACGCGCTTTTGCTGGAAACGAGTTGTGCTGTGATTGCTGTTGGAACCGCGCCATCTGGAGACTGGCGCCTTGTGAACGTCCACACACTTGATTTACATCACACTTTCACTTACTCACCTCATATTACATACATACCACACTTGGGGCGTGGCCTTGGGAAGGTCGAAGTTGGCGAACCCAGCACAGAAGGTTAGTGGTTAGACCTGTTATTTGTATCCATAAAGCCTCAGAGGCTATAGGTTGTCGTAAGGCCCTTTGTTTATTGTTGTTTGTAAGCAACGTTTATAGCTCCACGTACCGTGGACAGTTCAGACCATCCAGTTACCGTTGCACTGGCCAATTGTAGGACTGAACAATGATGTTAAAAATTGTGAAAATTTAGTCGTCGGAAATATACTAACAAGTATTCGAGCAAGAGATTTGTCACTCTAACAAGAGATCTGTCAGAACTGTCAAGTGTCAGCTCACTTATAAGGCAACTTTGATAATTTTTCTCACTTGTCACCAGTAGAAACAAAATTACTGGGATTAAACTGCGTGACAATTACTAGGAATAAACCGAAAAACCCCACTTATTTATACTGAAATGTTGAGAACCACAATCTCTTCTTGGGGTAATTCGGAAATACAATATTATGAGAAATGATATTAGCGATACTATTACAAAAACTCATGATATTTTGTGTAAGGGGTAAATACGATTCAAAAAGAAATGTAAACCTTTAGTCAAAGTGCAATAAAATCAAGTTTTGGATAATTTCGGAATAGCCCCAAGATAGTTCGTAATTTCCCCTTTATCAAAAAATTTTACTCAATAATTCAAAATACTCTATTAAGCGAATCCAACTATATATATAAGAATCTAATACATCCATAGGTTAAATCTTTTCGAAAAGATAACAGAAACCGCATCCAATTGGCAGTAAATATGAAACTACTTTATATATCTAACCGAACTGTAGACCTCTAGTCATCTCGTAAAAAATCCCATCGGAATTACCCCAGTGCACCCTATGTTTTTTTAGTATTGATCTCAAATCAGTGACTAGTCTTTATTGGGAATAAAGCTTCTATAAACCGGAAAAGACTGACATTCCCTTCAGCTCTCCCAGAGCAGGAGGAGTCTAGAAGCGAACCAGCAGTTAATAAAATCAACAAAATATTTGTGTCACAAAAATTAAATCATCCACCAAAATCAAATATATTGTGTTTTTAGGGTTCCGTAGCCGAATGGCAAAACACGGAACGCTTATGGATTCGTCATGTCTGTCTGTCTGCCTGTCCGTCCGTCCGTATGTCACAGCCGTTTTATTCCGAAACTATTAGAACTACAAATGTGAAACTTGGTATGATGTATTCTATTAATCGCTTTCTGATTTTTATTAAACATTTTAAAAATATATAAAATTAACGGGCTTACCCATACATAGAACTGAAACAATTTTGTTTTAATAATTGAGTGAAAATTAAAAAAAAATATGTTGTAGATCTCAATAAGAACTTTCAACTTTTATAGTTTTTCGAAAATTAGTTTGAACGAGATAGAGTTAGTAGTTTCTGAGATACATATTTTCTAAAACCGCTAATATAACTTTGAATTTCATAAAAACTATATGAAATACGAAGTTATTTTGCGTAGTTACTACGGAACCCTTCGTGGGCGAGTCTGACTCGCACTTGGCCAATGATTTTAATGTTCCACGAAATATTTGTTTCCCAAAATTTCTTCCAGCAGACCTGCGAAATTCCAAAAAACGCAATCTTTTTTTTTACTGTTGCTAGCCCTGTAGTGGGGTGCATTGTTAAACAGGCCAACCGTTCATGTAACATTGCGACGCGCTCTAATCTGTCATAATAGCGGAAATCTCTTTAGACCCCTGCTTATCCCGATAACAACGTTACCCCCGGCTCTCTTACCAAGTAACTTGGTGGGTACCTCCATAGCAACAGGTTGTGTCCCGATTGTCTGCCGTTGCTATGGCAAACGATAAACACTTTTGTTACAGAGCTAAGCGGCGAGTTTATGGGATAACGTTGCGCTTGCAAGATGTACAAAATATTCGGCAATCATGAATCTAAGATGTCTTTAGATGCGGCGCTAGCTCTCGGGAATTGCAACATGATAAAAAGAAGGTAACTACCTAGAAAGTATACGTAGCTGCTGATTAGTATCTATCTCCTGATAGCGCTTGTGCATTCTCAAGTTCTCTTTATGTGATTCATCATGTCTGCTGTGGATATAACTGTTACGACGTCTTCGAAAAATAGATGATGATAATGAAAATATTCTTATAGTAGGGCTTCCAATCCCGCAGCCTTAATTCGAATTTTCAATACAGCGGGATCTCGGTATTTGCGGGATCCCGCATATTGAAAATATTCACATTCATATAAGGCAAATAAAACAATGAATGAATCAACTAGTTCCACATTTATTTACGTATTACTATTAGTATGAGATTAATCAAATTACACCGTATTTTCTTCACAAAAAATAGTAACAAATACTGAATAATAAACTTTAAGTACTGATATTTTAATCTACATACTTTGGCTACCACTGCCTGAAATACGGCTATATTAGGCTACTTAAGCTTTGAAAAACGGGTGACATCGGCCCCCGCGTTGTTTGCAACACTGCTGGCCACCAGATCGAGCTCACGGGAGGTCGCTTGCATCTTTTTTTTCAGTCCCGCAAATGTCGTGAATTCCGCGCCCGTAATCCCGCATCTCGCGGGTTTGGAAAATGACGCGAGATCCCGCAATACCGAGATATCAGTATTCCGGGATTGGAAGCCCTACCTTATGGGTATCAATTAATTAAATAAGCTAGTGAATTAAAAAAAAACCTAACCTATCCTATGAGGACCTTGTGTTGATGCTGTAAACCGTAAAATGATGATGAGATGTGAAATCCGTTCCCGAGTTAGTAAATTAGGTGGCAATATATAAATAAGAAGAACAAGGTAAGGTGATTGTTGGTCTTTACCTGTCGCTTACTTTAGAAAATTTAGTTGGCATTGTGTGAAAAAAGACTGCTTAGTTTATTACGGGCTATCTCATTTTCCCGTTGCTTAGTTCCTTATAAAATGAGAACTTTGATCACGTGATCAATAAAAAATCTGTACCTGGACTTATAATTTCCCATTAAATAATATACATAATATATTAATAAAAATAATAATCTCATCCGCAGATGGCAGAAATGAAATCCTTGGAAGTGACTGAAGAAAAACGTATGAGAATGATCAGATATTTGGGACTGCGATGTTGATGCAACACCCGTCTATTCTTATTTTTATTTGAGAGTCCTTCATGTTTGAATTCGGAATACGGGAAGGGGTTTTTAATTTCTATTATCATACACTTCTCATCAGAAAAATCGAAACACCTTGCAAGTTCATGTTTTGTAAGGATTATCAGAAAAATGTGTATATTTAAGAATATATGTCAAATATCGTTTAATAGTGAATAATATGAGGTTTTTAAATACTAATGTTAATGTTCTAAATTCAAATTAAATTTTCATAGGTTTCTTGCTTAACAGGTCATTTTTACACTGTATGGAGTATGAAGGAAATTGCTAAAACAATATACGTAAATGAAAAAAAAAAGCTTAGATACGTTTATTTAATAACTTGTATTCCTTCCCCGAGCTCTTATTACTGCTTCCATACGGTTCTTCATCGACCGGATGAGAGTCACGATCAAATGTTGTGGCATTCCATTTCATTCCTCTTGGATTGCATTTTGCAGCTGGCTAAGTGTTTCTAGGGCAGGATCTCTTGCACGAATTCGTCTCCTTAATTCAGCATATAGATGTTCAATTGGATTCATGTCCGGGCTTCTTGCTGGCCATTCTATAATGGAGATACCGACTTCTGTAACATAATCTCGTACGACGCTCTTGGTGTGAGCTCTAGCATTGTCGTGCATGAATATGAAACCGATGCCGTTAAAATGTGCATAGGGCAACACGTAAGGCTCAAGACACTGTTCGTTGTACCGATGACTGTTTAGTGCAGGCAGTCGTGGCCCAGGTACAAAGACAAGCTCTGTTTTACCGTCAGCGCTGATTCCTCTCCAAACCGTCCTAAAACCGCCAGCATAGCTGACCTTTTCTTCAATGCGGCATTGTGCAAAGCGTTCTCCATCTCTTCTTTAGACCTTGTTCCTTCCGTCGTTACGATACAGCATAATTTTACACTTATCAGAAGAGAGGACTTTATTCCACTGGAGGTATGACCAATTTAGGTGTTCACGTGCAAAGTCAAGGCGCACTCTTCGATGGTCTGCAGTTAATTTCGGTTTATTTGCTGGCTTGTGCGGTACCAGTCCACGTTCCTTCAACCTTCTTCTAATTGTAGATTCACTTACAGCTACCCTACGTACAACATGAAAAACATTAAGGCGTCGATTTCGTAAAGAAGTTTTTACAATAAATCGATCATCTCGCTCAGAAGTGACCCGATTCCTGCCAGATCCTGAACGGCGCGTGAATAAACTAGTCTCCCGATAGCGTTTGTAAACTCTATGAACAGTCGACAGGCTTAGATGCAATCTTTCAGCCAGAACACGCTGACAAAGTCCAGAATCCAGCAATGCCACCACTTGGGCGGCTTCTGCGGGCGAAGTATCCATATGTTTTAGAAAAAAACTTTTTCAGACATCCCAAAGTTACAGTAAACAAATAAAGAACAAAGAATTTTAAGATAAGCGCAAATTTTTAGTTTTCAAAGGTGAAATGTACTCCAACTCTAAACACACATTTGTCTCAAAACAGTGAATCATTTCATTTATACAAATAA
This sequence comes from Tholera decimalis, assembly GCA_943138885.2. Lineage (NCBI taxonomy): Eukaryota > Metazoa > Arthropoda > Insecta > Lepidoptera > Noctuidae > Tholera > Tholera decimalis. The sequence continues at coordinate 10,762,190 of OW964558.2, forward strand.
AATTCTAATTTTGAATTTATAATTTTCGCTTATCACTTTAATGGCCAAACTGCCAGCTATACAATCATGTGATTTTTTTCATGGAATGAAAACTCTTTTGTGTTAAATTAGGACAGAAACCATAAAAACGGAAGTGTTTCAATTTTTCTGATGAGAAGTGTATTATGGTCACTTGAAAACCTGCTTAAAACACGATACGTTAAAATTAAAATGGCGATGTGTTAAAGTAACATCGCCATTAAGAATACAGACAGCTACAGATTCTAGCGGGATTCTGAATTTATAAATATGACGATTACATTTTCAGAGTAATATACCCAGTTCTACATATTTTAAATTTAATTTAAAATATGTTGCAAAAATCGTTAACGGCAAAAACATCATAGGTAGGTAACTAAATAGCTTTGATCATAAAATACCCATGGTGAACAAATCAAAATTACAATTATCGTTGAAACTGTTAAAAGTACTTCCGTAGAAACATTTATTTGACACTAGGTGTCCCGGCAGATCTTGTCCTGCCCTTTTTTTCCGGGTGTGGAAGTCATAGAATGACTTCTCCTGTCTCTTTTAAATGTTTTTCTTTATATGTCCGTAATGCCACTTTCTTTCATTATGTTTATTTCCGTTGTATGTTTCTTTTTTGCTTCTTGTTTATTGTTTTATGTAAATTGTATTTTGTGTCTTGTATTGTACAAAATTAAATGTTTTATCTATCTATCTAGTATACATCTTATAAATCGTGTAGGTATCTGGTGCCCCACAACTCTAACCACGCACTAAATAATCACATGTAACCGTGCCCAGCGAGTCTCGGTACCTTTTTACAATTTTAGGCGTTGTACAAGGATCTCCAGGGTGGTCCCCTAAGAGAACCCTAGGTTTCCCTTCATGTCCTTGTGACCATTGAGTTGGTTTTAGTGAAATAAAAAGCCCACTCTCCTCAGTCTAATACCCAAAGAACGAGCACCCCGATAGGAAACAAATAGAAATATCTTCTGCTATACACCCATGTTTTTTTGGGTTCCGTAGCCGAATGGCAAAAAAAGTAACCCTTATAGATTCAGTCTGACTGTCTGTCCGTCCGTAGGTCACAGCTATTTTATTCAGCAAGTCTTAAGACTAAACATGTGAAACTTTCTAAGTAGATGGAACTGAAACTAAAAATACCGCCCCTTCTAACTTCTATAATAATAGGGTGAAAGATGAAAAAAATATATGCCGTAGATCTTAACAAAAACTTTCAACGAAAATTGGATCGAACGAGATAAAATCAATAATTTTTAAGATATAGCACATTTTCTAAAACCGCAAATATAACTTTGTATTTCACGGAACCTTTCATGGGCGAGCTTGCATCCATATTATTTTCACTCTCAATTTTCAATAGACTGCACTCAAGTGGTGCTCTAAAACTCAGTGGAATCGGATTTGAGAGTCCAGTTCGATCATTCGGAATAATATTTACAAGTTCGCTACGCATAGACATTGATTCGATTTGACTTTCATGCTCCACCCTAAAGATAGAAAATTACAAAAATGCACTCGTATTCAGCGAATTAAAAATCTCTGATGGCGGCTCCACATTAGTGCCGTGAATTCACGCGCGAATTCTCGCTGTGAATTCACGGCACAAGTCATGCCCTCCACATTCATGGGATACTTCAATCGTTCGTGAAACCTGCCGCGAAATGGACGTAGAAGCTGCTGCTGCTACATAATATAAAAACAATCCCCTGTAAATTGCAAATGACTTGAAAAAAATATCTGCTTAGATTGACCATTGCTGTAAAACATTGTACCGTTATCACCTAGCATAGTGGCTTGAGCCCAAGGGCGGATCCAGCTTTGGTGCGGGGGGGGGGGGGGGGGGGGGAATCACATAATCATGGTCAAGTCACAAGAAGTTATAATTTGTATTTCCTAACTCCGCTGCCACTTGGCCATCCACCGCCGATATTCGTTTACAACGACAGATACTGGAGTATATTAAAGAATTTAATTAGTGGTCTGATGTTCATGAATATGTTATTAAATATCATACTACTGCATACGTAAACCGGAGTAAACTGGCATGGGGCCGTGAATGTGGAATGTACGTGTGAACGCTGCGCGAAGGGGGCGCTAACTCTTTGTCGCGGGACAAAATACCGACACTGATCGGGGAACAGGCGTGAATGCGCGTGAACCCCGCGAAAACCGTCCACATTCACGTTCACGCCTGTTTACGGAGCTTCACGGCACTAATGTGGAGCCGCCATGAAATGAATACTTATATTTAAACAGTGAAGATAGGATCTTTCGAAAGTTTTTGTTCACGCGAACATCATAATAAAAATATAGGGCCTATGTAGGCATAGGCCCTATATTTTTAGCCGTCTGCGCGACCCATCTAGGCATAGGCTCTAGGGAGCCTATGCCTAGATGGGTCGCGCAGACGATTGAATACATGACACATAAAAATGTGCAATGCGCCCTGTATCCTGTCGGGTTGCGAGAATGACTTACGAGATACCGTGGCCCCGGAACGCTAGTGCAACTGAACGAACAAGTTGGATTATTGTCAGTAGAAGTTTGACTCCAACCCTTCCACTCCAACCAAAACGGGAGTGATGATTTTTAACCCGAAAAAAATGCACCTGTAATAATATGCATAAACAGATGTTCTAATTTATTGTAGGTACTTTTTGTTGTAGACACACCTATTTGTATAAGACTAGAACGATTAAATAAACATTTAAATGGTGACAAAATTCTGTACTGACTTCGAGACTTCAATCACTGTTGAAAAGATCCCAACCAAACGAACTGCTTGGAACTCCGTCTCCATTCTGTAATTACGTAATGGATTTCAAGTGGTGTACTTAACCATGGTAAGTATTTAAACTGCTCGATGTTTTTAATTGAGTGAAACATTCGTGTTTATTATCTATATATTAAAATTATTCAGTTCATTTCTTTGATTCATTTTTCTGTGTCTTCATCAGATCCCCCCTTTTTTCGCGAATTCAGGTTAGTTAACACGTTCGCTGACGGGAAATTAAAATAGTGCGTTATGACAGTACGTCGAGAGACGGGCCACTTATTTTTATGAGTACGTCGTCTCATGATAATTTTTCATATAAGTATTATGAAGAGCAGTATCCACGGTCATATTATGAGCAATTTCATATTTCTTACTGCCGTAATACGAGTATTTTGTGGGTAGTTTCTTATTGCTTGCTTGTGCACGAGTACTACGTTGGTTTGTTCTTTAGTATGGAAAATTCTACTGTCGTAATGTGGTGTCAGGGTAAGTGCTCACTGTCAGCGAACGTGTTAAGCTACAGTAAATAAATAGTAATCTGTCCACTTAATTTCAATTTGTTGTTAAATATATTTTTGATAGTGATATTTTCCATACTGGTTTAAAAAAAAAAGTGTCATGTGTTGTTATGCCTGTCTTAGAGAGTAATACGGCTTCTATTTCTTCTATGTATCTAAGGATATCCTAGACCAAACGTTACAATATTAGACATAACGTTTAATTTTACCTTTTATATTTGTATTTTTGGCATGATAAATAAAGTATTAACAAATCCTTGTTTTTCTTTCAATGTCAACAACTTTTCTAGCTAATTTGTAAATAGAATCTTAGTTTTATTATTATTAATTTTATTAATTATATAGTATAATATTATGAATTATAACTTAAAATATTTTCGGCGAGGCAGGAAGAGATTACCGAACAGATGAGGGTTAATTATATCAAAGCGGATTACAAACAATTCAAAGGGTCGACATACCAGGCACCGTCTGCGTTCCACTCTCAATAAACATTGTCATATAAATGGAATATGAGTTGCTACTGGTTAACTCGCTTTTTAAAACGGAGACACATGATGAACACGCTGGCTGAAAAGTTTGACTAAAACAAAGGATCATCTCGAAATTACTTAGTTTCCGAGAAATTCTTACGCACTTACGAAATTCATTATCATACGCAAATATTATTCAATACCAACTACTTATATAACATACATATAAGTAGGTCAAACTGATAATCTGTTTTATTAATCGGTTAAAACAGAATACCGTTCACAATTTAAATTTAAAAACTGTCCGACATGTCTATGGTTACGAGTCTATAAAATCGAAAAATATAAAAAAAAAGAGCAGTGCAGACAGCCCTTCGAATTTCGAAACCAACAAACTGTATTTTCATTTTAACCTTCCTGCCAGTGGTATTCGGCATTGCATTGTTATAAGCCCAATTCGTCAATACTACACCTCGCAGGTATTAATTTTGCATGGAGCTTAAATCGGGTGAAACGAGGGTGATATGGAATATTGTACCTGTCTGGTGCCTGGGCAACGGGGAGATGGGTGGGCTTACATCTCCCCTTACCGTCTGGCTGCAGTTCCATTAGGGTGTCCTATGAAACAATGGTGGTTATACAATAATATTAGTTGATTGCTACACGCCGCTTTGAATGTTAACAATCACGGATTAAGTTACGATCGGTGGATATCCACATTTAATTGGTATTGTAAGATGATCGGACAGCTGACCATCGGGCTAGCTTTGTTGACTTCATAGTACGTGAATCAACGTGGTCGGGAAACATGATGGATGGAACGACTGAAGTGAAACCTATTAAGGACATAATATGTAGTATACAACCCAACGAGGTATGTAAGCAAGAAAGTTAAATTCACACAATAAATACAAGAAATAAAATAAAAAACCATATTGTGTGTGACTCGCGGTTGCGCCAAATAGGCCTATTTCAGCAAAATGCCAGACACCTTCTGCAGACTCATTCTGCAAGTGCCTGTCGCTGGTTTTCAACTGGACCTTATGTAGCGAGGCCGTGCTACAGACGTTAATTAATTTTATTGTGTTTGTGTGAGTTCGTATGTGAGACATAAGTAGTATAAAGTTAAACCAATATGAGTAGGAAAAATTGTGCTTATCTGTTAGCAAAGTGTTAGTATCAAACGGTATAAAACGGAACAGTCACACAAGACGTCGTACCCATGTTTTCATTACGGAATACTTTCATTGTGCGTACAGCTAAGGAGGTGAATTCCCTGCCAGAGTCTGTGTTTACTGACAATCTAGCTGTAAGCGAGCTTTATCTTCGACCACGTCATTGCTTACCATCAGGTGAATAGTGGTCAAACGCGAGAATATCACCAGTTAAAAAAAGAGAGGGAATTATGGTCCATATCATATGGTACATATAATAAGTATAAGTACTTTGACAGACGTTACAGGTCGTCAGAAGCCAGACAATCTGACAGTCTTTTGCCGAGAGGTTATCGTGTTATCCAGCTACTGGGTTGCCAAGGTCTACCTAGTCAGCTTCATCCAGCTAGACACAGAGCCAACTCTAACATACTTCGGAAAAGGCAAAGCCACAGAAATCTTTGCCTTATTATTAAGATTTCTGTGGCCTAAGCACATGACACAATTGGCGCAGGTAACAGAATATTATGACCTACTATTTATAGCGTCAATACATTCACCCCCGACCTGTAGGCTCTTAATGCACTCAAGATACGGGCGGCATTATGAAGTAATAATGAAATAATGATGTTTATTTTGCCCTTAGGTTATAAATAACACTTTTACACGTAATTTTTTTCGTAAATGTAAACTAGATGAGGCCGGTGTTCCCTAAGAAGAAACACCGAAACAAGGTCAGGGGTCAAAGGCTCTTTTAAAGTCCATAAAGTCAGTAGTGATCAAACTATATGAGAGCCATGTAGGTTTATGTCTGTGGCGCCCTATAGAGGACAAAATCACACAGATTTGAGCTGGCCAGTCCATTTTTCTCTGACCCTAAAAGCCAGCCCTTCGGTCAGCCTGCCGGAGTTGCAGAAATGTTCTAACGAAATACTGTTCTAACGTAAAGGCAGTTGAAGGAACAGAGTGGGATTTAGTCAGTAGAAGTCTGACACTCCCTTCCGCTCTACCCAGAGTGGGAGAAGTCATTATTATATGAATATTACCTGACTGCCAAGAAAGGGTTATGTTTTTCGCGCGTATCTTGTACGTATGTAATATTCTTTATTAGATACCTTATACATATCTCCAGAACCCGCTGAACAGATTTACATAATATGAGGTATCGTAAGATTTGTCTTAGCAGATCAAGTGTGCTTAGATAGGTGACGTTAAAAAAATTAAACATGGCGGCTGTGCGACGCCATTGTACTTGGGGATTTTTTTTTTCGAATACAGTATGGATACCAAATTAAAGGGGTCAACACAAGGATTTTGAAAAATTATATCATGATGAGGTATCACTGCCGTAATACTAATAAAAATAATACAATGAGAAAGTTAAAAAATACGGACTCTGCTCTTTCACTTTCTGAATCCAATGTGACACGACCGGGGAAAGCGAAAAGTGATCATAAATAAAAATATGACTTGTGAATATGTTTAAAATTAAATAGAAATATAAAATCGTATAAAAGGACTGAAAAATCCTTAATCAGTACCTATTTAAACTAAAAAGCTGAAAAAAAAATAATAATTTATAAAATCTAACAAGCAAGTCACAAGCAGGCGGGACCCATCCCATTTTTATAATTATATTGTTCAATTACATTGCTAGTTCTCTTAAAAAAAATTCGGCTCAGCGCGCGCTCAGCAAACGAACGTTACTAGTGCTGTGTGTGTTAGTTCCAGGGTCTGTGTATTGGAATTTGTTATTAAAACTAGTTTTTAGAGATAAAACAATTTAAATGAATCTCTCTTCCTAGCCGTTATCTTAATTAGTGAAGGTCGTGTCTTGCGCGTAGTCCTTTGTAGCTCTCTGCGATAGTACCCTCCATTTAGTCCGGTTATTTCTTCTTTCAGGGTACTTTGCAATAGAACGTCCAGTGAGGGTTGTTTATTTATTTATTTATTTAAGGACAACCAACAAAGCATACACCAATAAACATGTTAAAAATTAAAATATTGTTACAAACAATAGTGTAGCCTTAATTAAAGGCTGCCACGGCATGCATTAAACAATAAGCGTGAAAGTAGATATTAAACAATTAAAAAATTGTTAATTGTTATTTGGTCACACCATCGGACGGTGTCGCTGTCGATCCCCAGCGCAGTCAATTGCCACCTATTCCACTAAGACCAGCTTATCGAAGTTGTCTGATTCCCGCCGGGCGATATGACTAAAGAAACTAAGGATTCTTCTGTAACAGATTGCGGATAATCGGATCTGAATTGATTATCAATTAACAACCCAACTAGCAAAAAATAATATTACAAATGTCCCAAGACCATATTTTTTCAAGTCTTATATCACACTTATAGGCATATATAAGTGTGGATTTGGGCGCACTTAATAAGTATATTCACCCTTACAATTGCCTTGTAATGGTCTCGCGAAGTGTATTTTTAAACTTACAAAACTCTTGCTGATACTTTTATAAAGAAAAACAAACTTAAAAGTGACTTACAAGGGCATGTTTTAAGGGAAAATAACCTTAAAGTCCTCTTATGCTATTTTAAGTGTAATATCGCTTTTAGTCCTCTTTGTGATCTCCTAATAAGAGTGTAAACACAAACCGCCGTGAGCTAAAGATAAACTTTACGAAAATATTAAAAACTCGCGTAAAAAATTAAGTATTATATTATTTTATTTTCCTACAATATGCTAGTGTGTAAGCTTAGTTTGTCACGCACTTTATGCGATTATTCAAACTCAAATTCATTTTATTTGCATCAAACATGGTATTAAAGTTCTTAGATCAAAATAAGTGTAGTATTAGGTTGAGAAGTAGTTTTTCTCGATCATTTCGAAATTTGAATAACAGTATTTTCACGGTCCTTTTCAACAATGTGTCTTTTAATATATATTATTTTAATTATTTGTGAAATAATATCGAAATGTCGCCATTACGATCAACCACGACTCATAAGTAATGTAATAAGTGCTTTATCAGAACAATATAAGTCCAGTATTCTTGTGTAAGGTTTATATCGCACTCGTAAAAGTCAAATGAAACCTAGAACCATTAAGTCTACATGGCCATACTGCTCATAATTTTAGGGTTCCTTAATAAGCAAAAGCAAGCCAAATAACGAAGTCATTATAGGTACAAGTAAATAATTAATCCACAACGTTAATTCAATTTACCTGATTTTACAATAATTTCTCGTGTCAGACACAATAAGGAAAATAAATAACCCTTAATGTCTTAGGTGAGATAAATCACACTTAAAACACTAGTTTTACAGAAGTCTAATAAAACAGTATAGTCACTTCTAAGATTGAATGTACTTATAAAATGTATTTATAAGTATTATTTAAGAATCAGACTTGTAAAAGGTGCTTATAATGCCACTGCCCTTATTAATATTATATAACGTTTTCTTATATACGTCTACAACGTGTAACGGAAACTCCATATCTATCCAAAAGGGCTGAAGACAACATCTGGTATGGAGTCTCTATGCACAGTTTCAGCACAAAATAACTGACTCAAAGAATTGATACCAAATTATTGGTTTCATATATTTCTTGAATACCAATCATAACAAACGTGTCACAGCACTACGAGGGTCAATAACTGTCCAGGTCACTTGCCAATAACACGACAATTCTTTTCGTTCTTCTTAAATTGAAAAATTCGGTCTCTGGTACTGTGTATCAGAATTTGTAATCAGTTCTACACACGTAGACTTAGTATTACAAAACCCTTGCCATATCGTTTGTTATCACCCAAAGAAGCCATGCACTTGGTATGTATATACCCTTTAAATTACACGTTGTATAAGAATAATGTTACAAGTATGAATGCTCTTAAAACTTAAATAGACTTATAAAATAACACTATATACTACGGTTATAGCGTGGCTGCGGCAGGGCGATGTCATGTAAGCGACTGACAAGTCGTGCGCGTCCCTTCGTGGTGTTCCATGGAGAGTGTTATTCAGCATATTGTTATGGCTGCACCAGGAAGCTACACTATAATAATTATGAAAGCGAATGAAGCGTCAATAGCCTAATGGATGTGTCGGACTTGTGATCGAGAGGTCGCGGGTTCGAACCCCACCCATTACACTATTGCCGTAAACCCGCTCTAGACACAAGCATAATATTTATCTTAGAAGCAGGTTTTAACAAGATTGCTATACCCTGTTTTTAGGGTTCCGTAGCCGAATGGCAAAAAACGGAACCCTTATAGTTTCGTCACGTCTGTCTGTCTGTCTGACCGTCCGTCTGTATCTGTCTGTATGTCCGTCACAGCCATTTTATTCCATACATGAAACTGAAACTGAAAATATGTTTTATAAAACTTATGCGTGTGTGGTATCTATAGAACGGTCTTTAAAAATGACATTGCGGTTTCTAAAACTGCTTTTTCATAAAGTCAATCGTTTAAAAGATACACGCATCCAAACTGGTAGAATGTGTGTCCCCCCTCTAACTTCTATAATAATGGAGGAAAAAATCTAAACAAAATATATGCTGCAGATTTTAACGTAAACTTTCAACAAAAATTGGTTTGAACGAGATCGGGTCAGCAGTTTTTGAGAAATGGCATATTTTCTAAAACTGCAAATATAACTTTGTAATTCATACAAATACTATGAAAACCAAATTTATTTGGCGTAGTTACTACGGAACCCTTCATGGGCGAGTCTGACTCGCACTTGGCCAATTTTTTTTAATTTCAGAGACAAAGTTGACATTACGACGATTGCCAGATTTTTGCAAATCTTAAATAGTGATGTGCCACTATCGAAACTTAACGTAAATAAAATCAAGTTTCGGTTTTTTATAATATGTTATCCTGAAATAATGTGTAGGTGCTAATTTTAAACATAGAAATACAAAATTAGTAATGTAAGATATCTACCTATATACTTGTAATTAATTATGTTATTAAAATCATAATTAATTACATGTATTCGTTAATCAGATTCAAATAATGATTCAATTTCTTAGGAATATTCTGAATCATGAGAATCGCCATGTTTATTCGGATCAACTGCAGAAATAGAGCCTTCTAGTGCCCTTACTTTGCTCAATACAATCGAGGCTAAGGCTCAAGTAGCATCAAAAAAGTTGGGAATCCTAGCAAAGGTGAGACAGTACTTCACACCCGAACAGCTGCTCAATCTCTATCAAGCCCAGGTTCGGTCGTGTATGGAGTACTGCTCTCATCTTTGGGATGGATCTGCCAAGTACCAGCTGGACGCGCTTGAGACTATCGAGAAACGGGCCAAAAGACTCATTGGCAACGTACACTGGTCGAATCAAAGCTCCAGAGCCTTGAACATCGACGACGAGTTGCTAGTCTATCGGTTTTCTATCGGTTACATTTCGGGGAGTGTGCAATGGAATTACACAATCTAATTCCGCCAAGCCCATTCCATCATCGGACTACAAGACAAACGGCGATGAGCTATCGTTACATGATGGATATCCCACCAATACGCACTAAACGTTTTGGGAATAGCTTTATTGTGCGTAGGTACGGCTAAGGAGTGGAATTCCCTGCCGGAGTCTGTGTTTCCCGATAGCTATAACCTAGGGGTCTGTAAGTCGAGAGTGAATAGGTTACTTTTAGGTAAGCGTGCTCCATCTTCGACCACATCATCACTTACCATCAGGTGAGATGGTGGTCAAACGCGAGCCTATTATCAATAAAAAAAAAGATCTTTTGTAAATAAATTAGAAGTTAAATACATCCCAGCTTAGGTCGTCCCTTGCAGTCAATATTGGTGTTGGGCCGGGTCAATGAGACTCTGTTCCCTACAACTTCATAGAATTAAGCGTCCACCGATGTTATTGTCGGTATCGGTGCCATGCCGGGCCGGCCAATTATACATAACTAGTACTCACGCGGGGCTTCGTGGATTCTATCACGTAAAAACATAACTCTCCTTTTTTGCAGTCGCGTAAAAAGTAGCCTATAACCTTCCTCAAGCTTCAAGCTACTTCCATACCAAATTGCATCCAAATCCACCCAGTACTTTCGAATATTAGCGCGTTCAAGCAAACAAACAAACAAACAAACTTCCGTTTTGAACCGACTTCAAAAAAAGGAGGTTTACAATTCGTCTTGGCCTTTTTTTTTTTTTTTTATTTATGTTACCTCATAACTCGGAGATGGCGGGACCGATTTGGAATTTTTTTTTTTGTTTGTCCCATTGTTACGAAATCAGGATCTGATGATGGGATCCTGGAGAAATTGAGGGAACTCTTCAAATATTATAGGCACACCTATAGCGTTTTGGGTATTTCTTATAGTACCTTGAGCAGTTGCTTTCGAAAAGTACCATTTGGGGAAGTTGAACTGATGATGAAGACCACAGATGGCCACTGAAACTACTCAATAATAAGTATTTCGTGGATTGCGATTCGATTACTTGAGTACGGATGTTAAACACTTTATGCTCGTCGGAATACATACGAGTATGGTGATGTAGAGCTGATGGTCAAGTACCAGGAGAACTCCTCAAAAATTAACAGCTATGCATCGGGATAAGAAACATTTTGTAAAAGGTGATAAGTAGTTGACATTTTGGCTTTTGTAACTAGATAAATTACAAACCGACCCACTAAAAAGCGTGAAAAAAAACTTTTTAGCAAAAAATAGAACCGACTTCCATATAAAAACACTACAAAGGCAAAAATAACTTTAATTTCGGAAGGCGGTGTCTTTAGTTTTGTATATATTTTCGTTTTTGACACCGCCTTCCGAAATTAAAGTTATTTTTGCCTTTATAGTGTTTTTATATGGAAGTCGGTTCTATTTTTTGCTAAAAAGTTTTATAATATTAGTATAGATATGATTTGAACACTTGAGTTTGTATGGAGGTCCATAAAGAGACTGACTGAGTTTATTTCTGTGTTTCTCTTAGGATAATCAGTAAGGTAATACCGGTCTCATCTAGTTTAAACTTACGAAAAAAAAAATTACAATGTAAAAATGTCGTTTAAAATAGGTAATCTAGAGAGGTAAAATTTGTATGTAAGGGGTAATCTCTGGAACTAATGATCCAATACTAAAAATGTTTTCATTGGTAGTTAGGTGCATTATTTGCATTTAGGATTTATCTTTATGATATTTCCGGAACCTTTAGAAAAATAATAAAGCAAAAAGTTGATACCTACTTTCACTGTCTTCAACTCGACATCCATACCTAAACAATTTGCACACATTTTCGAACATCTTGAACGACACTTCATCATCTTTATACCTAACTCCGCAAACTTTCTGATCTTCACTTTCATTACATTCCAGGGTTTCACAAAACTTCGCCTTTTCATTTTCCCACAATTTTCCGTTAACTGGGAGGAAAATTAATACGAAATGGAATATTTCCATATCTCTAAGCCTGTGTGGGTTGTAAGCAATGATACGGTACTAAAGGAAAATCAGGTAATTAATGTCCGATTGAATTTGTAATTGCTGATAGTTGTAGGTTTATTAGCCACTAGCTTCTACCGGCAGCTTCACCCGCATAAATGTGATTTGTTATTCCAATCGAGGCTGTCTTACTTCTACGTCTCACCCAGGGATAATGATAAATATTATGATGGCTAGCTGACCTGACAAACGTTGTTTTACCATATAAATTATTATCAGTCGCGCGGGGCTTTCGTTCCCATGTACTTATACACATTTAGATACATTCATTTCTACATTTATTGTGCGCACAGCCAAGGTGTCGAACTCTCTGCCGGCTTCTGTATTCCCTGCCACATATGACCCATCGGCCTTTAATTAAAGCAAGAGTGAACAGGCTTCTTCCGGGCTCGCTCGTTCGATCGTAGACCTCATCTTACTCTTACCATCAGGTGTGATCGAGATCAAGAGCGGGCACATTTTAATTTAAAAAAAAAAACACGATGAAAACCTGAAAACCATAACCCTCCTTTTGCAATCAAGTAAAATGTAGCCTATGGAAGGTATAGGCTCAAGCTTCAAGCTATACTTTCTTGTGAAAAATAGCCTACGACATATTCTCAAACCTTCCAAATATACACAAATCTATATATATGAAATAGTGTTGCCCAAACGAGAGTCTTGCAAGAGTCTTGCAATTAGCGATTATCCTATTGCTATTTATTAAACGGTAGTAGAGATCTCAGAACAATGTAACAGAGTCTGTCTCTTGCGAGACTCTCGTTTGGGCAACACTAATATAAAAGAAAGTCGTTTTAGTTACACTATATATAACTCAAGAACAGCTGAACCGATTTGACTAAAAATTGGTAGGGGGGTAGTTTAGAACCAGGAGTCAGACATAGGAACTTTTTATCCTGAAATTCCCACGGGATCGCGGGAAAAACCTCCCAGGCGAACGAAATTGCGGGCAAAAGCTAGTTATTTCATAAAAAATCGATCAAGCCGCTTCGGAGAAGTTCCGTAACAAACACTGTGACACAGTGTTGATTTATATATATTAGAAGATAATTAACATTTATTTTTACCCGACTGCAAAGGAAGGGTTATGTTTTTCGCGCGTATCTTGTATGTATGTACGTAATATTCTTTATTACCTCATATCTCCAGAACCGCTGAACGGATTCACATAATTGAATGATATCGTTAGATTCGTCTTAGGAGCCCAAGTGTTCTTAAATAGGTGACATTTAAAAAAATCAAACATGGCGGCTGTGCGAAGCCATTAAACATAATTTAAAAAAAAAGTCGAATACTTCAATATCAGTATCAAATTAAAGGGCTTAACACAAGGATTTCAAAAAGGTATATCACGTTTATCATTAGTGTACTACTAGCAAAAATAATACAAAAAGAAAGTTTGAAAATATGGACGTAGTTCTTTCACTTTCTGAATCCGGTGGGGTGACATTGTGACACAACGGCGAAAACTAAAAACAATGTTATTTAATATTTTAACTAATATGTTGAAATAAAGTTATTAAAACAAATCTAAAAAAACCCGACTGCTGAACTGCAGTGCAAGAAACAAGCACATTTTTATTATAAATGTGACAAGATGACCAGTAACCAACCCCATTGAAAAAAAAAATATGTTCAATTGAGTCTCGCCTGCTTGTAGCAAAAATAATACAAAGAGAAAGTTTAAAAATATGGACGCAGTTCTTTCACTTTCTGAATCCAGTGGGGTGCCATTGTGACACAACCGGGAAAATAAAAAAAAATTATTTAATATTTTAACTAAAATCTATGCATTCGCTTTGTTTTCGGTCTTCGAAAGTATGACCATGTTTCTCACCTTCGCAAGCAACTCAAGTGGCTCCCAATCCGTCTTCGCAGGAACACTAGGATTTTGTGTCTCCTCTTCAACATTCTACACAACCCGTCTTACCCTTCCTACCTGCGTGAGCGTTTTTCTTACGCTCGTTCTAGCGACGTACCGTGTAGATCACACCTTAGATCCCTCCTTAAATCTCATCCTCATAAAACTAGCTACTACTCTTATTCCTTTTCTGTCCATGCTGTAAGATTGTGGAACTCACTTCCGCCTAGCATTCGTGATTTAAATTAGTATTTAAATCACGAATGCTAGGCGGAAGTGAGTATAGTATAGTATAGTAGTAGTTATCTCTATTCAAATGTCGATTAAAAGAGTATTACCTTTCCTCTTAACTGTGTTAATTATTTATGTATATATTTATATTATATGTTTATATATTATAACATTATGTATTTATTTAAGTATATGTTATTTTTATTGCATTGTAAGTATGTGTAAATATTTAATATTTTAGTTTTAGTTTTAGACTTCACATATTCATATTTATTACTCTTCTTGTTCTCACACACTATTGTCTACATTTCTTTTTCACTTCTCCTTTCGCAGGTCTGCTGGAAGAAATTTCTTAAGAAATAAGCAGTACCTTTGTACTCAGATATTATAATTATGTTTATCTTAATGTATTTTACTGTGTGTACATAAATAATAAAATAAATAAATAAAAAAATAAATAAAAAAAGGTATTAAAACAAACCTAAAAAGCTTCTGTTAAAGTTAAAGTTTCCTAGCTGACTACCCTAAGAAGACACACAGAAACAAACTCCGAGGTCAAAATATCTTGAAGTTCATATCCGTACTAGTCTAAAAGAAAAGGATTGCTAAACAAACCCTTTGCTTCGTCCTTGGGGCACTCCTGATTATATTTTCTTCATTCTAAAGCACTTTTACGCGGCTCCAGCGTATACGGCGAGATGAAGCAACTCCTGTTTCAGTGTGAATGGAAAACTATAACCGTATGTAGGTGAAGGCGTGAAGCTGTGTTGCCAACCTAACCGAAGCAAAAAGCAGCAGATAAGACTTATAAAAACAGCAGAAAACAGTAAAATGGTAACTTTAAAACATTTAACTTTATTAGAATTGAAAATGAAACCTTTAATGAAATTGAAAGCGCAAGTATATAATCATTATTATTTATTTATTATGTTAAAAATATGAATAATTGGCAATTATTTTTGAAATATACTTACAAATAATTATTAACTATTTTCGATATTTTCTGCCTCTTTTTTTATTAAAATCATATATATTTTTATTGAATTTCTTCACATATTTTTCAGTTGCATTAAATGTATACATTCCTTTATTTTTGTTTTACTAGGGTCAACGGTCAACTCAAATAAAATATTGTCACTATCATTACTGACATTATTTTTGTATGACTTGACTTGTTTTGTTCATGTTTTGTTAGACTAGACCATAGGTAGATCGGGCACGCCGCAATTGCGGCGGTAAGACCCCTCTTTGAGGAGTGGCTAGATCGGCGTCACGGCGTCCTGACCTACCGCAGGTCCTCACCGGACACGGAAGTTTGGGGAGGTACCTGTGTCTGATGGGAAAGGAGGAAACGCCTGGGTGTCACCACTGCGAGGATCGCCCTGAGGACACCGTAGAGCACACGGTGCAAGACTGCCCCGCCTGGGCAGAGCACCGACGTGTCCTTACGGCGGCGATAGGCGGAGACCTCTCGCGCCCGGCCTTGGTCGAGGCCATGCTGCGGGGCGAGAGGGAGTGGGAAGCGGTCGCCTCCTTCTGCGAAGCAGTCATGCTTTCGAAGGAGGAGGCGGGCCGCGTGAGGGAGAGGATGGCGTCCTCCCTCCAGCCCAGCCGCAGTGGTAGACGCCCACGGCGTCGGACGTCGGCCGACGATCTCCGGCCACCGTAGGCGCGGGCATGCGGACAGCGAGTAAAGGGCAACTCGCTGTCCGACCATGGACCATGCCCGGGTCGACGGCGCGTCGTGTTCCACGCGCGCCTCAAAGAGCGTCAGCAACATGACGAGGCCCCCTCTGCAGAGGGCCGAAGCCCGCCGGGGTCGTGGGACTCATCCCGTTACCGTGGCCCCGGTATGTAAAGTGTTATTGAAGGAACACCGTGGATTTTTTTTTTATTATTTTTTTTTTTCAGTAAAAGTCTGACAGTCCCTCCCACCCTGCCCGGACTGGGAGGACTTATTTGATAATTTTACCACGTTAAAAAAAAAAAAAAAAAAAAGACCATAGGTAGATAAATTTAGACGGATACATACATGCATATCATGAAGCTAGGTATTTAAATTGGAGGGGTTTTAACGTTTTAGATGAGATCTCTGAATATATTATTAAAAACAGTAGAAATGGGTACTTAAACAGAAAACAGGGATGTCACGGTAAAACAGTAAATCTACTGTTAAAACAGTAGGGTTGGCAACGCTGGCGTCAAGAAACAACCCCAACCACAGAATAGATATAGCCCCACAGGCCACAGACAGTAAGGCGTGATTCATAAACAAACAGCCAAACATTAACTTTTATATTATAAGTATTATTAGGATTTCAATTTCCATCATGCCCATAAATGGTGACTGTATTGCAAGCAATAATTGAGTAGGTAAACCTATTTAAAACGTGTAGGATGTTATGAAATTACGTGATGGTTTACCTAGTGATGATAAATGGATTTTGGGTTTATTGAAAATCTCTTGAAAGATGCTGCTGTCTATTGAAATTAAGCAAAA
Source organism: Tholera decimalis (assembly GCA_943138885.2). NCBI lineage: Eukaryota > Metazoa > Arthropoda > Insecta > Lepidoptera > Noctuidae > Tholera > Tholera decimalis. The sequence goes on from OW964558.2 coordinate 10,779,166, forward strand.
CTAAAACGCTTTCGCGAGCACAGCATCTGATTCTTATTGGATATCGTATCATCTTTAAGCCTGAGTAATGATATTCTGAAATTACTTGGGTTATAATTAGATGTGACTCAAAAGGCTGTTCTCTTGTCTGCCGATTGTCGCATTGGTGCCCTAAGATAGCTACACGGGGTCGCTGTTTCTTTTTCGGTGGAAAAATCGTCCAATAACTCTTCCCGGTCTGGGTAGAGATGAAAGGAGTGTCAAACTTCTACTGACTAAAAACCACCCTGTTCTTTCAACTGTCCTGACGTTCTGGGGCCGCTTAATCTCGTTAGAGCATTCCAGTTAACCCCGGCAGGCCGCGGTAGACCACGAAGTAGACGGTGGCACGATCTGGATGGGTTCTTTTAAGTGTTGGAAGGAAGATGTGCAGAATCGCGACTGTTGGAAGATTTGCTGTGCGTTGAGACACTAGTACAGGCTTTTAATAAGAATAATAATATAATGGGCTGTGGCTGGCTGCTACAATCATTCTGCCGAAAGTTGTAACAGACCATGGCATAACAGCCACGAGCTTCAACCAACCCATAAAATAAAAATAAAATAGTGTAAATGGTTTCGGCCGTTCTATTTAAATAAATAAATAAGGAGGCTCCCATTCGGCATCTAGAGCAACGATTTGATCCAGAAAGCATTACTCTTGGACACAGTTCGTATTGTCAGGAGTATGTGATTCTGTTCCCAATACTGGTGGGCTAATATTTTAAATGTTCATACATAATCACTTACCATCAGGTAAGATGGTGGTCAAAAGCGGGCCTAAATGTTCAATATAAAAATAAAATAAAAGATGGTTGTGTCAGTGGGCATGTAGCAAAAATTAATAGCCAATCAAGTTTTGTCCGAAAAGGACAACCGAATTAAGTATATATTTACATCAAACCTAAGAAATCCTTCGGCTTAGTAAAAATGAAATCCGGTTTCAAAAGATAGTTACTGTAGATTTGATTACAGGATGTTTGTATCATAGATGAAATGATAGGTAACTACCTACCTAAATGAACAAGAAAGATAAGTCATCAAGAAAAAGATCTCTGTTATATTATTACTATAACTAAAAACGGGATTTATAATGTCTTTTTATTGTTTCGAGTTCTCAGAAAAATAAGAATATAATCCAACTCATCGGAAACTTAAAGGATTTCACTTTGGGTATTTCTCTTGTAGCGCGGGCTTACGGACGGCGTACAGCGATAGCTCTCCGTCCGGTAAGGACAGGCCTGAGTCAGCGGCGCGTTGTTGATCCATGCGTGCCTGAAAGATTAGTCAGCAGCATTGACAGAGTCTGACAGAGCCATTGCCTCCCAGGGTTGCGGGAATTGCGAACGCAATATCACGGCTCTGGACCACAAGGGTAATGGAAGGAACAGGATGGGTTTTAATCAGTAGAAGTTTGAAACTTCCTTCGGATTCATCCAGAACGGAAGGAGTAATTTGATGATCTTCCCACCGAAAAAAGAAAAAAAGGTAATTCTTTTGTAACGTATCCGTTTACAAGCATTTAAATTCACTTGCACAAACACCCAGACCCGGAACAGCTATCTTTCTGTAGGCCTAACCAATACATTGCTCCGTTCGGGTATCGAGCCTGCGACACGTAACGCATCATCCAATCGCTCAACTACCTACTGCACCAAACGTGGCGTTAATATAATGGTGAACGCAGACCTAGCCGCACCGCAGTCTCTACAGTCCCCGCAGTCATCGCTTTTTGTTAATGGCCTCGCACATCTATCCGCGCCGCAGTCGCTGCAGTCGTTCCCGTCAGTGTTGCCAGATTTTTGAAAGCATTATCTATCCGAAGATTTAAAAAATCTGTATAAAATTTGTATTTGGTATTGGTATTTTGCTCTTTTGTGTAATTTTATCTGTAGGTGCTATAATAGGGAATAAGCAAGTAATTATTTATAGGAGAATAAGTAATTTCATTATAAACCGTTGACAGAGATTCTCTGTCCACTTTATAACTCTGGCAACACTGCGCGCCGTGGATGCGAATGACGTCATCCGCGCTGCGTGCGGGTGACGTCATCAGCTGCGGCTAGGGGAGTTCGGTCGTTTCAGGGACTGCGGCGACTGCGGCGCGGGTAGGTGTGCGAGGTTGCATAGAACTTCATATAAAGAATTCGAATGCAAAGACTGCGGCGCGTGCGGCGCGGCTAGGTCTGCGTTCACCATTAAAATAGACATGAAGAAAGCATAGAAAGATAAGTATGTAGGTGCTATAAACTGTGGGTTTTAAGTCAAGAGTGAATAGGTTACTTCTAGGCAAGCGTGCTCCATCTTAGACCACATCATCACTTGCCATCAGCTGAGATGGTGGTCAAACGCAAGCCTATTCTCAATAATAAAACATAGGTAAGGATATAAATAGGTGATGCTTATTTTGAATTTCCGACAGACGTAGCTGCAGAACACCGTGCTGTTTTGTCCGGTAAAAGACCCTTTACATGACAGTCACTCAGAATCAATATTATACAGCCTGACTTTGAACACATGCGACAAAAAGAAATGGGAGCTTCAGTTACAGTAACATAGTAATTATAAACTGTTTTTTCTACAATCTAAATCGTTAAAAAAAATTACGTGATTATTGTTTTAAAATGGTCCATTGATGTTATTATCTTTATTTAACTACGAATTATCGGTATTCGATCAAAATAATTAATAGGCAAAATAAATAAGAAAAATTAAAGTATCCTAAAATCTCGTCCGACTCATCGCAGTGTCAATAACCGTCGTGGAGTACTCATGTTATTAAACGTTGCCGTTCATAGCGGTCATTCACCTAATTTTGCCTATTTTTAACCGACTTCTAAAAAAGGAGGAGGTTCTCAATTCGAATGTTTGTTTGTTTTTTTTTTTTTTTATGTTTGTTCGGGCATATCTCGGTCGCTTGCCAACCGATTTGAAAAATTCTTTTTCGTTGAAAAGGGTATACTTTCCAAATGGTCCCATGAAAATTTTATCGAATTCGGACAAGCCGTTTTTGAAAAATAGACAAAAGTCTGAAAAAAATATTTACATAGACGATCTTTTCGTTTACTCTGCTGGTGAAGGTGATAAGTAGTCGACATTTTGGCTTTTGTAACTAGATTAATTAAAACTGATCCACTAAAAAGCGCGAAAATAAAAACTTTTTTGCAAAAAATAAAACCGACTTCCATATCAAAACACTACAAAGACAAAAATAATTTTAATTTCGGAAGGCGGTGTGAAAAAAAAGAAAATACAAAACCAATAACACCGACTACCGAAATTAAAATTATTTTTGTCTTTGTAGTGTTTTGATATGGAAGTCGGTTTTATTTTTTGCAAAAAAGTTTTTCTAGTGTAAGTATCGCGCGACGTTGCCAAACCTTGCATGATCGCCAGCGCACTACACCCCTTCCCGGCGACCGCCCCCGCGGCGGGGGCGCGCGGCGCGTTTCATTCACAGCGAGAATGTACCTAAATCGTGCCCACTACACGAAAACGGTAGTACGCGAAATTCTTTGAAACATTAATTATTTTAACGTTTTTCGTAACACTGATAAATTCTTTTTTAATTTTACATTTGATATGTTCTAAATTTTCTTGACAACGCGTATTATTGTATATTTAAATTTGTCGCGTCTATTCAATTTCACCCTGTATAAAACGCTTCCGTTACTGGCTGACTGACAGACAAGGCACAGCCGAAACTACTGGACACAAGAAGCTGAATTTGGCATGTATGATCCTTGAGGTGTGTAGGGGATTCCCACGGGATCGGGTTTTACACGGGAAAAACCTCCCACGCAAACGAAGTCGCGGGCAACAGCTATCTTATATAATAGAACTACACTTAATAGGAGAGCATTTTCTATATAAGTAAAAAATACGAACAATTTTAGCAACACCATCTAACGGCTGCAAATTAGTGCAAATTCTAAATATCCCTCTGAAATAAGCACTTTCATACCGCACAGACCGCACCCAATATTTAATCACTAGCTAGATAATTTATAAATCATCAGAAACTAGTATACGGTTCGAACTGATCGTTTTAGATGTCTTACTTATTTTCGTAAATTTAAACTAAATGTTCCGGTCGAAGGTCGAAGTTTCCTGACTAACTACCCTGAGAAAAAACTCAGAGGCCAGCGTATTATTTTAAAATCCATACGTACGTTTGTCGTTTGTGTAGGTAAGTTTGTAGTGATCTTTTGAGGAAAAAAACACACAGATTTGAGCGACCCTGTCCAAACAGTGCATTTGTCGGTTGTAGCGTAGCTCAACATTATGGAGCTCGAACAATTTGATGAACAATATCATAGTAAGAACATAAGGGTAGGGCACACAGTAGGTAAGTAGGTACTTAAACTATAGTATTTGTTATTACAAATACCAAATAACTTACGTTTTCTTTGTAATCATAATCCATAATTCATCCATCAAAACAAATATTTTCTTGTCATGACATTTTTTACGTCAAGGCTGACAAACTGTAATTTCTTCTTCTTTGTAGTCACTGAATGGCTAATAGACTAAAAAGGTTGTTCATACTTTTATTATATAATTGTTATTCACTTTTATCGATAGGACTAGCTTAATATTGTATATTATATTGTGGTTGTCTACTGATTAACGGCATTTTAAATTATAATTATAAATTTCTAAAACACACTCTCAGATTTTATCGAAGAGGTTTAATAAATTATGCTCGAATATAACTGGCTGATCAAATAACTGGCAAGATGGACTATTTTGGACTCTACAATTTGAATTCTGGTACAGAATGAGAATGGAATGGATTTTGAACGCTGAGCTGGGTATAAAAGGCGCTGGGGGCCATCCCCGGGAGTTCAGTCTTTGACCAGTTTCTGAAGAGTTTAGTTCTCGACGAGTTTCGACGAAGAGTGGTGGAAGAGGAAGTGCAGTACCCGCTGCCCTGACTCCTTGTTGAGAGCCTGCTGCATATAGTATTTGTTATTACAAATACCAAATAACTTACGTTTTCTTTGTAATCATAATCCATAATTCATCCATCAAAACAAATATTTTCTTGTCATGACATTTTTTACGTCAAGGCTGACAAACTGTAATTTCTTCTTCTTTGTAGTCACTGAATGGCTAATAGACTAAAAAGGTTGTTCATACTTTTATTATATAATTGTTATTCACTTTTATCGATAGGACTAGCTTAATATTGTATATTATATTGTGGTTGTCTACTGATTAACGGCATTTTAAATTATAATTATAAATTTCTAAAACACACTCTCAGATTTTATCGAAGAGGTTTAATAAATTATGCTCGAATATAACTGGCTGATCAAATAACTGGCAAGATGGACTATTTTGGACTCTACAATTTGAATTCTGGTACAGAATGAGAATGGAATGGATTTTGAACGCTGAGCTGGGTATAAAAGGCGCTGGGGGCCATCCCCGGGAGTTCAGTCTTTGACCAGTTTCTGAAGAGTTTAGTTCTCGACGAGTTTCGACGAAGAGTGGTGGAAGAGGAAGTGCAGTACCCGCTGCCCTGACTCCTTGTTGAGAGCCTGCTGCCTTGACGCCTTGTTGGGAGCCTGCTGCCCTGACGCCTTGCTGGGAGCCTGCTGCCCTGACGCCTTGCTGAGAGCCTACTGCCCTGACGCCTTGCTGAGAGCCTGCTGCCCTGACGCCTTGCTGGGAGCCTGCTGCCCTGACGCCTTGCTGAGAGCCTGCTGCCCAGACGCCTTGTTGGGAGCCTACTGCCAGACCGCCTTGCTCAAGCTGCTGTACGACGAAGACATCGTGGAGGAGAAGGCGATCCTGGAGTGGTCTGCCAAGCCGTCCCGCAAGTAATATACTCTAAACCTCCTCCTCTTCTCTCCTGAGTGTGTCAGTTAGGTAGGTAGGCCGTTTTTTTAGGATAGCTAGGTAGATAGGCAGATTTTTTATAAAATACTGTATATTATTAATATATTAAATTTAATGGTACATCTATTTTACCCTCTTTTATTGGAGAAGCAGAAGGTATCGTTACAAAACTGCCAAAATATTGTGATGATAGTTACATGGTAATAATTATGTAAGAAAAATACACTGAGTTACATCGTTAGGCAAACAGGCAAACTATGCTATTAGTTACAGTCGAATTGGGATATATGTCCCAGTCGGGGCGGGCGCGGCAGTTATGGAGCTCAGAGACTGCAAGGCTGCGTGTACCTATCAGACGTTGTTTTAACAACAACCTTTAATAAAAAATCTAAAAAACCCGAATGCTCAACTGAAATGCAAGAAACAAGCACATTTTTATTTAAAAAAGTGACAAGCAGGTGGGACCTAATTGAACGTATTTTTTTTTAAATTTGACAGGTCCGCCTGCTTGTCACTTTTTAAAATAAAAATGTGCTTGTTTCTTGCATTTCAGTTGAGCAGTCGGGTTTTTAGATGTTTTAATTTTTTTTTTTCAACTTTTCATTTAAAATATTAATTAACATTTTTTTAATTTTCCCGGTCATGTCACATTGGCACCCCACCGGATTAAGAAAGTGAAAGAGCTCTAAGTCCATATTTTTAAACTTTCTCTTTGTATTATTTTTGCTAGTATTACACTAATGATAAATATGATATACCTTTTTGAAATCCTTGCGATAAGCCCTTTAATTTGATACCCATATTGTGGTACTCGAAACAAAACATTTTTTTTCACTATGTATAATGGCTTCGCACAGCCGACATGTTTGATTTTTTCAAATGCCACCTATCTAAGAACACTTGGGCTGCTAAGACGAATCTAACGATACCTCAATTATGTGAATCCGTTCAGCGGTTCTGGAGATATGAGGTAATAAAGAATATTACATACATACATACATACAAGATACGCGCGAAAAACATAACCCTTCCTTTGCAGTCGGGTAAATATACTTATCATAATATTTGTGGGAAATCAATTTAAGGCCCGTAGATCATTTTATTTAGGACCGCGTTATTATTTTGTCGGCAAGGCTAGCTGCCAAACACATGGAAGGGGACTATTAAGCTGATAAGCTCTCAAATAAAATTCACATAGACATATCATGTAGGTAAAGACGTCTAGCGTGACGTGTTCAAATTGTTTTTGAACATATCGTTTGTCTGTGGAAGAAAGAATGCAGAGCTAGCTTTAGTTTCAGGTAATATTTTCTAGATGTCAGTAATTATATCTTGACTAGTATTTGCGTATTGCGCTTGTGGTGGTGGATTGTTCACTTTTAGAACCCCTAAATGTAGTAAAATGTCAAACATAACCTCGTTACTCTACGGAGTTCGCCGGCTCGCTTCGCTTGCCACCTCCCCCCTTCATTCCACTCGGTCTCGCAGGTTCGCTCCACTCAGGCCCTACGTACCACCGGACAGGTTTCGATGCCTACTATAATATTTGTTCAAACACCTAATGGCTATTTCTAACCGTTATGAAGTTACAGCCTTTTCAATTTTAGGGGAGGTTGGGGAGGGGAGGGCATGGCATAAAAAATTTGAAGGCCCGTTTATAGTTAAAAGTAAGAATCAACAGTTTTTTCAGTAGTAAAAATAAAAATGGGGGGGGGGGGGGGTGATGGGGGGGAGGTGGGGGGGGGGGTTGCACAATTATTTTGACTAAAGCATTGCCCCTATAAAAGAATCTGAAAAAAAAAAAAATGTTCCAAGTCTCTTAATTTCCGAGATCCGCCTAAAGGGGGTGAGAAGGGGGCAAGGGGGGCGACTTTGGAAAATGGTTTTTACTTTACCGAGCCTCCTCTATACGAATCCGTAAAAACAAATACGCGTCTCGTAGTTTCCGAAATACGATAGCGAGGGTGGAGAAGGGGGGTGAAAAGGGGAGGTTTGGCACTTTTCCCGTAGGTTTGAGAGTTAGTTGTTTACGAATCTGTCAAAATATACCCACCTCCCACCACCATCTGGGAGAACAATTATGTCCATGAGTCAGTGAGTGAGTGAGCATAGATGATAGATATAAAGTGAGTGAGTCAGTGGTAATTTAGCTTTATACAGTATCTTGATATCTATCTATTTCATTCCGTAATTCCATTCAAATGTATCAATCAAATAACTAGTTTACCTTTAATACCTGTTATTATTATTATTTATCAAAAGGTGTATCATTTTAACGCAATTCTTAAATGCTAGAGTAGCCAGTCAATAAAACTAAAAAAAAAAATGTGTTTGTCATTGCCCTATTCATGACATTTATGGTAATGTTGCTACTTTTAACAGTTTTGCCTTACTTATGGATAAAATTTAAACTAAAGAAAGAGTCAAATTAATATAATCGATATTGATTAAAATATATATATAAAACAAATAAAACGCACATTACGTGTCAAAATTATGGCTGCACTTATAATTAAAATAAACTAAACGTACTTAATATATCTTTTTACTTTTATAATATTTTTGTGTTATTGTGAATTTGAAGACGTTGTGGACTGATGTTGTCTGGGGGGTTTGAGTGTTTTATGCGGTCCACCCAAAGTTCCTTTCTTCGGTATTACTCGTCGAAATCGAATCACTGAGCTATAATAATCATCGACGACGAGTTGCAAGTCTATCGGTTTTCTATCGGTTAGACTTCGGGGAGTGTGCGATGGAATTACACAATCTAATTCCACCAAGCCGGTTCCATCATCGGATTACAAGACAAATGGCGATGCGCCATCGCTACATGGTGGACATCCCACCCATACGCACTAAACGTTTTAGGAATACTTTTATTATGCGTTCGGCTAAGGAGTGGAATTCTCTGCCGGATTCTGTGTATAACTATAACCTAGGGCTATAAATAGGTTACTTTTAGGTAAGTGTGCTCCATCTTCGACCACATCATCACTTACCATCAGGTGAGATGTTGATCAAACGCGAACCTTTATCAATAAAAAAAGCTCCTTAGTAGTCCCCAGTTCAGATGTACAATTGCTGACTTATCTTGCACTGACTGGACAGATCCACTCAAATCTGTGTGGTTGGGTTTTTTCTTCAAAATACTATCTAAGACAAATTTGCAATGTTCTTAATAAATCGATTGATAGCATGAGAGCAATCTTGGAAAATATGTAACTACCTATTACGATTAGATTACCGCACTTTCTAGCTGTTTGAATACTTTATGCGGCGCGCGTTGGTACGCGTGCCGTAAATGTCCTTACGTTCGTAAATTGTTCGTTAAATTTGTCGACCTTCATAAGGTTTTTAATATAGTACCTATATGAAGAGATGGTAATGTTTCTAGACAAAGGCCCGACTCCCATTCACCCATAGCTAATAGGCGTGAATACTCAGTAGGTATTGGTAGATGTATTTAAAAGGTTATTCCATCCCAAACTGCAGAGCGCCTGGTCCCATTGTAAAATTGAGATTGAGGGAAATCTAAAATTAAACCTGGCAACATCGTTTCTGACGTATTGTCAAGTGTCAAAATGTAGTTATAAAGTACATAAAATTTTACGAAAATATTGCACAATTTTACTTAACTCAATTAACTCATTGTTCGTTGAAGCCACGTTGTGTTGGGCCTGTAAACAAGAAGTTGTGATATATTTGTATAAATATAAAATTTCAAAAATAACCTATAATGGCGTCTAAGCCCGAGTATATCCGAAGTAGGATTGTAAAAACTTACGATTTAGATGAAATTGAAAAGCTTATCAAAGATGCTAAAGTTGCACATTGCATGCTCACGGATCCACCACCAGTTGGTAAGTCAATTTATAACTTATAACTTCTTTATTGTGTACTAAAAACCGTGGAACGTAATACAATTTTTTATAAAATATTTATGTAAAGGTAAATTTGATAAGTTAAATCTACAACCACTACTTAGTTGTTATTTCATAACTTATATCTTGAAGTTGTAATATGCAATAGTATAATGATTTGTAATCTGAAAATGATATCCATACTTTTATGTCAACCTTTTTCTACTGTTATAGTTTTGGTAATCTTATCATTTAAGCCATCTCCGGTTTTCATTTAAAATGTTGCACATTATATTACTTTGTTGAGAAATAACTTATGTTTCTTTCATCAATTTAACAATATATTATTTTTCAGTTGATGAAGAAAGTGTGATGGCTCGCCTTAGTGCCCTCACTCTTCGTGGATCTGACGGCATCACTTGTTCGTGTTGCGGCGTCGGTCCTTTCACCACAAGGGCCCAGCAGACTGCCCACTACAAACATCACTGGCATACACACAACTTAAAAAGGAAACTGTTTGGTAGAAGACCAATTTCATTGGGAGAATATAATTCTCGTCAAGGTTAGTAGAACTTGTACTGCTTATTGAGAGAGGCTGGTTTTGCAGGTTTTCTACCCAAAAATCCTGGAAAACATACTGGTCCTACATTAAATATAGTTCAAGGTAATAATTTCAAAACCAAACTACTTAGTATTTGATGTAGTGTTTTTTTTTTAACTTATAACAGCCATAACATTTTAAATAACAAAGATTTTTAATTCTTTGTGCCGTAAACATGGTAACATTCTTCAAATTTTATATTTATTAGTTATGTAGGTATTTAGTATTGTTATTAGTCACAGGCAACATACCCATAAACATGATGTAATGAATTACATTGACATTACAAAGTAGAATGAAAGTGCATGTACCCAAAACATCTGTCAAAACATAAGACACTTACTGTTACCAATATGAGATAGTAAATGCACAAAAAATATTAAATAGCAATGCTAACAAATGACTCAACCCTCAAAGTTGGCTCGTTGTTGTGTGGTAAAACCAAATACAAAAAGAAAATTTGGGTAATATACATGTATCCATATATCGCTCGTTTGCAAGAATATCGACATAACTCGAAATGCTGTCCGATTTAACTAGATACTTGTGTGAAATAATCATAAATTTAAGTATAACATCGTGAACTGAGACACAATGCCAATTTTGCGCCGACATTCATCAGAAAGAAACATTGTTATTATTAATTTGACACAAAACACTATATTTTATTTGCATAAAACATAGAATATATGATGTTATTTTAAATATGGAATCCAACATGATTTGCTTAAAACTTAAGCATGCAAAGCTCTTCTGTGAGAGAGACTAGGGGTTTGATTCAAACCCAGGCCCAGTCTCTGATGAACGTCGGTGCAAAATTGGCATTGTGTCTCAGTTCACGATGTTATACTTTTGATTATTTCACACAAGTATTTAGTTAAATTGGACAGCATTTCGAGTTATGTTGATATTCTCGCAAACAAGTGATATACCTATTTGTCAATATGTCCAGCCATGAGTAATTCAGGGATGTAACATGACAGATTATTTTAAGGCAATCAAATACATTTTTGCTGTGAAAGCTAGTTTTGTCTAAACTAGATTTATAGAGGTAAAATTAAATAAATTATTTTCAAATCCATTCAGACGAGTCATGGGTGAAGTGGTAGTTACTTATTACAATCTATAAAAGGTAATTCTTGTAATCTATGGTGACATAAGAACAGCTGCTTGCTATTAACTTTCAGTTTGACAGAATGATACTGAAAAACTTATTGCGTAATATGAAATAAAACTCTCATTGTTTGTGACTTTTACTTTTATCATAATTAGCCAGTGTAACATATTACACTGAGTTGTAAACATTCTCCTTATGTGTTGCTTCAGATGAAAGTTCAAGCGTGTCAGCTAGTGATTCAGAAGGTGATGACAGCCCCAACAAGCCTGCCACAGAGTTATTTGCTGCTGCTACTCGACACTGCAAGGCTTTTTACACAAACCCTAAGGGTCAGGTGTTCTGTATCTATCGCTGCTTGCTGCACCATCGAAAGGTACTGTTGACCTCAGTTTTTCTGTAGTAAAATGACTTTTAACTGAAGAATAAAAGATTTGTTGGGAGATTAGACTAAGCGTTAGTATCAATAAAATTGTATTGTCTGTCCATGATTTCAAAATGAGATGATTTCACTTGAGAAAATACAGTTTGTATGTTCTCAAGTGCTTACAGTTTAAACACAATACTTAAACAAAAAGGATCCATTCCACACTTTTTCCGAAATTGAGTTATATTGATATCTTTAATATATCATCCTGAAGATGCGTTTGGTATATATAATTCAATTTCGGAAAAGAGATAGATATACTCTTTATTGTACACCATAACAAAATTAAAAAAGGACTTAAAAAATTACAAAGGGTGTTTGTTACAATGGGCGGTCTTATGGGCGGTAAAAGTGTGGATTGGATCCTTTTTGTGTAACTATGTCCAATTTCTGTTAGATGCCTGTCTGTCGGTTTTTCTGTTTGTCTGGTCTAATCTCTGAAATGGTTGACTCTATTTCAATGAGACTTTCAATGGAAGATTGAGGCATTTATAGGGCAAGTTATAGGCTACTTTTAAAATCTGGAATTACCATAGTATCGGGATTAATGGGTGACAAACCTCCCACGCGAAAAAAATCTCGTGCACAGTTACACACAAATATAATTAAGCTGCATGCCGTGGATTTGCATGGAATTTGGTACTTTTACCCGACTGTAAAAGAAGGAGGGTTATGTTTGTATCGTGATTAAGTCCATGTTTTTTCTGTGTATAAAGTTTGTAGATTCTGAAAACCTACACGCTTACGCTTTATAGCCAGATCTATACATATATCTATATCTACCTAGATATGTATATTAAGTTTAATTCTAATATATTAAATTCTGTTTTAATATAATCCATGCTCAAAATAGTACTATCATAGTCGTAAGTTAATTTTTTACTAACAAAATATGGACGAAATGTATGAAATAAACGATTTTGATTTATTTATTTTCCAGGAGGAGATGTCTTTGGATGGCGAGGGCCACGTCTGGGCTCGTCGTGTGAAAGAACTCTTGAGCCCTGGGTTTGGGCGCTGGGCCGTTGTCATGGTGTCTGGTGGACACTTCGCTGGCTGTATCTTCACCGGTGGCAGCGATGCCATCCATAAGACCCTTCACTCGTACACCACGCGGCGGGGTCAAGGTACTGTTATTTTGATTTCCATCAATCCATGTGAAGGATATCTGTAAAAAATCGCTTTTAGGGATACTTTTGCGGGGACTGGTCGGCGGCGCGTCGTGTTCCACGCGAACCTCAAAGAGCTGTCAACACCAGTGACGGTGCCGGTTTGCGGTAATGTTCTAACGAGATACCGCGGCCCCGGAACTTAAGGGCAGCTGAAGGAACAGGGTGGGTTTTTAGTCAGTAGAAGTCTGACACTCCCTTCCGCTTTACCCAGAGCGGGGGAAGTCTCTCGATAATTTTACCACCCAGAAAAAATAGCGATAATTCTGTCCAATGTATCAACCTTTTTAGTTGCAAATTTTTATTTCTTTTCTGTTATGGTGTCCACTAAAGAGTATATCTATATATCTAAATAACAGCCGCACGGGTCAATCTTTTCAATTTTTTTAATAGGCTCGCCTTTGACCACCATCTCACCTGATGGTAAATGACGATGTGGTCGAAGATGGAGCACGCTTGCCTAGAAGTTACCTATTCACTCTTGACATAAAGACTCCTAGGTTATAGCGATCAGGAAACATAGACTCCGGCAGGGAATTCCACTCCTTAGCCGTACGCACAATGAAAGTATTCCCAAAACGTTTTGTGCGTATGGGTGGGACGTCCACCATGTAACGATGGCGCATCGCCGTTTGTCTTGTAGTCCGATGATGGAACGGGCTTGGCGGAATTAGATTGTGTAATTGCATCGCACACTCCCCGAAATGTAACTGATAGAAAACCGATAGACTTGCAACTCGTCGTCGTCTCGTCGTCGTCGTCGTCGTCGTCGTCGTCGTCGTCGTCGTCGTCGTCGTCGTCATCGTCGTCGTCGTCGTCGACCTGTATGAAGGAAGAGTTTTGGCCGAAAAGTGTTGTGTTCCGGCGATTCCGTGGACAGATACTGCGCGACACACGACGCCGTTACAGACTACTCGTGTGAAATAGTGTTTGTGTTATATGTATTAGTTTATTGATAATAAGCAGTAAATAGTAGTTTTATTATGTAATTATAAAATACTAGTTTTTCCCGCGACTTCGTTCGCGTGGGAGGTTTTCCGTGGTTATTTCGGGTTAAAAACTATCCTATGTCCTTTCCAGGGTCCTAAACGAAAAAAGAAGGTGGGTTATGTCTTTATCGCGATAAAATCCACGGAAGCGAAGCTCTGCGCGACTCCTAGTATACATTTATCCAGCAATAAATGTGTATATTTATCCAGCAATAAACGTATACATTTATCCAGCAATAAACTTCTTTGAGCTGGAACGATGATGATTAAACTTGTTTTCTTTGCTTCAAGGAATGTCGCAAGCAACTAGGGACCAGACGGGTAATGCTCCTAAATCAGCAGGAGCCAGCTTGAGAAGATACAACCAAGACCAATTCCTTGCGGTAAGTTAGCTACTGACTAATAAAACTGTTTGTCCGCCCTTTCTAATAATTAGTGTTAATCATTGTAAAATTTATAATTAATTGTGTTTTTAACCGCAGAAATGCCTTTTATACCATACCGCTGACGTAAACATGAGGAAAATTGAGATTTTTCAATAGCTAACCTTATGCGACCGTGCATTTATGCGTCCGTCAGTTATTAGTTTATTTTTAATCAAATGCAATATTAGTTTATGCGAGTTATAGTTTTCTAAGGTATGCAATTGCTAAAGGTTTCCACAGGGTTACATTTTAGGTACATTTTTGTTCATAGCTCTAATCAGTTCTATAGACGCTAGAGATAGACAATTGGTTGATTATCGTGAGTTCATTTTGGATTTCACTTGCTTTCTCCATAAGTTTACAACTAAATGAGGGCTTGTTACATCAGTAGAGTTGACGTAACAAGCCCAAACGAATTCGTATATCGTCACCATTGATATACAAAAACCCAAGATGCACACTCAACGTCTCAAAACCGTCCGCATAAAATGAGTGCTTAATTCTAAATGATGCGCTCATTTCAAATAGAATCGCGTCAAATTTCAATGGCCGCGTTTTCAGTGTCAAAACAATGTATTATGGCATCTTTTTTATTTTAGTCGCATAATAAAAAATATCCTGTTGAACAAATAATGGCGTCGATTTTTTTTTATTGTATTTATTTATTTTTTATTAATAAGTTTATGCTTTATTGTCCATATTGTCCATACTAATATTATAAATGCGAAAGTAACTCTGGTTGTCTATGTGTTACCTTTTCACGCCTAAACCGCTGAACCGATTTAGATTAAAGGTGAATGCCAAGTTTCGGCTCGAATCATGTAGTGTCCGACAGACTTCTAAATTAATGATAATTCATTATATAAAACTGTAAGAATTATACAGTATAAATAAAATCTGTAGAAGTACACCGTTTAAAAGTCATTTTAAATAGTTATTCAATTTATCAACACGTTCTCTATCTACAATTTCAATTAGAAATGTTGCCAATACCAAAATAAAATAACATCGATACGAAATCGCACTTGCAAATCGATTACATTAATATCATTATGAACCTACGTAAGTGAATTTATTATTTACTAAAGTCATAACTCGTAATTCTTATAATAATTAATAATGTTTAGTTATATTTTTTAATATCTTATAATAATTTAAAGTAATTCAATTCAATTATCGATACAGTTTAGAATAGTTATTTAGTGCTGGTAACACTTAATTTTGTAGTTGTCATTGTCACTGATAATTGTCAAAAGTTTTACTTCTCGCGCGTTTTATGACGAGCAACGAAGTGTCTTATGTTTTTTTTTAGTTTTGTGTTGTTTATTGTTTTGTTACCGGACTCCGATTTCTGTATTACTAACGACCACCTTGGCTGTTGAAAACGAATTCAATAGTCATTATTCAATAATTTTATAGTTTATTTCATGTTATCGTTAAAATTAGAAGTATTAAGTGGTCAACTTCAAAGAACTATAACGTTATTTGGTGTATTTCTTATAGAAAATTAACTATACAGTCAAATTATATAATTATTTTCCTTTTTTATGATATATAGTTCATCTTTGTCGGTTCTGGCCGAGTCTTGAAGGAAGCCTTGGCATTCTCCTTTGGCATGGGAATAGTTTAGGACCGTGGGAAGGCCATAGGATAATTTTTATCCCGAAATTCTCACGCGATCAGGATTTACGCAGGAAAAACCTCTACGCGAACGAAGTCGCGGGCAAAAGCTAGTATTTAGAATAGATTAAAATAAACTTTATTGTACACCAAAAGTTAAACACATCTATTTTACAATCATTAATACTAATTTAGTTTTTGGCAAATATGTATACGTTACATAATATACTGAAGGAGAAGAGGTCGTCAATTTTACGGTTTTTTTTAATCTTCATAAATAAAATAAATAAATAATTTATTGAACATAAAAATATTACATCTTTCAAGTGAAGCCCCTGACTCCTATGCTAAGCGAACCTGTGTTACAGGAATCAGTGTCCTACGTTATACATTAAAACACATTTCAATTTTTATGTAATAAATTACAAACAAAAAGTAACATTAGAAGGTATTGAGAACAAAAAACTTTTTTGAAAAAAAATAAAACCGACTTCCATATCAAAACACTACAAAGCCAAAAATAATTTTAATTTCGGTAGTCGGTGTTATTGGTTTTGTATTTTCTTTTTTTTCACACCGCCTTCCGAAATTAAAATTATTTTTGGCTTTGTAGTGTTTTGATATGGAAGTCGGTTTTATTTTTTTGCAAAAAAGTTTTTATTTTCGCGCTTTTTAGTGGGTCAATTTGTAATTAATCTAGTTATAAAAGACAAAATGTCAACTACAAAAAACTAAAACGCGCGAACAAAAAACACAATATAGAGTAACCGAAAAGATCATCAATGTAAATATTTTTTTAGACTTTTGTTGATTTTTCAGAAACGGCTTGTTCGATGTCGATAAAATTTTCATGGGACCATTTGGGAAGTATACCCTTTCCAACAAAAAAAGAATTTTTCAAATCGGTTGGCGAGCGACGGAGCTATGCCCGAACAAACATAAAAAAAAAAAAAAACAAACAAACATCCGAATTGAGAACCTCCTCCTTTTTCAGAAGTCGGTTAAAAAGAAATAGAAGCGAAACGTTTATGTGTGCGTAAGTTTGAGTGTATGTGCCTAATTGCGTGTGTGTGTGTGTGTGTGGGTTTGTGTGTGTCTTGAACTCTAAACTTGTGTGCGTTAACATGAGTGTGTGTTTTGAATAGCTTAATTTACTGTACTGAAGAAATGATTTTTTTTAATACCGTCATAGCTCAGACTGAAGCCATGGTTTTAAAATTTGTTTGACCTTATGTCACATAAGCTTCTAAATTGGAATAGTTTTATTTGTTCTATTGTAGATCCTAGAACTTAATGCCTAAAAGTATCTAGACGTAAGTTTAGTGTGACATTTGGGAACTTTACAGACGGGAAACCCAGTGCGTTTGCTTATTAAAACTCGGCTTACTGGTAACAATCTGTGTCTACGTAGTATGGTACGGAGGATATATATATTGGGAACTGTAAGTGCTTGAGCTTCTGAGAGTTCAGTCCAGTGGGATAAATTCGGTTTTTGAACGACATCACTAAGTATTGCCCATTGTGCGCGTTCCGCTCTTAGTATTACAATTTTAAACGTCCCTCCCCATACTGGAATAATTTAAATGATTTAATAATAGAATAAAAATGTATTTTAAGTATATCGATTAATCATGGGATAACTTATGGGTGTTGCTTTGGCGCAACACCATTCTCATTAAAAGCTTCTTATTTTTATACTTTAGTTTTTCTCGTGACCAAATACGATGCGGAGAACGAACATAAATCGTCAGCCAACAAAAGCGAGAGATTTTTTTTATGGCGAATTTTTTTGACGAAGATATTATGTATATCACGGCAAAAGGTATAAGTTTTATTGAATAAAAAAATAAAAATAAACGTTTTTAACAGTTAATATTTGTTTCATTGATATACACATGTTCTACCCAAAAACATTTACGCTATAATTACGTCTTTAGAACACAATTTAATAAACTTATAATACTAACAAAAATGTCTTATAAAAAAAAATTAGTATAAGGTGTAAGTCTCCACTCAAGGCCTTGTCCTATCGAGCAACGTTAGTCGTAAAATTTGATTGTCTTTCGCACACTGCTTTGTAAAAACAACTTTAAACATTTTTCATATGATGGAATTTACAAAAACATATTTTATACTTATAGCATTACTATTACTACGTAGGTGGTGAGTGTTTGGCGACAGTTTCGAGCGTCACTTTTCTTCGAGACTGTGCATCTTGGGTTTTTAGTATATCAATGATCGTCACCGTAAACTTCGCTTAGCGTAACGTCGTCGTTACATTCGGCTACGAGATTTATAATAAAAGTACGTAGTTATACCACTGTCTTCGTATTTACACTTCTTTCGTATTTTTATTTGTTGTCTTTGATTTTCTTTCACAAAAATAACACGTGTGATATTTTTTGGTAGTTTAACTAACGATCTAAAATATAACTAGAATTTAAACTGTTGTTTATTTGTTTAAAAGCCCGTATGATTTCTTAACTTGAAAAAAAATCTAGAGCAGGCTGTTACTAGCTTTCATTGCATTGCCTTTTTATTGAGAGTAATATGTTTAGTTATTGTTTAAAAACATATTGGGTTAAATGGTAATAAATTATTATTGAAATCTGCCTAACTGCATCATATAATAGACATCAATGTTATTGGTTGCATCTTATTCCACTTTAACATTGCGTGTTTATTTTGTTGAGCAGACGTTTTTTAGGGTTCCGTAGCCGAATGGCAAAAAATGGAACCCTTATAGTTTCGTCATGTCTGTCTGTCCATCCGTCCGTCCGTATGTCACAGCCATTTTATTCCAAAACTATTAAGACTACACATGTGAAAATTGGTAGGTAGATGTATTCTGTAAACCGCTTTCCGATTTTAAGAAAAATATATAAAAATATTTAAATTTAAAGGGGGCTCCCCATACATGGAACTGAAACTGATTTTTTTTTTTCATGAAACCTATGCCTGTGTGGTATCTATAGACAGGTTTTTAAAATGACATTGAGTTTTCTAAAACCACTTTTTCATAAAGTCAATCGTTTAAAAAATATACGCTTCAAAATTGGTAAAATGCCGCCCCCCCCTCTAATAGTAGTGAAAAATCTAAAAAAAAAAATATCTGCTGTAGATCTTAATGAAACGAGATCGGGTCAGCAGTTTTTGAGATATAGCACATTTTCTAAAACCGCAAATATAATTTTGTGATTCATACAAACACTAAAAAACAAAGTTATTTGGCGTAGTTACTACGGAACCCTTCATGGGCGAGTCTGACTCGCTCTTGGCAAAATTTTTGAACATATGAAGCAATGGAGCCGGGTTTCTAATTCAATTGTGAAATTATTCGCAACAAAATTGTACGTTTAAGTACTGCTACCGAAAAAAATAATATCAGAAAGAGAAAGCTCCAAAAAGATTCCATTTCCCGCATTCCAGAATCAATGTGTGCAATTCACGGTCAGATACCTTTCAACCATGTTCTTACACTTTGTGTATTTCATCATATTTAGAAGACAGATATTTCTATTCAGGTACTATGCGCTCTAACTAAATACATGCTGGTACAACATATGTAACTGTACTAGCTAAACAGACAAGCATTTGCTTGAAGCTAATCGGCTCTGCGGTATTGGGTGGCTTGTTCATTTAACCATATCGCGTGTCAGGTAACAGTTTGGCTTGCTTGTGATCCTAATTCTTATCTAATCCGCAAAAAGGTAAAAGAGTTAATAGGTTGCTTCATGGTTGCTTCTATGTAAGCGTGCTTTATCTTCGACCACATCATCGCTTACTATTATCTAAAATAGTGGTCAATCGCAAGCCAATAAAAAAAATAGGATGGCGTCGATATTACATTTTTTTACAACGCTTAATGGCGTACGCAGCTGGGAGTTAGCTAGTTCTATAAATAACATGCAAGGGATGAAAGACTTCACTACTAGTATATACTGAATAACAGCATCATTCATATTTCATTCACTCATTCTGGAGCAGACTACCAAAGCGCCTCGGACTGCTGGTCAAATCTTGAGGCGCTTTAAGTACAACAAAGAGGATTTCTTGATGGTAAGTCTGATGATGCTTCCTTCGAACGTGCCAGTGGCATGAGCAAGTGTTAGTAGGAAGCGAGAGTAAACGAATGTCGTCATCTACAAGATTGGCCGAAAGAAATACTTCAAGATCGGCGGAATGTGCAATAGCTGATGATTTGCTTCGCTCTACATAAACACCGTGCATTTATACAAGTGAAATCCACTATTGGCTAATCGGAGATTTAACTGGAAGGCATTTTTGTTCCTGATTTCTCAAAATCGTATCAAAATTTATGCGTAAGGAATATTTACCTTGAAGAATTTCGATGCACGGTGTATTAAGTGTCAAATGTATGTGATCAAAGTATCTATTCTATACAGCCATGGCATGATCGCTGAAGTTCCTAATTCTAGGATCATGATGATGGAACTGATCTGCGACTGCTTCTCGTTGATGTCTGTTTCTATAGCCGCAGCTTTTGTCAGTCTTGCTTTCAATTTGAATCTTTTTTAGATTGGATGCCGAACTGATTGAGCTGGATTTATTTGGGGGTCGATCTCTTTTGAGAAAATCATTTTATAGTTATTTTTCTGCAGTATTCGATCGACAATTTCGGGAAATAATAATTGGAATCATTATTCAAAATTTGCTCATGTGGGATGTTACGACATATTGGATTTAAAGAAGAAATCTTTGGCTTTCAATCCAAAAATTGTTAACTAATTTTAATAATATAGGTATGTATATTACTTATATGCCATCTCTATGTTGCATGCATGTGTGTGAAAACAAATGTATTTTCTCGATTGCACGTATAAGTGTGATGCACGTACGTTGCACGTATAATATGTATGTATTAAATATATAAAATAAATGAATAAAAAAACTTACTTCATCCATTGTTTGATTTAAAAAGATTTGTGTTAGTAGCTGTGCAGCTCAAATTTGTATTAATCTACTTTGTACCACAGATTACACGAAGTAAGAACCACCTGCTTTTTTTCAATGTTCAAAATATGCTTAGGATCGAAGACACCATTTTTTCAAAAGTCTCTAATCTCTGTTTTCAAATGATATAAAACTAAGATAGATAGACAGATAGAATATACTTTATTGTATACCAATAATTGAATCACACTTACATCCCAATATTGTAAGTTATAAATACAATACATAAGTACCTACATAAAATATATAATGTGTTCTATAACTTTGTGTGGAGAAAAATAAAGGAATAATCATAAATTTTAAAGAAAATGATTGGCAACCGAGCTTTTAAAAACAGCGAGTGTCTGTGCTTGTCTTACTGACACCGGCAAAGGCAATGCATTCCATAACCGAATAGCCTGCACCGTAAACGACTGGTCGCAAAATTTTGTGGAATGTGTAGGCATCAAAACTCAAATTCTCTGATGATATCAAATCTCTAACTTGTGTGTCTGAAGGAACTTAAAACGTTCTTTGAGATAAAAGGGAGTCTCATTGGATTGAAAAGAATACTGTAGAGTGATGATAAAAAGTCAGCCACATGAGTTTAATGCGAAACTCAGAAACATGATTATATTTGCGCAAACCAAATCTAGCTGGACTTCAGCTAGATCTGGATAACTTGCATCAGAATAGTCGAGGATAGGGAGAAGAAGAGATTGGGCAAGCGCAGTTTTAGTGGCAGTCGGCAGGAAATTGCGCAATCTGAGTAAAGACCCCGCAGAGGCAATCAGTTTGCGGCTCACTTCTTGCAACTGGGGACCCCAAGACAAATCCGTATCAATATAAATATCAAAGTCTTTTACTGAGTCACAGTGGGGTATAACAGCTCCATCAAAAACGATTTGGGGAAGGGTCGTCCAGTCAATTTTGGAACGTAGCCTTGGGCTGCCAACAATAATGACTTGAGTCTTCGCAGGATTAACCCTCAAACCATGATCCAAACTCCAATCAGAAATATGCGCTAAATCCTTAGTCACTGTCGTCACCGCCTCAGACAATTCTTCAACGGGAGCTTGCGAATAAATTTGCAGATCGTCAGCATAAAGGTGGTAGGATGAGAGAAGTTCATTTGAAATTGAATTTATAAATATGGCCAAAAGAAGAGGAGAGAGTACGCCCCCCTGTGGAAAGCCAGCATTAGTATTGCACCATGAAGACAACGAACCTTCAATGCAAATACCTTGTCAGCGGCCACACAGGTAACTACGAAACCAATCAATCCTGAGCAAGACATCAAAATCAACAGTGTTAAAAGCATTACTGAAATCAAGTCGCCGCCGCTGCCAGAACTTGCTTTTGTGAAATCACTTCTTTGTCCGTCTGTCTATCAAGACTTTTCTTTTGAACAAGTACAGACATAAAACTGATTTACCTATATCAAATACTTAGGTCTACAATCTTTTTCAGCCGTAAAAAAATCAAACTTATAGGTCAACGCGATCAAAAGAATCATGTCGCATATTTTGCGATTTCACAAGGTTGTGAAAAGCAATAGGGTAATTCCGTTGACCTAGAATCATGAAACTTAGCAAGAAGCAATGGATACAAATATTTGAAGTCGCTCTCAAAAACTTTTATTAATTTTTCCAGCATGTACAAAATATCCTAGTGAGTTGGAATGACGACTTGAAAGGGTGTTCGTTGGTCTTCTACCGCGCCGTGGGACCTATCAACCAGGCTGCCATCTTCGGCAAGCCCTCGCCTCTAAGGAAGGATGACCCGAGGGTCAGACAGCTGCCGTTCCCCACCAGAAAGCCTACCTTCAAGGAGGTGAAGAGAGTGTTTCAGACCTTGGCCAGTATTGAAGTCTATGGTGAGTTGATACACCAAAATTTAAACACACCTATTTAACATTATTTCTTAAATCTATGGTTACAATGGCGGTCTTATCGCTAAAAGCGATATCTTCTAGACAACCTTTGGAAGGACTTTCAAAACTTTAATTAAAGTGGGGAGGGCTAAATTAGTGTGCAATGTGGGTTGAATTCACATTACCAGCAATCTTGTTAACCCCTCTCACTAAGCTAGACATGCTTGTGTCTGGAGTGGGTTCACGTCAATAGGGTAATGGGTTGGGTTTGAACCCGTGATCGCTCGATCACAACCTCGAAAACTGCTATTGACGCTATATCTTTTATTTTTTATTATCCGTCAGTTAGCAATTTTGTGGTAATAAATATCTACACACACTTACATACGAGTAGGTGTGGAGAGGAGTTTGTTGCTAAATAAAAACAGCTGGGTCAAGCTTCAAGGTTAAGCAATACTTGCCATCTCGTTCTGTGGATGGGTGAACATCATAACATATTTAGATTACTCTGTCTCTCGGCCCTCCCTGAAATCACGCTAAGCGATTGGGTCTGGCAGCTGGCTAACATTTGGAGATCTTTGACAGTCATTGCGGCTAGTTAGAAGCCAGAAAACTGAAACTGAGGTCAGGGAGGCAACCGCTTTATGAATAACACTAATTCCACATTTATTGTACGTACAGCCAAGCTGTGGAACTCTCTCAGAGAGTTCCACAGCTTGGCTGTACGTAACGTAGGGAACACAGAAGCCGGCAGAGAGTCTCTCTGCCGGCTTCTGTGTTCCCTGCCACTTATAACCTTTCAGCCTTTAAAGCAAGAGTGAATAGGCATCTTCTGGGCTCGCTCGTTCCATCGTAGACCTCATCTATCGCTTACCATCAGGCGAAATTGAGATCAAGAGTGGGCTTACCACGAATAAAAAAAAAGATACTCAGCTGTATCGGTTAGACTGGAAACTGTTAGGTCTTCGCCATAATAATTTTCCTCAAACTAGCTCAATGGTAGGTCTTTTGTAGCATCCGACCGCTGTATACGTTATAAAAATCGAAAGAAAATTTTACATAAGTAAAAGTCAGATTATGAAATAAAGATATATTTTTATTTCGGATGAGCCCGCTCTTGAACATTATCATGCCTAGAGCATGGATACCGGTTTTCGATAATATCGAAAAACCGGAATATCGGACCATAAATGCGATATCGAAAAAAGCGATATTAGATTTCAAATATCGGTTTTTCGATATTTTATAAGAAACAAAAACCAGACGCAATAGAATCTTTCTTACCTATTTCATTTAATTTAATTAATGTAAACAAAACCTTTCGGTTAATTATAATAATATGTATGCTACAGTGTCATTTATAAATGATTATTTCCATATAAAAGTGTACAACACTTGGGCAAGCGCCTGGCATTATGTTCATACGTGCAACAAAATAAGATCGTATCTCAAAGACGAGCTCAGAAGTTGTACATTCACTCTTGCTTTGAAGGCAGACGGGTCATATGTAGAGGGGAACACAGCAGCCTGCAGAGAGTTCCAAACCTTGGCCGTGCGCACAATAAATGTAGAGGAGAATCGCTTAGACGCTTAGATCGCAAGACGGTATATTGAACAAGTGAGCATGGTACCATGCAGTACGTCTGGTAGATTGTTAGTATAAGGTAGATGGAGGAATCGGGTCATGGAGTTCCTGCGCACACTCTCCGAAGTACAATCTGTGGAAGACCGACAGGCAAACAACGTTTCGCCGATGAGCCAGGCTGAAGCTTGTCTGCTAACACTGCATCGCCTATGAGTAACGTGACCAGACGTCCCGTTTTGAACGGGACTGTCCCTTTTTATAATTGCGAGTCCCGGTGTCCCCGCAATGATCTCTGGGACGCAAAATTGTCCTGTTTTCTGAGACCGCGTCATCGGACTCATCGGTCGATGCCAAGATAGCCGAGAATGGCCAAGACGTCGTCGCTCGTGCTTTGTTGACTATTTATTTGACAGATTTTTCGTTCGCCCACTTCTCGATATTTGTTTTGTTGTTGTTTAATGCTCGTGTACCTAGTAAATAACTTAAATTTTTTGTTTTGGAATATTCTTCTGACTTTTAATGATGGGATTTGTATTTATTTATTTTTTACGTAGGTACTTTATCTTTGACATTAACATTCATATATGTAGCGAGGCCATTGAGAGGCACGGGGAAGTACTTGCTGTATCCCTTGATATCTCCAAGGCCTTTGACAGGGTCTAGCACGATAGCCTTAATGCTAAGCTTCCTTCCTTCGGTTTACCCACTCAACTTTGCGTTTGGATTGAAGACTTCCTGAGAGATCGGTCCATTTGAGTGGTCATTGATGGCTGCTCATCTGGTCAATTGGCAATTAATGCCGGGGTCTCTCAGGGGTCTGTTCTCTCAGCAACTTTATTCTTGCTGCACATTAACGATCTGCTAATGCCCGGTACCTTTGGGTATGCAGACGATTACACAATCTAATTCCGCCAAGCCCGTTCCATCATCGGACTACAAGACAAACGGCGATGCGCCATCGTTACATTGTGGACATCCCTTGTTAAAATAGTGTGGTTGAAATTGTTTATAAAATAAATTAAATGAACTATTAAGTTAAAATGCCGAAACGCAAGTGTTCGTTCAGGATTTGGATATGGCCGCGGCAGAAGACGTCTGGGATTATCACACGATACAAGATAACCACAGCTTTCGGTCTAATGATTGTGCATCGAAATTAATTCAATCATGTTTTGATCGCGCATACGAAAGACTTATTGTGAAGGTATATATATTTTTTTGTATTTACACGATTCGAGTTGAAGCTCTAAAGGAGTTTTGAGCTGAAACGGAATATCAACAAATGCTCGGCTATAGCAAAGCCTCTTATGCCTGCCTTGGTAAGGGTTTCAAAAATGTATCAGCCATTAAAAAACTACTCTTTGAGTATTGAAAAATATCCCCTGTTACTAAAAAAACTTTTTTGAAGATTCCACATCCAAACTGTGGCTTTATTTTTTACACGCTCAGGCAGCAAGTTTTCATCAAGCTGTTTTGAAACTTGAAGATCAGACTACTACTACTCTTACCATAGAAATGGAGATACTTTATTGGGTTGATTTATTGAAATTGTTCAAAAATTGTAGACATCTGAGAAAACCCAGTTACAAATTTCAGTTCTAACCGCGGTTTTTATAATTAAGGTGAATATAAAAAAAAACGAGCTAAGAATTTCATTCTTACTTAAAATCATCACCAGCTATATTAAAGCCAATTTTTTCATCTGATAAATATAAATTTTATATAACTTAACTTTTCGGGTAAGTATATATATATTTTTAATTCGTAACTTTTAAGCTAACTGACTATTCCTAAATAAAAAACTTAAATGAAGTGTTTTTTTTTAATTGACAACCTGTTAATTGACCTTAATAAACCAGTGTCCCGTTTTGAGACAAAAAATAAATGGTCACGTTACCTATGAGTCTTTTAGCTCTGCGTTATTCGAGTCAAGTGTAGCAAGCTGGTATTTTGCTAAGCCATCCTACAAATGACTGCAGTACTCCATACAAGAACAGACCTGTGCTTTATACAAATTCAAAAGCTGTACAAGTGTGAAGTATCGCCTCACCTTGTGCAGGATTTGCAAAGCTTTTGACTCAATGGTTGAGCCGAAGTTTAAGTTAGACGTCAACTCTTTGCCCAAAAGCTCCAGGTGGTCGGTAACTGATAGGTATAGATGCACCTCTGAACCTTCACCTTTTAGCAGTGAAGAGATAAACCTGTGTTTTCCAAGCATTGAATTTGACCAGATTGTCGGGTCAAATTAATTTGCTCCAACATGGCCTTTCTAAGACAGTCTGTTTCATCCCTGCTAGCTAGAGCTTAGACTTAAAGACTTACAGATATACTTATCCAGTGCTAGAGCACTGGATAAGTATATCTTTTTGTGCTGTCATCCGCGTACGCAAGAGCTGGAGCAGGTCCTTGATATGCAGCAAAAAAGAGTCGCAAAGAGAACAAACCTCTTAAGAATACCGCATTGACATTGACAGCCATAAGATCCGATGAGCAGCCATCGATGACCGCTCGGATGGACCGCTCACTTAAGAAATCAGAAATCCGGTAGCAGAAGCCAGCAGGGACGCCAAATGTAGGAAGCTTACTCAGTAGACTAGCGTGCCAGACTCTGTCAAGGTCTTTGAGATATTTAAGGAATCTACAAGAGTATTGCCGTGTTTCTTAATGGCCTCGCCCCAGCAGTAGGTAACATACACAAGAAGATCTCGGGTCGACCGACCAAGGTGGAAGCCATACTGGTGGTCACTAAGTAGCTAAACTACCTTCCTCCACCGCCTAATTCCGTTCAGCCCAAGGAACATCTGCCACCTGGACGTGACTTGCTGTGGCCTATTTGGAAAGCTATCAATGGACTACAAACCCAAGTAGGCCGCTGCAAGCACAATTTAGAAAAATGGGGCATTATATGCCAAATTGACATCCAGTGCGATTACGGCGTTCCTGATCAAACAATGTCCCATTAGCTGGAGTGTCCAAATGACCCAAAAACGTGTACATTAGAAGCCCTAATACACGCTACTGAACGAGACCTGCGTGACTGGGCCTGATACATATAAAGTACGCAATTTACCATCGATACGAAGAAGAAGAAGAGACTAAGGAGCTCATTGTCTTCAAGGTATGCTAGCAGCTTATTATTGAGTAGGGTACTCCATCACTTGCAGATTTTGGAGTTTTTTTGGGTACTGGTTACACATCTTGGTTGCTTGTGACAACTCCAGAGCATAACTTTTTAAGACTTGTGCAGGTATTCCGTCCGGCCTGCTGGCTTTGTTCTAGTCTAGTCTGCAAAGAGCTTTATGGACCACTTAAATGGGAATTTCTAAAACTGACGTTCCATATTTCAGCAATAGCGATCTCTTGAATTGCCGTAGTCTTCGTATAAGATGACTGTGTAGTCACCCCTCCCATTGAATATCTACTTCTTTGCGTTTAACGTAATATATATTTATACAAGGTGTAACAGATTAAGCGCAATACCTCAGACACCCAAATTACAATATTAAATAAGGCTAAGACAATATGCGTAACTAAATAAATTGAAACCAAACCTAGACATTTTTTATAACGTAAAACGTATGTGCGTCATACAATATCCTTACGCAGACGCATACACTCATGCAATGTTAGCGGCCGGCGCATTTCCTTGAATTAAGGATTGTATTAATGTCATGATACTGTGTTTCCATTTTAAGTTAAATGAAAGATTTTTCCGTCAAAATTTAACACCTATTATGTATGACGGAATCGATTCAGAAGCCGATTCTGAACCAACTACATTCAGGAATTGCGTTTATTCTGTTACACGTTGTATATTATGCTACTCAATCACTTATTTTAACTTGTATTGATTTTTTTATATAATGACACAGCAGAGTATGTTAAGAAATTGATATTTTTTGCGTATTATACTTTTAAATTCGAATTGATGTAAGATTGCAATGAAATATTTTTAATAATACGGTTACGGTGATTTTATATTTCCCGAGCACACTTTGATACAGTCTCTAAATTCTAATATTTGGACCCTTAAAACGTTATAACGAATTTGATCATTTTATTTCCATAATATCGGAAAAATATCGAAATACCGGAATACCGATATTAAAAAATTGAATATCGAAACAAAACCGGTATTGGGAAAAGGTTCCGATATTCCATGCTCTAATCACGCCTGATGGAGCGATAGATGAGGTCTACGATGTGTGACGAGTGAGCCCTGAACATGCCTGTTTACTCTTGCTTTAAAGGCTGAAGGGTCATAATTTCACTATTACTGGACTTAGTTTTGTACCTTTAATTTTTACTCAGTCAATACCTATTTTTTTTTGTTTCTTGGCTGAAACCTTCAAACGGCGCCTGAACTTTCGGGGAGAAGACCAGAGAGTGTAGGATTCTTACCTCACTAAATCCACCCCGGTGATCACCATCAGCACATATAAATTACCACTCCGGAACCCTCTCTGTGCAACGCCTGTTACGGCACGTCCCTGGGGAGACTGTAAAGAGGTCTCCCCTAAGTCCCCTCAGTCAATATCTACCCAATAAATAAGGACGAAATCCTTCCTGTCATTTGTTATATCCTTAATTATTCTGTATCCTCTGGCGTCTTTCCATCTTTATGGAAAGAAGCTCAAATAACCCCTCTTCCAAAAAAATGTAATCCTGT
Organism: Tholera decimalis; assembly: GCA_943138885.2. Classification (NCBI taxonomy): domain Eukaryota; kingdom Metazoa; phylum Arthropoda; class Insecta; order Lepidoptera; family Noctuidae; genus Tholera; species Tholera decimalis. The sequence goes on from OW964558.2 coordinate 10,808,316, forward strand.
TTCTTTTTCTGATTTCCGTCCTATCTCCATTTTACCGTTCCTATCCAAAGTCCTAGAACGCCTTATCCATAGTCAGCTTAGTGCTTTCCTCTGTAGAAACAGGCTCCTTAATTTTTACCAATCCGGATTTCGTCCAGGCCATAGCACTACCACAGCTCTTGTAAACGTTACGGACGATATAAGATCAGGTATGGACTGTGGGAAACTGACGGTCCTTTCCTTACTTGATTTCACTAATGCTTTTAACACTGTCGATTTTGATGTACTGCTCGGATTACTCTGCTCTCTTAACATATCTCCAACAGCAATTGATTGGTTTCGTAGTTACCTGTGTGGCCGCCGGCAATGTATCTGCATTGAAGGTTCATCATCTTCATGGTGTAATACTACTGCTGGCGTACCACAGGGCTGCGTTCTCTCTCCTCTTCTTTTCGCCATTTTTATAAATTCCATTTCTAATGAACTTCTCTCATCCTACCACCTTTATGCTGACGATCTGCAAATTTATTCACAAGCTCCCGTTGAGGAATTGTCTGAGGCGGTGAAGACAGTGAATAAAGACTTAGCGCGTATTTCTGATTGGAGTTTGAATCATGGTTTGAGGGTTAATCCTGCGAAGACGCAAGTCATTATTATTGGTAGCCCAAGGCTACGTTCCAAAATTGACTGGACGACTCTTCCCCAAATCCTTTTTGATGGAGTTGCTATACCTTACTGTGACTCAGTAAAGGATCTTACATTGATAAGGATTTGTCTTGGGGTCCCCAGTTGCAGGAAGTGAGCCGCAAACTGTTTGCCTCTGCGGGGTCTTTACGCAGATTGCGCAATTTCCTGCCGACTGCCACTAAAACTGCGCTTGCCCAATCCCTTCTTCTCCCTATTCTCGACTATGCTGATGCAAGTTATCCAGATCTTACTGAAGTGCAGCTAGATAAGCTTGAATGACTCCAAAATGTTTATATCAGATTCATATTTGGTTTGCGCAAATATGATCATGTTTCTGAGTTTCGCATTAAACTTAAGTGGCTGCCTATCCGCCTTCGCCGGAATGCTCATATTTTTAACCGACTTCAAAAAAAGGAGGTTTACAATTCGTCTTGAACTTTTTTTTTTTTTATCTATGTTACCTCATAACTCGGAGACGGCTGGACCGATTTGAAAAATTCTTTTTGCATTTGAATGGGTATACTTTCTAGTTGGTCCCGTGGTTACGAAATCAGGATCTGATGATGGGATCCTGGAGAAATCGAGGGAACTCTTCAAATATTATAGGCACACCTATAGCGTTTTGGGTATTTCTTATAGTACCTTGAGCAGTTGCTTCCGAAAAGTACCATTTGGGGAAGTTGAACTGATGATGAAGACCACAGATGGCCACTGAAACTCCTCAATAATAAGTATTTCGTGGATTGCGATTCGATTACTTGAGTACGGATGTTAAACACTTTATGCTCGTCACAATACATGTGGTGATGTAGAGTTGATGATCAAGTACCAGGAGAACTCCTCAAACATTAACGGCTATGCATCGAGAAAAGCAATATTCTGTAAAAGGTGATAAGTTGTTGACATTATGGCTTTTGTGACTAGATAAATTACAAACCGACACACTAAAAAGCGTGAAAAAAAATTTTTTGCAAAAAATAGAACCGACTTCCGTATCAAAACACTACAAAGGCAAAAATAACTTCAATTTCGGAAGGCGGTGTCTTTAGTTTTGTATATATTTTCGTTTTTGACACCGCCTTCCGAAATTAAAGTTATTTTTGCCTTTGTAGTGTTTTGATATGGAAGTCGGTTCTATTTTTTGCTAAAAATTTTTTATCATTACTCTACAGTATTCTCTTCAATCCAACAACTCCGTTTTATCTCAAAGAACGTTTTAAGTTCCTTCATGACACACATGTTAGAAATTTGAGATCATCGGAGAATTTGAGACTTTCAATGCCTGCACATTCCTCTAAATTCTATGGCTCATCGTTTACGGTGCAAGCTGTTCGTTTGTGCAATGCATTGCCGGTGTCAGTAAGACAAGCTCAGTCACTAGCTTCCTTTAAGAGCTCGGTTGCTGATTATTTTCTTTCAAATTTATAATTATTCTTATGTTTCCTCTCCACATGATATTAAAGAACACATTATATTTATATATAATTACTTATGTATTGTATTGTATTGTATTTATATATTTGTATGTATATATATATATATATTATTTTCTGTTATGAGTACACTATTTTAGCCCTCCCCACTTTAATTAAAGTTTTGATAGTTCTTCCAAAGGTTGTCTGGAAGATATCGCTTTTAGCGATAAGACCGCCATTGTAACCATAGATTTAAGAAATAATGTTAAATAGGTGTGTTTAAATTTTGGTGTACAATAAAGTATATTCTATTCTATTCAATATTTTACCTTTTCTTATTAAATTATTATAATCCTCAGATACGTTGCAAGACTTCCAAAAGGCGCTACTGACGGTGACGAGCAGTAAGGTACCGTTGAAGACCAACTCAGATATCAGTATCGCTGAGAGTGCGAAGAAAGCGCAGAAACCCCCGCCCAAAGTGATTCACGATAGAGCTAAATCAAGGTAAGAACTTGATTGGGAATATTTATTATTTTGTAGCAGACTGCCTCGTTGGCCGTGTGGTTGCAAGCGTGACTGTTGAGCACGAGGTGTCGGGTTTGATGTCGGGTTTGAACCCCGTGCCTCGGAAAGCACGTTAAGCCTTTAGTCCCGGCTGTCATTTCAACATCTCTTTAGCCCCACTGGCACAAAAACGTGCCAGTATTAGTTGAGCCCCGCTGGCAACAAATTTGTGTGCCAGCGGGGCTCAACTAATAGTTGACGTAAATAATGGTGGTCCTTGAGAGGTTAACAGTCGTTACAGTTAGTCAAAAGCCAGTAAATCTGGCACTGGTCCAGCCAAGGCGTATCGATTTAACCAGCTACTGGGTTGTGGAAGTCAGATGAATGATGGTAGTCGCTCCATATGAAACAGTAATACTTAGCTGCATCCGTTTAGACTGAAAACCGACCCCAACAGGCCTGTTGGTCTAGTGGTCAGTGGCCCTGACTGCTATGCACAAGGTCGTGGGTTCGATTCCCACCCAGGACAAATGTTTGTGTGATGAGCACGATCATTTGTTTTAGTCTGGGTGTAATTTATCTTTAATAGGTATCAGTGGCGAAGGCTCCATACAACTCGATTCCTACCAGCTTCCCTTTTGAAATATGGCAAATATTAGTCTATTATTTTAAATGAATATATAAATAGTAATCTGTTATTTTCATTTAAACAAATAATTATTTACGAAGTTACAAGATTTCGAAGTCAGCCACAGGGCCACAGTTACTGGAATTCACATATAACACTTGAGCAAGGTCAGCATTTTTTGGTCCGGCTTCCCTTTTATGAAAATTCACCCTTCGCCACTGATAGGTATGTATTTAGAAATATATATGTATGTTTATCAGTTGTCTAGTACTCATAGCACAAGCTCTGCTTAGTTTGAGACTAGATGGCGTTGTATGAAAGTTGTGGAATATTATTATTATAACTTAATTATGCAGCATAATAGATATTTGTTACCCGATTACGCCAAAACCTCTAAACATCTAAATGGGTATGTAGGCAGCTGAAATCCCAGAATAACACAGGCTACTTTTTATACCGGAAATTCTACGAGATTGGGATTTACGAAGAAAAATAAAACTGAGTTCAAATCATCGCGGGTACATCTAGTTTATCATATTTATAATACTTTATCTAAATATTTATTTTTTTGTTAAAGTATTAGTGTGTTATTACACTGGTATACATTTCTATTTTTCTAAGTTGGCAACTTCCCTTCTTCCCTGTCATGGCTTGCACTGAGTAAAATGGTATTCTGTAATTATATTTTAAATAAAGAAATAAGTTTATTATGTGGAAATAAGTGTTTCTCTGAATACGATCCAATAACAAAATATGGTAGCAGTCCGTGGTTAATTGAATATGTAAAAAGATTGCTAAAATATCGCAGGATTGAAAAAAAGTGAAAATTGTTTTTGTGCTGTGGCATACATGTGTGTGCTGAAAATAAAAAATGGAGCGTAATCAACAAATTGTAATACCCATTTTCGACGGAAAAGAATACGCACATTGGAAAATAAGACTAACAAAATTTCTGCAATTCAAAAAGTGTCAAGACTAGACATGGGCGTTTTCGTATTCAGTTGCAAACGGATATGTAACCGATATTCAGTTTTCATATCGATATCGAAAACCGTTTTCAGATATCGATATCAGTAGTACGATTTGCACAAGTAACTGTGAAACGCAAACTAACGACAAACGCAAACTCATACTTTTACAGAGTTAGAGTTCAAGTTCCCGGTGGTTGATTTAAATGAAAATTTGTTATTGCAATATTGTTATTGCCCATGAAGGGTTCCGTTGTAACTATGATAAATATAATATACTTAATATATTCATTTGAAAAAAAAAAAACCTTACAAATTTCTTAAAACTAGCTTATTTACAATTTTTACAACTACGCCAAATAACTTTGTTTTTCATAGTATTTATATGAATTACAAAGTTATATTTGCGGTTTTAGAAAATATACTGTATCTCAATAACTGCTGACTCGATCTCGTTCAAACCAATTTTGATTGAAAGTTTATATTAATATCTACAACATATGGTTTTTTTAGATTTTTCACTTCATTATTATAGAAGTTAGAGGGGGGGGGGGTACACATTTTACCACTTTGGAAGCGTATATCTTTTAAACGATTAACTTTATGAAAAAGTCATTTTAGAAACCTTAATGTCATTTTTAAAGATCTGTCTATAGATACCACACACGTATAAGTTTCATGAAAGAAAATATTTTCAGTTTTAGTTCCATGTATGGGGAGCCCCCTTTATTTTGAATATTTGTTAAATTTTCTCTTAAAATCGGAAAGCGGTTCACAGAATACATCTACCTACCAAGTTTTACATGTATAGTCCTAATAGTTTCGGAATAAAATGGCCGTGACATACGGACGGACGGACAGACAGACAGACAGACAGACAGACGGACATACATGTCGAAACTATAAGGGTTCCGTTTTTTGCCATTCTGCTACGGAACCCTAAAAAGGCAAAGAATTATCGTTAAGTAGGGCACGTGTCACCAAGGTCAAGTGCAACTCAAAACAAAACTGTCCAAAAAAATACAAATCAAAATTCATTCGATACAATTCTTATTCCAACAACATAAATTCAACCTTAAATCTATTGGACGTAGGTTTAGTTTAAAGAATGAATTTCTCCCTGATATCGAGTAGCCGCCGGAAAGTTGCTAACTTATGTAATCTTTGTTGCAACTAAATAAATAGAAACTAGACCTTATTGCTAGCGCGTTAAGATATAGATATTACGCACGCACTGTTATTAACCAAATAACCAATTCCTAGCCGAAGTTACGTAATATTCGCTTCATCACTTTTACGCCAGTAAAAAATTGAATGGTAAGACAGAGACAAAGCGATATAAAAACCTTTGATGTCATATCGCTCTTGATGTGTAGTTTGCGCTTTGTTCGTTATTCGTAGCTCGTTTCTCGTTGTTGCGCTTTGGATAAACCATAACTCGATGAAGTTTTTGTGAAAACGGTTATGTATATTTAGATATCGATATGGTATGATAATAAACACATATCCGATATAAGTTACGTTTTGATATATCGAACCCATCTTTAGTCAAGACGTTATTACGAGAAAAATCTTAAGCACTGATGACAAAGAAAAATGGACGGACAAAGATGTGCAAGCAACGAACTACATTTACGGGGCAATAACGAATAAGCAATTGGAATATATATCAGAATGTGAAACGGCATACGACATAATTTGTAAATTTGATTCTATGTACTTACAAGGTTCAACATCCTTGCAAATAGTTTACCGAAACAATCTTGAAAATTTAAAGTTAAAAAACTATCAAGAACTAGACTCCTTTTTTGATGATTTTGAAAGATCAGTAAACGAGCTGAAACAGGCAGGTGCTACTATATCAGAAAATGAGAAGTTGAATTATATGCTAAGAGCACTGCCCAGTGAATATAGTCACATTGGAGACTTATTGGATGTGTTGTCAAAAGAGGAAAGAACTGTGGAATATCTAACAAATAAAATTAAAATTAAATATTTGACACAAAAACCACAAGAAAAGTCAGAAGTTACAGACAAATCAAATGCTTTTAAAACAGAAACAAAGTCAGCCCTGTCAGCCCCTAACTCAAATTTATGTTTTATTTGTGGAAAACCAGGCCATGTGAAACGCAACTGTTGGTACAATCGAGGACAGCATAATAGATACACAAATAACAATAATACAAGAGGAAGAGGTCATTCAAATCATCGGGGACGTGGTCGTGGATTTAATAATCGTGGTCGAGGTAGACACACTGAACATAGTGCATCAAATACACAAAATCAACAAAATGTTTTCCAAACTTTAGTTATTCAAAACAACATGACATCAAGTGTGAGCGAAGATAAGTCAAATAAGAACCAAATTACATGGTTATTAGACAGTGGATGCACAGACCACATAATCAACTGCGACAAGTATTTTGAAAATTCAGTTATATTAAAAAAACCAGTGCAAGTGAAAGTTGGAGATGGACGGATGCTGGAGGCCACAAAGGTTGGTGATATTAACATACATTTTCTTGTTTATGGTTCTAAATCATATATAACAGTAAAAAATGTATTCTATGTAAAAGAAATGAAGGCAAATTTATTGAGTTATGCAAGGATCACAGATAATAACAACACGGTAATATCGAAAGGACAATGGGCAAAAATTTATAATTCAAATAGAAAAGTAATAGCTATAGCACAAAAGGAAAACAGCTTATATAAAGTGAACAGCTACATAGATATACAAAGTAAAGTACAAGCAAATATAATTGAAAGTAAATTGTCAGTGAAGGAAAAATTACACCGTACACTTGGTCATGTAAATTTCAAATATCTAGAAATCTTATGTAAGGAACAGTTACTGGAAGGAATACCTAAAGAAATTGAATCAGAGTATATGAAGTGTGCTATATGCATAGAGAATAAAATGCATAACTTACCCTTTAAAAACAAAAGAAGAAGAGCTCAAGATATATTAGAGATTGTGCATACAGATGTAAATGGACCACATAATACAATAGGTTATTGTGGTGAAAAATACTTCGTAACATTCATAGATGACTACAGTAAATTGGCAAAAGTTTATTGCATCAAGTCTAAAGATCAAGTTGCAGATTGTTTTAAAGAATATGTAAATACAGTTCAAAATTTAACTGGAAAAATGATAAAAGAATTAAGATGTGACAATGGTAAAGAATATATGAACAGTAAGATGTATAGTTTTGCAAGAGAAAAGGGAATAATGATAAAGGCATGCCCGGCATATGTACACGAGTTGAATGGAACTGCAGAGAGATATAACAGGACTATAATGGATATGGCTAGATGTCTACTAGCAGAAGCAAGAGTAAATAAATGCTATTGGCCGGAAGTAATTAAAACAGCAGCTTATTTAAAAAATAGAAGTTTGGCAAATACTATAGAAAGAAAAACACCCTATGAAATATTCTTCAATAAGAAACCATCAATAGAGCAATTGAAATTGTATGGAAGTAGAGTTTATGTGAGAATACCAGAAGAAAAAAGAAGATCAAAATGGGATAAAAAGGCAGAATTAGGAATATTACTTGGATATGTTGAAGTTGGCTACAAAGTGTTGATAAATAATAGAATAGTAGTTGCCAGACATGTTGATATAATAGAAGAAGATGTCAAGTTTATGAATAACAATGAAGATACAGACTCAGAGGAAGAAAGACAAGAAGAAGAAAAGGAAAAATTTGAAAATAACTTACCGGAAGAGACTAAATTAATAAAATTTGATGACAACTCGATGAATGATGATAAAGTACAAGGAAGAGCAAAGAGAACAATCAGACGTCCAATCAGATTTGATGAAGAATTTGGATATTACTGCATTTGTGCAAATTTTTGTGATGCTATGATTCCAGGTACATTTCAGGAGGCGATGCAATGTGATGAGGCCAATCAATGGAAAGAAGCAATGGACCGTGAGATGAGCAGCCTTGTTAAAAACAATACATGGAACTTTGTGAGTAGACCAGAGGGCAAAGAGATCCTAGATGTGAAGTGGGTTTACAAAAGGAAACCAGGTAACATTTTTAAAGCTCGTTTAGTAGTTAGAGGTTTTCAGCAAAAGGATAATATTGATGATACATACTCACCTGTTGCCAAAATGCAAACATTAAAATTGTTGTTATCTTATTCTTGTCAGTTCAGCTTTCTCATTCATCAGATGGATGTGGAAACAGCCTTTTTGAATGGTAAAGTAGTATCAGAAGTTTATGTAAAACAACCACAAGGTTATAATGATGTTTCTAATAAAGTTTATAAACTAAATAAAGCTTTGTACGGATTAAAAGAAAGCCCTAGAGCTTGGTACGAATGTTTTAATGATTTTATTAAGAATCTTGGTTTTTGTAGAAGCAAGTACGATTATTGTCTTTATGTAAAAAGAGAGTGCAATGTAACAGTTTATATACTTTTATTTGTTGACGATTTATTAATTTGTTGTAGAGATATAAACATTATTGATAATATAAAGAAACAGTTGCATAATAAATTTAAAATGAAGGATTTAAATAAAGTAAAAAGCTATATTGGTATTGATATTGAATATGATTATGATAACTCTACAAATGTCTTAACATTGTGTCAGGAAAATTACATAGAGTCTTTAGCTGAAAAATATAATATTAAAAATGCAAAACTGTATAAGACACCTATGGAACCCAACTTGAAACTAAGTAAATGTGATGTAAATGAAGATGTTAAATATAGAAACTTGATAGGTGCACTCTTGTATATCAGTCATGGTACTAGACCAGACATATCTTACAGTGTGAATTATTTAAGTAGATTTCAGAATTGTTACGATGAAACACATTTTAAATATGCTCTGAGAGTTCTAAAGTATTTGTATCTAACAAAAGATTTAAAACTAACTTACCAACAGAGTCTTAATACTGATAATATTGTAAATTGCTATGTAGATGCCGATTGGGCAGGAGATAGTACAGATAGGAAATCAACTACAGGTTTTGTTATTGAATTGTTTGGAAATCCAATTTATTGGAAATCTAGAAAACAAACTTGTGTAACTAAATCATCTACCTTTGCAGAATATGTTGCATTATCTGAGGCTGTAACTGAGATAAATTTCTTAAAAAATGTAATTAGTGATATGTTCATCAAAATATGTAAACCTATTAAGATTTATGAAGATAATTCAGGAGCACTTGCTATAGCAAAATACGGAAATTTTACTAAAAATTCTAAACATATAGAAGTACAGTATCATTATGTACATGAAAACTGTAAAAGTAAAGTTATTGAAATTGTAAAGATAAACTCAGATTCAAATGTTGCAGATATACTTACCAAATCTCTGGGTAAATTAAAATTTCTTAAGTTTAGAGAAATGTTGAAATTACATATGTAAAACTTAAATGAATAAGAAAGTTAAATTAGTAGATACATAAGAAAGTTAATTAATAAATAAGAATTTTAAGTTAATAGGTGAATAAGAAAGAATGTCTTAAGTTTGTTTTAATTTTTGTTGAGAAAGAAAAGCTTTTTGTTTGTTTTTATTTTGTTAATATTTAAGTTAAACAATTTAACAGAACTGTTTTAAAGGAAAGAGTGTGCAAGCTAGGTAGGTACTAGTATACTTAAGTGAATAAATATTATAGAAGTTCTATGAATAGGTACATATTATGTTGTAAGTAAAAGATAATTGTAATTGATGTTGCCTAGTAAGAATTTGTTAAAGTAATGAGATGTGAAAATAAAAATATAAATGTAAGGAGGCGTGTTAAAGTATTAGTGTGTTATTACACTGGTATACATTTCTATTTTTCTAAGTTGGCAACTTCCCTTCTTCCCTGTCATGGCTTGCACTGAGTAAAATGGTATTCTGTAATTATATTTTAAATAAAGAAATAAGTTTATTATGTGGAAATAAGTGTTTCTCTGAATACGATCCAATAACAAAATAGGTATATAATATAAAATAATAATTTAACTAAACTAAACTAACTAAAAAAAAAAAAAAATCTTAGTACTAGGTTATAATTTTACTATTAATATCATCTATCTATACTTATAATAAATCTGTAGAGAGGTCAATTCTGTACATGAAATATATTTCCAAAATAACTATCAGGGGGTGATTAAGGATCGATACTCATGCCAAAAATGCAATCAGTTAAATTTTTGTCTGTCTGTCTGTCTGTCTGTCTGTATAACCGTTATAGAAACAAAAACTACTCGACGGATTTTAACGAAACTTGGTACAATTATTTTTCATACTCCTGAGCGGGTTATAGTATACTTTTCATCACGCTACAATCAATAGGAGCAGAGCAGTGAAGGGAAATGTTGGGAAAACGGGAGAAGTTACTCCATTTTTTAAGCTTCCGTCGCGTGTGCAACCTTAATGGTTAAAGCTACACAAATCATTTCATGACGGAAATGTTCTCCTTAAAATTATATAAAAAATATCCCACGACAGCATATGTCTAACTTTTATGGTTGACTCACAATAACACGTGTAACTCCCGATAGCTTAGCAGTTCGAAGCTTTCTGATTATAATATTTGTCTACTCTTACGTTTATAACACTCTCAGTCACCCCTAATTGAAAAAGTTAACATTATTAACTATTCCATAAAAAAATTGGCCAAGTGCGAGTCAGACTCGCCCATGAAGGGTTCCGTAGTAACTATAATATAATATGCAAATTTATTTGACGAAAAAAAAACTTACAAATTTCTTAAAACTAGCTTATTTACATTTTTTACAACTGCGCCAAATAAATTTGTTTTGAAAAAAAAAACCTTGCAAATTTCTTAAAACTGGCTTTTTTACATTTTTACAACTGCGCCGAATAAATTTGTTTTTCATAGTGTTTGTATGAATTACAAAGTTATATTTGCGGTTTTAGAAAATATGCTGTATCTCAAAAACTGCTGAACTGATTTCGTTCAAACTAATTTTGGTTGAAAGTTTATATTAAGATCTACAGACATATATTTTTTTTAGATTTTTCACTCCATTATTATAGAAGTTAGAGGTTGTGTCCGCCACACACACATTTTACCACTTTGGAAGCTTATATCTTTTAAACGATTGACTTTATGGAAAAGTAGTTTTAGAAACCCCGATGTCGTTTTTAAAGAACTGTCTATAGATACTACACATGCATCGATTTCATGAAAAAAAATATTTTCAGGTTTAGTTCCATGTATGGGGAGCCCCCCTTTATTTTAAATATTTTTTATTTTTTTTCTCAAAATCGGAAAGCGGTTCACAGAATACATCTACCTATCAAGTTTCACATGTATAGTCCTAATAGTTTCGGAATAAAATTGCTGTGACAGACGGGCGGACGGACAGACAGACAGACAGACAGACAGACGGACAGACATGTCGAAACTATAAAGATTCCGTTTTTTGCCATTCGGCTACGAAACCGTAAAAAGAATCATATAAATCGGTATAGAAACACCAAAGTTATACATGAAATACGCTTATAATAATAAGCCATCGCGCGTGAATACTGAATCATGCTATAAGGATTATTTTTGAGAATCGGTCGCCGCGCTCGACGCGTCTCGCGGTCGAAGCGTTCTCTAGGTACTTAAGCCTCATGTGAACGTGATCTAAACAATATTACCAATACATTAACTTACGCTGACGGAGTCGCGGGCACAGCTATATTGTATCATTACGCTAAGGCCAATAGGAGCGGAGCGCCAATGAAGAATGCTTCAAAATCGGGGATAAATTTAACGTTAGCCCAAAGTAACTATTCCACGCGGACGAAGTCGCGGGCGAAAGCTAGTGTGCTAATAATATAATTTTTTTTTTTTTAACGTGGTAAAATTATCAAATAAGTCCTCCCACTCCGGGCAGGGTGGGAGGGACTGTCAGACTTTTACTGACTAAAATCCACGGTGTTCCTTCAATAGCCCTTTACGTACCGGGGCCACGGTAACGGGATGAGTCCCACGACCCCGGCAGGCTTCGGCCCTCTGCAGAGGGGGCCTCGTCATGTTGCTGACGCTCTTTGAGGCGCGCGTGGAACACGACGCGCCGTCGACCCGGGCATGGTCCATGGTCGGACAGCGAGTTGCCCTTTACTCGCTGTCCGCATGCCCGCGCCTACGGTGGCCGGAGATCGTCGGCCGACGTCCGACGCCGTGGGCGTCTACCACTGCGGCTGGGCTGGAGGGAGGACGCCATCCTCTCCCTCACGCGGCCCGCCTCCTCCTTCGGAAGCATGACTGCTTCGCAGAAGGAGGCGACCGCTTCCCACTCCCTCTCGCCCCGCAGCATGGCCTCGACCAAGGCCGGGCGCGAGAGGTCTCCGCCTATTGTCGCCGTGAGGACACGTCGGTGCTCTGCCCAAGCTGGGCAGTCCTGCACCGTGTGCTCGACTGTGTCCTCAGGGCGACCCTCGCAGTGGTGACACCCAGGCGTCTCTTCCTTACCCATCAGACACAGGTACCTCCCGAAACTTCCGTGTCCGGTGAGGACCTGCGTCATGCCGTAGGTCAGGACGCCGTGACGCCGATCTAGCCACTCCTCAAAGAGGGGTCTTACCGCCGCAATTGCGGCGTGCCCGGCTAATAATATAATCTAGAATCTGTAACTGAACTAGAGTCTGGCTAACGAAAGCGTGTCCTGGAGTTTTTTTTAAAGTTTAATATGGCATCATTTTTAAGTTGTCAAAGTCTGTGATTACAATTGTCCGTAATTTGTAAAGACAATTAATATTCAACAATAATCGCTATAATATGGGTAAAACAATAAAAAGTAACGTGCGAAAGCTGCTACATACTATGATCAGTAAGTTTAAACAAAAACAAGAAGAGAAAGAAATTGATTTCAAAGAAAAACAACAATGTTTATATGCGATCTCGGATTTTTTAGGTTAGTACGACTTTGTAATGTTGATCCTTGGTGGCTGATTATTAGATATATTTACGATATTATGATACTTTTTCTTATCATTATAGATAATATTGGAGATAGAGTCTGGCAAACGAAAGTAGACACTCGAATTATTTGCAAAGTTTTTATATGGCAATGCTAAACTAATGTCAAACTCAATTTTCAAAACAAGATGGCGTGTTGATGGTGATTTGTTGTGATCTTGTTAATAGCGTTTATTCAGCGAAAAATTAACAAAACTATTAAAAGTGGAGTACGGGAGATGTTGCTTCGCATGATGTCTAAATATCAAGAAAAACAACAGGAGAAAGACGCCGAATTCAAACAAAAACAAGATTGTTTACGTGTGGTGTTCGATTTCATAGTTAGTATGACGCTACTAAGTTGATACTTTGTCGTAATTCACAATTTATATTTATCGAGGAAAAATATTCATCTATTTTGATTCACATTCATTTTATAGAATGTTAAACATTATGGTTATTTAACATACAATTAAATGTTGCATGGTTTTTAAATTTTTTTGTTCTTTTATAGAAAATCTGGAGTATGTAGCAGGGGTTGATGAGATAGTGAAACCTGTTGAAAATAGGAGTGGGTGATACAAATCGTATATATAACAATACCTATATATTGGTACAATATCCAATACCTATATATCGGACGGCACTGAATCTATATATCAGGTATCTGCGTATCTAATGCATTGATGTTGGTATGATGAGTCATAAAACAAAAACACACAATATCGGTATCGCACTATGATATTCGGTTCAAACTGATATTGTGATACGCGTCTTCGTTGCACGCTGGAGTGTCAACACTACACAAAAAATACATTCACTGATTTCGTGTATACAGTTACAAATAAAATATAATGATGTAAAAATATAAGATGTTAAATATATCGAACAAAACCGAAACCTAAAAATCACAGTATCTTACATAGCAGTTTCGTTTCAGAGTTCCACACAGATTCAGCCAATATATAGATATTGAAATATATAGATGCGATATCCGATATTTAAAACCGATACTTAGGTACGATTTGATACAGAGTAAAACCGATATTACCCATGCCTAATTGAAAAACTTACGGATTTAGAGCAGAAAGATAGGATAAGAACCCAGAATCAGTACTTGGATAAAATAGCTTCAATCACTGGTAAGTTTTTACTAGGAGTACATAACTTTTATAAAGATGTAATTGAATTCATGATTTGAAAACCTAATCATTTTGTTTTACTATTCTTTACAGAAGTGAGCGTTACTACATTAATAAGAATTAAAAAGGAAGGTGCGCGTAAAGGCCATATAAACCTACAGTGTCCGACATAGATAGTTTCGACATAGATGCTATTCGTAACAAAATTAACGAATTTTATATCGTTAGAAAACAAGTTTAAAACGAAACACACCAGAGCCAGTATATGAAGCTGATGAAATTCTGAAGTAGAATGGGCACGAGGTATTGCGAGTTCCCCCCTACCATTGTGATCTAAATGCCATTGAGTTAGTATGGAGTTTGGCTAAACGTAAAGTGGCAAGTAAAAATATTGCTCAGTGGACTTACAGAAATTTATAAACAAGTCGTTTGAAAATATAACTCCCGAGGAGTGAAAGAAAATGACTGATCATGTCATCCATGTTGAAAATAAACATAAAGAAAGGGACAGAATTACAGAAAATAATTTAGAAAGTTTTATAATTAACGTAGGAAACAATGACTCCAGTGACTCTAATGAAACTTTCCACATGGAAGTCTTACATTCAGATTTTGACTATAGTGAATAAATCAGAACTGTTTTAGAATACTGTTGTTGTTTTTTTTAATCGAATTAAGACACAATATCTAAACTATTACCTACCTAAAATATCTCTTGTATTTTTATTCCGATGAAATAAAATACATCATTCTAAAGTATCAAATAAAGTTATTCCAGGTATTTAATAGTAGTTTTGGGGTTGCTATGCTGATATTTTTTAAATTTGCCGCGCTTTTTCAGTCTTTACTTTCGTTTGCCAGACTCTATTCAAGGAATCTGCGAAATTAAAAACCATGTTGAAACGTTAAAAAATTTGGAGAAAAAATCTTTAATAGAAACTCAGACTAAGTTCTTAGAAGATACCTTACCACTGATCTCAACCCGATCGAGCTTATATGGAGCTCAGCTAAGCGTATGGGGGCAAAAAAAACATTAATCTGGCTGCAAAAGAAACAGAAACACTGATAAAAACCTCATTTGGCCGAATAACTGCAGAAGATTGGAAAAAAAATGACAAATCATGTAATAAATGTGGAAAATAAATACAAACAAAGAGATCACATAACAGAAGATTAGAGTATTTATTTTAGAGTATTGGAAAAATTCATAATAAGTGTAGGTGATGAAAACTCCACTGATACAGAAGAATCCTTAGAGGATGCATTTTTGGAATCGGATTTTGAGTACGATGATTAAATAATTATCATACTCAAAACGCCTGTAGTTGATTAAACAAAATGTTAAAGAAATTTAATAAACTACATGTTAAGTAGGTTAATATTATGTAAATAAATAAATAAATCTACGCATTCGTTTTTTTATTCAATCCATGACAATCAAGGCTCCGAGACACCAAAAGGAGTCTTTAAAAACATTATGTGATATTATCCCTAAATTATAAATTGAGTTCGTAAACGACTATTATACAAATTGATTGTCGTAAATACATAAAATTCCCAAGTACCAAAATGATTTTCTCCTACTATAGTCAGTAATACTACATAAAGATTTTTTGAATTTGCCGCGTTTTCTCAGGTCACGCTTTCGTTAGCCAGACTAGACGCTACATGTCTGTCGGTTATCAGCGCTTGAATCGAAATTAATAAAACCCTTGATATAATTCAAAACATTGATTTATATACTTTATTGTATACCTTACAATAAATATTTTTATGGATACATAAAGTAAAACTAGCCAAGACAAACGGCGATGCGCCATCGATACATGGTGGACCACGGAACAGATAAAAGAGGTTAGAAAGGAAATAGTTCCTGATTCGTATGAGAACGCGTGTCGCCGCTTGTCTCCCACTCTTTAGCTCTACTACAAGCAAGAGGCCCGTTACGAAGCGAATTACACATACAAATAAATTACACACACTCAAATCGAGAGCTTGCTACTGATTGTAACTCACTGTTGATAAACATGCGCCGTGCATCTAGGCCAATCAGGGCAAAGGACGAAACGTCAATGGTTGAAGTGTTGAGGATGCAGTACATTGTAAGCGGACTTGGTCATTGCGTGGATTAAGCGAGTACACATCGGGCAATGTATATTTTTTGTAACTTGTTGCAATAATGTTGTTAATGTTTGGAATTTCATAGTGATCAGAATATTTTTATGTTTTTTAGAAAAAAAAAAACTGTAATTAAATGTTATTTTCGACTTACCGATAGAAAGATATACCTCCTCGCTCTATGCTTGCTGTCTGACTTTTTGTTTTACAGGTTATTTATTTATTAGGGAATAACAAACAGTAACACATTTTTTATAAACTATAAAATCATAACAAATAAATGTTAGTAAATGTGCACCCACACCGTTATCCACAAATTATATATTAGGGTTGTGACATAAGTTTATAAATGTTTTTTTTTCCTAACCAAATATTATACAAAACAATGTTACTTCCTTAATGATGCACAACACGGCATTTTAAAGCAGAGCTTTGTGTTCCGAAGTAGTCCGAAGCGCACTAAACGCGGTGAATGTATTAATCGGTCGAGCTATGATTTTCGAATCATAAATGTGGCGCGCTCGCCACGGCCACATTACCATTCCAACCTTATTCATCTATTCCGTGTGCTGGACATCCCATCCACACGCACAAAACGTTTTGGGTATACTTTCATTGTGCGTACGGCCAAGGAGTGATATTCCCTGCCCAAGTCTGTGTTTCCCGATAGCTATAACCTGGGGTCTTTAAGTCAAGAGTGAATAGGTTTCTTCTAGGTAAGCGTGCTCCATCTTCAACCACGTCATAACTTACCATCAGGTGAGATGGTAGTCAAACGCGAGCCTATTCTGAATAAAAAGAAGTGTACAATGGGCGGTCTTATCGCATAGGGCGATCATTTACAGACAACCTTTGGATGGACAGAACTTAAAGGAGACAGATTTAGGGCTGTCAGTGTACAAACATCATAAATAATATTAATTGAACATAATAATATAAAATACATACATACAATATAAAAATAATACAAAACATAAAGCTTGATTCGTTAAATTTAATTATTCATTTTCCTTTTTTTCTGTTTTTTATCATCAATGTTTTGAAGCTTGAATACTACAAATTTTTACATAACGTTTCAGAGAACGTGCTCCCCGCGAGCTACCAATCCAAGTGACCTCAAGCGAGGACGAAGGCCCTTGCTACATTGACTCCGAAACCCCCCCAGACTGGATTAAAACCTTATCAGAACAAAGCAGCAACGGTGTAATCACAAACTCGAGAAAAGACCTCCTTAACGACTGCGCACTGGCGAGTTGCGTCGATTCCGACAGTGATACGGAAACCGTGGGCAAAAAGGAGTCTAAGAAAAAAAAGAAACCGAGTAAAAAGGTTGTTGAAGAGAAAACGCAAGGGACGGCTGTCAAAAAGGTAGCCGCGAAAATTCCTGCAAATGTTAAAAAGGTTGGTTTTCAATTTTAATTTTATTGTTAATATAAGGTGCTTTTCATTCTAAATAGCGAGTCGATGCGCTAGCCTACGAACATAATTATACAACACCCCTAAAAGATTCTCATATGATTTAACAAGTACAAATGTGTGGACTTCAAAAGAGACTTTGACCTCTGAGTTTGTTTCGATGTTTCTTCTCAGGGTAGGCAGTTTGGAAACACCGGCCTCATCTAGTTTAAATTTTCAATTTTTTTTTCATGAGAGAGCCACAAACATCCTTACATTTTTACATCCATCCTCACAAACTTTCGCATTTATAATAGTCTGCTAAGACGTCACTAATGCGCAAAAGTGTGTACTACATGGCTCCGGTCATATACAGTGTATTAGGTTAAACGAGGGACTTGTTGAGGGAGGGTATTCAGTATTCGATTCTCGTCCCAAATATGTGAAAAACCTATAACTTAAATTTTTGACGTAATTGTCCAATATAGGTTATACATTTATATTGTACACTGAGGCGCAAGAGGTGAATGAACTTGTAAACAGTACTTAAAGTAAACACGTGGCAAAAAGGGCCCGATCCTGCCAAAAAAAGAAAGCTCGTGTGTAAACTCCGCCCCCGCGGGAGTCTCCCCGAGGACTTTTAGAAGACCTTTTGGAAGGACCGGGATTTACGCGGGAAAAACAGTGAAGAAAAAAGAGCGAAATCGCGGGCTCAGACTAGTACTAGTAGACTAGTAGATACTGGTCTAGCCAAGTGGTATTGTGTTACCCAGTTACTGGGTTGTGGAGGTCAGATAGGCAGTCTCCATGTAAAACACAAATACTGCTGCTTCCAGATAGCTCTAGATCTGGAAGCCGACTCCCGATTCCAACATTGTTGGGAAAAGATGATAATTAATTAATAAACGTATTTTCTTTTTTGCTTTCTTTCAGATGTGGAAAAGCATCTCAGACAAAGACAACATTACTCTGGAGCCGATCCTGGAAGGTTGGGAGGGCGATATTCAAGCCGCATGCAACACACAAGACCCAATTGATGGCAACACTGCCTTGCACAAAGCTGCCATTGCTGCTAAACCCGAGATGGTCACGTAAGTGTACTTTTATAAGAATTTGCTAACTAGCCGACAAGTCATTGGGGAAGAATTTTAAATGCTACAGGAAAAGAGGAAAACAATGGTAGGATTTGTATGTAGTTATATCATTTGTGACAGCTGTGATGCTGAGCTATCATGGCAGCAGTACAATATTCAACTGTATTTACTACAGAATAGGGAACACATTTGTGTGAAGCGTCTCGGAGCGGGCAATTCAAATGAAAATCGTCAAAAATCGAGAAGTTCCAAACATACAAAGCATATGATGTGAATAATAATGTCGTTTACAGTCAGATCCTGTCGGCGGGCGGGGACCCGTGTATCAAGAACCATGTTCTACAGACGCCGTACGCCGCTACGCCGCATGCAGACACCAGGATCGCGTTCCGAATGTTCCAGGCGCAACATCCCGACAAATATAACTATTCTAAGGTATTATACACATGCCACAACAACCAAGAGAGTGTCACACATTTAATGACTGAAAACCCACACTGTTACTTAAGTTGCCCTTGCTATCCGGAGCCGCGGTATCTTATTAGACCATTCCCTTAAGGACGCATGTTCAAAATTGATAGGTATCAAATCGCATCACTACATAGACACTACTCAAACACACACAAACGTACGAATAGCTCCGGGAATTATGAGCGCGTAAAGTCATTTTGATACATTAGATTTTTTTTATGGCCTGCATGGTTGCTTTTATTTTGAGTGCTGTTTGATACCTTAAAATTATTGGAATGACGTGTAGGTATACTTCGATGACTGGTACTGGATCTCCTTGACAACAAGAGGTAAGTGTGCAGAGTTTTTTTTATTAGGGTTCCGTATCCGAATGGCAAACGGAACCTTTATAGTTTCGTTATGTCTGTCTGTCTGTTTGTCTATCTGCCCGTCCGTCCGTAAGTCACAGCCATTTTATTCCGAAACTATTATGAAACACATAAGTGAAACTTGGTAGGTAGATGTATTCTGTTCCGCTGAGTTGACCACTTTCCGATTTCTAGGCAAAAATATATAAAATTAAGGGGGCTCCGCATACATAGAACTGAACCTAAAAATATAATAATAATAATAATAATAATAATAATAACTTTATTGAACACCAAAAAAAACCTTTGTTACGTAGTTACTTATTAATTAAGTTACAATACAGTTTTGAATTTAAAGATGTGTCTCAATCATTGGAAACCCTGCCTCCTAAACTAGGGTAAACCTGTGACTTAGGAGTCAGTGTTCTGCTGTTGCTTCGGGATTAAATAATTCTCTCTATTTGTGATGTTTTTGTGAAACCTAATAACAAAGTTTGGATTCTATACAAAATAAAAAATATAATAAAAATAGCACGAGGTTATACACATAGTTATGTGAATGTGTTTGGGTGCATGTGTGTGTGTGTGTGTGTGTGTGTTTGTGTGTGTATGTGTAAACGTGTGTGTTTGTGTTTGTATATGCACGTATGCAAGTGTGTGTGTATACTTAGTTATAATAATGTGAGAATGAACGTGCGGTTATGTAGTTACCGTGGATAGACGAGTAAGTCTTCAGTACGGCAATAGTCCTGTTCTAACAGCCAGTTTTTTAAATTTACTCTTAACTTCAGAACCATTAAGTTTAGCCATTTGGATGTACTTGCTTATTTTCCTGTAGATAAGTGAGCTCAACACATAATGCTGGCGGCTGGCAAATGCAGTTTTATGAGATATTGATAGGCATGTGGTTACGGTTGTGCGTTTGGTGTGATCTGGTTCTGGATTCTGACCTGGATGTCTCTTGAGTGTGGCTCGGAGCACAAACAGCTGCCGCACAGTAAGTACCCAACAGTCCGCATATAATTCAGTAGTAAGGAATCTATACGGTCTACCAAGCATCACCTTAAGCACCGCTCTCTGTGCACGTTCCAGTCCTAGCATCCTAGTTTTGCCGGTGCCACCCCAGACCGGGATGCAGTAATTGATAACGGACTCGCAAAGAGCAAAATACACCATTTTTATAGTTTTAGGATCCACGCATTGTCTTAGTGACTTAAAAATGTAGATTAATTTTCTGACTTTTGAAACTAAACTGTCGACATGAGAGTACCACCATGACGGGCTGAACCCGTCATAAATCACTACACCCAGGTATTTAGTTTCAGTGACACGGGCTAACACTGTAAACGAGCACGGATTGGAGATGGCACATGTGTTAGTATTATGGTAAATTCCGGTGGGGCTTTGGTCCTATGGCTGATGGAAAAAGGTATGTCATTGGTTTTTACCAAGTTTAAAGATAATAAATTATTCTGAAGCCATCTCACAACCTCTTGTATCGATTCTTCAGCATAAGATTTCACATCGGATCATGTATCACCGTAAACAACAATTGCAGTGTCATCAGCGTATGTGAAGATTTTAGAGTTCGGGAGAGGCAGTAAGCAGAGGTCATTTATATACACTAGGAACAATGTAGGACCCAGCACACTGCCTTGCGGAACTCCGTATGTGATCGTTTCTTCATCACTGATACACGAATCTATTTTGACACTGAGTCTCCTATTTTGGAGGTAGCTCTTGAAAATATCATGTGCTTTTCCACGAAAGCCTATATCCTCCAGTTTAGACAGGAGGGTGGGAACAGAGACTGTGTCGAAGGCTTTGCTTAAGTCGAGGAATAGAGTAAGGCATTTTTGTGATCATCTAACTTTCTAGCTACAAATTCAGTTAGGTCGGTAATTGCATCTTCTGTAGAGACGCCTTTTGTAAAGCCGCACTGATTGCGTGCTATGATTTTATATCTATTTAAGTAGTTTAGTAGACGATTATTAATCAACCTTTCCAAAACCTTAGAAATAGCCTAGAGAACTGAAATTGGTCTATAATTGTTGTATATTTTTTCATCAAACCTTTACGTGTGTGGTATATATAGACAGTTCTTTAAAAATGATATCGGTTCCTAAAAACACTTCTTAAAGTCAATCGTTTCAAAGATATACGCTTCCAGAGTGGTAAAATGTGTCTCCAACTTTTATAATAATATAGTGAAAAATCTAAAAAACATATATGCTGTAGGTTTTAATGAAAACTTTCAAAGAAAATTATTTTGAATGACATCGAGTCAGTAGTTTTTGAGATATAGCACATTTTCTAACACCGCAAATATAACTTTGTATTTCATACAAACACTGAAAAACAAAGTTACTTGGCATTACGTTCACTATGAAAAACAAAGGTACTTGGAGTTACTACGGAACCCTTCATAGACGAGTCTGACTTGCAATTGTCCAATTTTTACGGATGAGCCAACTCTTGACCTCGATCTCGCCTAATGGTAACCGATAGATGAGGTCTGTGATGGGACAAGCGAGCTCAGAAGGTACGTATTTACTTTTGCTTTAAAGACTCAAAGGACATAAGTGTCAGAGAACACAGAAGCCGGTAGAGAATTCCACCGCTTAGCTGTGCGCACAATAAATGTGGTGGAGAAGCGCTTGGTACGACAAGACGGTGGGTATATCAACCAAGTTCTGGCTTGTATTATTGTATTCATCCTTGTACGATGAGATATTTATATACGGAGTCAGTGGAGTGGCCTGCAGGAATACAGCAACCGCTTTTGAAGACCCTAGACGATAAGAATTAAGCTTATCAAGTTTGGGTCCATTCTGTTTGGTAGGTGTGTAATTTCGTGGTTTTCGGGGTCGCTAATAACGTATGGGGGTTAAAGTCAAAGATGGCACTAATGAAACTGTTCACCGTGTGTTTCATTTCCTTGGTTCAGGGATCGCTAATGCCATGATAACGAATTTGACAAAAGCTGGGTGGAACAATATTTTGAGAAATAAATGAAACGCATAAATTCTATTAAATATCAATTTCTTATGTTCAATATATTTCCTGGAATATGTGAGGAATGAGCTCGTAACTCCATATTTCTTGCCCGTCTTGGATCAATCAATTCTGGAAGAAGACAATTTTTGTAAAATCTAATTAAGTGTATTTCCATTTTTTCCTTCCAGAATTGAGAGTCCTTTTCAATTATTTCAAACTTTAATTTACCAGGGCCCGTCCATATAGCAAATACGCATCTATCTTGCCCAGTAATGCGCAACTGCCCTTGAATTTGATAAAACCATTTATGTTTTTTGTTAATTTTCAATGTATTATCGATCATAGGCAACCAAAAATCAACTTTTTTTTGAGAAATTGCATCGTCTGGCTCCATGTCATATGCTGATGATGGGCACTTTACCTCAACGATGCCAAGCTCACATTTACCATCAGGACTTGCTCCAAGAAACGGAAATTCCTGGTCTATAAATAATCCGCATTGTTGTATATTCATATTCAAGGCATTTTCTAAGTCTCTGATAGCTGTTTGTTCGTTTGTTCTGCCATGTTTTATGGACGGCACATTGCTGAGATCTTTTCCATATAAAATTCGTGTGATCAGTGGACCACACTCAGTCGTTTGACGTCGTTTGCATACTGTAGCAAACCAAGACGCAGTTAGGAGCTTTCTTCGTGTTTCCAGCCATAATGGACTTCCACTTTGTAGCATTGTATCTTTTTCAAGTTTGTTTTTCTCGGTTTCGGACAACTTCAATGCCTTCAAAAATTTTTCCTTGGCTTCTTTAAATTGTTCTTCTTCCATGTCCACTTTTTGACAACTTTCACCATAATATGCATCTTTATTATATATTTTTGTTCTTACTATTTTTTTCTTTCTTACGTTTCTCTCCATTCTTTTTTTATTTATTATTCGCCGTATTTCTTCCAACTTAACTATTTCTGGATTTGCTTCTGCGTCAAAAATGTATTTGTGTACCGCGGACTGTAAGGTACCTGTATTATAAGAGACTACAGCTGCAGCACAACGGGCCAGATAAGATCCTCGCTGCGTAAAATTTACTCTTTTGCCTCCGACAAACTTTGCAACTCTTGCATTGAAACTTTCCACAGTATTATTAGTTTCATTGTAAACAAAACTGTAAGCATTTAAAGAAAGGCGATAAGCCAAATCTTCAATTTTTTGAAAAACGCTGTATGCCGTCAGTTCTGGTACAATATTTTCATTGCGCTTCTTTATATTATTCGTGCAAAAGTATGTTGCACATTTGGAGTGATCACCAAATACGTGGTAGGGACCATTTATAATATCATTTTTTATCATTTTCGCTTTTTCTTCAAAAGTGATATCCTTAGTCGTCCAATATTTAATGCTGCTATCAATACCCCACCGTATCCGTAAATAATTTTCTTTTATAAGCTTTCGAGCTCTTATATGGTAGGCAGTGTTACTACTTATCGATAGCAGGCCTTTGCAGTAGTTTCTAAGTAAATGATTTTTACATTCTATTTTCCCTACAGTCACATTATCGTATGGCCTTGCGTTCCGAATACTGGCATATGTGCTTGAATCACCATCTGCGATGTACTGGCTGTAAATGAGACCATGACTTTGTATTGATTTTTTGAAGCCCTCTGTTATAATTACAGCTTCCATCGCAGAAGAAGGACCATCAAAATTTTTGTAACACGTATGTGTTGGTGTTTGTACTCCTTTCGAATTAGCTCGTGAGCAAATACTACACATCTTATTTTTTACTCCGTAGTAAAGTACTTTCTTTGTATGCATCCCCACGATTGCACCAACTCCGGAAGACGCACTATAGTTTGTGCCATACGATCGCTTTGACCAACATGCATCACCCGACACAGGGATCATTGGTACTCCAATATTATGAATGCTTCCAATACGTATAGCGTGACATTTTTCTTCTTTACCAGCCTCGGCCATAGAGTGGTGGGCAGTTTTTTTCCACCATCGGCTAATGGTATCATGTTTGTTTTGATACAGTCGTGCCGATATAGGGGGAATATTTATGTGACAAAGAACAGTATTTATCTGAGTGATTCCAGCACCAATTGTCATTATTCCTGCTACAACTTCCTCATTCACATCCATTTTCTTTTGCGTATCGTGGGACGATTTTAACACAAATTTTGTGCCACACATTTGACACTTCATATAAAACGTTGAGTTAAGTCCCGTCCTTTTCTCATTTAAAAGTTCAACAGTGCTCAAATTGCAACTAAACATTGACTTATGGCTTCCGATTTCTTGAAGCTGTTTTATAAAATAACCGACTTCTATAACCCGTCTTCCTGAAATTTGAAACGGTTCTGATTCTTCATTCTTTGTATTCTATAACAATACAGAAACACATATTTATAAAGTATTATTTTCAGTGTCAATTATATTTTGTCGACTATTACTCGTAAACTTGTAAAGCCCACTTATGTGTGATAGTTTTCATTTAAATTTCGTTATATATAGGTACTACTACCGTGACATTTGAATTTCTAACTACAACCGTTTAGTTGATAGAGGGGGGGACACTTGACTCTAACGAAAATTGGTACTTTAAAGCTTGATAAGTCACGAACGGTTTACGTAATCAAAAAACGGTCTTAGCAAACCCCTAATATTTTTAAAAGACCTATCCAACAATATCCCACACTATGGGAAGAACGAAAAAAAATAATTATCATCCCACTTTACATGTATGGGAGGTACCCTAAATAATTGCTTTTTTCAAAATTTTATTTTACCCCATTTTTGGCGTCATTAACGTGTATACTCATGCCAAAGTACAACTTTCTAGTACCAATAGTTTTTGAGCTAAACCGCGGACAGATGGACAGACAGACGGACATGGCGAAACTATAAGGGTTCCTTGTTGACTACGGTACCCTAAAAATTGGCCAAGTGCGAGTCAGACTCTCCCATGAAGGGTTCCGTAGTAACTATAATAATGTATATTTATTAGACAAAAAAATCCTTACAAACTTCTTAAAACTAGCTTATTTACAATATTTACAACTACGCCAAATAACTTTGTTTTTCATAGTGTTTCTATGAATTACAAAGTTATATTTGCGGTTTTAGAAAATATGCTGTATCTCAAAAACTGCTGAAACGATCTCTTTCAAACCAATTTTGGTTGAAAGTTTACATTAAGATCTAAAGCATATATTTTTTTTAGATTTTTTACTCCATAACATGAAAAATCATATGTACATCTTTGTGAATTCTAGATATAAGTTTGTAATTCTTTTATGCCAAATAAATAAACTAAACTAAATATTATGCAGATTCTAAAATGGTATCATAGTAGCCAGTATCGTACAAACGTGCAAAACTATTTCAGTTTGAATTCAAAAGGTCCATAATATAAAAAAAAAATACGTCTAAAACTGAAAGCTTCACTAGACAATGGTGTACTAAAAATTACATGCACAAGATACAGGAACTACTGCACTAAAATTATCAAAAAGCTTAGAAGGGACTATGATAGAGCGGAGTTGACAAGGGCTGGTAACGATAGTAGAAAAATTTGGCAGGTTATTAAGAGAGTAACAAACACTGAAACCCCAAAAAATCCCTCTACTGACTTGCTTCTTACGCTTCTCCACAGCAGTCAGTGGGCAGTGTTAACGAGTTCTTTGTGGATGTAGGGAAAAATCTCGCTAACCCTTTCTCTATGGGAGACCATTTACCTGTCACAAATGCTAAAGACTTGCTACTCAATTCGTTTGTAATGGTTGAGACTGATGAGAATGAGGTTGAAGCGCTTGTCATGTGTCTTAAAACTGATACTGCCATTGGTTGGGACAACATCGCCACCAGATTTGTTAAACGCTATAAAAGCTTGTTTGCTGTCACAAACCAAACGGTAATACAGTAAAATATATTGAAACTTACATTAGTGGTTTCCAAATTGCTGCCACAAAAAGTAGTACAAATCTGTTGGTCAGATGTTTCCGGACTCTCTTCGTGTGTACTGCGAGTATCGCGACTGCCTCCATACATCCTGTGTAAAGAGGACCAGATCGTTTTGATGGTCACAACAAAATTACACATATTTACAACTAGCTTTTGCCCGCGACTTCAACCGCGTGTATGTCGGAAAAAATCCCATCAGCATATTTATGTGGAGAACATAGGGCCGTCGATGTAACTGTACAAACTCAAATGACTACGATATATCATTACCGTGTATGGTGGTCTTTAAGATCTCAGTCTGCATGATTTTATGGTCCATTAGTAAAAACCGTATGATTTCCCGTAAAATCTTATGTGCTTTTTTATCGCGTTCAAACAGACAGACAGACTCGAGGCGGTGGCGGTGGGAGGACTCTGTTTAGTTAAAATGTATTATGATAAGTAGTTACGCTCTAATAACAAATATTTTTTGACCACATATCCAACCACCGTGCACCGTGCCGTTATCCTACACCTAGGTTCCCTCTCGTGTAACCATGATCCTGCCCAACCTCCGCCGACCCAATTGATCACCGACTGGAGGAAAGTAAGTGAAAAACTGAAATCCACTACGTTGCCTCACTTGGGCACCATTCCTGATAACATAGTCTCAGTCGCTGATATGACGAAGAGTGAATAGGTTATTCCTAGGAAGCGTGCTTCATCTTCGACCACATCATCGCTTAGCAACAGGGGAGATGGTACTCAAATGCAAGCCTATCAACATGTAAGAAAAACCTCGTAGGCAATGGGATAGTGGGACCCGTCACTAGTGCTAACGACTCTTTGGGACGCGCGTGAAACACGACACGCCACCGGTCCAGGCCTGGTCCTTACCGGACGGTGAACTACCCCTGCTCGCCGTCCACAAGCCCGCGCCTACGGTGTCTATCAGCTCGCGATCCCCGCGGCAGCTGGGGCGTAAGGAAGAGAGTTGCCTCTCCCTTGCGCGTTTGCCGACCGCCACCGATCATACCTACGATTTCAGGTTAAACTTTCATCCCCTATTTAACTCTTAAGGGGTTGAATTTCGAAAAATCCTTCCTTATTTACTTTATAAAGGAACCTTTGTGCAAAATTTCAGCTTTATAGGTTTAAAAGTGTGGACTGTGCGTTGCTGAGTCAGCCTGTCAGTCAGTCAGTCATCCAGATCTTTTCCTTTCAATTATATAAATAATAACATGCTAACCGTTCCCTCCGCTCTGCGTACAATCTATTTGTAGACAATCTTTTACGAGAGCTCTTCCCAAATGGCTTAATCTTCGGCATCTAAAACAACAATTAAACTGTTAAGTAAACAATATAAATATAATGTACATTGCTTTTACTCGTTTGGAGGTACATTGGATGGTTTTTTTTTTAGGGGCGACAATCATTAAAATGACTCCTTCCGCTCTGGGTGGAGCGGAAAGTAGTGTGACGACTACTGACTAAATACCGACTCTGTTCCTTCAGTTGCCCTTGTGATTCGGGGCTTTTTTTTTTTATGGGTGGGAAAATCATCGAATCACTTCTCCCGCTCTGGGTTAAGCAGAAGGGAGTGTCAGACTTCTACTGACTAAAAACCCACCCTGTTCCTTCAGCTACCCGTAAGTTCCGGGCCGCGGTATCTTGTTAGTACATTTCCGCGACCCCGGCGTGTGATCCGGGGCTGCGGTGTCTCGTTACAACATTTCCGCAACCACGATAGGAGGACTATATCACCTATATTTTTTGAAGGCGCTGTATTAGCGACACAAAACCATGAAAAGTCACCTCATAAGGAACAGCTCATTTTTGTTTCATTGCCATTTTTGACTTATATATATATATATTAAAAAAAATCATGAATAAATATCTTTTTCACAAAAAATCAAACTGATTTCCAAAACTAACACTGCAAAGTGACGAAGTTGGAAGACTTTTTTTTTGTTTTTCGAGTTTTGGTTTGTCGGCTTGTATTTTACCTAGTTACAAAAGCCTAAATGTCAACTACTTATCACCTTTTACAAAATATTGCTTTTCCCGATGCAGAGCCGTTCATTTTTGAGGAGTTCTTCAGGTACATCACCATCAGTTCAACTTCACCATATGCATTTTAACAGGTATAAAGTCAACCATATTCTAGTAATCGAATCGCAACCCATGAAATAGGTACTTATAATTGAGTAGTTCCGGTAGCCATCTGTGGTCACTGGTTCCATTTCACCGAATGGTGTTTTCCGAGAGCAACTACACAAGTTACTTTAAAAAAAAAAACTCAAATCGGTATGGGTTTGCCTATAATATTTGAAGAGTTCCCTCGATTTCTACAGGATTCCATCATCAGATCCTGACTTGATGATGATGGGACCGCCTGGAAATATACTTTCCAGGTGCATTTCAAACAAAAAAAAAAATCTAATCGGTCTAGGTTCGAGTAATCGGGGAACATACATTAAAAAAAACCGAGTCGCATCAATAAAAAAATCTTCGGTTTTGACATTTATTTAAAAACACTTATTCCCAAACAATAGATAAAAACTTACCTTCTCAAGTTGCTCGTACAAAATGCGTAAAGTACCGAGATGAGTATGTGTAGTTTTATGTATTATTTCGTGTCCGTACAGCGATCTTTTACTAGACAAAATTTTAAGACAACCGACGCAGAGTCCACTCACGATGGCGGCTGACCGCGTACTAACATTTCATTACAATTTTCTGTCCTATAAATCTAAACAGTGACCAACGAAAATAACCCTTACTGCGACCAGTTAAGATTCATGCGCTGTAGCAAAATATGTGAAAAATTTAAAAGGGATTTTATTTTTTTGTGAAGCTATTTGTTACATTTTCGTTATTATTCTAAGGCTCATTTTGAGGTAATTATATCTGCTAGCCTGTGGTATTTTTTTACAATCAAAATATGTAAACGTTTAGCAGAAAAAGAATCCTAAACTTAACCCTTTTTCCTCAACTTTGTATGCAGAGGTTTTGAAAAATCGTGTTTACAATACTAAAAACCATGTTTTTTGTATTTTAAACACGGCTGCTTTGGAGATAAAGAAGTAATCTATCTATTGCAACTGTTAGTTTTGTTTGAATTTCTTTCGTTTAGTCGGAAAAGGCACCCAAAAACAGCTTATTTACGTCAGATTCGAACTTACGTCCTTAACCCTGGCAGACAATGGCCCTACCGGGTCCCGTCATTACTGCATATTTGTTTGGCTTCATCAAATATGTATTGTCTCTTCCAGTCCCAAATCCCCGGTCCGGTGACAGCCGAACAGTTAGAACAGCAGAAAGAGAGGAAAGCTCAGCAGAAGAAGGCGAAACGACAGAGAGAGAAAGAGAAACAAGCAGACAAACTCAAGGCGAACGCGTTCTTATTGCTTACAGATGAGAAAAAGGTATGTTTATATTTTGACGTAGTTTTTGACCTGACCTGCAAATGCGGTCGCAATCGCCGAAAGTTAACGTGTAGAAAGTTTGGCAATAAGCCTTTATTTATGTACTAAGGGATAATTAACAGCAACAATATACATACGTGCATAAGAACAACACATCACTGGTATTAACAAATTTTTTTATTCAATATTGTGCCGTATTTCTTTTGTTTAATACTTTTTTACTATTGCAACCCACAGCAATTAAAATAAGCGTTGTCTATAAAAAAAGAAGGATGAACTAAAATAAAATTGATATACAGTATGTTAACTAACAGAGAGTGTTCCCGTTAACCCACAATAGTATAGCATCCATACATGCTAAAAAAATATTACCATTCGAAAACAATTTTTTTTTAATATTAAAATATTCACTACAAATGTTAAATTGATACATAAAAGAAACACTCTGTACACGCGTATTTGAAGGACGGCAATGTCGCAATTTATTTATGAAGGACGGGCCGCGTGTGCGGCGATCTAATTGATGTGCTTATACTATTGCGAGTTAACGGGGACGCCCTGTTAATTAACATACTGTATATGACCCTACAAGTGTTAAAAGAGAATTATTGCCATAATATGAGCCTTGAAACGGTTAGTTTTACTCATTGGGATGCAGTTGTAATGAAAAATGACTGCCCAGACTGTACAGGCCTTAAAAAGTCCAATATAACAACGCGTTTAGGGTGCTGATGGGGCTGCCCCGTCTCTGTGCTTAAGGGATTGGTAGAAGCCCGAATAGATTGCTTTTATTCGGTAAGGCGTAAGAGATGCGCATCCCTGGTATACAGGGTGCGTGCAGCATCAATAGCATCCTAAAGATGATCTCCAGCCGATTCGATTGCGCGATTGTGAATCGGTCCTGCAAACTTTTTGCTGGAATTGCAGCAGTATAACGATGTACTGTTATGTGATTGTGGTTGGTGATGTGTGAGATTTGATTGATAGTTTTTTTATTATTCATTTTTCTAACAACACTTATTACAACTCACATTGTTGGAATAATTTAACTTATGTACATAAGTTAAATTGTTCCAACAACATTGAGTTATGTTACTCTAATAAATAAATGGATTATTATAAGTGTATATTTTATTTTTGTTTCACAGAAACAAGTACCAAAGCACGAACAACGTTGTTTTTCGTGCGGCGCTCAGCTGCCGAAGATTCCTTTCGAGTACGACGACTGCAAGTTCTGTCAAGTTCCCTGTCTACACGACCATAGGAAAATTAGGCCTTTAAATATGAGTGTATAAGGCTTTGTCCAGGTTGATTGTGTGTTGATTGAGGCAGGTGTGTGATTGGATGGCTCAGTGTCAAGCGAGTGTAGAGGGTATTAGGAATTCTGGAAATCTTTGAATTCCCTGCCCGAGTCTGTTATTTTATTGGCTTGACCACCATCTCCTCTGGTGGTAAGCGACGACGCGGTTGAAGATGAAGCACGCTTACTCACAAGTTACGTATCCACTCTTTCTTGTTTTCTAATAGATAACCTTTTAATTATTTTGGATGTGAAAATCATCGAATGACTCTGTGGGTGGGACGAAAGGGAGTGTTAGACTTCTGCTGATTAAAAGCCCACACTGTTCCTTCAGCTGCGATTGCGTTCGGAACCGCGGTATCTAGTTAGAACATTCCCGCAACCCCGGAAGGCAATTTTACTATGGAGCCCCCGTCACTAGTGTTGACGACTCTTTGAGCCAACCCAAGCCTGGTCCTTACCGGACGGTGAGCTTAATAGCTATAACCTGGGGATCTTTTATTGAAGAGTTGATAGATTACTACTAGGTACGGTACGGGACACGTAAGTTGGAATGTGACCTTGAATGCGCAGTATAGGTAGCGGCACGTAAGTCTAGCGCTGAACGATACGCGGAGGGGATTGCTGCGCATGGGTACTGTCGCGCACGCAATACAATTATTAGCTAAATAACGTTAATTTAATGACATTATTTTAATGTAATGTCAAATAGTAGGTCTAGCGCTGAACGAAATGTAGAGGATAGCTGCGCATGAGTACTGTCGCGCATGCAAATAATATTACCTATACTTTAATAAATAGTTTATCTCCAATGCCAATGTCCAAGGATTTATAGTAGGTACCTAAGATATAATTTTTAACAAGTTTTGTGGGGAGTATAAAAATAAAAACATTATTTGTTAATTGATTTTTTTTTATTTAAGTCTATCTATCTGAATCAGAGAATCTACAATGAATCTGAATCTATAGAGAACCATTCTCAAATTTACAGTGATGCTGCCCGAATGACTGAGTAAAGTATTTGCAACTTCGTCAATCTCACTTTTAAATTGTTTCAAAGAATCAATTAATTCGTTAGATTCCCTTTTTAAAAAGCAATTCACGTCATATACCAGCCTGTATTTTCAAAACAGTATTTCTTCTAGGTATATTCACTTTAAAGTCACAAACAAACTAAAAAAATAATTTAACAAACAAATTCAAACTTAACAAAAAAACAATAACAAAAAATAACAGCAATAACAATACAATTAATGACGCGACTGTACACGGGATGTGCGCGGAGCGTCGTATCGGCGCGGGGAACATAATGCGGCTGGAGAGCCAATCGGCGCTACGCACGGCCGCCCTTCATCCCGCTAGCCCCCCTCAGGTACCTTAATTTTTACTTCTGCGCAATAACGGTCACCGCTAAAGTTTCGTGCCGCGACTTATAACACATTTTTGGGTCTCAATCGAAGTGCGTATGAGGTGCGGCGTGTGGGGCGGCGCGTAACTATAACAACGCGGTGACGCTAGCCCGTATTTCGTTGCTCTCCGCACGGCTCTAGTGTACAATCAGGCACGAAGTTTTAGAATTTACGTATCCGTCAAATGTGTGATCATTTAATTTAATTTCAAGAACATGAGTCCACCACAACGCACTTTTAGGAGAGAGGGGAGGTGAATGAGAGTTGACGTTTACAATTACTTTTTAAAACAAAATAATATAACTGATTTCCCAGGTTTGGTGTTATGCCAGTGAGTGAAAGTGATTAACATGATTACATTAACTTTTGTCATATTAAATTTTTATTAGTACATTCCTTTAAACGTTCTATTTAATAATACCTACCTACCACTTCTGATGCCACTTCAAATACAACAATTTGAAATAAAATCCGAGATTATTTTTAATTTGCATTTATTAATTACTTTAGTTTTTTGAATTTCCCGAACAACCGCGGAGCATTTCTAACACTTTTCTTCATAAAGTATCTGCGCAGACGACCGCCATTTTGGTTCAGCTTATGTGTCCCGGACTGTAAACGTGCGTTATCTTCGACCGCATCATAGCTTATCGTCAGGTGAGATAGTGGTTAAACACAAGCCTGTCTGTCATCGTGACGTTAGTTCCAGAGAGGCATAAATCCATACTGATAGCCCCATCCCTTTCTTGCAATGTAATCACGATGGCATTAGCACAATAGCTCAAGGTGTGTTTAGGGTCCCGTAACCCGCATGGCAAAAAACGGAACCCTTATAGTTTCGTCATGTCTGTCTGTCTGTCTGTCCGTCCGTCCGTCCGTCCGTCCTTCCGCCACCGTATGTCACAGCCATTTTATTCCGAAACTATTAAGACTACACATATGAAATTTAGTAGGTTGTTGAGATAAAAATATATAAAATTAAGGGGGGCTTCCCATACACGGAACTGAAACTATTTTTTTTTTTCTTCAAACCTATATTGTGTGGTATCTATACACAGGTCTTTAAAAATAAAATTGAAGTTTTTCAAACCAGTTTTCCTTAAAGTCAATCGCTTAGAAGACAATATACGCTTCTAAAGTGGTAAAATGGTCCCGCCCCCTCTGCCTTTTATAATAATGGAGTGAAAAATCTAAAAAAATTATGCGGTAGATCTTAATAAAAACTTTCAACGAAAATGCTTTGAACCAGATCGTGTCGCTTTTGAGATAATTTCTAAAACCGCAAATATAATTTTGTATTTTATTTATTTTATTTTTGTAATAACAAAGTTATTTTGCGTAGTTACTACGAAAACCTTTATAGGCGAGTCTGACTCGCACTTAGTAATTTTTTTATAACTGCTACTTACTAAGATAGATAGGTTTTTATACATTTTTACTAGGTGAACAAGAGTGCACAGGAGCTTAACATATTGTGAAAGCCATTGTGAAATGACTATACTAATAAAATGTATTTGAGTGATCATTGTGGAGTTTAATGTTTTCATGGTGTTGCCAGTAAAAGCAAGGTACTAACTAGTATTGCTATCCTTAGTCAAAAATACAATTTAAAAAAATGCCATATTGTCAGAAAAATTGTTTTCCGACATAGCTGTAATTGCCCCCAACTACAGCTACAGGACGATTTAAAAATTAAACATTTTTGTTTTTAAAATATTTTTTTGCCTAGTTTATACGATCAATTTCTTTTTTCAAATTTTAGATCAATTTCTAAATCCTGTAATTTCTTCATTTATTCTTGTACATTCTTATCGTAAGCGGACAGAATAAAATTTTGTTTTACTTTATATTTTTCGTTTGATTTTTAAGATTATGTATTTTTAAATTGATGTAATAAAAACTTTTTACCAAAAAATTGAACCGACTCCCAAAAACACTGCAAAGTGAAAAATAACTTTAATTTCGGAAGTCGGTGTCTTTAGTTTTGTATTTTCGTTTTTGGCACCGACTTCCGAAATTAAAGTTATTTTTCACTTTGCAGTGTTTTTGGGAGTCGGTTCAATTTTTTGGGAAATAGTGTTTATTTCACTCTTTTTAGTTGGTCGATTTTTAATTTACCTAGTTAAAACAGCCTAAATGTCAACTACTTATAACCTTTCACAAAATATTGCTTTTCCCAATGCTGGGCCGTTAATTGTTGAGGAGTTCTCCTGGTACTTCACCATCAGCTCTACATCACCATATGCATTGTGACGAGCATAAAGTGCTTAAGATCCATATTCAAGTAATCGAATCGCAATCCACTCAATACTTATTATTGAGTAGTTTCGGCAGCCATCTGTGGTCTTCATCATCAGTTCCACTTCCTCAAATGGTACTTTTTGAGAGCAACTGCACAAGTTACTATAATAAATACCCAAAACGTCATAGGTCTGCCTATAATATTTGAAGAGTTCCCTCGATTTCTCCAGGATCCCATCATCAGATCCTGACTTTTATAAAAATGGGACCAATTTCGATGTTTTCAATCAAAAAAAGAATTTTCCAAATCGGTTCAGCCGTCTTCGAGTAATCGGTGACCATACATAAAAAATATATATATATACGCGTCGAATTGATAACCTCCTCTTTTTGTCGTCGGTTGAAAATGTAAATGAGTGTTCATCGAGGATGTACAATTTACATTATGTTGTGTACCCGCGTCTGAAAACCGTTGGGCTTATTCTAGGATTAGAAGCCGCCATTTTGGTATTACTATTTAATACAGCAGTCTACACTATTTGGGACTATGTTAGTTAGTTATTAAATTAAATAATGTGGAATTCAATTCGCGATAAAATGTTAATTAGGTTTATACAGGCGTAGCATACTCGTGTATGTTTTGTGTATGAGATGATATGGTTAAGCAAGGCTTGCCGAGGACAACAGTAGTGGGTTGTGTAGGTCAGACAGGCAGTCGCTCCATGCAAAACATTAGTACTCAGTTGCATCCAGTTAGGCTGGAAGCCTACCCCAATATACAGCGTGACGTTTAAATGGTTGTTTTCCCGTGGCAGGATGGTTACCCATTTGTAGTAGTATCGAAACATACAGTAAAACTTAAAAATAAACGAATGTTTTTGTTTTTAAATCATTAAAAAATATTCATAAACTCGAAAGCGAGAATCATTAGTAGTTCAGTAGACGTAACGTAGGTACCTACACGAAACATGCACCGCCGCGCGCTGCCAACAATGGAAAAAGTGATTAATAAATGTTCAGAGCAAAATAAGCTTTCACGCATGGTGATAATGCATTAACTACACTGCGCCATTTTTGTTTCTAATATTTTATTTGTTTATAAAACGATTATATTACCCAATACAAAGCCATTTCGCTGTGGGAAAACAACCATTAAAATTTCACGGTGTGGTTGGGAAAAGACTAAGCAGGCACAGATACAACATACTCGTCACATAGTCGTCACGTGACAACGGTCTCAGTCATTCTAATACAATTTTAATGATAACGTGACTTATCGGCAACTTTACCGTGATAATAATGAGCGATGTGTGAGCATACTACTTTTGTTGCATTATAGTAGGTACTAGTTTTTGCCTTGTTCGATAATAGTATCGCGTCGGCCTGAATATATCCTTTCATGGTAAGTAACGCACAATATATTGAGTAGGTAGTTAAAAAGGTCTTGTTTTTAAGAAAAAAAAAATATGATAATAATCGGTGTACATATTATAAACAAAGTATCGTGAAAATTACATCGTCGTAGTTAACAAAAATGCTTATAAAAGAAACACTACTGAGCTAAAATGAATTAATTTATGGGACCAACTATTCCGCATCGAACAAAAAATAATCACGTAAATCTGATTAGAAATCTTGGCGTAATCGGTGTACATACATAATAGTAGATTATTAACCAAGGGGATAAAGCAGTGTCTTCTGTTGCGGGTGAGGATTTAAGTTCACCCAAGACTAAGGCAGCTTTATCACCGAGGAAAATACTCTACTTTTCGTACCATTTGCGAAAAAATTAACAGAATAATAATATGAGATAAGCATTTTAGAACATTAAATTATTTATAAAAATAAATTAAAATAAACTTAACGTTTATGTATTTGAAGAAAACAAAAACGCGGCAAATTCCTAGACTAATATTTTTTTGTGGGAAAAGCAAAGGCATCAAGCTCATAAGGCCTCGTCGGTTTTCGTAATTTTATTTAATAATCATAACTGCATAATAAATACGTTTTCCTTTTTCAAAAAGATGTATAATGCTTTATATACAAACTCAATGGTGTAAACACAGATGTAGTTCAGTATAATTATATTTCAGTAAGTATTCCAAATTTAAATCACATTCTCCCCCTAGAGGATGAATGAAATTCAGTACAATTTTCTTTCCCTGTTTTTAACAGATTAAAAATGACTATTGTTATGTTCGCTTTTTGTGGCAGAGAATGTCACTTTTTTGAGCAAGTGGTACGATAAAAAATATACCAACTGAATTGAGAACCTCAGACGAGAGGTGCGCGCGCATCCACTTTGCGTTACCTTCGTGTCGAACAAACGCCGGAGCTCGCGTACCGCTTTACCGTATAACTAAAAATTATAATAATATGGTCACTGATTTAGATTTATTTGCCATGTTTGTAACTAAATTCCGAAACGGTCTCATTCAGATACTTAAAGAGTTGTATTTCTTTTTTTATGTTATATAATTACAAATTAGTGAATTTTTTTTTGTTTTAGTAATAGAATTGTGATAATTATAAGAAATAATTTAATTAATATTAACACTAATTTTATTGAATTTATTTACCTTTGCTTAAGTTTACTAATTCGTAAAGCTTATCGTTTCTCCTGTAATAAGTGATAAACAAATAATAATGATAACAAAATAATATAATATGCATCATTAAGTAAGTAATATTGTTTTGTATAATATAGCCAGGGCTGGGCAAAATACATGCTTTGCTTTAATTGAAATACAAATTACAAAATACTGTATCGCAAGTAATTAAAATACGAAATACAAAATATCTTTAAGTAAGGTATTTGAAATATAAAATACAAAATACAGTATTTTAGCTATTTTAAATTGAAATACAAAATAAGTAACCTAGATCAAGGGCCCGAGTCTGCTATTGCAATAGTGTCGGAATGGTGGATCATTGATTTTTTGGGTTCCGTAGCCGAATAGCAAAAAACGGAACCCTTATAGTTTCGTCATGTCTGTCCGTCTGTCTGTCTGTCTGTCTGTCCGTATGTCACAGTCATTTTATTCCGAAACTATCAAGACTATACATGTGAAACTTGGTAGATAGATGTATTCTATGAACCGCTTTCCAATTTTAAGAAAAAAAATTTAAAATAAAGGGGTCCCCCATACATGGACCTAAAACTGAAAATATTTATTTCATGGAACCTATGCGTGTGTGATATCTATAGACAGGTCTTTAAAATGACATAGGGGTTTCTAAAACCACTTTTTCATAAAGTCAATCGTTTAAAGATATAAGCTTCCAAAGTGGTAAAATGTGTCTTATTCTCCCCCCCCCCCCCCCTCCCTCTAACTTCTATAATAATGGAATGAACAATCTAAAAAAATATATGTCTGTAGATCTTAATGTAAACCTTCAACCAAAATTGGTTTGAACGAGATCGGGTCAGCAATTTTTGAGATACAGCATATTTTCTAAAACCGCAAATATAACTTTGTAATTCATACAAACACTATGAAAAATAAAGTTATTTGGCGTAGTTGTAAGAAATGTAAATAAGCTAGTTTTAAGAAATTCTTTGTCTGGGTGTAATTTATCTATAATATGTATGTATTTAGAAATATATATGTATGTTTATCAGTTGTCTAGTACCCATACCACAAGCTCTGCTTAGTTTGGGACTAGATGGCGTTGTGTGAAAAGTTGTGGAATATTATTATTATTATATATATATATTTCTAAATACATACATATTATAGATCCAGACAAAGAACAAATGATCGTGCACATCACACAAACATTTGTCCTGGGTGGGAATCGAACCCACGACCTTGCGCATAGCAGTCAGGGCCACTGACCACTAGACCAACAGGCCTGTCAAATTTTTGATAAGTACAAGTGAAGCCCTTTCAAATGATATCAAACACGGTGTATTTATCTTAATTTTTTGACATGATTTTTTGTCCACTAGAGGGCGCCTCTTTAAATTTAAGCAATATTTTGGAAATATGCATGTGACGCCCTTTCAAATGATAGAATAAAACCCGACTACGACAAAAAAATCGATGCTAAAAAGGATGAAACAAGATTTTCAGGATGCTGAAATAAACAAGGTTACTGAAAAAACAAGAACAAAACAAAAATAAAAGCCATAGTTAGTTTTTTCAGTAACCTTGTTTATTTCAGCATCCTGAAAATCTTGTTTCATCCTTTTTAGCATCGATTTTTTTGTCGTAGTCGGGTTTTAGTTTTTTTACTTTTTATTATTTAAACTATTTTGGTGTTAAATCACTGTGCTTCTATACTATTTACTTTATTGTTTATAAGTTCAAGTGAAGCCCTTTCAAATGATACCAAACACGGTATATCTAACTTACTTTTATTTTTTACACATGACTTTTTGACCGCTAGAGGGCGCCATGTTTAATTTAAGCTATATTTTTGATAAGTATAAGTGAAGCCCTTTCAAATGATACCAAACACGGTGTATCTATCTTATTTTTATTTTTTTACACATGATTTTTTGTCCACTAGAGGGCGCCACTTTAAATTTAAGCAATTTTTTGGAAATGTGCATGTGACGCCCTTTCAAATGATATCAAACACGATGTGTTTATCTTATTTTTATTTTTTAACACAACACTTTTTGGGCCCTAGAAGGCGCCACATTGGGTTTTGTGACACGTCACATAGCCTATGTTCAGCGGACGGTCAAGACGGTTCTAACGATACCTCATTTGTCGAGTTCCGATAAGCAGCTTTGGAGCTACGAGGGAACAGATGAACATACACACATACATACATACATACATACATACATAGCCTGTCAAAATCATAACCCTCCTTTGGCTTTGCCGTAGTCGGGTAAAAAACGATGTGTTTATCTTATTTTTATTTTTTAACACAACACTTTTTGGGCGCTGGAGGGCGTCACATTAGGTTTTGTGACACGTCACGTAGCCTATGTTCAGCGGATGGTCAAGACGGTTCTAACGATACCTAATTTGTCGAGTTCCAATAAGTAGCTTTAGAGCTATGAGGGAACAGATGAACATACATACATAGCCTGTCAAAATCATAACCCTCCTTTGGCTTTGCCGTAGTCGGGTAATGAATGAAGGTTAAATGTATTTTAATGTTAAAATGTATTTTGAAGCCTCAAGTATTAGAAATACTAATTACAAAATACCTCGGCGTCAGGTATTTGAAATACGAATTACAAATTACATTTAAAAGAAGTAATTGAAATACAAATACCAAATACGTATTTGTATTTCAATTACGTATTTTAATTATAAGTAATTCAAATACTTTAGTTAGGAAAAAACATTTTAAAATGTATGTCACGACCTTAATATATAATTTGTGGATAGCGGTGTGGGTGCACATTTACTTATATTTATTTGTTATGATTTTATAGTTTATAAAAATGTGTTACTGTATGTTATTCCCTAATAAATAAAATAAACCTCCTCGTTTATGAAATCAGTCAAAAATCTTACTTAAAACAAAAATGCGATAGTTTGTCAGGATGGATGTATGGATGTTTGTTACTCTCGCAAAAACTACTGAACGGATCTGAATGAAATTGGGCAAGTAGATTGTTAATATCCTGCAATAACACAGGCTACTTTGTATCCTGGAATTTCTACGAGATCGGTATTTAGGGTAAATACGCCAAAAGTCGGCCCCCTAACGGATTTTCTGACTGGGGATCGCTCTGGCGCCATCAGTTTGCAACGAAGGATAGCTTCTGATGTGGTTTTGGATAGTTTCATATGTCTATTTCATGTTTATAGGCATAAGGTTGTTATTTCTATTAAAAGAAAAAAGTTTTAAGGTTTAGATGAGTCGAGAACGAAAAACCCTAAAGTCGGCCATTTACGGCCTATGTTCGGTCGCGTTTTTCTCAAATGTCGGCCGGATATAGGATGTTTTAAATTAAGACTGACAAATATTATTAATATGATTTATTTTGGCAGGAGTCTAATATCACACTACGTATACATTTGTAATTGTATTTTTTTATTACTAAAATATATTTTTCCCCTCAACAATGTTAGGTACTAAAATTATAACAAAGTAAAACATCACAATAAAATAAAATACTTGCAACGTTGTTCGTGGGATGCCAAATAGTTTAATGCACGAATGGACATCCATACCTGCAATAGGTATGGATGTCCATTCGTTCATTCCCAAGAGCTTCTTTTATTTTATTGCGATCGTAACCGCATAATTTTCTATACTATCGCGAAAGCCTTGCATCTACCTGCTCTGTCATTGTAGTACCTTAAATTAAAAGCATTAAGTGAAAACGAACGAGCTTTTTGTCACGTGCAGGTTAATGAATCAATGAAAGTAAGTAAACTTCAAAGATATTTTTTAAGCTAATAAACAAGGTTTTCATAGATAGCAAGTTCCAAAGAGCAATTTATATTTATATCCCAAATTCACAAACCATAATTAGCTACCATAAATATATTTACAATATTGTCAATACCTATATTAAAACTAAACTTCTTAATAATATTAATAAAATATACTTGTCATAATACATATTTAAATTTGAGAAAATAAGTTTGATAAATAAATTAAAAATTACTAGCTACCACCCAATCAATGAAAAAATACAAAAGTAATCAGCCTGTATAGTGGCGTCCGAATTTGAGGCTGGTCGACATTACGATCTTTAATATTTCTAATGTCGGCCCCTATTTCGTGTACCTTATTTCTCGAGATTCAACTAATATCACCCCGGCCGGTATTTGGCAATTAAACGTAAAATAGATTTATTTACCTGTAAGCTTTGCAAATTCTCTTGTTAAACCAATGGAATTGGTAGAATTGGAATTTATAAAACAGACTGCATTTACTTTAAGTCGGCCACGGCCGAGAATCGGGTTTTGTGTCAAAACTGGCGCTCTATTGACGGCCTCTTATTTTGCCCTTAAAACAATACGCAAAACGTTGGAAAAACTATCTCAAAATATAGTAAAAATAACGTATTAGTGATAAAGAAGCTCAAAACAAAAATAAAGAAATGTCTTACCGTAGTAATATCAATTCCCGAAGTTGGGTATTCACATCAAGTAAACTACTTTTAACGCAAACTTGACGCTTCAACGGCGCAGTCTTTTTTTTTTTTTTTTTTTTTTTTATTTAGAATAGGTTCGCGTTTGACCACCATCTCACCTGATGGTAAGTGATGATGTGGTCGAAGATGGAGCACGCTTACCTAAAAGTAACCTATTCACTCTTGACTTAAAGACTCCTAGGTTATAGCTATCGGGAAACACAGACTCCGGCAGGGAATTCCACTCCTTAGCCGTACGCACAATGAAGGTATTCCTAAAACGTTTGGTGCGTATGGGTGGGATGTCCACCATGTAACGATGGCGCTTCGCCGTTTGTCTCGTAGTCCGATGATGGAACGGGCTTGTTGGAATTAAATTGTGTAATTCCATCGCACACTCCCCGAAATGTAACCGATAGAAAACCGATAGACTTGCAACTCGTCGTCGATGTTCAAGGCTCTGGAGCTTTGATTCGACCAGTGCATCGTTGCCAATGAGTCTTTTGGCCCGCTTCTCGATAGACTCAAGCGCGTCCAGTTGGTATTTAGCAGATCCATCCCAAAGATGAGAGCAGTACTCCATACACGACCGAACCTGGGCTTGATAGAGATTGAGCAACTGTTCGGGTGTGAAGTACCGTCTCACCTTTGCTAGGATTCCCAACTTTTTTGATGCCGCAGTCGCGACTTACGTTCAGTGTGCGAAGAGCGAGTGACGTAATCGAATAGTAACGGTTTGTACATATAGAGTATGAACTAAGGTTGTAATTCAGGTAGCAAAATTGTCACTTAATTACCTTTTGAATGAACGCAAGCTGAAAACGTACAGACGGCCGAAGATTGGGGGGGGGGGCGACGTTTAGCGTATTTCCTGCGTGGGAAACCCCTTCCACGCGAACGAAGCCGGGGGGAAAAAGCTAATAAGTTAATAATTTGATATAAAAATAATTTAAACTGGGGGAAATATGCGTCACACGCAAAATTATCATCGCTTAGCATAATGGTGTGCCATCGTGAGAGGCAATGACAGCGCTGATTTTCAGTGACGACCGGCGGCGACTCTTATCAGTTACAACCTAAGGTTTTTCAACATTAGCAACAGTCTAGAATGTTAGTGAGTCTGAACTCGTGTGTTGGTCAGACCGTCTACTGCGTGAGAGGCCTTTACACTTTTTTTTATCACTGTTTACTGATATATGAAAATTTTTAGCTGGTAGCTGGTATTCATGGCATCTGTGTGCATTCAACGTGTGCAACAAAATGTATGTTGATGAAAATTAGTTTCATTTACTTAAACTAGATGGCGTTGTTTCTTTAAGTACCATTAGGTACTGATTCGCAGGATTGAAGATCTGTTTTTTCTCTTTATTAAATTAATTTGGAGTTTTTATCCGAATGAATATGCCAATCTCATCATGCCGTACACTTGCTTCTACAAATCAATATATTCTTAATTAAATTTAAAGGAGTATCCTAATCAATGTAGTTCACCATCTAAATCAATCTTTTTGCTACATCTGACAACGCCAGGATTTAATTTGAGTACTTACTCTCAAGGTTCGTGCGTATTCAGTATTTATTGTTCAGCTTCTTGAGATTCATGTCAAACATCAAAAAACCACGATAGAAATGCAATCATAATGGCGGTTTAGCTATATCATTAGATAATTTAAACGTATATTCGAATGTGTTAGTCCAAGATAGAAGGTAAAGTAGGTTGGTATTAAGAACCAATGTAAAATAATTTTTATATATTTATATATCTATGTTACATTAGAATCTTAAAAAAAATCCAAAAAATAAAGGAAATTTATTCTACCAACTGATTTCAAGCGAAAATGTTGTTGTAAATTAATGTTTTAAAATAGTAGGTACTTAACTAGTAGAATTTGTATATGGATGTCTTTTTATAACCAAATAAAAAAGTAATATAAATAATAGCAGTAAGTAAGTAGGTAGGTATATTTTACTGAAGTCTTGACGTCATGTTTTATTTGAATTTTGTTCATTTAACGATAACAGACTGTCACGAAAACGGTGTTGTTTTATTCTATTTTGACTTTTTTGTTTTATTAAGCTTTTACATTGAAATAAATGATTGATTTCTATAAAGTTGTTTTAATGTAGGTAACTAACTCTATAGGCTACTCTTTTAGCGACTTAAGAGTACCTAATACAAAAATGAATGGAATCGGTAGATGTATGTAAGTATTAGTGATGGGCGACTCGGAAAGTTTCCAT
This sequence comes from Tholera decimalis, assembly GCA_943138885.2. Taxonomy (NCBI): domain Eukaryota; kingdom Metazoa; phylum Arthropoda; class Insecta; order Lepidoptera; family Noctuidae; genus Tholera; species Tholera decimalis. Next base: position 10,852,610 of record OW964558.2, read on the forward strand.
CATTCCACCCGGAATATTCCTGGGAATATTCCCAAAGTGGGTATTTACCCGGGAAAGTTTCCAAATGGCGGGTAAATTAATTTCTATGATTATGAAATTGGTAAGTACAGAATAAAAACAAAAATATCAACTCAAAAATCATTTAATCAACAACAGGTAAATATTAAAATGATTGTTTATTTAAATACAAGGTGGGTAACAAAAAATATAGTTAGCACATCAAGTTTAAATACTCTTCTATGGTAACATGTTATTGAGACTAATTTAGTCACTGTCTGAGTCACTGTTATCAGAGAATGTTTTTGTTATATCGCAAAACTCTATTTGTCTTGTATTTATTCCAGAAGTTGATGGTTGAGGTTCAATATTGTTTATGGTTAATGGGCTAATCATAAAAGGGAAATGGGTTCCTCTTCTTCTTCATCTAATTCTTCGTCTTTTTGATTATGTAATAAATTCCAGTTATAGGACATGTAGGCAAGCTTTGCAGCTCTTTTTGTTGTTAACCTATTCCGTTTAAGGCTGTGGATATTGCCGTGAATGCTGAAGGTTCGTTCTGTTGCAAGCCGAAGTACAGGGAGCAGTTAAACTACAAGCTGAAAATTTGCTTAAAGCCTTGTTTTTGCAAATTCCTTTCCACCAAGTTAAAAGTTTCATGCTCTGGAGGCTGGTCCGAATAAAAGATTTTACCCACAAGCCTTCTCTTGCTCTATAATTGGCTAAATCTGTCATTACTTACAAATTTAACTGCCTTCCTTTCTCATGAATGAAATCCATGGCAATGATATCTTCATCCTCGTTTAGTTCGATGCCTTGACATTTTGGATCTATCATATAGGCTACTAGATGAATAAATAGGCTTTATGCAGTTCCCTCTGCGTTTATCAACTGCATTCAAAATCCTGTCCCTGATATTATTGTCAACCAAAGAAGAAAAACCAGGTAGCAGAAAGACCAGATGTGATTTAATATCTTTGAATGCCACGTACACGTCATTAATGTAGGATTCATTTCCTTCTAGTTTAAATATGTAATCTATTATTGGCTCTAAAACAGCTGTAGATTCGTCGATCATTTTCCAAAATTCTTCATCTAGTAAATTTGCTTTAAAATCAGCTGGGATCATTATTGCATCTTCACGTACTGCCAAGCATTGCAGAGCCGTTTTGCTATTTTGCAAACTACGCACAGCATGAAAGTAACTGCCCCAACGCGTCTTGCTGGGCAATTTTAGTTGCTCACCAGAACCTTTTTCTACAATTATCTGTTTGAATAATGCGCTCAGTATTTGACTTTTTTTTACAGATTTGATTACGTCGATGGGAACTGAAATGAAGGCTTGTATAGCATCTTGTTTTATTATGTCATGACATAGTAAATTCAATGTGTGTGCTACGCAAATAAATTTTGATTACGTTCGGATGTTGCAGTTTAACTAAATCAAAAGCTTTTTGTAGGTTTCTTGCGTTATTTCCTATTAATGTCACAAATTAATACGTTCCGTAAGTTCTCATTACTTGTTCAATTTCTTCACTTAGGTATTCGGCAGTGTGACGGTGGTTACTTGTAGCTAATCTTTTCACAAAAACGGGTTCAGGTTTTGCAATAACAAAATTAATAATACCCTCGTTCCGTCGGTTGCTCCATCCATCGCACTGAAGATGTAAATTGTTAGTCGACTTCAATTCTTCAGTTATTTCTCGTTCCATTTCATTGTAAATCGTTTCTAAATGTGTTGTGGACACAGCTTTTTGTGTTGGCAGTTCGAACAGTGGCTGTAGTTCCTCAAAAACTCTCTCCACAGAGGATGTTCCACCATAGACAGAGGCGACTCCCCATTCGCGCCACTTCCCGCGGATTCCACAGACGGCGTCGACAGTAGCTAAGGGAATTCTCGAGAAAGCGCGAGGATTCCCCGGAAGACGCGCGACCTTTTTTTGGCTCCTATTTAGTTTGTACCTGTTATACGATTGACAAAGTTCATTATGCTATGTACAATTTCGTTGCAAAAAGTCGCTTCCATTCCGCGTCGGTGTAAACTGAGCCTTAGGTGTCTTTTTATTTTTCTCGCAAGAAAAGTGTTAAATTACTCCTCCCACACTGGATGAAGCGGAAGGGAGTGCCAGACCTACAGCCTGAACTCTTTTTCCTTTAGATGCCCTTTATTGCTGCTGACTGCTCTTTGAACAGAACGCGCCGTCGATCCGGGAAGACACAAAGAAATAGATTAGACATTTACCTTTAGGTTTGATAGCGATAAAGTTACGTTATCAGTGTCGAAAAACCAGTGTGTCAAATCAAAAAAGCATATAATCAACTTGTATTGCACATAAATATTTACCTATAACAAAACGAAGTCGTGATATAAAATTCCTCCTTGACGTTGACCTGAAGTCAGGTAGTATGTAGGCTATTTTACATTTTTTAACGTTTGAAAAAGTAGTGATGTATGTACCTATTATATCAAAGGACACAGGCCTCTTCCCTATGTAAGAGAATGGGCTGTAATCAACCACGCTGGCCCAGTGCGGGTTGGTGCATCTCACATATCTTCGAATATTTAGTCCTCGGGCATGCCGGTTTGTTGATAATATAATCTTTATTTGCACTAAAAATTATTACATAAAACCAGTTGAGTCCCTGACTCCCGTGCTAGATGATAAACCTGTGTTACAGGAACCAGTGCCCTCTCCCGGGAGGAGATGCAAGGATTACAAAAAAAAAAAAATAGTGCACTCCGGGAGTGCCGGCAGAAGTGAATACTTGAATATTAACGTTGTGCATTTTTGACATTTTGGAATGGTTAGGGAATAATTTTGCACGAATTGCTTTAATTATCAGTATAAAAGTACTATCATTTATGTGGTAGAATACAATATTTATTTATTGCGCTATCGTACACAAACATAACAATTTATATTACATTAAAAAGTTTGCGCAGGCATACATTTTCGCCGCGCCGCCGTAGAAAGAGAGGGGGATACTTCCTTTCCTACGCCGCGCCGGCTGTCTACTCTCCGTCCGTCGTACGAATTTTAGATCAGGTCACGTGTCCTGACGCGAGTTTAACATTTTTTACCCATTACAAAAAAGTGCACAACGCCGCTAAAGAAGTTTTCACTGATATCAAAAAAGTTTATGTGAGTGCGTGTGTGCGTACTTGTGTATGTGTGTACGTGTTTGTGTGTGTTTACGTGCGTGGGTAAGTGTTTGAGTATTCGTGAACGGGAGTGTGTGTGTGCCTGCATGACTACAAATACTAAATTTCCTCTGTCAAATGAGACCTATGAGGTGTGGTCATATGATAAAAATTAATAGTTTAAAAAACCAAAACACGCTTTTAGGACTAATGTAATGAGAAGAAATTAGAAATATTTACTAGTAGGCAGTCCAAGGCTCCATCAGCCACCTTCCAATTCCATCGTCAGACCAGCTGGTACCATAATATTCTATTGTCGTCTAATCTACATATATTTGCCAAGATTCATGATGATACAACAATTAGAAGTACGTTTAATTCAGATTCTTAGATTTTATTGCATATTTAGTTCGTTACAGATCGACATAATAATAAATCTATGGATTACGCGGTAGTTCAAAAAGGTTAAGAAAACCGATAACAGATTTTCTTTAGGTTTGTTATAACCTTGAAACCTGATCGTGTTCAAAGTCCATTACGTGGCCTTTCTCACAAGTGCAAACTCGACCATGATACGATATTCCATCATGGAATGCCAGTGCCTATCTTCCGGCTTCATCATCAGACCTTGAAACCTAATCGTGATCAAAGTTCATTACAAGACCTTTCTAAGAAATCCAAAACAGCTATGATACGATTTTCCATCATGAAGTTCCAGTTCATATCTTCCGGCTCCATCATCAGATCAGTTCGACAGTACCATAATATTGTATTGTCATCAGAACTACATACAGCTGCCAATTTTCATTAAGCTACGACCCTTGGAAGATGGTTAAATTAGTTACCTTAGATTTCATTACATAGTTACATACAGGTCGACCTAATAAAAGCGTGTTAAAAAATACATAAAGTTATGTGCCTGACTGGGTTTGTACCCACAACTTGTAACTCGCAAGCCGGGCGTGTGACCACTGGCCCACCACTGCTCTGTCTATTGTCTGTTGTTTATTTAAACGCGCTAATTTTCGAAAGTAATGGGTGGGTTTAAATTAAATTTGGTATGGAAGTAGTACCTACAGCTTATACTCTATACTTACACTTTTTACCTGGCTGGAAAAGAAGTAGGGTTATATTTTTATCGTGATAAATTCTAGAGGAGCGAAGCCCCGTGCGACCGCTAGTCTGTAATAAAATAAACAAAAGGCTCAGTCCTCGTTGACACTCCAATCCGCTGTTGATCCAAAAAGTACGTTGTAAAATCACGTATTCTGACTGTATAGTGTTACCAACGATCGCAATAAAAACGCATAATAAAAAGGCTTAAAGCAAAAATAGTCTGAACGGAAGTTTTCCTTCCCTTCCTTTACTTTATCCTGCCCTAGTAACCGCGTGGCGCGCAGGCTCCACCTTCCTTCACAGCATTTTTATGAGAAATTGTAATTTGGCTAATTTTAAGTCTGAAAGTTATTTCGTTGACTGACTTGACTGATGGGGAGTTCAACCCCTTTGTCCCAACGTGGATAACCGATCAGTCATTTAGATTAGAAGAAAGTGGTTTTGTTTCATCTGATCATTTTGCGTTTTTGAAAGTAGGTATCTACATTCCAATTTAAGTTTCGGGAATACTTTCTACTTAGACTGAAATTTCCTGTAGGAGTTTGAAATTAGTGATTTGAAGCTGTAGATAATGTTCTCTATCAGCAATGCAGTGCAATTTTCAAAAACGCAAAATATACAGGTTTGATCACACGGTATTTCGACAGCGTTTCTGAATTCCAATACCAGTTCCTAGTTTTAAAATGCGATTTTCCGCAGCCTAATCGCGGATTAGAATAATGAATGCTATCGGTATCATTACGTGTTAATTTTATTTATTTTATTTTAGCATTACCAACCGGGTAACGAAAAACAATACCTATTTAAATAAGTAAAAACTACGACAATACGTTATGAATGAAGGAATATTTTTATCGTTACTATTTTGGATTTAAAATATATTCTATAAACTAGCTCAGTATCTAAACCAAGCTAAACAAAATAAATATCGAATAAAAAAAATGTCCTCAACGCTGTCGGCTGGTAATGTACCCAAGATAGTGGCTGCTTTGCCACGTTGTATATAGCCTTTTTAAATGGCTTGCTCACCCCCAATGTCCTAAAGTTTCGAACCCAAACCACTCAAAACTATAGTTACCTTTATGGTGGACCCTGTGGACCCTATAATACCTATTATAATGTAGTAGTAGGGTAGGTAGGTACCAGTCGCGAAGGGTGAATTTTCATAAAAGGGAATCCAGACCAAAAAATGCTTACCTTACTCAAGTGTGATGCGTGAATTCCAGTAACTGTGGCCCTGTGGCTGACTTCGAAATCTTGTAATTTCGTAAATAATTATTTGTTTAAGTAATTGAAAATAATAGGCTAATATTTGCCATATTTCAAAAGGGAAGCCGATAGGAATCGAGTTGTATGGAGCCTTCGCCACTGGTAGATACTATATTTAAGATAATATAATATAATATATATTTAAGTACGCTTTTTTAAGTTTTCGACACAGGTTGTGTGTGTTCCACACTAAAGTCGTACCAATCTTTAAAGGAAACAATGACACGTTCGGTCTTTAGCTATCATCATGTACTTACTTAGCTATTGTGTTCTAATACGACTTTTTTCGATGGGAAAATCATCAAATGACTCCTGCCGTGGGTGGAGCAAAAGGGAGTGTCTGTCTGACTGATTGAACCCCTCCCCCCCCCCCCCGGTTTCTACAGTTGCATTACTGTCCGAGGCCACAGTATCCCGTTAGAACATTTCCGTAACCCCGACATCATTCTCGCAATTCCGGCAAGTTGGATTGCCGATGATGAAGAGCTTTTTAGGGTTCCGTAGCCGAATGGCGAAAAAACAGAACCCTTATAGTTTCGTCATGTCTGTCCGTCCGTCCGTCCGTCCTTAATATTTTCAGAATAAAATGACTGTATGTCACAGTCATTTTATTCTGAAAATATTAAGATTATGGATGTGAAACTTTGTAGATAGATGTATTCTGTAAACCGCTTTCTGATTTTAAGAAAAAAATATATATAAAATAAAGAGGGACTCTCCATACATGTAACTAAAACTGAAAATATTTATTTTCATGAAACTTATGCGTGTGTAGTATCTGTAGACAGGTCTTTAAAAATAACATTGAGGTATCTAAAACCACTTTTTCATAAAGTTAATCGCTTAAAAGGTATATCTTTTTTAGCTTCCAAAGTGGTAATTTAAAAGTTTATTTTTTATTTTTAGCACGTAGCACGATATTAAACCATACAATATTATTTTATTTATGTATTTAATATACTACACATTCATTTACATTCGTTTATTTACCTTCTTCCGTGTGTCACTGCTGGGTGCCAACTGAAAACCAGCGCTGGTTGTCTTTCGCCCAGCAAATGCTGAGTTGGTAACCCTTTCGTTATAGACATGCTCAACGAAATTCTTAGTGTTATTTTTTTTGTTTGTAATTTTCTGTTGTTGTGTGTGTATCACCAAATAAATGGTTTTCAATTTCAATAAAATGTGTCCCCCCCCCTCTAATTTCTATAATAATGGAGTGAAAAATATAAAAAAATATATATCCGTAGATCTTAATGTAAACTTTTAACCAAAATTAGTTCGAACGAGATCGGGTCGGCAGTTTTTGAGATACAGCATATTTTCTAACACCGCAAATATAACTTTGTAATTCATACAAATACTATGAAAAACAAAGTTATTTGGTGTAGTTGTAAAAAATGTAAATAAGCTAGTTTTAAGAAATTTGTAAGGTTTTTTTTGTCAAGTAAAAGCACATATTATATTATATTATTATAGTTACTACGGAACCCTTCATGGGCGAGTCTGACTCGCACTTGGCCAATATTTTTATTTTCTAGAATAAAAATCTTTTCATTGATAATAAGCTCGCGTTTGACCATCATCTCATTTGATGGGAAGTGATGATGTGGTCGAAGATGGATCACGCTTAACTAGAAGTAACCTTTTCACTCTGGACTTAAATACCTTTAGGTTATAGCTATCAGGAAACTCAGACTTCGACAGGGAATTCTACTCCTTAGCTGAACGCACAATGAAAGTATTCCCAAAACAAAAGTATGCGTATGGGTGGGCTGTCCACCATGAATCATCGGATGATGTTGTTTAAATTAGCGTGCCATGCAAAACGCACCGCCACACGGCTACCAGAGAGGCAATCGTGCCCGAGGCTATTGACAATATCACTATTCTGTGTTTTATAAAGTGATGCATACTCAATTCGAATAATAACTTACACATCGTTGAATAATATTCAAATTATAGAATATACAATGTGTAACGGAAACCCCATATCTATCCAAAAGGGCTGAAGACAACATCTGTACCTCTACCATGAGTTGTCATCGACAACTTACTCGCTAGCGCTGAACTCGCTAGCGTACAAACGTGGATCGAATAGATTTCGATAATGCTTGCACCATAAGATTTGAGGAAATTTACGGAGGCGCTAACGTGAGCTCGAAGGATCATGTCGTCTAGCTAACTTCACTCCACTCGTAGAATACTTTCGTCTATGGGTCACTACTTATGTTCTGTTTCTTTCTTTCCCGCTAATAAGAAGAGAGAACTGCTCTTAAGCTCAAAATGTAGTGTTATCGCTATGCTAAAAATATTAAGACAGTCAATATCACAAAGTAAACTAACAAAATTGAAAAGTTTACGATTAGTGCACTACTTATGGTATTTAGTGGCTTTTGAATTTCGAGTGGTTCTTGTAACGTCATTGTCATCTATTCAATTTGTATTTTTGTTTGTTGATGTTGTGTCACAGAGGTGCTTTGTGTGGTTTAAAAGTTTGGATTGTTTAATACAATGAGGACCAGTGTCTCACAGTTCCAATTGATGGTGAAGTTCATGGAAAGGTATGTTTCAACTTTCTACTAATAATCTAATTAAATAAAAAATATTTATTTTTAAGAATTTGGTACAATAGGTGTTATATTTGGTTCCAGCATATGCTACAATTAATTGATGTATAAATTACTCCTAAAAAAACAAAGCTTATAAAACAACATGAATTATCATGTTGGCTTGAAATTCACGTTGTTCACGTCGTTGATCTTCAAATCCAGCGGCCACTAACATATTCCACGCTAAATATGCTCTTGCAGACATTATTATAACTTTATTATACTCAAAACGTATTAAATGTTAATGTAAACACACGTTTCACACGCCCAAATGCTAGTGATCAACGTAACTACTACCGTAAGCGTATCGTTCGCTAGCGCCTGTCGAATTAGTGACTCATGGTACCGTTTTGTATGGTGACAGCTAAAAAACGTTAGTGACTATCGTATAGATTACGTTAGGTTTTAAACCTATCGTAATCTATAGTGCTCATGGTACGAATTTTAATTCTTTCTGTGACCGCTAGGGGCGCTGTACAATATTTCATACAAATAATTTACGGAAACGCTAGCGAGTTTTGGTTGCGTAAACTCATGAGTCTCTATGCACAGTTTCAGCTCAAAATAACTGACTCAAAGAATTGATACCAAATTATCGGTTTCACATATTTCTTGAATACCAATCATAACAAACGTGTCACAGCACTACGAGGGTCAATAACTTTCCACGTCACTTGCCAATAACACGATAATTCTCTTCGTTCTTCTTAATTTGAAAAATTCGTTCTCCGGTATCAGTGTATTGGTATTTATAATAAGTTCTACACACGTAGACTTAGGATTACAAAACCCTTGCTATATCATTTGTTATCATCCAAAGAAGTCATGCACTCGGTATGTATATAGGTACCCTTTAAATTACACGTTGTATAATACATAGATAGTAAAAACAGGAATCCTTGAAATGTTAATATACCTATACCATGTCAATATTACAAACAAATTGCAATATGTTAATTCTCAGGTCACAATTACAAAAGGAGGATTTTTTATATTCAATCCGACATTTTCACCGACAAACTTTTGCCAGTTACGAAGAAATGGAACCTTACTATTATGAAAGAATGTGCGCTTGTATGAGTCATCCAATAGCGGTGTAGATCTGATTGGCGAGATAATGAGGTGTTTTCATTATGTGCTTCTCAGTATTCGGTATCCACAGGCAACATACGCAAAAGTATGACAAAAACCATGGATGTATTAAAAGTAGGAAGATACGGTACAAGACACAGCGTTTGGTCCTACTAAACTAAGTGATTGCCCGTAGGTAGTTGGCGCTCAGTCGCGCACGGAACGTTGTTGATCAAATGATCACACAGATCAAGAAATTCTCGTCTCTTCGTGTTTTTAAGGACTTTTTTGGAATAGATACGCATCAAAATGACTTCTTGTGTAGCTAAAGAGTGTTTTAATTACACCAGGACCAAAAATAAGAGACATGGGTCATGGAATCACTTACTACTTACTTACCTAACATGCAATCTCATTTCATTCATAATCGCAAACATTCGGCAGCTGAGGCGATTTGGCTCGCCAGCGCCGTCTTCTATCTCTGTCCTTGTCTATCGGCAACTGTACGTTTGGAACTGATGATGACACTGAACACAGATTGACACAGACTGAAGACTAAAGACAACATCTGGTATGGAGTCTCTATGCAAAGTTTCAGCTCAAAATAAGTGACTCAAAGAATTGATACCAAATTATCGGTTTCACATATTTCTTGAATACCAATCATAACAAACGTGTCACTATTAGGGTCATAACTTTCCACGTCACTTGCCAATAAAATGATAATTGTCTTAGTTCTTCTTAATTTGAAAAATTCGGTCTCTGGTATCAATGTATTGAAATTTCTAATAAGCTCCACACACATGTAGACATAGGATTACAAAACCCTTGCTATATCGTTTGTTATCACTTATCATACAAAGCAGCCGTGCACTTGGTATGTATATACCATTTAAATTACACGTTGTATATATGCATGTGTCATGTTATTTTTTCACCATCTATAGTGGACTGGTAGAGAATGCTTTCTGTTTTGGGATGGGAAAACCATCTAATGACTCCTCCCGCTTCAGGTGGAGCGGAGAAGGGAATGCCAGACTTCTATTGACAAAAAACCCACCATGTTCCTTCTCCTGCCCTTACGTTCCGGGGCCACGGTATCTCCTTGGAATATTACCGCAACCCCGTTCCTCATTAAGTCCGCCTCTGTACCTACTATTTGTATTGCATACATTTTAAATAATAAGGTACAGAAATCTATCTCTATATCAGACTGAGTTGAGTGATTGGCTGCTGATTTTCGTGGCTTGGATTCCCGCAGCGGTACAAATTTTAGTTTGCTCTACAAGAAGTTGTTTCGGATCTGGGAGTTTGTGGGAAAAATTCCACAGTATGGGGCAATGTGTTAAAAAAAAACATTTAGGTCCGTTATTTAACCGACTTCTAAAAAAGGAGGAGGATCTCAATTCGGATGTTTGTTTGTTTTTTTTTTATGTTTGTTTGGGCACAGCTCCGTCGCTTACCAACCGATTTGAAAACTTCTTTTTTTGTTGGAAATGGTCCCATGAAAATTTTATTGAAATCGGGCAAGCCGTTTCTGAAAAATCAACAAGTCTAAAATCTTTTCGTTTACTCTGCGTTGCGTTTTTTGTTCGTGCATAACTCGGTAATTTACGAACCGATTTGGAAAATTCTTTTTTTAACCGACTTCAAAAAAAGAAGGAGGGTCTCAGTTCGTCTTGAACTCCTTTTTTTCTTTTTTTGTATGTTACCTCATATCTCAAAGACGGCTGGACCGATTTGGAAAATTCTTCTTTACTTTGAAAGGGTATACTTTCTAGTTGGTCCCATTGTCATCACGTTAGGATCATGATGACGGAATCATGGAGAAATCGAGGGAACTCTTTAAATATTATAGGCACACTATAGCGTTTTGTGTATTTCTTATCGTAACTTGTGCAGTTGCTCTCGAAAAGCACCATTTGGGGAAGTGGAACTGATGATGAAGACCACAGATAGCCACCGAAATTACTCAATAATAAGTATTTTGTAGATTGCGATTCGATTACTTGCACAAAGCATATGGTGAAGTAGAGATCTTGGTGAAATACCATAACTTCTCAAAAATTAACGACTCTGCATTGGGGAAAGCAATATTTTGTAGAAGGTGATAAGTAGTTGACATTTTGACTTTTGTAGCTAGATTAATTACAAACTGACCCACTAAAAAGCGCGAAAATAAAAACATTTTTGCAAAAAATAAAACCGACTTCCATATCAAAACACTACAAAGCCAAAAATAATTTTAATTTCGGAAGGCGGTGTGAAAAAAAGAAAATACAAAACTAATAACACCGACTACCGAAATTAAAATTATTTTTGGCTTTGTAGTGTTTTGATATGGAAGTCGGTTTAATTTCTTACAAAAATGCTTTTTTTTTTTTAATGATGATAGGCTCCCGTTTGACCACTATCTTACCTGATGGTAAGCGATGATGTGATGTATGTTCAGCTACTTTGGAGTAATCAAAATTCATACTTCCATTCATTCATCTACCTATTTACATTTATAATATTAGTATAAATTGTTTCTTTAAAGGTATATCAGATACAGAATATCTCCCTTACATAATTTTGTCTACGTAGATAATTCAGAAACGCTCTATAGATCTGACGCTGGTTCAGTTAGCTCGTTTTCCTAGTGTCCACTGAAAATAATCTTTACACAACTGGTGTCATCTGGAACTGAAATACACCGATCTCCATCCAGGGTTGACGGGCAACTGAAGTAACAGGGAAGTCTGACACTGCCTTCCGCTTAGAGAGTATATAACCACTTTATAGTCTTTGCTTCCGCTACACCTAAGTAAACCAGAAAAAAAGGCTTAAATCTATCGTCAGGGATAGCGACGCGCGGCGTTTAGGATAAAACATATCTTTATTACTGGCAATACTCTGATACAGTTCACTTTATGGGATTAAAATTTTAACAATAATGTAATAGTCGCATCGCGTCGTCTAATGATGAAGCCAATGGTACCTACCATTAGCTTCATCATTACTATTAGCATCATATCTACAGTAAAAACATATTAAATATTATAACACAAAGACTCCCGCCGTGAATGTCTTGCCTATTCGCGATGAACTCAAAAATTACTGAACGAATTTTCCTTCGGTTTTCTCCAATGGTTGGCCATGACAATGTGTATAATTTATTAAGATTTTTGGGAATTAGCAGTACACCGTGCGATACTGGGCTGCGTCACCAGTATACAAATAATTTTGCATTTAACGTTCCCACGCGTCTCCCGCGGCGGCTGGGGCGTGAGGAAGAGAGTTGGCTCTCCCTCGCGCGTTCAGCCTCTTCCTTCGCTAGCATGACTGCTTCGCAGAAGGAGGCGACTCCATCTCTTGCCCTCTCACTCCGCACCATGGTCTGAACCCGGGCCGGGCGCGAGAGATCGCCGCCGCCGATCGCCTCAACGAAGACACGGCGAAGCTCTGCCCAAGCGGGACACACCTCAACCGTATTCTCCACCGTGACCTCGAATGTCGCATATCTCCATATTTTTTGGTCCTAGAACATGAGGGTTTCCTCACAATATTTTCTTTACCGTTTTATTATATTGAGAGCAGTTCCTTTTTCAATTTTCATAGATCTTTTAACAGATATTCATGAATAAAAACGCACTTATCTTAAGTTACATCAAGACAAATAAGTAAATTAAGACCCTATTAGGCTAGCTCTTAGCTTTCGAAAGCTCATCAAACATATTTTAAGATTGGTAAGTTCACAAAGTTAAATTGAGAGGAGCGGTGGTGCTATTAAAAATGACCTCAAGCAATATTTCTGACTGGGTAAGTAACTACTTGTAAGTAGGTTCCGTAACCACAAGGCCTCTTGTCCCTGAAATGAATAAATAACAACGCACAATTAAACAACATAAAGGGAAAACAATAGCAAACATACCTACCAGGTGTTCATTACGTTTGTGACAAACAACAACTAAAATTGTTTATTTTATTAACAACTAGCGACCCGCCCCGGCTTCGTACGGGTGCAATGTTTATATTAAATACTAGCATTTGCGTGTTGCGCGAGGTGCAAGCACCTCGCGTGCTAGTGAAAAAAAAAAAAAAAAAAAAGGGGGGGGGTGATAGGGGGGGGGGTTGCAGAAGTATTTAGACTAAAGCATTGCCCCTCTAAAGGAATCTGAAAAAAAAAATGTTCCAAGTCTCTTAATTTCCGAGATCCGCCTAAATGGGGTGAGAAGGGGGGCGGGGGGGGCGACTTTGAAAAATGGTTTTTACTTAACCGAGCCTCCTCTACACGAATCCGTAAAAAAAAAAATACGGGTCTCGTAGTTTCCGAGATACGATAGGGAGGGGGGAGAAGGGGGGGGGAAAAGGGGAGGTTTGGCACTTTTCCCGTAGGTTTGAGAGTTACTTGTTTACGAATCTGTCAAAATATACCCACCTCCCCATCCACCATCTGGGAGAACAATTATGTCAATGAGTGAGTCAGTGAGTGGTAATCTAGCTTTATATAACTAGTATTTGCGTGTTGCGCGAGGTGCAAGCACCTCGCGTGCTTGTGAAAAAAGAAATTGGTATTTGCGTGTTGCGCGAGGTGCAAGCACCTCGCGAGCTTGTGAAAAAAAAAAAAAAAAAAAGAGGGGGGTGTGATGGGGGGGGGGGTTGCACAAGTATTGCGACTAAAGCATTGGCCCTCTAAATGAATCTGAAAAAAAAAAATGTTCCAAGTCTCTTAGATTCCGAGATCCGCCTAAAGGGGGGAGAAGGGGGGCGGGGGGGGGACTTTGAAAAATGGTTTTTACTTTACCGAGCCTCCTCTATACGAATCCGTAAAAAGAAAAAAATACGGGTCTCGTAGTTTCCGAGATACGATAGGGGGGGGGGGAGAAGGGGGGGGGAAAAGGGGAGGTTTGGCACTTTTCCCGTAGGTTTGAGAGTTACTTGTTTACAAATCTGTCAAAATATACCCACCTCCCCATCCACCATCTGGGAGAACAATTATGTCAGTGAGTGAGTCAGTGAGTGGTAATCTAGCTTTATATAATATAATAACTAGTATTTGCGTGTTGCGCGAGGTGCTTGCACCTCGCGTGCTTGTGAAAAAAAAAAAAAAAAGGGGGGGGGGTGATGGGGGGTTTAGTATTTGCGTGTTGCGCGAGGTGCAAGCACCTCGCGTGCTTGTGAAAAAAACTAAAGCATTGCCCCTCTAAATCAAGTATTTGCGTGTTGCGCGAGGTGCAAGCACCTCGCGTGCTTGTGAAAAAGAAAAAAAGGGGGGCGGAGATGGGGGGAGATGGTGGGGTTTAGTATTTGCGTGTTGTGCGAGGTGCAAGCACCTCGCGTGCTTGAGAACAAAAAAATGGGGGGGTGGTGCTGGGGGGAGATGGGAGGGTTTAGTATTTGTGTGTGCTTGTGAAAAAAACTAAAGCATTGCCCCTCTAAATCAAGTATTTGCGTGTTGCGCGAGGTGCAAGCACCTAGCGTGCTTGTGAAAAAAATAAGTGGGGGGGGGGGTGATGGGGGGGGGTTTAGTATTTGCGTGTTGCGCGAGGTGCAAGCACCTCGCGTGCTTGAGAAAAAAGAAAAAAATAAAAAAGTGGGGGGGGGGTAATGGGGGGGGGGGGTTTGCAGAAGTATTTTGACTAAAGCATTGCCCCTCTAAATGAATCTGAAAAAAAAAATGTTCCAAGTCTCTTAGATTCCGAGATCCGCCTAAAGGGGGGGAGAAGGGGGGCAGGGGGGGGACTTTGAAAAATGGTTTTTACTTTACCGACCCTCCTCTATACGAATCCGTAAAAAGAAAAAAATACGGGTCTCGTAGTTTCCGAGATACGATAGGGGGGGGGGAAAAGGGGGGGTTTGGCACTTTTCCCGTAGGTTTGAGAGTTACTTGTTTACGAATCTGTCAAAATATAACCCACCTCCCCATCCACCATCTGGGAGAACAATTCTGTCAATGAGTGAGTGAGTCAGTCAGTGAGTGGTAATCTAGCTTTATATAGTATAATACTATAGAATGTCTTTATATACATCGTTGACCAGCCTTTTTGTCATTCGACATACATGGTCTCTTTAGTAATTACTCTTGAAAGTGCGACACATAATTTACCATGGGAAAAACATTCAACGCTCAAATCTAAGGCACGCGCGCCGCAACCGCTATGTCCTTGCATTTTAAATCTGTAATATCTTCGAAACTATTCATTTAAATTATATTCTGTAAAGGGCAATATTGATTTATATTAAATGCACAATATACTTATGGAACTTAATTGGATAGGGATTAATGCTGTATTGCTTAAAATCGCTTCGTAAAATATGCTCGTATTTCTCGTAAAAAGTAAGGGATAAAAAATGGTTGTTGTGGGTTATCTATAAGAGATAGACAGATGCCATCGAGGACATTTTTGTTGACCTTTTTAAGGTGTACAATACTGTAGTACATTATTTTGATCTATCTTGTAGGGTTCAGCCAGCGTTTGCAAAGAAAGCGCAAAAAGAATGTGTTTATTTGCGACATCACATTAGAAACTTCAAAAATTATCAGTGTTCCTCTACTATATTATGCATTTTATATACTTAAAAACCTTTCTATTGAATCACTCTTTCTATTGAAAGAAACTGCATCAAAATCCGTTGCGTAGTTTTAAAGATTTAAGCATACATAGGGACAGACACAGGGAAGCGACTTTGCTTTATACTATGTTAAGAAGGTTAGTAAAATAAACAATTTTAGTTGAAGACTTACATTTAACTTGAAGAGAGCATCTGTAGCATTATTAAATAAAAAATAAATCAATTATTATTGTTATACTTATAAAAATTGTTACCCGCGACTTCATTTGAGTAGGAATTTCACACATTTTCCGAGATAAACACTTAACCTAAGTGTTATTCTGATATACGGGTTAAAATTAGTCTGTGTTTCTGATATTATACAGAGGAAAAGTTTGTTTGTTTGTTTAAATCTTCGAAAGTAATGGGTTGATTTCGATGAAATTTGGTATTAAAGTAGCTTGAAGCTTGAGGAAGGTTCTATGCTATTTAATCAACCGCAAAAAGGACAGTTATTTGACTGCCAGTAAGCTATAAAGCTGTAGTTTCATATAATTCAGTTCCGTAGTTTTTTTCGTGAAAAAGTAACAAACATCCATCCATCGTCACAAACTTTCGCATTTTTAATAATAGTAAGAAATAAGATTACTTTTATTATTTTAAAGCACACTGTCCTGCATACTATATAAGCAACGGTTTTTTCTTCCTTCCGGGCCGCATCGGTTTTTTCTAAAGACACATGCTACTCTTGTCCGGCCATGTGCGAAACCATAATACAGCTTAGCAAGTGTTTTACTTAAAACGTACAACTGATACCCTGACAATGGTATTTCTATGTGGGTGTCGATATTTTTCTGCGTTATAAATTGGCTTGTTTTACTAACGGTACTATGGACTTCGGTAGGTAGTAGTTTCCTAACTAGCTAATAAAAGAGATCTTAAAGCTTTCCAGCTTACTCTCTATTGGCTCTAAGTTACAGTTCTTAAGTTATACTACTTAAAGCTACACTTTACAAGCAAAATAGTACTTTATATTCGTAGCTTTGTAAGTTAATCTATACCAATGTTTCCCATTTGCCGAGTCTCGACCCGGTACCGGGCCATCAAAATAAAATACCGGGTCGCAACATTTCCGCTTTGTTTTAAAATATTACCTAGGACAGAGGAAATATTATCAATCGACGCATCGTAAACTTTCGTCATTTTCGGCGAACTTGGATTCTTTAGTAAAAAATAAGGAGCAGCTCCATACCTTGCACTAAAATTTAGTGACTAAATAGTCGATACCAAAGTATGTAGTAATAATAAAATCTTTTAACTATTAATAAATATGTATTATTTTACCTAATGAAACCAGCTTGTATTTAAAAGTGTTGAGAAGGTTTCGAAGGGGCAGTATGAAAATTACCGGGCCATGGCAGAATAATGTTTAGGAAACACTGATCTATAATTCTATACTATAAAAAGCGGGAAAGTTTGTTTGTTTGAATGCGCTAATCTTCGAAAGTCCTAGGTGGATTTGGATGAAATTTGGTATGAAAGTAGCTTGAAGCTTCGGAAATTTAATTTTTACAAAATTGCAAACAATGAGGGTTATGTTTTTATCGTGATTAAGTCCACGTGAGCGAAGCCCCACGCGACTGCTATGGCTAATAAATATAAGAGTAAGCTAATATATCTACTAATTGATGTCTTTGTACACAGCCTTTGAGACTAATTGAGACAAATGATAGGTACCTATCGGCATAGCGCACCTGAACCATACCCGAAGTACTAATATATCTGTGTATCAGCACAAACTGCATTGTAGGCACGTAGGTATATTGTTGTTGATCGATAAACCAACAGGCAGATCTGCAGGTGTCAACGACTACAAAAATAAATTGCATTTATTATGTTATTGCCATCAAAAACAACCGCAGCTCTTCGCAATCACGCTCCAGTTAAAATGTAAACAATGACATATAAAAACTGCATTTATAGTATTTCATTCATTCGTAATGCGCTCAACGCATTCCATTTTACTGCGTAATTCTGTCTTTAGTCCTTCTTTTTCGGCGACTCTTTGTTTTCCAATCGCCTTTTATAACAATACCTTCAATGGGGTGACAGCGCTTCTATGCGCGTACGCTCTACAAAACTACGAACATTATCATTAACAGCTTCTAATAAGTTCTAATAATAACAATTTTAAAAATGAACCTTATAACTCACGAAATAAGAGCTACGGAACGGTAAAGGTTAAATTTGCTCAAGTTACGTTTCGGTGCGGTGCACATGGAGTCGGCAGTCGCGCGCCCACCGACTGTGGTTCCGGTGGGGTCGATCACATCGTGTAGTGTATGCGTGCCTTTACACGCTACATTCCGAACTTTACTCGCGAGCACGGAGTACGCTTCGCGCCAAATTTCTTGTACGAAATTTAAATTTTGTCGTTTTGGTTTTTCTTTAATAAAATAGACTACTTGTTTTTTGTTTGGTTAAATTATTAATTGACTAAAAAGTTTAGTGATTGTGAAGTGACTTATTATTATGAAAGACGAAATTTTCGTGTGCAGATACTTGGCAAAAGTTATATGATAAAGTACGATATTATGTGTTGTTGTTAATTGTGCAATGGTTTGTGAACAATAAAATTATCAAGATGACGATGCGATGGAACTTTGTAGTACATTTGTTTGTTTTATTTGTATTAGCGACGTGTGTCGGTAAGTTATTTTTACTTTTAAACGTAATAGAAGTAATTATATTTTTAAGTTAGCATGTCTATTTTTTCGGTATCGAGACTTGTTTTAAATATGTTTCGTGGTTTTTATTAAATACAATATCAATTTCTCTACCACGCCGTGACATTTTCGCTCGGAAAATTGCCTACCAAATAATTATGTGTGCGCAGATAATTCCGATGTTACAGCCGTCGGCTGAGAATTTTTTTTTCATGAATTATTTTGAATCGTTGAATTAATTGAATTAGGTTCTTTCAATCGTTATCATCATTTTTTACTATGCGATGTAAGGTTGAGAGTAATCTTGCTGCAAAGTATAAATAAAACAAAGAGAACATACTCATGTACATTCTTATTATAATTTTATGTAATTTAATTACATAAAATGTAACGATTCAAAAAATTTCCAGGACATTAATTTAGTGGAAACAATCATAGCTCACGGTGCCTGACCATGCAGGCCGAATATTTTAACATTCATTGTCTCTGGCTAATTTAAAACGATTGAAATCTCGCGTACTCACGGCATGAAAGGGAAACATGATAGAATTATGTGATGTATGAATAATGGCTGCAATTTTGTGCATTACAACACTGAAGATGCTTGTCTTATTTTGTAATGTTTGATTTAGATTGTATTTTAATTTGGTGAACGTTACTGGTTAGGCGGTGAGTTTTTGCGTCTATCATGAATCGTAATTATTGTTTGCATTATGTTACAAGATTGGGTACTTACGTAGAATGATTTCGGTTTAAGTTACTTTTAAACTTTTTGTGATATCATAATTATTTAGTTCGTATTATCATGTCACCTTCTGCTGTCTTATGAAGAACAACTGTTAGGCATTTCTCATAGCCTTAACCTTCGCGCGTCCAAAAACTTACTTCTTTTATACTTTTATTACTTACTTCGTTTATGGCTAATTCCTATGCTATTTCCACCATTAAAACATGCTACCTCTTGAAATCACGAAGGCTGAGTCTAAATTCTCTTTTAAACGTAAAATGAGAAACCACTACTTAAAATCCTGTCATTCTTAGTTTGGTTTTCGCAATAAATATAAGTAATTATTATGAGTTCTCTTAGTCAGAAAGATTATTATAAAGCACCGTATTTATTAGTCTATTATATTAATATATATATGTATTTTATTATTATATTTCTAATATATAAATTTCTCCTGTCACAATGTTAGTTACCTTACTC
Organism: Tholera decimalis; assembly: GCA_943138885.2. Classification (NCBI taxonomy): domain Eukaryota; kingdom Metazoa; phylum Arthropoda; class Insecta; order Lepidoptera; family Noctuidae; genus Tholera; species Tholera decimalis. Next base: position 10,872,281 of record OW964558.2, read on the forward strand.
CTCCGAAACGGCTTTACTGATTTTTACCAAATTTTATATGCATATTCAGTAGGTCTGAGAATCGGCTACTATCTACTTTTTATCCCGGAATTCCTCCCACGCAAACGAAGTTGCGGGCAGGAGCTAGTATATTTATAGATATGTATATTCTTTCGATAATGACATCTAGACACGCGGGAGCGTATCAAGCCAAGTACTGGCGCGCAGCTCACCGTGTGTAATATTACACGAACCATTTGGAGCCACTTTTGAGTTTTACTTGTACACCTACCACATTGTGGTCTCTTTAACCCTGTGGTCTTTTAAAGGTTGACTGGTAGAGGATGCTTTGTTGCATTAAGTCCACCTATGTACCACTATTGTACATGATTGTACATAAAGTTTAAATAAATAAATATTAAAAAAAAATTAATATTCTTACATTATCATCGTTAAGAAATAAAGAGCTTATTAGGAAATAAAGTAAGATAACATCAAAATATTTATGTATGCAAAAACTGTTATATTCAGGTACGTCGTTCTAAGGTCCTATGGAAAGATACGAAGATATGAGAATCCGAGGACTTACTAGATAAGTATCCATGTAACTTGACGATTCCATCACTGAAACGAAAATGATCACAACATAATGCTTGGTTAAATATAAATAGTTTTAGCCAAGCCATCGCTTTGCGTCTAATTAGTGACGGTTGATATTTTTCTCCCAGATACCGGGCGTTAGATGGATCAAAAAGCCATTATAGCTTTTTAATTTATTGCGACCTTATTGGTCGAGAGGCGGCGGACAACGATGACGTCACTATTTTCTTAACGTGAACTAACTATAGAACCAAAAATAAATTCGCAAGCTCTTTTATCCTGGAAAAAAGGTGATACTAAAGTGTTAGGATAAGCGATAAGTTTCCATCAACTAAAGGCATTAAACCTCTACTTAGTCTATGAACTTTCTATAAATCGGCGAGGATCCGTGCCCACATATATTTGGGATATCGCCTCGTTATTCTCGGGTCTAAGGCTGAGACGGGTATGATCATTTTATCGAATGCCCACAGATATTTAATGCAAGTCGCTATGGGAATGAATGTAGGAAAATATCGGGAGGGTTTTCTAAAGAAATTACCCTTCCGAAATTGTTTACTCTATGTCTTCGGGGGAAAATAACTATCATCCAGAAATTTGTGCGCATCGCTGTTCACTGGTAATGTGCGCAAAAGTCGGGCGGCATTGCCACGTTGTATGGTTAACCTCTGTCTATGGTAAAAGCCAGCCCTTCGGTCACGCGAAGTGTCACCTGGATAGATCTTTAAATAATTTGCAATATTATATTTAAATTATGTTATTCAATGTGTTATGAACCTTCTAGTGACCACACATCACTATTGCACATCCATTGACTCTGGAAACGAAGATCTGTTCGACAAATAATTATCTGTAGCTACCTCGAGTGTGAAGAACACAAACCTTAGGATCACTGAATTCTCTTGCAGACATCCTCAACAGACGAACAGTCCGTTGGAATTATGGTCACCATGGCCCACGCACAATGGATCCACGCAAGGCTAACCACGAAAACCAAAATCCCAGAGAGACAGAACAGTCTGTAGGGAGTTGAAGCTATTACCTCCTTGCGTATAGCTGCATGGTAGCCGTCGGACCGCGCCTTCACAAAATAAACACCAACTACTATAGATGGGGCTGAAGATATTAACGAGGGCCTATCAGGCATTTGATTTAGAGCTGTAATAGCTAATGGAGACAAGAAATCAGACTGAAGGTGATGCACTAACACCGAAGTAAAGTTCAGATTTGAAAGGATTTTAACTTTAGCGGGCTAGAAGAAAATAGGATGATTCACACAAGTGAATTCACAACTTGAATTTACACCGAGTTTAGTGCAAGTCCTGCATATTTCAAGATGTAGAGATTTGTAGTTTGCTACATACCTAAGTTCCTTAGGAAGATAGGCCTTTCGTATCTGCTGTTTAATAACCACCGTTGGTTGATTGTTCGCCTTTGTTCTTATGCACATGAAGTGTAAATAAATAAATTTATCTTACCAAAATAATCTGGTGTGAAACTTTTAAATCACGTCAATTTTTCTTTCACTTTAGACAAAATAAAATGATTCTAACTAAAACAGAGATAATGCAAGAAACATTAAAAGTAATGAAAGGGATATATAAATCAACAAGCTTTCTATTATTAAATAGGTATTATGCCTAAGCACCTGATCTCTGACAGTCAAGAAATAACTCCTTTCAGGAGTCTTGTAGTTTGACTTCCTCAATAGAATTAAGAAGAAGGAGTCACATTGAAATGTTAAAAGATAAAAAAAACTGCATTGCTGTAAAACATATCTAAGTATTAGCTGCACAACTAAAAGATCCACCCTAACGGAAAGGATAATTGTACTAACAGATAAAAGTAGGACTCTAATGGGCTGTCCGACACGGCATTCTGTAATTAACGTATCAACGTTCAACCGACTACGTCCTAAGCTAAGCTGTTATATTTCCTAAACGTGGCTTTAAGTAGGTCATATAGCACAGTAATCACTAAGTTTAAACAATCGTTTCTATTTTCTTAATCGTGCTCCCCAAATCGAGTCTACCTCGAAACATGAAATTGTCAAAAACCTATAGCCTGTTAAACTTTCAGGCGCCCGCGGTTCCGACAGCGTATTATTACTCGTCTTAGTAATAAACACCTATAAATTTATAGCCTGTGTTATTGTAATATTTCGGAAAAATTATTGTACGATTTCATAGAATCCTCAAATCTCAATCTTGAAATCAATCAAGGGTTTTATCTCGTTCACATAACGGTTGAATCTGGGGCTTAAAAACTGTACCTACCTAAGTAATTTCACGTTTATTAAAACATTCGTTTCTCAAAAGATACATACATATAATTTAAATATAGACTGAAATATGTCAGCAGAAATTATCAATAACACAAAAATAAAGAGCAAAGAATAATGGAAAGAGAGAAACGTTCTGTCAACGTTCCCCTCATTTTTGTTCGTATTTCTGCTCTTGGAGAAATTACTTATAACAAGAGCGTCGCATTACCTTAGGTTGTCATGAACTCAATAACCTACACATTGATTCATTTTGCAGCTGAGTAAGGCGTGGAAACGAACCGTCGAAAGTAGCTGCACAGTTATCGAAATTAACTTCAAAGTCCATACTTCTTTTAGTTGTTGTGTTACAAAAATTCATATTAAGAGAACTCACAATATAATTATTATATTGTGAGTTCTCTTAATATGAATTTTTGATATTCATCATAACATTTAAGTACTAGCTTCTGGCCGCGGTTTCACTCGCATGATAAGTTTTGTTCAGCGAAAAGTTGTAACTTGGCGTGATTAAGGGCTGAATTTTTTCGTGGATAGAGGTTGAACATTGCTATTCAACGGGGCAATGCTACCAGTCTTTTGGGTACATTTCGAGTGGACAGCGATGCGGATTAATTTCTCAACGTGGTATTTTAGATTAGTTTAGTATTTTAGTTTAGTGGATGCTATTGCAAATAACACAGAATAAATAAAGTGGTGTTAAAAAGTAGGTAATAGTGTATTTCTTCAGACCTTTAACTTTCTCTTCCTATAGCATCGATCCGTTGCTCTGTTTTGGCGTGATAGACGGACAAACAAACAAACACACTTTCGTATTGGTAAAATTAGTATGGATATACATATATGTATTTAACAATTATTTTTATGTAGTACTTGTTCCATTTTAAGTAGTATTACCAAATAGAAGTAGTTATTTGCGACTTCCAAAAGGGAGAGGAGGTTATCATCTTATCAGTCATGTCCGCATTTTTCTTCTTTGAATCAAATAATTATCTAATTATGTTAATTTTGTCTTTACTATACTAAGTTTTTTGTTATGGAGTCTTAAATCCTCTTGAGAGCCACTACAAAACATAAAGTAAATACATAAATTGTGGTAGTTACCTTAACAATGCTCTTTTGATTGCCTTCGTGAAATAAAGGTAGCAATTAAGAACATTTAGAAGAAGTTTAACCTTCCTCTTTTCTATCTAACTTTTCAGGAAAATAATCGTGAAGAAGACATACTTGGAGATCGTATCTCGTAGAGTTTAAAGGCGATAATTTAGTTAGCAGAGAGTCCGTGGATCGATCTTAGAAAATAATAAATTACTTGCAGTGTAGCTCTAGTGAACTGGGGTTTTTAAAAGTAAGTTAGGTAATGGACTATTCGCCACTTTCATATGAGTTGTTTATAAAGATTCAAACACCAGACATAAATTTGTATAAACATGTGCATTCAAAAATTAAAATGATTCGTCATCTTTGGCTTTTGTGGCATACAAATATTTATTATAAGAAATGTATCAACCAAGCTAAAAACCTACTATAAAATTGTAACTTAAACTTTGAGTATTTAAACAATGAATTGTAATTTTGAATTAAATTTTCCTATAGATAGTCTAATCACAAATAATGTCATTATAAATTATCAAACTGATTGAAAAGACGGCTAATATATGTGATGTTTCCAATATAACTTTGACATTTAAACATTCTGAAATAATATAGTATGCTTTCCCAACTTTAAATATATTTTAGTCGCTTTTTTAAAATCTGAACGCTCACTTCTGGAAATAAGTTTCAACATTAATCTAGTATATAGGTAAGTATACTGCTGGTCCAGAAACCCTAAGTGATATAAATGAAAAGGGTCGTGTCCTGGGTAACCTTATTAAGATTGAAATCTTAGGTCTTCAAACCCGATGTATGTAAAACGTAGAACGCGTAGATAATAAAAAAGTTTCGAGTACAAATGACATATTTCGCCAAGCTCCAATGTCGCCGTGAAAAGAGGAAGTTCTTACTTCTAATAAAAGTTTTTATTAGACTTTAGCCGCTTGACTTCTCTGTTGCTGAAAGACCTACTTTACATTTACACACTGGTATGGCTATTTCAATTATGAAATTCAAATCAAGTTAGATTATTCTTTTATAGAGGAAGATTTACTTTGGATTTAATTATGTCACCATTTATTGACAGTAGATATGTTTAGGTAAGCCGAAGATGAGCTTTTTATTTATTAATTTTGATATTGAAGCTGTATCCATTACGTGTTTTGGCTAGTCGACCAGATGATATTCTAAATAGATGAAGTAATGGTTTTGGAGTACCTTCCGATTATAGTGTTAGTATTACCATTACGGTGCAGATTGTAGCTGTGAGAAAACATAAACTTCATCAAGGAATTTTACTCCCTGTATAATACTATGTTTTTTTTAACTTTTCTCTTAATCTTCTCCTCCTGCGGCCTTAGTATGAGTTTGCGATACTATTATCGTGTTCGAAAACTATAGCTTTGTCTCTTTCACACTAATCTAGTACGTGTGAAAGAGACAAAGCGATAGTTTTCGAAAACGACAAAAGTATTTCAAACTCATACTAAGCACACTGCACTTTTATACCAATTTTAACCTTTATGTATGTATTTTTTCCTGTATACGAAACTGTGTACGAACTCAGACGGTGAAAAACTAATGTTTTAACAAACGTGAAATTAATTAGGTACAGTTTTTTAAACCCCATATTCAATTGTTATGTAAACGGGATAAAACCCTTTATTGAGGATTGATAGATGCATGTTCGTGACTCTATCTGGCAAAAGCTACAAAACGGTTGTTTTATGAAATCGTACGATGATATTCGGATTTTATATTTTTGTATAATTATACTCGTACTTGGTAATAGAATCGAACGCACTAAATTTCAATTACACTTGGTAACTCGACTTCACCCCCTGACTGTTCTCTACAAACAAATGCACCTGATCAGATGATATGATTGCTTGTAAACAATGATGCATCGGGAAAACAATCCGACATAATCAGTTGTTAATTACAGTCTCCGAATATCTTCGTATGAGCTGATTGTAGATAGTTACCGACCTTATTCGGGAAGTCGGATCAATATAGACTGAAGCGATGCAGTATAAAAAGAGTAAGTTTATTAGTATGTTTGTTCGCCTCTCGGGTATCCATCCGATAGTTTTAAATCGATTTCAAAGCTTATTACCCGAAGAGATCGGTTGGATAGCCAGGAATAGCCAGGATAGCTCGCTGTGAATTTTATATACACGAGTTTCACCATGACGTTTAATTAAAACTGTTTTTTAGTCGACTTTTCTTTAATCGACTAAAGGATGGTTATTGAATTAAGTATTTTTAGTAAGAACGTGTGAAAACCGACTTCGATGCCAGATTTTCTTTAAATAGTTAATAATACAAACACGGGGTGTATATTTATGTCTATATCAATGTTCACTAATGATAATATATATCGAAATTCTTTTTAAATGGAACTCGTAGCTCCCTACTATAATTAAACTTTTTACTTTAATTTTGTAATTAAACGAATTTCTTGTTTGCCTCTAATAACGTTTCGATACGTGTATATTAGGTATTATCGATTTGACCCGATTATTTGTTTATATTTAGAACCTATTTAGGGTCAACGTAGAGCCCAAAATGTACCTAATTTATTATTACAGAAATATTACAAAGCGGGAAAGCATGTTTGTTTGAACGCGATTATCGGGAAAGTACTGGGTGGATTTGGATAGAACTTGGTACGAAAGTCGCTTGAAGCTTGAAGAGGATTATAGGCTAATTTTAACCCAACTGCAAAATAAAGAGGTTATGTTTTTATGAAGTCTACGAGAGAGAAGCTCGCGGGATTGCTAGTTCCTGTATAACTACGCACCTTGGTAGTTAAAATAGACCTAATAATATTTTTTTCAAAAATGTGTAAATTTAAAGGTTTGTAGCCTGTATGTTTCTATTGCATTTAAGCAAAAAAGGTTTTAGGGATTATTGTGTCTTTAGTGGATTTTTTCTTATTATCTACAAGGTTGCAGCATATTAAAACATACTGAAAATTAAGTTATTGGAGTTATGATTTGATGTATAAAGTTATCATGAAAACGCAATCTTCTATCGTGCAGTCCAGAGCTTGCCAAGTCAGAACTCGCAATAATTAGTTCTGGGATTTGAGTTAACTGCGCTGAAACTAATATCTCTTGACATGCCCTGGATTACTGATACTGAATACTATAAAATTTGAAGCTACATATTACCTAAAGTTCTCAACCTGGACACATATTTTTCGGTTTTATGTTTATCTATATGTTAACAGTAACGTAGATAAATGCCTGGATCTTCCTTCTGCTGAGCCAAGACCTCTACCTATTATTTCCAGGTATTTCCTGTACAGGGCCAAAGTAAACCGCTGGTCGTGATTTTAGTCCAGCACGTCCTGTCATCTTCTTCGAGGTCTACCGCGACGCCTTCTAGCTGTGTCAGGGCTCCAGAAGGTGGTGATTTTGGGCCATAACTCATTGGACATGCGGCAGACGTGGCCAGCCCAACTCCACTTCACACTCTCTATATGTACGGTCTATATTAAAACGTGAAGCTAAACTTTGTAGTTAACCCTGTTACCGAAAATTACGCGGACGGAAGAGTATGAAATTTACCACGTTACAAGTTTATATACAGAAGGAGGACAGAAAGCTAATATTTTATTTATAATAACGTTCAGACTACTAGTGGTATTAAAGAAATTAGGCAAACATAAATAATCAAAGTCAAAGCGCTTGTTGCGTTTGTTGTTATATTATGTCAGTATGACTTAGCAACCTTTTGCAAGCATTGCAATTTTCATCCTAAATTAGCATGCATTAAACAATATTATGGGTGCTAATTAAACAGACTTCTTTTTAGGGTTCCGTAGCCGAATGGCAAAAACGGAAGCCTTATAGTTTCGATATGTCTGTCCGTCTGTCTGTCTGTCTGTCTGTCCGTCCGTCCGTATGTCACAGCCATTTTATTCCGAAACTATTAAGACTATACATGTGAAACTTAGTAGGTAGATATATTCTGTGAACCGCTTTCCGATTTTAAGAAAAAAATTAAAAAAATATTTAAAATAAAGGGGGGTCCCCATACATGGAACTAGAAATATTTTTTTTCATGAAACCTATGCGTGTGTGGTATATAAATACCACACACGCATAGGTTTCATGAAAAAAAATATTTTTAAAGACCTTATAAACCCTTATATCATTTTAAAGACCTGTCTATAAAGACAGGTCTTTAAAAATGATATAAGGGTTTCTAAAACCACTTTTTCATAAAGTCAATCGTTTAAAAGATATAAGCTTCCAAAGTGGTTAAATGTGTCCCGCCCCCTCTAACTTCTATAATAATGGAGTGAAAAATCTAAAAGAAATATATGTCTGTAGATCTTAATGTAAACTTTCAACCAAAATTGGTTTGAACGAAATCGGGTTAGCAGTTTTTGAGATACAGCATATTTTATAAAACCGCAAATATAACTTTGTAATTCATATAAACACTATGAAAAACAAAGTTATTTAGCGTAGTTGTAAAAATGTAAATAAGCTAGTTTTAAGAAATTTTAAAGGTTTGTTTTATTCGTTAAATAAATATACATATTATATTATATTATTGTAGTTACTACGGAACCCTTCATGGGCGAGTCTGACTCGCACTTGGCCAATTTTTAATAGCTTCATTCTTCTTCTTTCTCTTGCGAGACTCTCGTTTGGGCAACACTACTTCATTCGCCTCTAAAAATCTATATTGACTTCTAAATTACTAAGTCAGCCACAATTAACGAGCATTTGAATGACACTATCTTAGCCACTAGTTATCTTCTATGTAAGCCACTGTAAATACAACTCAGAATGGTGGTTATTTTTTAGCATCTAAAGTTGTAACATGCATTTAGGCTTCTAAAATGTTAATATCTGACATTAAAAAAATAAATACCGGTCGATACGAATTCGGCAAAATTGATAACAATCTTTAAAACTTGAGGATTTTCCTTTAAACCCACTGTCCTTACGAATTTCATTCTTACTTTACATTAAACTTCCTATGATTCACGAAAAAGCGGAAGAAATCACCGCAAAAAGTTGAAATAAGAAATATTACAAAATGATTGGGAAATCGGAATCTGTAATCGTATTCGAAATTCAGTTTTTGCTGGTAGATTATTTCCAATGGATTTACAACCAGCCAGTTTTTCTGATTCAAATGATTACCTACGATTATTTCTTGTAGAAAGATTGACTTGTTATGTTGATAAAAAAAGGAGGTGTTTTTGTGCACCCACAAATGTTTGAAAATATTTCGAATAATAAAAGCGACTTTAGTACTAATACTATCTGATGAGTAGGTTTTTAATAACAGTGGCTGTATATGTATATCTAAGTAAATTGAATTTTAAAATTATTAATTCATTTTCATTTCTTTCAAAAGTTACCCTACATTGTCTTCTGTATCGTGAGTTCGTGTACAAGTGCCAATAACATCTTTGTCGGTCACTTCTACTCCATGCGAGCTTATAAAACTACAATTAAGATCTTGTTCTGTGAGCCCTTATCTAGTTTTATCATCATCATCATCTATAGCCTCCCCCTTGCTTGTGCCAAGCTCCACTATCTACATAGTTTGAACTGACCAAAATTGTTAACGTATAAATGCGTTATTTTTAACCTATCCTATACATACATACCTAATTACCCTATAACATTGGGCTGAAATCTACCAAGCGGGCACTGTGCGGGTTTGTGGAAGTTACATGTATTCGGTTTACTTATTTGTAGGACATGTCAGTTTTCTCACGATATTACAAGAAGTATTGTGCCTGCCTATATTTGAACCCATGACCTCGAGGACTTGTAAGCCGTGCCTGTAACCACTGACTAAAACACATAAGACTAGTTCCGAAACGTAGACATTTCACATCTAGATCCTACCTTGGTATCTTTTAACAAGTCACAGCTATTTAAACTAGAAGCCGTTCAGTGGTTGGGTTTCGCCCATAATTTTAAATATTTAGAATGCATTATTATATAAAAATATGATCTTTCTGCAGTTTTCTCCTTTTTAGGGTTCCGTACCCAAAGGGTACAATGGGACCCTATAACTAAGACACCGCTGTCCGTCCGTCTGTCTGTCCGTCTGTCACCAGGCTGTATCTCAAGAACCGTGATAGATAGACAGTTGAAATTTTCACAGATGATGTATATTTCTGTTGCCGCTGTAACAATAAATACTAAAAACAGAATAAAATAAATATTTCATGGGGCTCCCATACAACAAACGTGATTTTTTTGCTGTTTTTATATATAATGGCACTTGGCCAATTTTTTAATAGAACTAACAATGTGAGTAGACATTACTAGCAATCTTGTTAACCCCTCCAACTTAGCTATGCTTGTGTGGTATAGGTATAATATGCCGAAGTGGGTTCACGGCAATAGTATAATATAGTGTAATAGGTGGGGTTCGAACCCGTGACCTCTCGATCGCAAGTCCGACATCTTAGTTATTAGCCTATCGACGCTTCTCCTCTTTCTGCGTTTTTTTTTTAAAGGGGTACAATGTATAATGCATATCAATAATATGGTTGACATCGAGCCACACTAGTAATACTCATATATGGTGGACCACCACTATAAAAACATAACCCTTCTTTTGTTGTTGGGTAAAAAGTTTATAACCTTCCTTAAGCTTTAAGCTACGTCCATACTTAATTTAATCAAAATTCGTCCCGCGCTTTTGAAGGTTAGCGCAAACAATTTTTCCACTTTTAAAATATAATAGTATAGATGGCTTTACAAACATAATTATAATACATTCATATACCTACACAAACAGCCATACCGATATTTATAGTAGATATATTCATAATTTAGCCCGGAGAATGCGACTTATTACTTAAAACCATAAAAAAAACTGAATCGGTTTATTTGACTATTAAACAGCTTTTACATATCTCTTGCTCTGTAAGTACACCCTTACACCCCTGAATGCCGGGGTGTATGACTATCATTACAGCATAGGTTTTGGAATTTGAAAAAAGAACTGTCATACTCATACTGCACGAAGAATATTTTTAAAAAGTTAATTTTTTTTTTCTCGGTATCGATTAATTACTCGAATCGGAATCTAGACAATTTATTTTATAAAGATTTTATTTTAAATATGGAACTATTTGTTTCCACATCGTATGTTAGATGGAATCGATTTAAAAATCAAACTGGCCAGCAAGATTTGACGCGCTTGCGTGCGTGAAAAAAAAAGGCAGTCTATTAGTAGGCGCGAAAGCATCGCGAAAATAATTAATTTTCTTGTTTGAGTTCTTTTTCAAAAGTTTTAAACATGTCTAGTGACGAAGACATAGATCTAACGCCCGATTTTATTAAAGAAAGGGCAAAAATAGTTGTCGAAAATATATTACCGCCGAACTCGAAAGAAAGATATGTAAAGGCATACGACGAATTTATGAAATGGCGGTCAGAAAAAAAAGTGAAATCTCTTTCTGAAAGTGTTTTTATATCATATTTTGATGAATTATCTAAGAGGCTACAACCTTCCAGTTTATGGTGCTTTTATTCCATGCTAAAATCTACAATGATGACAAAACATGACGTGAATTTGAAAGATTTTTCTAAACTTACTGCTTTCTTTAAAAGGCAGTCTGACGGCTTTAAAAGCAAGAAATCGAAGGTATTTACTGCAGAAGAAGTACAGAAATTCTTAAATGAAGCTCCGGATGAAATTTATTTAGCAATAAAGGTACCTACGTATTTACTTGCCCTTTTTAATAAGTTACCAAAATATTTCACAGAAATACTATGCGAATTTGGTGCCTTTAATACAACTTATGTCTTTTTTACAGGTTGTTCTAATTTTTGGGATATCGGGAGCCTGCAGAACCGTGGAATTGACAAACTTGACAATAGAAAATGTAGAAAAACATAACAAATTACTACTCATAAAACTGCCTAACACGAAAACTAAAATTGACCGGTCATTTGTTGTGCATGAAGAATTTGCAAATTATGTTGAAAAATATCAAGCTCTTCGGCCTGAAAACGTGGATACAAATCGTTTTTTTCTTAATTACAGTAAAGGAAAATGCCACAGACAAGTAATAGGAAAAAACAAATTTACAGGCATGCCAAAGCAAATAGCCACATATTTAAAACTGAGTAACGTAGAGTTATACACCGGGCATTGCTTTCGCAGAACATCAGCGACTCTATTGGCTGATTCGGGAGCCAACCTCACTCTGTTAAAAAGGCACGGCGCACGGTGGGCTGAAAATCGGCTTTCATAGACTTAGGCATTTTATTTTGCAAGTGCGAGTTTTTTTGCCGGATATCACTTCTATTAGTTATAACAATATACAAAAATGACACCAGAATTGATTCTGCACAGAAACGAAGGAATTATAATTTTTTTACGAAAATTTTGTATGGAGCTAGTATGAAAAATCGAAATATCTCTAAAACGGCAGCGATAACCGTAATATCCTTATAGGGGGTTATAGTACTAATTATTTATGATTTTTTGACATACGTTACATAATGGTTGTAGATGCCTTTTTTTAAAAAAATCGTCAAAATATTTTTATTTATTTTTACATATTTAAACGTTCCTTTTAGTGTTTAAGTTGAAGAATTCAGAGCTTTAACAACTCTTATCATAAAATAGCATCACCCCTATAGACATGAAGGACTACACAGAGGTGTGTAGTGTCTTGTTGATCTTGTAAGATTTCCAACAATACCAAATAGTTGAATATCAGTGTCAAAGTGCCCATGCTGTCGCTTCTTTTTGAAAGATAGGGGAATGAAATTGTTAATTGATCATACCCTAAAAGTATGATTACAACATAACCGGACACATAATAATAATAATATCCTTATAGGGGATTATAGTACTAACATTATTTATTTTAACATATGAAACTGTTCAAAACGATCCATGAACTGTGTCAAAGTTAAGAACATCGTTAGGAAGCATGCTTTTTCCCCAAATATTAAGAATATGTGAAAAAAAAAAGACTGTATATAAACTTTTTATTGATAGGTAATTTAAATAAAACAGAAGTAACAAAAATAATATCTAATAAATTCAATTATACAAAATACATATTTGAAACTATAATTTATGAAATTATTAACTAAACATATTGGTACAATAAACTAACATAAATAACAAAAGAACATAAAGAAAAATAATTAAATTTTACAAATTTTCTTTACAACTTTCGTTGTCGGACTCCAATTCCGAGTCAGAATCCAGATCGGATATACCTACAAACTCGAACTCAGTTTCCGGAAACTGTATTAGGTCGAGAGTTTCAGCAAAAAAGGTTGTCTTCCTTTTGGCATCTAACTTCGGCCTTTGTGCACTTAGAAAAGGATCCGAAGAAACAACAAGCATATTTAGGATATCTTGATTAGAATCTTGCCTGCTTCTTTTCCGCGAATGATGTTCCCGGAACCTCCTAAAATCTTTGTTTCGAGACTCTGAGGCTTCTTCCGAGAGAGTCCCAATCGGGACAATATCATTTTTTTCGATTATGTCAGCTCCGTGTATTAATAGTTTATGTACGGTTGATGACATGTAGTACCAGTCGTATAATTCCACGTACTTTTCTGCTGTTTTGCGAGCAAAATCTTTAAATTTGATGACATCGATCTTCTCACCAGATGTTATTGCTTGCAAAATAACAGCAAATCTTTTTATCAGGTTTTGATCCAACCCAGTAATAGCTGCAGTTTTATTGGGAAACTCGAAAAACTTCCTTGCGGTATTCCCGTCATTGGTAGTTCCCGAGCCTTGTTTTACTATATCAATTAACAGATTGAGCTCCTCTTTAAATTTATTTTGAATGTTTTTTTTTCTGTTTTGTAACATATCTTTATGCTCATTACTTCTTGCTGCCCACTGTTTGAAGTCAAGTCTGTACGCAATGTGTAACAGACATTCCATGCAATTTATACGGGCATGTAGGGATGATAGGCCAAATTCATATATGTCAGAACACACAGTTTTTGATGTTACAGCATCTAAGTGGTTCATTTCTGTTGGTTTTGCTAAGCACAGGTAGCATGATGCATTTGATCTAGCTTCAGAAAGGTACGTGCAGACTTTTGCGTCGATCATTGTCATCATTAGTTTATGAGTCACCCTGTTACTATTAATGCACTCTGTGGGGTTAAGGGCCTCAATTTCCTCATCCATTTTTCTTTTGTTATCAATGACAACTGCATGGCTTTCTTTTACAAAAGTGAACTGAACCGGACGACAATAAAAAGTTGAGCATGGTTTCGGGTTTGTCCATATAGTATTATCTCCATCTGTCAGTTTCAGTGGCACCAAGGAGGTCATGAAAATGCTTGAATCATCATGCTCGCCGTCCATTTTCTGCTTGTATCGGCTTTGATTGGAAGCACCATCAAATCCCCACTTCGATATCAGCTTTAACTGCTTATTTTCCACATTATCAGAAAGACTTTGAAGAATCCGCTTCACCGTGATGTCAAGTAAAGCTTGAAGTGTAATTCTAGCTGATGAATCCGTAACTGATACTGATTGATTAGGAGGGTAGCATCAGGGGCGTGCATAGGATTATGACAGGGCATGCGGCGGAGTAAAAACACACAAAAACTTCTTCTTTTATAGATTTTTAGCATAGCCACAGCCACGCACCGTAGCATGGTGGCGATGCGTGGCTGTGGCTATGCTAAAAATCTATAAAAGAAGAAGTTTTTGTGAGTAATCGGTCACAAAAACTTCTTCTTTTATAGATTTTTAGCATAGCCACAGCCGCGCATCGTAGCATGGTGGCGATGCGTGGCTGTGGCTATGCTAAAAATCTATAAAAGAAGAAGTTTTTGTGTGTTTTTACTCCGCCGCATGCCCTGTCATAATCCTATGCACGCGCCTGGGTAGCATGCAAGCTTAGTTTGTTGCAGTTTATAGTAGGATGGGTAAATATCCTTAGCACCTTCCCGAATGGCAGTCTCTCGCAACGTAATATATTGCCACTTTGAAAGCTTAAGTGAAAGAAGCAATCCAAGTGCTTTCTCTGGTGTAAATATTACTGTTTTCTTAATGCTTTCCTTGATTTTAACGGCAGCTTCTGGATTTTTGATCATATAATTGATTACAGATGCGATATCTTCATAACCTTCTTCTTTTAAACGTGCTGCAGCTGCATATGCCAATTCACAGGAATCCTCGCCTATGTGCTCACTAGATCTTCTCTTTTTCTGTTTGCTTCCCAGATCTTTGAATGGTTTTCGGGACCTTTTTGTCATTGTTCCAACAGTCGATGATGTCGAAGGTTCTGGAGAGACTGAGCGTGCTCTTGGTATCTCATCAACAGTTGGTTCTTGATTTATTAAAGTTTGCACGCAACTCGGCCAATCAATATTTGCTTGCAACCACTCTCCGTACGTATTTCTAAACTTATCAAAGAATCGTTTAGATTTCTGCCACCTGTTTAAAGCAGCTCGCGTGAATCTCCGGCAAAATTCTTTGAGAGTTACTTGATCTTCGGCAGAAAGGCAATCGCCTATGCGGGACACAATTGCACTAAACAATACTTCATGATTAAATGAAGGACACTCACTTTTTAGAAGAACAAACAAATCTAAGTTGGTGATTAAACTTTCCATTCTAAGATTTTGTAGTCGCAAAGCAAATAGTTTTAGTGTTAGCAGTTACACGGTTGTGAACAATCTAAATTATGGAACAAAATTATAGCCCTTTTATTGTATAAAGTCAATAATTAGTTAACTACCCTCATTAAAGTTATAAAAGATATGATAATAAAAATTTATAATCGTCAAAAACATTTCGTAGAACTCATAGTAGAACTAATCAACATTAGCAAATCACATTAGCTCACTAATTATAAAAAGGTGAATGCAGTTCTTAGTTGGTATTGTTGTGAGATATTTCAAATCATTTAATCACTTAATAGGCTCATTAGAATCAGAAGACTACAACCATCATTCTAATTACTTAATTACTTGTTATCAGACTCATTAGATGACTACACAATATGTTATTTTGTATTTTGAACGTATGCAAGGTTTTAAAATTCCTTTTGGGTCGATATTATTATGTGTCCGGTTATGTTGTAATCATACTTTTAGGGTATGATCAATTAACAATTTCATTCCCCTATCTTTCTAAAAGAAGCGACAGCATGGGCACTTTGACACTGATATTCAACTATTTGGTATTGTTGGAAATCTTACAAGATCAACAAGATACTACACACCTCTGTCTAGTCCTTCAGGTCTATAGGGGTGATGCTATTTTATGTTAAGAGTTGTTAAAGCTCTGAATTCTTCAACTTAAACACTAAAAGGAACGTTTAATATGTAAAAATATATAAAAATATTTTGACGATTTAAAAAAAAAAAAAGGCATCTACAACCATTATGTAACGTATGTCAAAAAATCATAAATAATTAGTACTAAAACCTCCTATAAGGATATTACGGTTATCGCTGCCGTTTCAGAGATATTTCGATTTTTCATACTAGCTCCATACAAAATTTTCGTAATAAAATTATAATTCCTTCGTTTTTGTGCAGAATCAATTCTGGTGTCATTTTTGTATATTGTTATAACAAATAGAAGTGATATCCGGCACAAAAACTGGCACTTGCAAAATAAAATGCCTAAGTCTATGAAAGCCGTTTTTCAGCCCACCGTGCGGCGGCTGGAAGTCCAGCAAAGTGGCCGAAGGTTATATCGAAGATTCGATGGCAAACAAAAGCAAAATTACTTCTAAAATAACAGAAAATATAAACTTAAAATCACCACGTCAAAGCACATCATCTGAGCCATTTTTTAATGAAGAAAATAGTACCAGTCAACTGCCGCCATTTACGATGCAAGAACCTCAAGTCACTCAAACTCAAGTCTTATCATCACAAACTCATATTCAAACTATAAATATACCTAAAAAGAACGTGACCATATCTCTTACAAATTGTAATAATTTTACTATTAATTTTAATTAAATACACATTTTTTTCTTCTTAATAAATGTTCATTGAAACCTGCTGTCTTGTTGTTTACTTACCTCACAATCGATATGTAAAGCAGAGTATTTATCTCGGGCGTAAGCATCAATTGCATACTCGGGTTAATTAGCGCCTTCGCTTCGCTCAGGCGCCAAAAACCTCGTATGCAATTGATGTCATACAGCCCTTGGTTAATAATCTACTATTAAATTGTAATTAGTCATTACGGCCCCTCTCACAGAGATTTATAAGGCTATTAATATCATTAGCGGTAAGGAAGATGAGCGTTCTTCACACCTAAGCTTTATCGCTTCGTTAGTAGGCGGATGAGAAATGATTAGTGATCATTATCAAGACAAATAAATAGTATAATGGATAGAATCAGTTTAAGTGGGAGTTTGTGAAGAGATCTTTATCAAAATTATTTTTTTGTAAAGAAGTACACCGCGCTCATAGATATTTGGTCGAAGTTCGCCGACTTTTATATTATCGCCTTGTTTTTATTTCTGGGCTGCATTCGGACGCGTTCTTATTTTAAGTAAATATACCTGAAAGCTTTATTTTTCTTTTTAACTTCAATATTTAATTTGTTATTTAAGAGTTTTCTATTTAAGGGCAATCCCACTTTTGCAAATACTGAGCATTGAACTACTACTGGGTTACCAAAGAGGAATAAAGTTGTTGTTATAATATAATGTTAATTCATTTAAATAAACAGATTTTAAAATGTTCGCTGACAGTACGTTGGTTTTTAGGCGGCGAAACGTAAAATAACGAACATAATCAGCTTTATTTTTAATCCAAAAACAACGGCTAATTCAAATGTTTCAAGCAAATTCTTAATTCGAATTTGATTACATATCAGAGAAAATGCCCAGACATTATTTCTTTTTTTTTAAATTGATAATAGGCTCGCGTTTGACCACCATCTCACCTGATGGTAAGTGATGATGCGGTCGAAGATGGAGCACGCTTGCCTAGAAGTAACCTATTCACTCTTGACTTAAAGACTCCTAGGTTATAGCTATCGGGAAACACAGACTCCGGCAGGGAATTCCACTCCTTAGCCGTACGCACAATGAAGGTATTCCCAAAACGTTTAGAGCGTATAAGTGGGATGTCCACCATGTAACGATAGCGCATCGCCGTTTGTCTTGCAGTCCGATGATGGAACGGGCTTGGCGGAATTAGATTGTGTAATTCCATCGCACACTCCCCGAAATGTAACCGATAGAAAACCGGTAGACTTGTAACTCGTCGTCGATGTTCAAGGCTCTGGAGCTTTGATTCGACCAGTGAATTGTTGCCAATGAGTCTCTTTTCTCGATAGACTCAAGCGCGTCCAGTTGGTATTTGGCAGATCCATTCCAAAGATGAGAGCAGTACTCCATACACGACCGAACTTGGGCTTGATAGAGATTGAGCATCTGTTCCGGTGTGAAGTACGGTGTGGCTAGGATTCCCAACTTTTTTGCTGCCAGCTGAGCCTTAGCCTCAATAAATGGACCAAAATTGAGGATGGAAGTTAGTGTTCTTTATCAATCAGCATATGAGATCTTAATTCAGATTTTCTATAGAGAATTTGGATTGATAATCTGATAATCAGTAATTAAAATAACTACACGGTTAACTATTTATACAAAGGAGACTGATTATGCATTAAATGCTTTAAGTTTTTCATAATTGTGAACTGTTACACTTGTGACCGTCAATGTTATATACATTGACGGTCACAAGTGTAACAGTTGCCTAATGCAAACACGCTATTAATATAGATTGAAATTTATATCTTAAGGTTTAGTACTTAATTAGCTTAAGTTTATTAACCTAAGCTCAATTAAGTTCTAAACATTAAAATAGTACAAATTAAGTAATAAATAACTGGAAGATTGATATCCCGATAACATAAGCCCGTGTTTACAGAAGCCCATGTAACATTTCGAAGCATATGAGTTAATATTTATATTATTGCCAGAATACCTACTGTGCTCGCTGAAATGGACCCAGAAATTAAAGGTTCCGTTCCAATGGCACAAAACAATAAATGTCAAAAGCATATCGCACGATTATTGCAACGCGGCGTGATTATAAATTGATGCATGGGAGTAATGTATTTTACAATTCTTTTACTGAAAAAAAAACTTTAAAAATAATTTAAATTTAAAATTTGTGGTTCTGTTTCTGCCAGCAGATGCCCGGATGATGAAAAGTAAACTATGTCTTTCTCTAAGATCCATTATATATCTACATCAAATTCAAAAACAAACAAACAGAGAAAGTTACGCAAAGTACGTATTTCCAATAAGTTAAAAAAAAACACTGCGGTTGCAAAAATGTTACTTAAATTTTAATTATTTTAGCTGTATTAATTACAGCGCCATTACGGTTTTAACATTTTAATTAAAAATAAGTAGGTAGTACGTTCAGACGTCCGCTATTTTGTATTTAAATTGAAATTAAAATGCAATTTTGAGAGACACGACTAGTGCTTTCGATTGCAGTAATTGCATTTGCATGTGGAGATTTTTCTCCAGAATCGCTGAACCGTATTGTGTGAAACTTTTTACATCAGAGTCACGTCTGTTATTTCAAGCGACTCGAGAGTGGTTCTTCATTAATTCATGTAAGTTTTTTGTTCTCTTACAAAAATTCTCTATAATTGCGCAAACATTTGAATGATTTGTCTATGATTTTTGGTGGATTGGTCAGTGTTTTGTTTTGATCATATCTGCTATAAATTTCGTTTGATACTGTATTGACTGAAATGCTGGTTACCTGAAGACATGCAATTGGTAGGTATCCAATTAAGTATTTGATGTGTGAGGCACTGTGTCCCTTTTTGTTCGGTGGGAAAATCTTCAAATAAGGAAATATTTGAAGATTTTCGATCTAGGCGGGGCGGAACAAACTTTTGCTGACTAAAAACCCATCCTTCCCTTGCCCTTGCGTTCCAGGGTAGTAGCTCGTTAGAACATTCCCGCAGGCCGCAACACGGAAGTCAATGACCGCGCGGGCCGGGCACTGGGTACATAATTTAAATAAGCTACATTTTCTACCAATCAATTTTTTCCATTCTTTGTGTTATACACATATTTTATATTACTTGTTTGTTACTAGTGTCCTCTTCACGTTTTTTTTTAATAAAAATGAATTAAATAAAAATATATGTCATTAATAAAAATACATCCTGCAAATATCATATATTTCCATCGAAAACATTTACTTTGCAAATATTAAAAATTATCTCACACATCGCACACACATCAACCATGTCATTTTCAACCAATAATAGAATATCCTATATAACACTAATAAACAATAAATTATAATTCTCGAAATATTAGTTTTGATAAATTGTCTTTGACGCCCCCGCATACTGCCAACTCAGATCGGTTGTCCCGTCTATGTGATACACTTAAATTATGGCAATCACCGTAATTTGGCAGGCTGGCCCTCGGGAGTCCTGACTGCGACTGATCCCTCGCCAGGTGGATTTGGCAGACAGACGAGAAACGATATAGGCACACGAAGTTAGTAGGTCTCCTTTCATACTAATGAATTTTATGAAATATGGTTCTTTGTAATTGAATATCGTGATTCTTCGGATTTCTAACTAGTCAATATAAGGGAATAATTGATGTTGCAGTCAGTATTAAAAGGCCATCTTTAAGTGTTTGTTTTTTAATATAGAGAGTTCAATGGAAGACTTAGGTATCATCGCCAATAGTTACAGATCGCCATTAAGTTTAACTTATTTTAAGGCAATCATTTGTTAATACAGCTTAGTAAAGTTTACCAGTATAACTAGTTTCTGCACGCGGCTTTACTCACTTGATTTTTTTATTAGCGAAAAAAGTAGCTTATGTCACACTTCACCTTTCTGTCTCCACACTAAAAAAATCATCGATACGTTTGCAAAGTGTTGAAGGGAAAGGACGAGAAACAAACTAAGGACACGCATACACACTATCACATTTATAATATGAGTATGAATATTATTGTTTGTTATTTTACGACAAGTTGTGAATCTGTAGGTTTAGGTTTTGTTATAACCTGTTTATGATTTCTAAAGACCGGACAAAGGCCTTAATCCAGATGAAAGAATGTTACGCATAAAATACATTTACTTCAAATATACTACAATAATACTTATTTTACAATAAAAAATGTGGTTGCCTTGCATTTTTTTTTTTTTTTTTTTTTTTTTTGCTCAGTAAGGCTGTGCGTCTACTTAACCGGTCTTTCCTGTGGTGACCTCTAATAATTAAATTAAAGGCCCCCAGCCAGGGCTTACAAACTAAAATTTTACTTACTACTAATGACCGCACGCTAAGGGCACTCCCTGCGGAGTACGGGCCTCGGCATAGCGGGGTCATTTTGGGAGGGCAGCAAAGGGACAGGCTGGGTCGTATTTAGGGGAGTATTTATTGCTACTGGCTCAGCATCGCGGGCTGGCTCGTTTGGCAAAGGTCGGGGAGGATTTCCATTACAAGTACGCGGACGTCGCGATGGGCCTCGTCGGCGAGGCCGGAATACGGAACGCGTTTTGTGTTTGTGTTTTCTAAGAGTGCTAGTTTCCCTACTGCTCTCTTGTCGGATGGTGATGGGGTCGTCGGGCTCGTCTAGGACATGACGCGGGCGACGAGCCCGAGAAATTTGGGAGGGTCTGTATCGGGCGGCCGATACGATCAGGGGGTTGGTGTGGGTATCAGCAGAGGTGAAGTAACGCACTGACATGCGTTTCAACACTTGCTTTATGGTAGGGAGTTTGAGGTCTACGTGGAGATCCTCATTCCTCAAGTACCAGGGCGCGCCCGTGGCCTTTCGGAGAAAACGGTTCTGAAGGACCTGCATCCTATGGATCTGGGCCGGACTGGCATGGGCAAACACCGGACAGGCGTACGTCATGATAGGACGTATGCATGTCGTGTAAATTCGGATTTTACACCTAAGGGAGAGCTTACTGTGCTTATTCAGCAAGGAGTGAAGCCTACCGAGAGCGAAAGCGGCTCGCGAGCGAACCTTCTTTATGTGCTCAGTGAATTTGAGGAACTGGTCTAAGATTACACCTAGGTATTTGGCTCGCTTCTCCCAGGGGATCGGCTTGCCAAACATAGTGATCGGGCTGGGGAGAGTGGGTTGTCTATAGCGAGCCCTGCGAAACAGGACTGCTTGACTTTTGTCAGGGTTTACCTCAATCCTCCATTTCCTAAACCAATCGCCTAGTGCGTTGGCTGAGGTCTGGAGGGTATGAGCGATGCTATCGGGACTTTTTCCCGAGTAGTAGATGGCCGTGTCATCGGCAAATAGGGCTAACTCTACTGGAGGGCTTTTTGGGATGTCGCCAGAGAATAGCGTGATGAGTGGGGGAGAGAGCACGGCGCCCTGAGGGACGCCGGCTCTGATAGGGCGGGGAGTGGAAAGCGCTCCTTCGATACGATATCTGAAGGAGCGGTTCGACAGAAAGTCTCGAATGATGAGCACGAGACGATCCGGCACACCTAGTTGGTATAGCTTATAAATTAAGCCATTGTGCCAGACTTTGTCGAAGGCCTTCGCTATGTCGAAGAATAGGGCCCCCGTCATCAGACCGCGTTGAAAGCGGCCGCTAATGTGCTCTACGATGCGGTGGGCTTGGTGGACACTGGAATGATGGGCTCTAAAGCCAAACTGCTCGTTAGGGATTAGGCTCTTTGCCTCGACAAAGTCCTTGAGCCGATTAAGAATAATCCGCCCGTAGATCTTGCTGAGGGCGCTGAGCAGACTAATGGGTCTATAACTAGTCGGGAGGTTCTTGGGCTTTTTGGGTTTTGGGATACCTATCACTATAGCCTCTTTCCAAGCTTGCGGAAACAAGTTGTTGGACATGGCGCCATTGAAGATGGCAACCAGTAGGACTATGATCGTACGTGGGAGGAGTTTAAGTGCCCTAGTGGTCAGTCTGTCAGTCCCGGGAGCTTTCCTAGGTTTGAGTTTCCTGATGATCTCCTCCACCTCGTCTTCCGTGACGGGGGGGAGAGGAGCATCAGGGTCCTCGACAGGGGGTAGGGCAGATCTACGTTCTACCTCAGCATCCACGTGGGCAAGGTGGGCTGGGTCGACTGGTTGGGAGCTGGGAGAGCACTGGGCCTCCAGGCTGTCGGCTAGGCATTCAGCTTTGTCTTCGTCGTCGAAGGCAATGCTTTGATCCGGGCGGATAAGGGGAGGCATTGTGGTAACCTCAGTGGCGCGCATTCTCCTCTGAAGTTGCCAGAAGGCAAGGTGGGTGGGTTCCAGTTCGCTCAGGGTCTTGTCCCAGCCGGCTTCACGCCACTCTCTGATGCTGTTACTTACTTTGCGCTGTAAGTACCGCATGAAAGTTTTGTTATTCTGGCAGGGGAAGGCTCTGTAGGCACGGACTGCTGCGTTCTTCTCAGTCAGCAGGGCCCGTACATCGTCCGGGAGCTTCCGGCGCCAGTGCTCTGACACCGGAATCTCCCTTGAACAGTCGTTCAAGACAGATTGTACGTGCTCTGTGAGTGAGTCGATCGCAGTCGTCGTGTCGGCGGCGGACTGGATGTGGTCGGGGATCTTGTCCAGGTGAGGAGACGTGTTGGATTTCAGCAATTCGCCTACTTTCCTCCAGTCAGTGATCACCTGTGTGGGAGGGGGGCGGTTAGGGTCATAGGGACCCGATCTCGGAGTTAACTCCATGATCACCGGTCTATGGTCAGAGTCAAGTTCGTCTACCGTCTCTAAAGAGTGCAAACGTAAGTTCACATTCTTCAGGAGGGCAATGTCAAGTACGTCGGGCAAGTGGGATGGCTCGAACGGGTAATGCGTAGGCCGCATAGGACCTATGATATCTATGTGGAGAGGCAGTGCAGGGAGTTCCTATAATATATTAGAGTGCCACCTTTGTGGCATCTAGTCCTATCGTTCCTAACTAACCGGTAATTAGCTATCTTGGGATCCCTAAGGTGGGGTTTGAGAAAGGTCTCTTGGACCAGAAGGATGTCGAGACTATGATCGCGAAGGAAAGTCGCGATCTCGTCCCGTTGATTGGTGATGCCATTGGCATTGAAGTAACCTAGTTTTAGGGATCGGGGCTTTAATCTCTTACTAGCCGTGTTATACATTATGGCTGTTTAAAAAGGTTGTCAAAATGGCTTTTTACGTCAGGATACTTATAGTATACCTGAATCAGGGATTCAATGCTTTTGCAGGCCACGACCTCCGTTGCCATTTGGATGGCGCGGGGGGACTTGAAGAATTTAAATGTATTCGCTAGGATGAGGAACGGATCGAGTTCCGGCTCATCTGAGCGAGGGGGTGACTGGGGAGGAGGAGGCTGAGAAGCCACAACGACCGGAGCGGGGGGCATGATGGGTTGATCCATCAGCCCTGGGATTTTCGGCCTTAGTGCCGGGAAGTTTTGGGCGTGATTCGCCGCCGTCCAGGGAGTTGGACGCTGGGGACTGAGGGTCTGGGGAAGCTCAGACGAGAGTGTAGGACACTCTCGTCCCTGGCGTGCGCTAGCGCGCGTTGCCAGTTTAGGGGCGGAGGTTTTCGGGGCTTTCGGACAGCCTCGGTAGTTGGCGGGATGGCCAGCTTGCCCGCACAGCACGCAGCTGGGCGGGTCTGGGCACTGGGACCTATCTTTTGGGCGACTGCACTCGGCGGTGCCGTGGTCGCCCAGGCACTTTACGCACCGGGGTTTGCCGAAGCAATTCCGTTGCGCGTGCCCATATAACTGGCAACGGTGGCATTGGCCTACCGTGCCACTCTTGTGTGGCTTCTCTATTAGAATTCCTGAAAGACTGCATACAGTCTTCAGCGCAAAGATGGGGTGGGGACCTTCGGAGACGGGGTGGCAGATGACGAGGACGTTGTTAGACGCCTTGCCACCTCTGCCGTGCATACGGTGCACCTCAATCACCGGGATGTTCTGGGACTCTAAGTCGCAGACGATCTCGGTGGTGGGGATCTCACTGGGGATCCGGCAGAGGACCACCCGAACGGGCTTGCTCTCATGGAGCGTATAAGTATGGTGGGGGATATTTCGAGCCTTGAGTAGCTTCGAAAGCGCGCGGTGGTTGCCTTGCATGTATTGCGTATTATATTTATAATACCTTTTTACACTTAGTTAAATACTTAAATTTAATTACTTAAATTTACTAATAAGCTTTTATCGCTCTATATCGATCTCTCTCGTACAGAGACGTGTCACGTGACCCCTTTTCTTTGTAGCATGGATGGTCTACTTCGTGAGCTTGCAACATACAACACAATAGCACTAATTGGAGACATAAATATAAATATTGTACCGAGCAGTCTCGACTCAAATGCGGATTGACTATTTAAATACTGCAGCAATACACACAATGCTTCCGGCACATAATTTTCCCACCAGGCTTGCAATTTGTCTCGACCATGTATTGCTGAAATCTCCCTGCCTAGCTACTACCCTGGTACTTGACTGCCCTATAACAGGTCATTTCCCTGTACTTCTTTTCTGCAACCCAAACATGACAGTTAATATACCCAAAAAATCAATCTCAAACATTGACATCCCTGAGGTTGTAAATGATACGAAAAATGCTGTTTTTTTTTATTGTATGTCGCCTTATTACACAAGTAGTGAACCTGAATCAGGGTAACAAGGAACCTGCCTCAGAATTGCTGAAATGCTGTGATGATCCTAACAACTCCGTTAACGAGGTTAACCATCACTTCGCTAGTGTCGGTAGTAATCTAGCCTCTAAAATTCAGCAACCCACTCCACCTACAGTCAATATAGATGCTCAACCTCAACCTATAGTGCTGAGCTGTATCAAGCCGACCCCATCCTACTCATTTCTATATGACTTGGACGGTGATGAATTAGACAAAATTATCCAAAATCTAAAAGAAAAGTATGCTGTTGGTTATGACGCTATCTCAACGTCCGTTGTTAAGGCCACTAGGCACTCTATCATCCCCACTCTTGTTCATATTTTTAATCTGTGCTTTTCCTCGGTTTTTTTTCCTGGATATTTTTAAAACCGCGGTAGTGTTTCTAACTATAGAACGTGTAACGGAAACCCCATATCTATCCAAAAGGACTGAAGACAACATCTGGTATGGAGTCTCTATGCAAAGTTTCAGCTCAAAATAAGTGACTCATAGAATTGAACCCAAATTGTTGGTTTCGTATGTTTCTTGAATACCAATAATAACAAACGTGTCACAGCACTATGAGAGTCATCACTTTCCACGTCATTGCCAATAAAACGATACTTCTCTTCGTTCTTCTTAATTTGAAAAATTCTGTCTCTGGTATCAATGTATTGAAATTTCTAATAAGTTCCACACATGTAGACATAGGATTACAAAACCCTTGCTACATCGTTTGTTATCATCCAAAGAAGCCGTGCACTTGGTATGTATATACCCTTCTTCTTCTTCTGTAGTAAGGTTTCTGCACTTAGTCTCTGCACGAGACCATTGTGCGTGAGCCATGTCGGCCGTCACTCCATCCAGCCAACCTCCCTCCAGAAGCAGATCAGGTCTTTCGGTCTATTCAGGATATCTGTAAGGGAATTTAATGACCCGAGGGTTCGTTTCCGTATTTCGGTGATTTCCGTGCACTCTAGGAGCACGTGTCCTACCGTTTCCTCCGTCCCCATACATGCCCTGCACAGGGGACTGTCCGTAAGGGCGTCCCGAAAAATTTTTTTTTCGCTTTTCGCTACTCAAGCCCCCTCAAAAGTTGCATTATTAGTTTTAGATTACCGTAAAAATAATAAAAAAAAACATAAAAAAATATCTTGAGGGTTCTACCGGCATTTTATTTTTATTTTTTTATCTCTTAAATAACCCTCCAGTCAATGTCGTCTATTCTATTTTATGTACATTATTCCCATTTTATTTTTTATTTCATTGATAGTGAAACCCTAAGTTATGATTTGCAGGCAACGACAGGATTTTTTCTGTTAGGAATTGGTTTGGAACAAACTCGCAAAATTCATGTTTTGACTTGTTTTTCTTAAATTCTCTACTTCTACTGTGCCAAAGGGATCGTCTCTTCTATCATATCTTTGTTAGAAAATCAAGGGTTGAACTTGGAAGAGGTGATCTGTGTGGGGTGCGATGGTACTGCTACGAATACAGGTTGGAAGGGAGGTGTCATTCAATATCTGGAAAACTATTTAAAGAGACCGTTGCAATGGTGTGTTTGTATGCTTCACGCGAATGAATTACCGCTTCGTCATTTGTTCATGTCTCTGGATAGTAGCACATCTGAGCCAAAAGAATATTCAGGACCTATTGGAAAACAGCTAGCTGCTTGTGAAAGTAAACCTCTAGCGTCTTTTTGTGCAGTGTCTGGCAATTTGCTAGTATTACCTGATAATATTGTGAAGGAACTAAGCACGGATCAAAAGTATCTGTACGAAATGTGTCATGCTGTGATGGCTGGTTCCTGTTCCCTTGAGCTAGCGAACCGCCAACCTGGAAAAATGGCGCATTCGAGATGGCTCACTACTGCCAATCGCATACTCAGACTTTACGTAAGTACTGTTTCGCCGTCAAATAATTTGCAGCTGCTTGTGAACTACGTGGTCAAAGTTTACGCTCCTGTTTGGTTCCTAATCAAGCAAAACTCATCATTTAAAGATGGATCTAAGCATATTTTTCAAATGGTTATATACTCTCGATTTTTGCCTGATAGTCAGAGATCTATTGTAAATTCGGTGATCGAAAGAAACGCTTTTTTTGCGCACCCAGAAAACTTGCTTATTGCCATGTTATTCGACGATAGAGAGCATACTCGAGAGCTTGCATCTCGCAAAATATTAAAGGCCAGAGAAGCAGAAAGAGCAACTCTCGCAGGGTATTTAAAGCACCAAAGCTTAACTTCTGTGCGCGAGACTACACCGATATAATATTTTGGCAAGAGTGTGAAATATCAGCTCCACCAATTTTGCGACACGTCTCCAACGATGAACTTAGAATTAAGGCTAAAGAACACATCCTCGACATTATTGACTTTCCCTGCCACACACAGTCAGTGGAAAGATGTGTAAAACTAGTGACGGAGGCTTCTCAAAGCGTCAGGGACGCTACAACTCGGGATGGTTTTATTAGGAACAGATTAAAATCTCGATCAGAAATGCCTAATTTTGGTCACAAAAACCAGTTCCGTTTTTAAAGTTGCCATTGAATATTTTGTCTTTCAACTATTTTAAACCTTGCTTTAACTCATTGTTGTACCCTTAAATTTAATAAAAACCATTTAAATGTTATTTTTGTATGATTTATAGTTTATATTAGGAACCCCTAAAAATAGCAAATTTGAAAAACTTCAAGGACTGGTAGAGTCCTCAAGATGCCGGATATGTAACTAAATTTTATAATAATCGTAATATATGTCTCAAAACGCAACTTTTGATACCTCTTACGTAGCCGTAGCTCATTTTTTTTTCTCCCATACATGAACGGGACACCCTACTGTCCGTTATACCTATTGTGTGATAGTGTTTGTCCCCGCCACCATTCGCAGGCTTCTTCTGTCCAGGTGTAGGAGGCGCCTGGTTAGTTTATTGTCTAGGTTTGGCATCGCCTCTTTGGACTGCCTGCAGCCTGGTGCCGAGGACCACCATTTCTGGGCTTGGTCGTGTGTGTGTTCTTTAAGCCATGTGCGCAGCTGGGTGAAGGGGAGCGGCACAATGGGCTCCGAAAACCATCGTGTCGGACCCCCTCCTGGCCAGTTCGTCCGCCGCATCATTGGCGAGTGATCCGCTGTGCCCCTTTATCCATCGCAGTGTCACAGTGTTGCGGTTCTCGACCGCTGAGCGTTGCAGCGCATTGTGACATTCTAGTATGAGCTTGGACGTGATATAATTTTTCTCTAGGGATTGAAGTACTGAGGCACTGTCGGAAAGTATGCGGATGTGACTATCCGTGACTCTCCTGGCTTCTATGGCATGGATCGCCTAAATAATGCCCACACATTCCGTCTGGTAGACGGTGTTGAGCTTCCCCAGCGGTCTGGATATATTTATGTTGAGATCGTTGGAGAAAACCCTTTAAATTACACGTTGTAGACCTATATCTGTCCTTACTACGTTGTCAAAAATCTTTGAAAAAGTTATTAACATCAGACTTGTGAATTTTTTTACAAAAAAAACTTTTTTGCAAAAAAATAAAACCGACTTCCATATCAAAACACTACAAAGCCAAAAATAATTTTAATTTCGGTAGTCGGTGTTATTGGTTTTGTATTTTTTTTTTCACACCGCCTTCCGAAATTAAAATTATTTTTGGCTTTGTAGTGTTTTGATATGGAAGTCGGTTTTATTTTTTTGCAAAAAAGTTTTTATTTTCGCGCTTTTTAGTGGGTCAATTTGTAATTAATCTAGTTATAAAAGCCAAAATGTCAACTACAAAAAACTAAAAACGCGCGAACAAAAAACACAATATAGAGTAACCGAAAAGGTCATCAACGTAAATATTTTTTTTAGACTTTTGTTGATTTTTCAGAAACGGCTTGTTCGATGTCGATAAAATTTTCATGGGACCATTTGGGAAGTATATCCTTTCCAACAAAAAAAGATTTTTTCAAATCGGTTGGCGAGCGACGGAGCTATGCCTGAACAAACATTCACAAAAAAAAAAAAAAAAACAAAAAAACATCCGAATTGAGAACCTCCTCCTTTTTCAGAATTCGGTTAAAAATAACATTTTGGCTCCCAATCAGTTCGGCTTTAGAGCTGGAAATCTACGGATGACGCAGTTTTGGAGCTCACAGATACAATAATTGGCCATCTGAATCGTAAACAAAAAACTGTTGGCATCTTCCTAGACTTATCCAAAGCTTTTGACACCGTTTCTGTTCCCTTATTACTTTCTAAGCTTCATAATATTGGAATTCGTGGTATTGCTAACGATATTTTCCGCAGCTACCTGACAGACCACCAGCAGGTAATAAAAATTGAATATTTTACCAGCAAAAAGGAGATAGTTACATTTGGTGTGCCCCAAGGCAGTTTCCTTGGACCGACTCACTTCCTCATTTATATAAATGATGAACTCTGCAACCTATCTATCTATCTAAATTGTAAAATTGTTTCTACGTACAACTGTTTACTTATTGAACGAACGTACAACATTAAATATCTTGGAGTAATCATCGACAATTTTCTAAAATAGAAAAAGCACATCGACTGTTCAGTGGCACGTGTGCGAAGATTAATTTATATATTTAAAAAACTCAGGGAGGCTGCTGACTTCAAATGTCTGATAACCGTCTACCTTGCTCTGGCACAATCAGTCCTCGGGTATTGCGTGACCACGTGGGGTGGAGCGCACAAAACTTCTATGTTTCGTATAGAAAGGCCACAGAGGGCTGTACTAAAGATCTTATCACAGAAACCAATCCGCTTTCCGACATTCGACCTCTATTTACTTTGCAAGGTCCTTACAGTTAGGCAGCTTTTTGTACTACATACTTTACTTAGAAAACAGGCAGATACACTACGACCCTAATTATAGCACTGCAAAACGCCTCGCTGACAGAGTTTGCAAACTGTACCATGTGGAACAGCGGTAGCGAAAAGACACTTCAGGTTTATCAGCTACGAGCTCTACAATAAAATGAATAAAATACTAAATATGTACCCTTTTGAGGAGGAAGCTGACCGATTGGCTGAAATCACTGTCATATAATAAAACTGAAAAAAAATGTGGATACTTAAATAGCACAAACACTGACACACACAGCCAAACTCTCACTCACATACGTTTTTCTTTGTAATATAGTCAACTGTCTATGTTCCAAAATAAAAACTTTTTTTTTACTTTACTTTACTAGTTAGTATAAGTGCAATTGCACCTAACTAAACAAACAAACAGATACCTGTCTTATACATACATATATAAATATGGCTAATTAATAACTGTCGCACGAGTGGTGCTAAGGTCGATTAGGTGAGCCGGTATTGCATACTAACTTCTTCCTGCGGCTTCGCTCGCGTGTAAAGTTCTGCACCAATGTGATCCTTCACTGCTCTTTAATTTTCCTCAATATCTATGTGTATATAAAACTATATATAAAATTCTCGTCACTGCGTTAGTTGCCATACTCCTCGGAATGGCTTTTCGGAGAAAATAAATTTATTTAAACCAAAAATACACTGGTATTCAGCGACAGCATCCAACGAAATTGGAAAAGGGCTGGGCAATGACTTTCACAGGTATGAAAATCGTCCAGGTGCACACAATGCAGCGGGTAGGGTCCCGTAGTAAACTGTTTCGGAAAATATGAAAAAATTAAAATATTGATTATTAAATAATCATTTTTTACTATTGGTTGAGGACTTGAGACTCTAGATTCTACATTAGTATAGGGTAGTTTCCAGTGTTACAAAATAATTATTTTATTTAGTCCATTAGGTAAATTTTCAAAAAATATTGGTCACGTTTGTTTTGCTTTTTCAAATCAAGAAAAATTCACAAAGATGGAAAGCTTCAAAGTACAGGAGTGGGGGCTGCTGACGTCACACATTGCTAAGAATTATACCGAGGTGTGACGTCATGCGAAATTTCGAATCACTGTATATCTTAATTTTTCAATTACGTGAAAAAATAAATAATATGTGTCCAATGTTTTTTGTTAAACTACGTGACGGACTAAATAAAATATTTTAGGAAACTACCCTATTGCCTGTGTTCGTGAGATTGAGATATGAATAGGAAAATTGGTTTCCTAGTTTTGGATTAGATTAGATTAGTTCTGGTAACAAATAAACACAAATTAAAAATAATACACACACTATTCAATTAACGTAGTTTAGAACTGTCGGAAAAATGGCCCGTCTAACCTGTCGGCATCAATGTAGGTAACTATAACATTACAATGTTATAAATGCAGTTTTAATATTTTTTTATGGATTTTATAACTATATTATTCCGGACTAGCTGTGCCCAGGACATTATTCGCATGGGAGGTTTTTCCCGCATAAGTTGTAGTAAGTAATTCCGGTATAGAAAAGAAGGTTAATTTTTTTTATCTTCCTGTCAATGTCCCATCAAAATCGGTTCTAGCATTCCAGTGATTTTTGTCCTGCCCAGGAACGACTGGGTGGCGGACTTGGACGGCTCGGTGACCCTCGTTTCGTCGGCCGCCGCCGGTACCCCGCCCCTCGATCGCGTCAAGAGAGGGCGTGGGATCGTCGCAGCACGGTTCGGAGAGATCGCTGTGGTAGGCGTTTATTTCTCCCCGAACCGAACTCTCGCCGAGTTCCAGAACTCCCTAACGGAGCTGGGAGACGTCGTCGTCGCCCTCGGTTCCCTCCCCGCCCTCGTCCTCGGGGACTTCAACGCCAAGAGTCCGGCTTGGGGTTCCCGGTCCACGGACTATAGGCGGGGCAGGATGCTCGAGCACTGGGCCCGTGCGCAGGGCCTGGTGATCGAGAACCGGGGTTCTGTCCCCACGTGCGTGCGGTTTACGGGCGAGTCGGTGGTGGACGTTACGTTCGCCACCCCCAGCCTGTCACCGCGCGTCACCGACTGGCGCGTTATGGAGGAGGTGGAGACCTATTCCGACCACCGGTATATCCGGTTCGACGTCTCCGCCCAGACCCCAGACGCGCCGGTCCGACGGGACCTGAGTGGTCCGCGATGGGCGCTGAAGCAGATGGACCGGGAGCTATTCCTGGAAGCCTCGATCGTGCAGGCCTGGGGGTCACCCCCGGACAGGCCTGCCGACATAAACGACGAGGCGGAGTGGTTCCAGGAGGCCATGTCGGAGATCTGCGACGTGGCCATGCCCCGGGTCCGGCAAGGACGCGCCCGGCGTCAGCTGTACTGGTGGTCGAGCGAGCTAGCAGCGCTGCGCGAAGCGTGCGTTGCGGCACGACGCCGGTACACCAGGTTCCGCAGGCGCCGCACCCGACCTCCGGATGCGGCGACTGTAGAGGCGGAGCTGTACGAGGGTTACAGGGCAGCGAAGGCCGTCCTCCGAGACGAGATCTGGCGGGCCAAGGAACTGGCCCGGGAGGAGATGCTGGCGACTCTGGACGGGGACCCATGGGGCCGCCCCTACAAGTGGGTGCGAGAAAAGCTCCGCCCCTGGGCTCCCCCGTTGACGCAGAGTCTCCAGCCTCAGTTCTTGGAGGACGTGGTGAGCGCCCTGTTCCCATCGCGAGGGGAGCACGCTCCCCC
This sequence comes from Tholera decimalis, assembly GCA_943138885.2. Lineage (NCBI taxonomy): Eukaryota > Metazoa > Arthropoda > Insecta > Lepidoptera > Noctuidae > Tholera > Tholera decimalis. Next base: position 10,905,392 of record OW964558.2, read on the forward strand.
GCCCATGGCTCCGTCTCCGACGGAACCTGAAGCTGGCGCAAACGCGGACCACAGCGACGACGACGTCTACGACGCTCCAGAGGTGATCGAGGTAGACTTGAGAGTGGCGGTACAACGGCTCAAGGCCAAAAATACCGCCCCAGGACCCGACGGCTTGCCAGGTAAAGCGTGGGTCCTGGCCTCGGAGACTCTCGGGCCTCGACTAGGGGGGCTCTTTAGCGCATGCCTGGAGAGGGGCCAGTTTCCGCTTCGCTGGAAGACGGGAAAGCTGGTCCTGATCCAGAAAGCCGGGCGCCCTGCGGACTCTCCGTCCGCATTCCGGCCCATCGTGCTGCTCGACGAGGTGGGCAAGCTCTTGGAAAGAGTGATTGCAGACCGCCTCTTCGGGCACCTGAATCGGGTGGGCCCGGATCTTGCGGAGTGCCAGTTTGGCTTCCGCAGGGGGCGCTCGAAGGTGGATGCTGTCATGCGCGTGAGAGCCCTCACGACGGGGGACACGGTATCCCGGGGCAGGGTCGTCTTGGCGGTGTCTTTGGACATCACCAACGCCTTCAACACCCTGCCCTGGAGTTGCATCAGGAAGGCACTCCGGTATCACCAGGTGCCGACCTACCTCCGTCGCATAGTCGAGGACTACCTGACGGACAGAGCCGTCATCTACCCCGGTCACCGGGGAGAGTGGAACCGGCGAGAGATGTCGTGCGGTGTCCCACAGGGTTCGGTCTTGGGGCCGCCCCTGTGGAACATCGGATACGACTGGGTGCTGCGCGGCGACCTCCCTGACGGCGTCAGCGTAGTATGTTACGCTGACGACACGCTCGTCCTGGCGCAGGGAGAGTCGCACCAGGCGGCGGCCGACCTAGTGACGCAAGCGGTTGCGACAGTCGTTCGTAGGATCCGGCAGTTGGGACTCGACGTGGCGCTGCACAAGACCGAGGCCATGTGCTTCCATGGCGGTCGGAACGCGCCACGGTCCGAGTCCCACATAACGGTGGAGGGGGTTCGCATCGGCGTCGGGAGGACGATGAAGTACCTGGGACTCGTCCTCGACAGCCGGTGGAACTTCAGGGAGCACTTCCTGAGTTTGGCCCCAAAGCTGAACCGGGCAGCAGCCGCCTTCAGGCGACTCCTGCCTAATCTCAGCGGGCCAAACGCCTCCTGCCGAAGGCTGTACGCCGGCGTCGTGCGGTCCATGGCCCTCTACGGGTCCCCAGTGTGGGCCCTGTGCATCCGGACGCGACCACTAAAGTTGGTCGCATGCCAGAGGGTCATGGCTATCCGAATGATCCGGGGATACCGCACGATCGCCGGCGAATCGGCCAACCTCCTTGCCGGATTGCTGCCCTGGGATCTGGAGGCGACTGCCCTCCAGCGCGTCTATGAATGGCGCGTGGAGGCGCAGCGCCGGGGCGTATCCCCGCTGCCTCGAGAAGTCGAGGCGCGGCGGGAAGAGCTCCGGCGCGATCTCAGGGCAGTATGGAGGGAACGACTGTCGCAACCGACGGCCGGGCACGCCGCAATTGCGGCGGTAAGACCCCTCTTTGAGGAGTGGCTAGATCGGCGTCACGGCGTCCTGACCTACCGCATGACGCAGGTCCTCACCGGACACGGAAGTTTCGGGAGGTACCTGTGTCTGATGGGTAAGGAAGAGACGCCTGGGTGTCACCACTGCGAGGGTCGCCCTGAGGACACAGTCGAGCACACGGTGCAGGACTGCCCAGCTTGGGCAGAGCACCGACGTGTCCTCACGGCGACAATAGGCGGAGACCTCTCGCGCCCGGCCTTGGTCGAGGCCATGCTGCGGGGCGAGAGGGAGTGGGAAGCGGTCGCCTCCTTCTGCGAAGCAGTCATGCTTCCGAAGGAGGAGGCGGGCCGCGTGAGGGAGAGGATGGCGTCCTCCCTCCAGCCCAGCCGCAGTGGTAGACGCCCACGGCGTCGGACGTCGGCCGACGATCTCCGGCCACCGTAGGCGCGGGCATGCGGACAGCGAGTAAAGGGCAACTCGCTGTCCGACCATGGACCATGCCCGGGTCGACGGCGCGTCGTGTTCCACGCGCGCCTCAAAGAGCGTCAGCAACATGACGAGGCCCCCTCTGCAGAGGGCCGAAGCCCGCCGGGGTCGTGGGACTCATCCCGTTACCGTGGCCCCGGTATGTAAAGGGTTATTGAAGGAACACCGTGGATTTTAGTCAGTAAAAGTCTGACAGTCCCTCCCACCCTGCCCGGAGTGGGAGGACTTATTTGATAATTTTACCACGCTAAAAAAAAAAAAAAAAAAAAAGCATTCCAGTGATTAGCTTGGACAGACAGAAAAATAGACAAAATTTCAACAACTATTGTATATGTTTTAGTATCATCTTAATAAATACATATAAGCCCTTGAGTAAACACAGTTATTTTGAAATCACAGATGGAAATTTTATTTCTATTTATGTGAGGTCGCAGGTTCGAACCCTACCCTTTGCACCATTGCTGTGAACCGATTTCAGACACAAGCATATTTAGCTGAGTTGGAGGGGTTAACAAGATAGTTAGTAATGAGAATGTCTTTAAAAAAAAGATTTAATATTACGACTTTGTAGTCGTGATTGACATTTACAAACTTGCCAAATTACAGTCTCGCAGCATCAATAGTCTCTGTGTAATGCCGGTAACGGACGAACGGACATGGCGAAACTATAAGGGTCCCTTGTTTCACTACGGAATCCAAAAAAAAGAGTTTTAAATTACAAACGTTGGCACTCACAGGCATTCAAATCGATCGCGCTCGTGATTGATGATTCGTGAAATAAAGGTGTAAATGTTTACCGATCTTTGTCAAGTCCTTGACTTCGTTTTTTTACACTTATCACTATAAAGGTCTGACCTTTTTGTGTTCTAATAGATTTCTCTATTTTATTTTACTATGAAGGCTTACACAGACAGGTGCGACGGTACAATATGACAGGGGCAACGACGACACGTTTTGAAATATGTTTTTATTAGTTTTCATGACTGCTGGTGTCTGTCTGTCTGTCGGTTGTCTGTATTGCCGATAAAGAAAACATATATATCACAAATACGGCACTTCTTCTAAATGTGTCGAAAGCAAGAATATAGAACTTATATTTGCCATCGTAGTGAAAGGATTAGTCAATCGATAGGAGTCGCTTTCCTAGGGTGCGCTTGAAGTAACAGAAGGTATTATGGTACGTCACTCGAGGAGGCTCTTTTCTTGCACCCCAATACGCTACTACGCTCTATGTTAATAAAACTGTTCCTTGTCCCGAAATTACATAATAATACACATGGTGATCAAAGTAGCTGAAACTCTCAATCAATGAAGAAACCAATGCGTTTGCTTTTTTTAAACACTGTCCCACACTAGGAATTTTTCCTATATTGTGGGTGCGGAAATCAAAACCACGACGCGCAGCGCAGCAACCAATGACTCAACTATTGCGCCAACCATTTTGTCAATATAACAAATGATGTTACTTTTGCAAATAAACGACACTTATACACGTAATTTTGCCATGGTTAATAAATTTTTGATGAGGCCATAAGTTAAGTTTCCTTCGCATATTCAAATTTCTGAGAAAATGGAATGAAAAATATAATTATAACTGTCTGTACAATCTAAACATAATCAAGTAAACTCTGAATCTCAAAAGTAGAAGTGTGTGAAAATGAAAAACTTTATTTCTTCCTTGTAACAAAAGAACTCGTGTCTTCTCCGTAGTACCTTTTTCCTTTCTCAAAATACTCTCTTGGGGTAGGTACTGAGATAGCCATTATGATATTTTTCTGTACGTTTTCCCTTTCACAATAGATTAATTCCTGTCCCTAATATCCAAGTCACCGAGGATAAACATGAACATTATTTTGTCTTAAAACTGAGTTTGTCCTTGTTAATAAAATATTTATAAGGGGAGATTGGGTAGATGTGACCAGATTCACCCCGTCATGTACAGGGCTTAAATCAGAAAATATTGTGGCCCAAGACGGAGATTGGGGTTGAGTTTTGGGTTTAAGTTTATTGGATGATATAGCTCAATATTATTTTTGGCATGTTTTAGTTGCATTGCTATATTAGAAGGCAGTTTTGTCAATAAATATTATTGAGGGTTTGTAAAATGAGTTTGAGATAAAAATAATACTTACTTAGAACCGAAAATGAATGATGTGTTGTTTTTTAATGTACACAATATTGAAATGAATTCAAAGTTTTCTTTCTGCTTTGGTTAATTTTTTAACTTGCCTTTACAACAGTTTCATTCACGAGGAATTCGGATATTATTCCAAGAAAATATGTTTGTAAGACAAAAAGTATGCTGTATATCTTTCATGTCTACATACTTATGCTAAATTTCATATAAATCCGTTCAGTCGTTATGATGTAAGAAAGAGACATAGAAACAGATCAAAAATTTAATGTATTGTATTATTAACTATGGATTTACGAGATGTTTTAAAATTGGTTGACTCAACTGTAAATATACTGATAACCTACGACTTGTTAGTGACGTAATTATTATATATTATAATATATTTTTGTAAATTTTAACAATTTTTATTTCATAATTAATTTATTTAATCAATCAGTTTTCAAAAGAACTGAAGAAGCAATCGTATTACTAATATTATAGCCAGGCTGCAAGTCTCACGCTCACAATTAACACATTCCATGCTGCGGTGCGCGCGCGCAAGCAAATCGCTCCACAATGATATTTGTACTCCTTTGTTATTGATAACCTGATACCCATGTGATAATGACATGCTACTGTTTTGTAACGTTAGCGGGTTTAAATGACGCTATCGAAAGATGGTACTTACTTAATTTAAAAGAATCTAGTTGTGGTGACAGCAGATATAAAAATAATAAAGATTCTTTTATTATTTTATCGTAATATAGACGATAGGTATTTTTAAGTTACTTTTTTGTGTCGTGTGTGAGTCCCAAATAAGCTTTATGTTTTTATTCTTACCTACTTGTTGTATACCTATTATCGTATGATTTAAGCTGTTTCACGCGGTGATATATTTAATGGAAATCGTTCTAAGTATATATATTCTCCTATAACTATTTATATACAATACAATGGGCGGCAAAAATTTTATTTGAGATTTAATAGGAAACCTAATTGGTACCTATAAGCGGAAATTTAAGTGTTTAGTTATTTGAAAAAGTGCTTTGAGAAAAAGAGAGGATAATTTTTCACTCTTTATATAGAAATGGGTCTCTCTGCGTGTCTAAGTTCTCTTCAAAATATTCTCATATAACTTGATAGACTATCTATTTACGCAAGATACTTCTTCCATAAGACTGGTTTATTGACACTAGTTTGTAAGGAATTCCTTGAGGATAGAACCCTTTTAGCAGGAACGGATTAATGCGATGAACAGAAATCAATAGACCTGTATATATTATGGTAATCTTCCTTCTAACAACCAACGACTAGGGAAGGATTAAACATAATATAAAGGATTGAACAACATCGACACGGTACATACAAATTAATTACGTATTAATCACTAATACGCTTGTAACAAGCTTAGTCGGTGAATACTGTCTTAAGAGTTGTTGCTAATAGAAATTGATTTAAATCAATACAACGGAAGAGTTTCATATTACAGATGGTTAACCATTAAGAACTCCTTACTACTATCAAACTATTTAGTAATCTGTGCTACTATTTTATACAGTAAAGGTGTTGATTCTTATGTTTTATTTTTACGGAGGCGTTGGCAAAAATGTTGTAGGTAATTTCTACAACCTATTTCACAGAACACGTCACTACCGTATTCAATTGTGTCGCCTAGGGAACAGATGATACTGACAGTTTCATTTTATTAAACTAAACCGATTTTGATTTCGAAATTCAAAATAATTACAGTTATCAAATATTGGAATACAAACTCTATGTAATAAAGTATAACGCTCAAATTCCGTTGCAACACACACTTAAGGGACTTTCCAATACTATAATACTATATAATATATATTACTATAAAATATATAATACTCCTGAAAAATCTATTTAAAGAACATTATGCTAAAGTCGTGAGTTGATAGCGACCGATTGAACCTAATTATAATTATGAAATTCAAGCGTATTATTTTAAAATTAAACAAAAAACGTGTATATTTGTTCACTACCTACATACTGTTACAAAACAAGGTTACAAACGTCGCTTCAAATCCTTTCTCTATTATACATTTGATATTTATTAGAATATGGTTTTTAGTATTGTATTTATGCATATTTTATATTATTATGTTTACATAATATTATTTATGTTGTTTGTACACTGACATCTGTTTTAGGAGTGTTTCTTTTTATAAGTTCTGTCCATCCAAAGATTGTCTTGTGCGATAAGACCGACTTCCAAAAAGGAGGAAGTTCTCTATTAGTCGCGTATATTTTTTTTAATGTAGGTATGTATGTATGTATGTTCAGCGATTAATCGAAGACGGTTGAACCAATTAGGAAAATTCTTTTTTTGTTTGAAAGGGTATACTTCAGAGGTGGGGGAATTGTTAATAAGTCAGGATCTGATGATGAGATCCTGGAGAAATCGAGGGTACTCTTCAGATATTATAGACACACCTATAGCGATTTGAGTATTTTTTATAGGAACTTGTGTATGCATATAAATATTGTAAGGTGTACAATGAAGTATATAATCTATATACATAAAATAAAACAGTAAAAAAGTGTCTGTATATTTAAATTTTATACAAAAATAATAATTGAGGTGGGTTAAGAAACGGTGACACGGCAAAAAAAGTCTGTCTGTTTGACTGTTCGACACGCTAATCTCAGAGGTATTACGCTTAATCTGTTACACCTTGTATTTATATTAATTTTCAGACCATATCTGTAATATACAAATGGTAATATGTCACTTTGCCCGAAAGCATAATATTATCATCGCTTACTACTTTTACAATCACCCGCGGCAACACTGAACATCAATAAGAATATAAATAAGCGTCAATAACCCAATGGCTAAGGTGTCGGACTTGTGATCGAGAGGTTACGGGTTCGAACCCCACCCATATCACGATTGCTGTGAACCAACTTCAAACATAAACACATTTGAATAGTTTAGTTGAAAAGGGTTACCAAGATTGCTAGTAATGTGAATTCTAACAACATTGCTAGTTCTCATTTTAAAAGAATGTACTAAGTAGGTACAGACGCCAGCACATCAAGCTACAACAATCTGTCAAATTTCTTTAATAGATTTTCAACTTTATTATTAAAGACTAGTACTCACGCGGGGCTTCGCTCCCGTGGATTCTATCACGGTAAAAACATAAATCTCCTTTTTTGCAGTCGGGTAAAAAGTAGCCTATAACCTTCCTCAAGCTTCAAGCTACTTCCATACCAAATTTCATCCAAATCCACCCAGTACTTTCGAAGATTAGCGCGTTCAAGCAAACAAACAAACAAACAAACAAACTAACTTTTCCGCTTTATAATATTATAGTATAGATATTAGGTTCAAGGTTGATTGGGAAAAATTGACAGTTTCGGGTAGCTTCATGTGCTGGCGTCTGTACATCACATTCATGTAAACTGATCAAAATCATTACTTTCCTCTTTCTTTCGCCATAATCGGCTATAAGTCCACGGTTCTTTTGGGCCAAAACCGGCGAAAAATCCTAGTTAACGACAGGCTCACAGAAATGAGTGCCAACGTGATATTCCACAAAATAGTAGGGCCATTATTTGTTCAGGGTCTAGCTGTGTATTGTGATTTGTGTTATTTACAGCACCCACATAAAAAGTGTGAAGTTGCAAGTGAGAACTGTGTATTTATTATTTACTCAACTACTTAAGCTCTGACCGCTTGAGTAGAATGCACTCAGAAGTACCATTAACCGGCAGATATTTACTGAACTTTTAACTCACCTTTAGATACTCGATCGTAAATTGCCAAACTCATTTCAGCTACTGGATATTAAGCGCGAAGAGTTTTTGTAGCGGATAATGCTGAATAAATAATCTTCTTACCGTCCCACCTGCGGGAAGAGTTGTATTGTCACAAGGGAATATTCTGATGGAATTACCTAAGAGTAAAAAAAGGTATCAAACAGGCAGTAAAGTTAAATTCATTTTGTACTTATAATTTTAACAAAGAAGCTCGTAGCTAGATAATATCAGCCACACGGGTTTCCAGGTTATGCAGCGCTTGCCTAGATTTCTCCGTTGATGGGTTACCATTTAAACTTACCAAGATTCCACCGTGCCACGGAAAGTACAGACGCCAGCACATCAAGCTACAACTCTGTCAAATTTCTTTAATAGATTTTCAACTTTATTGCTAAAGAAATTAGGTTCAAGGTTGATTGGGAAAATTTGACAGTTTCGGGTAGCTTCATGTGCTGGCGTCTGTAAATTAAGCAGTTGATCCCGACTATTATTTGAAAACTTTTACAGTCGTTACGGTTAGCCAGAAGCCAGAACATTGATCTAGTCGTACCAAGGGGTGTCGTGCTACCCAGTTACTGGGTTATGGCGATTAAATTAACAGGCCTGTTGGTCTAGTGGTCAGTGGCCCTGACTGCTATGCGCAAGGTCGTGGGTTCGATTCCCACCCAGGACAAATGTTTGTGTGATGAGCACGATCATTTGTCCTTTGTCTAGGTGTAATTTATCTATAACTAGCTTCTGTCCCGCGGCTTCACCCGCTTTTATTAGATTATTTATTAGATTCTTCGATTAGATTTATCGCTATTATTATTTGATTCTTTTCACTTAGGGGTATGAAAAATAGATAGTAGCCGATTCTCAGACCTACTGAATATGCATATAAAAATTGGTAAAAATCAGTAAAGCCGTTTCGGAGGAGTAAGGTAATTAACATTGTGACACGAGAATTTTATATATTAGAGAATATGTATGCATTTAGAAATATATATGTATATTTATCAGTTGTCTAGTACTCATAGCACAAGCTCTGCTTAGTTTGGGACTAGATGGCGTTGTGTGAAAGATAATAAAAAAATAGTCGCTCCATGTAAAACACTTGCACCTACTCAGCTGCATCATGTACGACGGGAAGCAGACTCAAATTCATCAGATACTAGCAGTAGCTCGCGACTTCGTTCGCGTGGGAAGCTTTTCCCGTGTAAATCCCTATCCCGTGGGAATTTCGCAAAATCCCGTCTTAGCGACCATCTACGTACTAAAAGGAACCCCCATGCAAAATTTACATCAAGAAACTGAGTAAAAATTTTCTCTTAAGCGTAAAATTTAAAACCATTACTTAAGGGGCTGTTATTCTTAGTTTGGTCTTCGTCATAATTATTATGAGCTCTCTTAATCAGGAAGAATATTATAAAGCATCGTATATATTAGTTTGTCATTTTTGCATAATTATATATGTATTTTGTTAGTATTATTATTTATTAGTATTGAATATATTATTACATTCCATTTACACCTACCACAATGTGTTTTTTTTTAACCCAAAGGTTGACTGGTAGAGAATGCCTTGCTGCATTCAGTTCGCCCATGTAACACCATTGTACATAAAGTTTAAATAAATAAAATTTGAGAGCCCTACTACTTGTAGTTTCTCAGGTTTCGTGATTAATCAGTGACTGGTATTTCGCTTTTATATACAACGTGTAACGGAAACCCCATATCTATCCAAAAGGACTGAAGACAACATCAGCGGGCCTAGACAAAATCCATTTTCTGTAAGCGTTAACGCCAAAGGAAAAATTAAATTGTATGGAGTTGACATTTACTAACACGTGACAATCACGTGACATGTAGTTAGCAAATGTCAACTCCATACAATTTAATTTTTCCGTTGGCGTTAACGCTTACAGAAAATGGATTTTGTCTAGGCCCCCTGGTATGGAGTCTCTATGTAAAGTTTCAGCTCAAAATAAGTGACTCACAGAATTGACCCCAAGTTATTGGTTTCATATGTTTCTTGAATACCGTAATAACAAACGTGTCACAGCACTATGAGGGTCATCACTTTCCACGTCACTTGCCAATAAAACGATAATTCTCTTAGTTCTTCTTAATTTGAAAAATTCGGCCTCTGGTATCAATGTATTGAAATTTCTAATATGCTCCACACGTGTTGACATAGGATTACAAAACCCTTGCCATATCGTTTGTTATCATCCAAAGAAGCCGTGCACTCGGTATGTATATACCCTTTAAATTACACGTTGTATATAGATTTGGGAAAAGGCTAATCAGACGATGATGACTTATAATTTTAACAGAGGCAAACATTGCAGGAATATTCTAACGAGATGATCTAGATCTGAGATTTAGGCTCTGAACCACAAGGGCAACTGAAGGTACAGGGTGGGTTTTTAGTCAGTAGAAGTCTGATACACCATTCTGCTCCACTTAGTCAGTAGAAGTCTGACACACCATTCTGCCCCACTTAGTCAGTAGAAGTCTGACACACTATTCTGCTCCACTTAGTCAGTAGAAGTCTGACACACAATTCTGCTCCACTTAGACAGGAGGAGTCATTACAATAATTTCTTAAAGTCTAAAAGGTCATAAGTAAAAAGTATTTAATACTAGCTTCTACCCGCGACTTCGTTCGCGTGGGAGGGTTTTTCCTGCGTCAATCCCAATCCCGTGGGAATTCCGGGATAAAAAGTAGCCTGTGTGTTATTCTAGAATGTCAACTATCTACATACTACATTTCATTCAGATCCGCTCTGTGGTTTTGGCGTATTTGAATAACAAACATCTATCCATCCAAACTTTCGCATTTATAATATTAGTACCTATAGATTTTTGCACCACCATCCACCAACCCGTACATTCGCTATCATAGAGAAGACACATCACAGCAGTAGTAATGAGATGGCTGATTATGCTGTTTATGCCACATTCTGTAAACGTTATCATGTTGAAAATGCTTAATCTTACTACATGAACTGATCACACTCAATCAGTCGGTTTCGAAACAGACTTACATGAAATGTTCTAAGTGGTATTAATAAATAACACTGATTACCGGGTTAAATGATGAATGAGTTTACAGTACACCTGCATAGTATACTAAACATTTGCAAATTCAACCGGATCTATTGTTTCTTAGAAGTCAGTATTTCGACCACAGAAATCAAAAATATAGGAGAAGTGGTAAGGGGGCGTATCGGTGTCCGCGCGACATGGCCACAGGGCTCATGTCACAGGCAAGTGGCCGTCTCCGCGAACTAGTGCGCTTTCGACGGCGATCGTGATAACATATATGAATGCCGAGTTGTTCTGTGGTATCTTGTAAAAACCGAAGCCTAAATCAAATCTATGTGAATCATGGAATCACTTACCATATGTAAGTACAAGTATTTTACAATATTTGTCTTTAAAATCATGAAAAACAACAAATCGTAAAATATTTCCTGGTTTTACTATGTTATTTTTGTTTTCAAATATCAGAGCGACTGTACTCCTTTTACTATAAATACATTGCTCCTTAACCACTACCTGAGTTCGTCACTAAGTAACTGGACAAGCAATGTAAACATAACATACGAAACTGTATTACGCGGATTCATCGCGTAGTGAGGCCGCCACTTCTTGCGACGAATTAGTGATGTGCTTGTGCAGATCCACTAACGTAGGCTATCGAGAGCAATGTCGATTGACGAATGAAATATTGCTATTATAGTTTAGGGGTTTTTCAACCGACGACAAAAAAAAGAGGAGGTTATCAATTCGACGCGTATATTATTATTTTTTTTATGTATGTTCACCGATTACTCGGAGACGGCTGAACCGATTTGGAAAATTCTTTTTTTGTTTGAAAGGGTATACTTTGAAATTGGTCCCATTGTCACCAAGTCAGGATCTGATGATGGGATCCTGGAGAAATCGAGGGAACTCTTCAAATATTATAGGCACACCTATAGTGAATTGAGTATTTTTAAAGTAACTTGTGTAGTTGCATACGAAAAGCACCATTTGTGAAGTGGACCTGATGATGAAGACCACAGATGTCCACTGGAACTACTCAATATATAAGTATTTCATGTGTTCCGCTTCGATTACTTGAATGTGGTTATTAAGCACAATATGCTCGTCACAATGCATATGGTGAAGTGAAGCTGATGGTGAACTACCAGGAGAACTCCTCAACAAATAACAGCCCAACATTGGGAAAAGCAATATTTTGTAAATGAATATAAGTAGCTGATATTAAGGCTCTTGTAACTAGGTAAATTAAAAATCGACCAACTAAAAAGAGTGAAATAAAAACTTTTTACCAAAAAATTAAACCGACTCCCAAAAAACACTGCAAAGTGAAAAATAACTTTAATTTCGGAAGTCGGTGCCAAAAACGAAAATACAAAACTAAAGACACCGACTACCGAAATTAAAGTTATTTTTCGTTTTGCATTGTTATTTGGGAGTCTGTTTAATTTTTTGGTAAAAAGTTTTTTATAACATACGGAAACCTCTAAGAAAATATGTTTAAATTTTATTTTACATGAGGCTGAAATAAAAATACGTTGAAAAGTCAAGTGTACAAAAAAGTAAAACAAAATAAACAATTTATTTTACGCCCGCAGCATGCGTAAGGAGTTCCGACGTCGTCGCCGTCGCGTCGCTACAATAGTTTATTTTTCAATCTGTCAACCGTTTTAGCCTGGTTGGAATATCGATGTAAATAATGTTTTTTTACTTATTTTGATTTTTTTACAAAGTAGTAGAGAAATGCGTAACCAATATTCGTAAAGTAAGTTACTTTAATTTTATGTTAATAATCGGTGGGGTTTTTCGGTTTAGAATTATCGTATGTTATGCCTTATCCTCATGCTGTTTCTTTATTTTTTATGGTTTTTGTATTTTGCTTCCGTTGAAGCTTCGAATGCGTTATAATAATCGGCATAGTTCAGATAATGTATTTGTGAATTGAGCTTAAAATAAGTCAATATATTCATGCTATTTATTTGTTATGCATGGATGTGTGTTTGTTTTCATATATTTAACAATTTCTCTACTAACTAGGATTTTTCTTATAACAAAAACCTATTATAACCTACTAAAATATTACCTGCGGGGTAATTGCGTAACACACTTACAGTAGGAATCGGTTTCATTATGCTAAGTCACCAACACTCACTGCGGTATTTACGTTGTTGAGCAGACCAATATTTCGAACATATGAAGCAATGCATTAGCAATATACGTCAAAATCATTCAGATCTTGATTTATAGTGTGTTACGTAATTATTGCGATATTATATGGTGACGTTTAGAAGTAGCTTAGGATGTATGTAAATGATAAATAAGTGCTTTTCGTACTTTTCAGTTTCCCAAAAGATGGTAACATAAAAAAGGAATGGATTGATGCCACAGGCATGCCACCTAACTGGTACCCTACAAAAAATAGCACCATATGCTCGGTTCACTTCAACGCAGAAATGTTCTAGTCTCTAAAGAAAAGTCGCAGGATTTTTGAATGGAAAATTCCAAAATTAAGAGTACAACTGATTTTTGCAGAAGTGGGTTGAATTTTATTTTATTACTGAAAGCTATTCTCATGATTTAGGGTATTCATAAAATCAGTCATTCACTTTTCAGGATTCTATACAACCTATACGGCTGGTATGTTCCGATCAAGAGCGTAATGTAAGTTAACATCAACTTCTATTTGACCTATCACTATGATAATTAAATATTAAGATTTAAGTCGAAAGCGCCAAGGTAGCCCTTAATACTTAGTAGGTAGTACTTAATAATAATTATGTAATGTTATGTTCTTAATAATATGTTTATTGTTATTGTAATATTTTCTGGACATGCCATTTTTTATTTGGTTCATTTTCAGGTGCCCAAAAAAAATTGTACAATAATAAATGGAAGAATCGGTAACTTTCCGATTTAGTCAATCACTAGCGTATATGTAAAATAAATTGCTTTTGCACAGCACAACGATAGCGACCGATGTTTTTGTGTGGGTAAGTTCTACGGTGCATGGTAAATACACGCTGTGTTTGACGGAATAAGGTTTATTATTGATTGTATAGTACGTTCTGATTCAAGAAATGCGGGTGTGTGTGTGCGAGTGCGTATCTATTGATTTTATTAAACTGCATGTGTAGTTGTTGCCCCGCCCAGCGCCTAACTGGAGACACACGGTTCCGATATAATTTCGTCTGTTGACCATATCTAGTTATTTATTTTATCTAAGATTTCGACCCTGTTTGCTATCGGAAGCTCTGAATCTTCATCCAGTAAAGATACTATTTTATATTGTAATAGCGGCCGATCAGTTTGCATCCGTGCGTAAAGATAGCTTGTGAGGAACAGAGCATAAACTACTATTCGTGAATAACTTATCTAGATAGGAGGTAGGATTTGCAAAATAACTTCGGCAAACATTCGGGACTCGATTTGCCAGCGGCTATGCTCGACCGAAAAGTTTGCGGTACATTTACTGTGGGAAAAGGAACACATAATTCAATTAAACGAGAAATTTTACAAAATTATTTATTTCATGTAACATTTTATACAAGCTATGGAGAAATTGAAAACACCGTCCTCATCTAGTTTAAAGTGACCGAAAAGTGTGACGTGAATAAATAATATCATTACATAGCATCATTCATTTGGGGCTTGATTAAAATGTTTTTCTTTTTATTAACTTTTAATAGGCTCGCATTTGACCACCATTTCAGGTCGAAGATGAAGCACGCGTATCTAGGAGTAACCTTACACAACGTAAGCAACGTAGATTTAGATATATGTATATATTGAACTAGGTTTAGAGTATGATAGGGCTGCCATATGCAGTGCTATTAAAAATAGAAAAATAAAAGTTTATAAAAGTAAAAAAGTCCAGTTTGTCGAATGTACGTTACGTGCATACGAAAAATATTTCATCGAAGCCGGAATTCCCTGTGTACCGCATACAAAATTGTTCCCGAAACTACATAAAGCCAGCAGAATAGATATTTCACCTGGATGGAAACGGAGATCACAGAATATCATAAAACAAAGTTCCGGGTACCATCCATTTCTGATGTTTGGCCTAATCTCACAATCTACAGTTCGGATTCACTACAGTTTTCAACGACTAGCGTGAGAAGTACCTTTGAAAATGTTTCTGTTATTATTTATAGTTATTATTTAGTTTGAAATGGTTGAATGATATTCAGAGACTTATTTAGCTGTATTGATATTTTCCTATAAGCATTTAGGTAGGCTATAGCGAATATTTCTGGTTAATGATATTTATTTTTACTCATTAAGTAATTTGCATTTTACTTAAACTAAGAATCATAATTAAAAAGGTATGTTGAGCACATTGCTTCGATATTTGGATTCAGAATGCATAGTAGCGTAGATAGTCATATTTTGTTTGAATTAACAGAGTTTGTGGAATTATTATAATAATTATTATTGGGCAAACATGGTCCGAAATTGCCCAAGATAGAGAGGTTTGGAAGGAAAAAGGGGAGGCCTTTGCTCAGCTTTGGGACACAACGTAGGCTAAGAAAAAAAAATTGATTGAACTCCCAAAAGAATAGTACAACGTTTACTCAGAACTATCTTTTAATGTAGAAGTATTCCTTATAGAGCTGCGTCATTTGCTTGCAAGCCCCACTGCTCAGCATCCTGAGTATGTTATGTGGGACTTCTCTAAACATAACAGCGAAATGTATTTATACTTTAAGTCTGAATATAAAAAAGATATCCAGCCCTTGGTAAATCTCCTGTAATGTGGGTACATCTACAAATCTTAGTGTTTGTGATGGGTACATATACAATTTCGACGCTGGAAAGTAAAAATTATTCAAGCGACATTTTTGGCCATTTGGAGTTATATACATTGTTGGAATCGCCTGATTTTTCTGCGTCTTTTGGTCTTACTCACTTCCTTCTACGACGACTTTTGATGTTGCTTCGACATTTTGAAGTTCGCGAGAGATCACTTTTTTTTTCCTTACTAAACGACAAAATTTTCGAGCATTTTTTAAAATTTGGTGGTTGTCGTAATTGTGAAATGCAAAATTTGCCTTTGGTCAAGTTTGACATTTCTGTTCGTACGGTAATTACTCCACTTAGTTAACTTTTCCAGTATCTGGCGATATAGTGTTAGGCGCTTAGGTAATTTTGAGTTATTTGGATTTTTTCTACATGCATTGAGGTAATATAAAAAAATTATATTAAATTAATATTTAGGTTTTTTGCCTCAACTTCCACATGTTTTTTATTTTGGTAAGGCAAATTTGGTGTAATTTGGTAAGGATAAATTCTAAAAAAGATATATATTACATTTTTACCGTACCTTTCTTAATCAAAGCTTGTCGGTTAGTCAATTTTTCCCGTTTCTACTTTTAGGGAAAATTTTACTAAGCGACACTAACTGAGCATTATTTTTAATAGTTACGTATACTATAATGTAGATAAAAAAATATCCAAATAAATTTCTAAGAATTAGGCTTTTTGGACCATAACAAGAATTAATACGTATTTTTTTTTTATTCTAACTTTAAACTGCTCTACTGTAAAGTTAGTCTGATGTCGCTTGGATAATTTTTCCAGTGTCGATTTACTCCGTGCGGAAATCGAACCCGCGACACACAGCGCAGCATCCAACCGTTTAACAACCGTGTCTTTATGCCTCTGCTTAACTCTTCTAAGAACACAAGCGTGATATTATTTCCAAACGTAACTATCAAATTCTGGCGACCCACTGTATATTATTATTCAATAATGTTTAATCGAACCGAAAAAGGAAAGAGATTTGTTTTCGTTAATTTAATACATCTTTTACGTACTTACTGAGCTAGATTCAATGCCCATGTGACCCAGGAAAGTAACATAAAGAAAGAAAGTAACATGTAGCATATTTCAATCTCTACGTCTCTCCCTAAGGAGGTGACTTCAATACGCCTTCGACCAGTACATCAGGGCACACGCAGGTAAACGATATCAATGTCGGCCAACATGCATATCTGTCAGGAAATGCATTATTAAAACCAAATATTTGGGAATGGTTATCTATTATTTGTATATCTTTGTGGACTATTGATATATTGGTGAATAGTTATCGAGGTACCTTATATGTGTGCGAATGGAACTAGTTCTTACTCTACGAGGTAAAACGTTTCTTAAATCTGAATACCTGATAAAAACAAAAATAGACGGCACAAAAAATATCATATTCTTTAACGTGACACTTTTATTTAATGACCTACTACACATGTAAAAATATAAAAGAGCGGTGTCCCTGGCACAGTACCTATATGCTTTAAAGGAGACTCCACCAACTGTGGAATAAAGAATTTTTTAATAGTTAGACGAACAGACTATAAAGTTACCAAAATAATTCAATGAACTCTGGTTTTGAAAAAGTTTTGAGTGACCGCATGTCCCTGGTTTTTCGCACTTGCCTAGATGCTGACGATTGCAACCAAGTCATGAGGTCTTCTGCGGAGTAGACCGCTCTGTAGATGCAGCCTCCAATAGCCAATATTCATACATACATATACAGCATACATAGATTACTAGGGGTGATTTAGAGTGTCCTTTCCTTCAAAGAAATTGAACCGCAATACTCCAGATTATGTAAGCACAATTTTTTGCAGAATACTCATATGCTTTCAAACCATCTTTAAACCAAAGTAAACTGAATTGTTAATTTCCCGAACCAAACAACCGATGAAATCATTGAAGTCCCTATGATTATTGCATTACGAAGTTAACTTCAGTCTTTGGCAATCAACAAATTGTGCACAAGAAAACTTAATTAATTATTCAAAGCCAAACTTTGACTGTGGCTTGCGAACTAAACGGTGGTTAAGCTATTTATGTTAGTGTAGAGATTCCGTCATTAGATTTTAATCTGTATATTGTTTAGAAGACCACTATCTCACCTGATGGTAAGCATGATGTGGTGAAAGATGAAGGACGCTTGCCAAGAAGTAACCTATTCACTCTTGACTTAAAAATCCCTAGGTTATAGCTGTCAGGAAATACAGACTCCTGCAGGCAATTCCACTCCTTAGCCGTACGCACAATAAAAGTATTCTGAAAACGTTTTGTGCCCACCCATACGGGTGGGATGTCCACCATAAAACGATGGTGCATCGCCGTTCGTCTTCTAGTCTCTTGGTGGAATTAGATTGTGCAATTCTATCACACACTCTCCTAAAGAAAGTGTCTAGGATTTCTACACAGTGAAATTTTAGAGAAAAGTAGTCTTTCCTGAAGCAGACCGAGAAATGGCGGGACGAATGAATTTAAAATTGGCCACGAAGCCAATGGACAGATAAATATGGATGAGTGTGAAGGAGACCTTTGCCCAGTTGTGGAAAAGTGTAACTGAGATAAAAAAGTATGCAGGAAATTTTCACATTGCCACCCAATTCTATACCTGCATCAAAGGAAAAAGAATCTATTTTTTATCAATACTGTGTTCATCTAGCTACATTTTGTACGTTTTATTTTATGCGGAGTTTTCATACATTTTACCGGGCCTGTGACCGACAAAATATAGAGCAGGACAGATATGGCACCCCTTTCAGTTCTAGCTCGGTTTTGATTATAAATTGACTTGTATTTTTGTTTGTCGCTTTGGTGGAGGGAATCGCTTTTGTATAGGCCTCCGGGGGCATGACACGGAGGTATGCGAGTATCGATTAGTTGGTACTTTATGAAGTTGACTTAAGCAGCCACTTAAGGGCTGAATTAATGGGAATGACATCGTTTTCTTTTCATTTAGTTTTTACTTTAAGGATATTTATTTTGCAAATTGATTGTAAAGAATGCATTTACACGTTATTTTTCTAGTAAACATACATAAATCAGGAAAAACCGGTGTTTCCTAGCTGACTAGCCTGAGAACGGCCTCACTGCAGGCCAATCCCTATAATATTATAAATGCGAAAGTAACTCTATCTGTTACACTTTCACGTCTAAACCACTTAACCAATTTTGATGAGATTTAGTAGAGGCAGATAAGACCTTGGGACATAAGATAGTTTATTTGCTGACTAAAAATTAGGCAAGCGTTGCCGCGGGCTGAAGCGTAGAATTTTACTAATTATTAGAACCGAATTTGGGTTAAAATACTTGATCAAAATTACGGGCTGTTTTATAGTGGTAGCCCTTAGTCTAACAATCCAGCAGGGAGTGGCTCTCTCATGAACTTGTGACCTCTCGATTACCTGGTAGTGGCTCCGTCATTATGCTGCTGTTAATTCGAGGCTTAGCGTGACCCATCAACTATTCAGCTTCTAGATACCGCGAAACGTGTGATAGAAAGTAGTTGTGACTGAAACTTCAAATTATAATGTTTGTAGATTCGACAATTATTCGATTCTTATGTTGAGGAGCTATCACAACACAATATTGCCAATAACAAATACGTGCGTACAATGATAGGTTATCAAGAGAAGGAAGATGTTTTGTTGCGATGAATGCTTAGTTGCGAGTCTGTCTCAAATTTGTACTTTATATTAGTAGGTAATTCAAATGTAAAAAGAAAAGAAACATTACAAAAGTGTAAAATAGACAAACGATCATAGGCTTGCCTACCGGAAGAAATTTCTTTTGAAATAGGCTCTCAAGGCTTTGTCCCTGTATATATATTTGTTCAATAAGTACACTATGTGTTAATTAATTGGTATGGTCAATAAAATGAAAAGTAGGCAGTCTCGATTCCTTAGAAAGGAAAAATAGAGAAAGCCTTACAAAGGTTGATTGGTAGAGAATGCCTTGCTGCATTAAGTCCGCCCATGTAACACCATTGTACATAAAGTTTAAATAAATAAATACCTCAGCAAGTTAAACAAACAATACACATAGAGAATGATTCAAGTAAAGGATTTATTTGATAAATACGATTAAAAAGGTGGTACAATATTTCTGTTTGTTTGTTCAGCCTCAGGGCGAGTTCCCAATATGTCGTGACTACAGATTATCGTGTCGTTTAAAGCGTCGTCGTAGCTTGTGTATTTGTATGTGTTTACATATAGGAAGACACAATTAATTGTCCTCTTATAGCGATCTGTCGTCAACGACAATAAGCTGCTCCTTTGTCCGATCTCTGGTTTTTGTCCGGTATATTAATTTACAAAAACTTAACTCAAATTATACCTACATAAAATACTTTTATTATAATTATGGAATTAAAATAAACATAAACCTGAAGCATCAAGATGTTATAAAATTGGTGTTTTAATCACAAAATGTTATCAAATTATTTTCTTCAAAGTATTTTCTATTTTTATAGGACCTGGTTGGCTATAAAAATAGAAAATACTTTAATAATTTGCTCTTGACTTGAGTAGAAACACTTATCTATTAATCAAGCGTACAGTTTTTTCAGATTAGTGAAATTAGAAGGATTTTTAGTTTGTTTGGTAATTTGTTGAATATCCTAATTGACATAAGATAACAATTTCTCTTCTTTAGATATTTTTTTTTTATTAATTCCTTACCAGAGTTTGAGTTTCTGATAGATATAATCTGGGAGTCAAAGTCAAAAGTGAATAGGTTACTTCTAGGCAAGATGCTTCATCTTCAGCCACATCATCGCTTACCATTAGATTGTGATGGTGGCCAAACGCGAATATATCAACAATAAAAAAAAATGAACACTAGCTTAGTTAGAAGCGATTTTGTCCAAAATGTATCCAATTTAGGGCACGATCTATCCAGGTGCCAAGTTTTTAGGGTTCCGTAGCCGAATAGCAAAAAACGGAACCCTTATAGTTTCGAGGTTCTGTCCGTCTGTCTGTCTGTCTGTCTGTCCGTCCGTCCGTATGTCACAGCCATTTTATTCCGAAACTATTAAGATTATACATGTGAAACTTAGTAGATAGATGTATTCTGTGAACCGCTTTCCGATTTTATGAAAAAAATTAAAAAATATTTAAAATAAAGGGGGTCCCCATACTTGGAACTAGAACTGAAAAATTTTTTTTTTTCATGAAACTTATGCGTGTGTGGTATCTATAGACAGGTCTTTAAAAATGATATTAGGGTTTCTAAAACCACTTTTTCATAAAGTCAATCGTTTAAAAGATATAAGCTTCCAAAGTGGTAAAATGTGTCCCCCCCTCTAACTTCTATAATAATGGAGTGAAAAATCTAAAAAAATATATGTCTGTAGATCTTAATGTAAACTTTCAACCAAATTGGTTTGAACGAAATTGGGTCAGCAGTTTTTGAGATACAGCATATTTTCTAAAACCGCAAATATAACTTTGTAATTCATACAAACACTATGAAAAACAAAGTTATTTAGCGTAGTTGTAAAAATGTAAATAAGCTGGTTTTAAGAAAATTTTAAGGTTTTTTTATTCGTCAAATAATATAATATAATATGTATATTTATATTATATTATATTATTATAGTTACTACGGAACCCTTCATGGGCGAGTCTGACTAGCACTTTGCCAATTTTTTTCAAATGGATTTAGCTGTTTGGGAGTAAAACAATTATAAGCAGATAAGATAGACATAATATTGGTATGGATTGGTATCTGAACAATGAAAAGCCGATAGCGTGACAATGCTTATACTAAATGACTCTTTCAGTATATAATCGATACTTTTTACTTTATAGAAAGCTGCTAGATATTTAAGATTTCCTTTCATCGAGATTAGTCTAAGTATTTGTATTGTTAAGACTGACATTTTAATGAGTGTGATGGCCTGGTTTGCACAAATAGATTATGATAGAGTACGAAATTAAATTTAGTAATATGAAGTTCTTAGATACCCTTCAGATGCGTTTGAAATATATTTTATTACTTATTTATGCTTTACTTATTATTCATTGTAATTTATGCTTTTTCTAAAACCTTTTTTGCTAGCGTTGTCATTAGACGACGACTTATTATTATTACCTATTGAAATTCCAATCTATTGAACCTATTGAAAACAAATGAAAGTGAAACGTACAATGTTTTTATAAGAAATAAAGGTTCGTTAAACCTAGTTTATGTGGAAAGCTCTTTTGGCTTAACTTTTGTAAATTTGAATAACTTTGTATGCTTATCTTAACATGAACAAGCAACAAGTACCTACATTACTATGTACCTACTTAGATGTAAACACCAAATATTAATTAACACGCCAAATTGAACACAAATATAGTTTTAGGTCTGTGTCTGCCTGTCATTTTGCTGAAATGATGTGATTTATGGTAACATTTATGAAGCGGATTTTCATGTCATCGACAATTTGGTTATTGTCCCTAAACTTGTCATGTTTGTGGGTTGTGAAGGCGCTTGCTACCCTCACCCTCGTATCGTAAGGACGTTTAACAACGTGTACCAATCCGTGCCGGTACCATTCCCTTATTTGTTTGCTCTCATTTTTCAATTTGTTAAACATGCCCGTATCTTCATGTACTGCATTGGCAATTTTGATTTGTAATTACAAATTGATCGCTAAAAAGATTATGATTACCAAGAAGTATTTATCAATTATGTGGATTTGTGCGTACGGCTAAGGAGTGGAATTCTCTGTCAGAGTCTGTGTTTCCCGATAGCTATAACCTAGGGGTCTTTAAGACAAGAGTGAAGAGGTTACTTTTAGGTAAGCGTGCTCCATCTTCGACCACATCATCACTTACCATCAGGTGAGATGGTGGTCAAACGCGAGCCTATTATCAATAAAAAAAAAATAGATTTGACGTAAATTTGAACAATAATAACTTTTAATTTACTGAGAAGTGATGGCATGTCCTAGGAACCAAAAATTTTTTAACATCTGCTAATTGATTGTGGATTATGTCCCATTCCCTCTTACAGAGAAGAGGCGTGTGTCCCAGTAGTCAACCACCTATGCAGCTGGTTATATTTTATTGTGTTATTTACTGAAGGCTGTTCTATTAGTAGTAGTTTAAAAATCTTATTCTGCACGTTTGTTACAAGCCACTTGGAATACGCATCCGAGATATGGAATACATAATATCATAAATATATTGACCGTGTTGAGGGCATCCAAAAAAGTTTGATCAAATATCTCTGCTTCCATCAAATACCATATAGGTCCGTAAATTACCTTGATTTTTGTAAGAAATATCATTTACTACCGCTAAATATTCGGCGTGACGTTTCTGGCTGCATTTTTTTACTGAAGACTTTTAACGTTACAATTAACAGCCCTGATGTATATATATATATATATTTTTAATGTTTTATTTTAATGTTTCTTACAAGTTTAAACGGTTCTATCCACCGCTAAAAATGCCACTTGCTACCTCGAAATATAGACAGAATTCGTATGTGCTGCGTGCAAGCAGGAACTTTAATGAGGTGTGCAGGCAGCATGACATTGATCCATGTAGAACAAGTGTGTCATCCATCAGCGAGGAGGTGCCTTAAATTTTATAAGTAATGATTATTTTTTAAGGAATCATGTAATTTTATATAGATGTGTTTAGGTTTTTACATATAATTAGTGTAATATTAAGTATACCCTTTTCCTGCTGACGGTACTATGTCGTACTTAACTTCACGTGTTACTTACTATACGCAGAGACCTGTAATTGGCTGTAAAATTTTCACATTGTTTCTAGATTAATTTAAGTAGCTGTAGGTCTCCCATGTAAATTAAATAAATAAAAAAATTAGTGACTATTTGACTATCCGATAACCAAAATATATCATATCATATCATATATTTATAAGGGATTGATTACGTGATATTTCAACGCCTTTGTCTATTCCATAAATTTTCGTTTTTAGAACTTGACTTGCGTCTAGGCTCTGGTCTAATAAAGAAACAATGTCAGACGTAACGCCTGTGCTGTGGTTATCCACACCAAACTATATTTCTTTACCACAAAAAGAAAAAAGAACTCTGTTTGCAGACTCGCCGTTTCCAGGGTTATTATATAGAGAATATCTTATCTTATGCTTTCGTAGAAAATTTTGATGTATCACGCAGAAACCCCACGAGTAATACAACAAAATATAACTTAGGTGCTTATTTTTGTACGTGGGTCTAAGTCTTACAGAACATTCGGTTTCGTATTTGGCTTAAAGCCAAAGTGAAACGGTCTGTTTTAACCAAAAGCCGAACGCTTAGGCGTTTAGCTAAAAACAATCTATTGTGAACACCTGTGACACGGCGAGAGTTGAGCTTAGCGGCGTGTATGTACATATGTATACATATGTATACTACGGGAGTGTACTCATGCAATATATGGTTTGCATACATGAGTATAAAATGTTTTGCGATATCAATTTCCTCCTGAAATACATTCTATAAATATTTACGTACTTAAGCATCGAGAATAGAAAATGAAATGTTTTAGTGGTTCGCCGTCCACACAAAGTTATAAGTGGCACCTTAAAGACATGGCTACTTAATGGCACTGCTTGGCTGCTAGCCAACAATCTGTCATCATTTGGTGTTGGCGGCTACAATCATAACCATACGTAATACGCTATACATGCTGCTCCAATACGTCTTATGGACGGTCCTGTAAAAGAGGTAAAAATAATAAAAGATGGTAAATTAAGTTTTATTTGGGGGTGTAAAAGAAGTACGGGCAATGGAGACGGATTGCAAAATAGAACTAGGAATAAAATGACGGGATTGACGAATTGTTTTAGTTAGTCTACAAGAAAAAGAGTATGTACCTACTACTAGAGGAAGCTGAGTGTACTGTATAGTGAATGTATGTATGTATATGTGAACCCCATCGTAGCTGCAAAAAGCAATAAAAGACTTATACTATACATTTTACTTACTTACTGTACATTTTCCACAGATATTGGAAATATTAAAAAATAATATCTTCGTCCCTTATCCGTTATCTGGAGCAGTTGATATTATATTAAATACAAACTTATTTGATGTGTAAAAATATGCTTAATCTTTCTTTGAATAAATAATAGCATATCGATATTAAAAACTAACATTGACTCCAATATCAATACGACCTTTCCCTTTTTCGTCCAATACACTATTTTAAATAGAAAATACGATAAAGACCTTTATCGTAAACTTTGATGGATTGGAAGGCAAATAGGTTTACTGTTCAAAGAACTTGAAAGCAGTTTTGATAAGGAGGGTGCTTCGCCCTTTCTATTGAACCTTTGCGTCCGGTCGCTCGTCCGTCTCACGGCTTATGATTTCAATAGGGGTCTCACTCCGCTGGCTTCGAACAAACCCCAGATATAGATAGTACGAATTAAATGTTTGAAACTCGGTGATTTTACTAGTTGCTGCTGTTATTAATGTTTGTCTCCTTTGATCCGTTTGCCGCTCGTTTCCGACTTCGGATATAAAATGAATATTATTCTCAATAAGGCGGGTGTTTACAGGCCTATATAATAAAAAGGTATTTAGCCCCTTCAATTTTGATCCATTTATTTGATAACACTTTCTGACTACAATCTTCGTTAAGAATTCAGTCGCTTGATCTTTACGATCACTTTCTATAGAGTCTATCTTTATCAACTCTTTGTTTCTATCTTGAATGTTTAGTCGATTTATTTATTCAGCGTTAATAGAATCTAAAAATCCGTTGACATTTTTTTGTGAATTCTTTATCATCGACCTTAGTTCGACAAAAAATGAATGTAACAATTTTACAAGTCATTGCCATGAAAATAAATGTAAAACGAATTAAGATAGAAATAAAAAGTGGTATCCCACAGGCGTCACGGGGTTATAAAGCAAATATTTATTTACAACGAGATTGAATGTACGTGGGGCAGTCTTGGTTGACTGCACAACGACACGGGGAGCGCGCGCGCAGGAAACCAAGCCAATTTTATATCGACTTAACGCTCCATTTTACTGTTGTGTTCCGGATTCATTTCCTTTGCAGACTTGTAATTAATAATGTCTTCATTGTTAGCTATATATAACTGCACTCCGTTCAATAGAATTGTAACCATATTTTGCTGTCCTATTTGGCGAGAATATCAAAATTAAATTCAGCCTCCATAAGCGCAAAATATCAGTTGCATATGACTGAAATTTGGCGAGCATCAGATAATTCGATTGTTCTCCGCCAAATTGGAGTAGTGTGTAGTGTTAAACTGAGCTGACCTGAAAAAGTGGATTGTTTAGCACTCCTGCAGAATGCTCGGCAATGTATGAGAGCTCATATCAATTAGCACTACATCTTCTTGACGAGTTCCTTGACTTTTTCTTTATGATAATTAAACTGTGGAGTTTTTAAATTAACATTCTTTTCATCTTTCTTCTAAGGCTTGACATGCTAATCACAGCCTGAAATATTTACAATACAAATTCGAATGAACGAAAAACATCAAATGATTTTAAAACATTGCTAAAGTTATTCAATGTTGAATCCAACAAATTATTTATCAACGCTAAACATTCATAATTCATTTCGTCGCGCTAAACTGCCTAAACTTATAAATCATCATAAATTCCAATTTCCAAGTTTGGGAACCGAGAGATGTATCATTAAGTTAGTCCGACACAAATCCATTTCAATAATTCATATCAATTCCTATCATTTCGTGCCCCATCCCTTACTTTCTCGTGGGTCCCTATAATTACCTGTTTATATTCGCTTTACTTGGTCCTGAGTTTGTTCATTGCTTTGGGCAAACTCAGCAATTATCACATCGCCGCCGGACAGTTCCCACGGGATGGTAGAATTTGTAACTTACATACAAACGTGTCGAACCTCGCGGCTCACACTTTTTGTAACATTAGGCTCGCAGTAGGATATTGTACTGCGGTCACTCTTGTTACGAAGCCATAGAGCGCATCCTTGCCGGTCGTATCTCCGCTCTCATTTTACATTGCTGCCTTCCTTGCACTTAAAGTAATGTTGTTCCTCGAGTGACGAGAGATGGGTTGAGTGCTCAAGAGCGTGGGCGTTCAAGTTTCGGGTTACAATGACGCAGTACTGGTTTTGTTTGCTCGAGACGCGCGATCGCGTGAGAACCTTCGGAACTGCATGGGCGTGACATCGGACTCTTTTTGTCGTACGTTTTATGTTATTTTCTTTTGTAAGGCTAATGCTGAGTTGTGAGTAGTGATCGGTAATAGCTACATAGGCAAACGTTCCAACGTGACTGTGACAATGCAACTCGTAAGATTGTGATAATTATTTCAGAATTTCTATAGTTAAACATAACGTCCGTCATCCGCATTGTTTTCTATGAATAAATTGTCGAAACCTCGAATGAAATTTCAAAAGAATTCGTGTCCAAGCGGATGGTTATCCACACTCGTGTTTGTATTTCGTCACACGCTGATTTTGCGCCAGTTAGTTACGCTTTTTCAATTCTTTTTTCTTGCCAACCTATCGAAATTTACGAAAACGTTGACAAGTGATCCTGCTCCGGACAGGATTCTATAATTGATTGTCGGCGTGGCTATTAAAAAGACATTAGACGTGACCGTCTGTTTGCTTTGCCCGTGTGTACTGTTACTGTTCAACAATACAATGTGGATGGTCTGTTTTCAATTTCCGATGTTATCGGCCGTTATAGTTAGGTGAGCACTTTCCCCGGTGTTTGCGGCGAGCTACTGAATATGTATCGATTGTTTATTTGGAAATATGATCTTACTGTATAAACTTTGCAGCACGATATATGTACGGTGTTAGTAAATAACGCGGAGTTTTGTTTGTAAGCTAACAGATAATCCGCACAAGTCAGACCATTCAGTGCATGCATGCCAGCATACGTGTAACTTGTGTGAGGGTATCTGAATGTTTTGTGTGCCAGAATGTAGTTTTAATAAGGCCTGGAACTTGAAGGAAAAATAATGACGAAGTTATTGTGCTGTCGGCAACAACGTGGCGTACTGGAATGTTTCGGAGTATATGAGCCTTTGATCCAATTAAAACAACTTAAATAGCTCAATTACGAGCGGTATTTTTTAACAAAACAATAGCTTTTTGTTTACTTTTTCTCGTGACAAAGGTAACTCGTAAAATCCGGACAAGTTAACTAGCAGCAGATCGCTTTCGGAGGAGATAGCCTAAAATTGTACCGGGCGAACAAATAATTCTATCTACGTATTTCTCCGTAATGAAATTTACATATTTCATTTTATATAACTATCCAATAAACTCTCCGGTCTGGTATATTGTTTCCGAGCGTGCTCTGTTGAATAAAACATAATATTTTTATTGCATGTTTGCGTCCAACGGTGCATATATTTTACATAGATCTCGATATGGTACAACCAAATTGGCTGCATCTACATTTTTATTACATTTTTCTAAACGAATTTATCTATGAAAACAAAAAAAAAAACAATAAAACGATAAATATGGAGGGCACTCGCATTACTGGAAGTTATTAGATATTCAGGTGCAGAGCTTTCGTTATTTGAACGGTTTCTTGTTTTTCAACCGACGACAAAAAGAGGAGGTTATCAATTCGACGCGTATATATTTTTTTTTATGTATGGTCATCGATTACTCGAAGACGGCTGAACCGATTTAGAAAATTCTTTTTTGATTGAAAGGGTATACTTTGAAATTGGTCCCATTTTCATAAACGTCAGGATCTGATGATGGGATCCTGGAGAAATCGAGGGAACTCTTCAAATATTATAGGCACACCTATGACGTTTTGGGTATTTATTATAGTAACTTGTGCAGTTGCTCTCAAAAAGTACCATTTGAGGAAGTGGAACTGATGATGAAGACCACAGATGGCCGCCGAAACTACTCAATAATAAGTATTGAGTGGATTGCGATTCGATTACTTGAATATGGATGTTAAGCACTTTATGCTCGTCACAATGTAGAGCTGATGGTGAAGTACCAGGAGAACTCCTCAACAATTAACGGCCCAGCATTGGGAAAAGCAATATTTCGTAAAAGGTTATAAGTAGTTGACATTTAGGCTCTTGTAACTAGGTAAATTAAAAATAGACCAACTAAAAATAGTGAAATATAAACTTTTTACCAAAAAAATAAACCGACTCCCAAAAAACACTGCAAAGTGAAAAATAACTTTAATTTCGGAAGTCGGTGCCAAAAACGAAAATACAAAACTAAAGACACCGACTACCGAAATTAAAGTTATTTTTCACTTTGCAGTGTTTTTTGGGAGTCGGTTTAATTTTTTGGTAAAAAGTTTTTTACGATAACATCTTAGCTAGCTATAAATACGGTACAAGTACGAGTCTTTTAAGTTTTAGTAAGTAATGAATGTACCTTAGCTACAGAGTCATATTTTTTTTCTTTTTATTGAAAATTGGTTCGCGTTTGACCACTATCTCACCTGATGGTAAGTGATGATGTGATCGAAGATGGAGCACGCTTACCTAAAAGTAACCTATATTAATCAGACTTTGAATATATACTAATATTGTAAATGGGACAAGTTTGTTTGTTTGTTTGAACGCACTAATCCTTGAAAGTACTTGGCCGATTTGGATGAAATTTGGTATGGAGGTATCTTGAAGCTTGAGGAAGGTTATAGGCTTCTTTTTATCTGACTGCAAAAAGGAGGGCTATGTTTTATTGTGATAACATTCCGCACGACTGCTAGGATATGCCAGTTTTCTCACGATTTCCTTCAACGTTTGGGAGTAGTGGTAATGATGTAAATTACCCATAAAGTAATGCTTAGGTTCGAAGTCTCGACCTACGAATCATTAGTCATTCCTGTAACTTCTGGGCCACCACTGCACCTTGCATGTTCAAATACAAACCATAAATATTAATAACCAGTTTTTACGGTTTATTAAAACTTATGAACTAAAATAGTCTGACGGCGGTATTAAAGTAGGCTAATTAACTTCTTTAAAGTTCGCACGAATGCAGTTGCGAACAGCATAATTATAATTAAGATAGGCGGTAAAATATTCTCAGTACAAAACGTAATTATGTAACCAAAACCAGCGAAAAACTATTAACGGTCCCAAAAAATAATCATTCAATACATTTGGTATACTTCCCACGCGGGCTATTATCAAGATACTCAATCACAAAGCTAGTATTGCGTGCGTTTGAGTATAGAAAGAAGAGTTTTGTTAGGAGGAACGGCCTATTGTGTGCCCACTAGCGCCATTAATGACCGCAAACTTAACTTTGTAAGAGGTATAAAGCGATATAATAGAATAAGCACTCAGCCTCTGGGCAGTTGTCTATGGTTCGTCTTTTGTTGGGACAGGTGATTGATGGACCCCTCCTTGTCTATGACGGTTTAAGTTTGAAGAATGGCGAATGTTTGTGTTTATTTGATTGCTCGTTCAAATTCGGTTTATTTTGTTTGCTTGCGTTCATATTTCCGTATTTATTGTGAATTTGGAAGTGTATCACATATTTCCGGGTGAAATTGAGCGAACTAATCACAGTTCGTTCAATATCACCCGGAAATATGTGATAAAAGTGGTGTCTTTTTACTTCTAAATGTAGTAGGAATTATTTACCTAAATAAATTATATTATCTACATTATAAACATATCACTCAGGTACCGGTTCCACCACTAACATCTTATTTTAAAATCAAAAATTTTGTGCTTCAATATATTAAGTAAAAATTATTATTATAAGTAAAATATTATATTTGATACACTTTTCTTTTGTATTTGAGATGGCTCAATTAAAAAAACGCTTGTCTATAAAAATTTCTATCCTCATCCACGTATATGAATATGAGATTCAAATTTGCACCAAATTTCTATAGAATTCGGATAAAGTTGGTTGCGACCATTGACATATATATTACTTCGTAAGGACTGGGCGGACCGCATGTTATAATGACGCCTCGAACTTGGTCCCAAAGTGGTCTAACCTTTATCGAAGTGAACTAGAACGCGATCGGCTATCTTCGGGAGGGGTCGTCAGTTTTACAAGCAAAAATGCCAAATTGTGTCGTGAAGGGTTGCGTGAACTACGACATAAAGCACAATAAAAAAATATAGCATTTCATATCACCGGTAAGTTAAAAATATCTCATTAAATCAACTTCTAACATTATTTAAAACAATTTTCTTTCTTGCATGTCTCAACCTTTAGCATAGACAACGCGAAGCCGCGTAAAAGTGCGACATAACTTTGCAGCGGTGCGCGATGCAGCCGATGAAATAAAAAGATTTAATAATATTACTATAAGATTAAATTATGTACAAAATTAATTTTTATTGTTTATTAAAAGCAAATTAAAATGTATTTTTATTTACAACAAATATAAAATTCAAAAACTAAAAGGTTTTTTTTATTTTTTTGTACCTCGAAAAATACCACACCCCGCTCTTACAAGGCTACGTCTAGGAGCAGACCACGCCGATTGACATCTTAGTTATTATAGATGGCGCTAGTGTGTTTTGTAGGGCGACCGCGTCCGTCAAATGTTCTGACGACCGTATCTTTACTATTTAAATCAATGGTTGCGACAGACAATATATACTTTACGAAAAATAAACCAAAAATGTCTTTATATAAAGCAATTTCACGAAATAAAATCATTATTAACGCCCTCCCTCGCATCCCTGTCACTGTTTGCAATTCAGACGCAGCATTCGATTCAATAACAGTAAGTAACGAATCGAGTATAAAAGCCCCGTACTATTGTGAGTACGTAAACAGACGGACTGGGCCATTAAGTAATCGCTTTTCGCCCAATTGGTCGTAACTGGCGCAAAACGACACGCTCTCGCTATATTTGCGTTTACGGATCAAACAGAAACTATGCGGTAATCTGTAGCATCGATTACCTAGATAGTTGGGTTAAAAGAAAGTAATATCAATGCGTACCTTTTTTCTCGATTTTTTTCTTAATCATAAAAGATAACTGCCTTTTTATGGATCTTTCCGAATTGAACAACGGAACCTTTTACAAGATTACGTTCGCGTGTGTTTGTATGTTCTGATTTGTCTCGATAGATTCATTTGTGGTCCACAACATAATATTATGCACTCTTGCAGAATGTAATAAATATTAATTTTTAATTTTTTGGGGTCAAATTGTAAAAAAAAAAGTTCTATCTTATCCGTACGACATATCAGGTGTATTAGTTAAGAAGCAATATTTATATAGTTTCTCGATGCCATCAATAGAAGTGTTGGCCGTTCGACTTTCTTCCATTAGTCCAATTTGATGTCTTGATTGCTGATTATCGCTTTGGTACCTTAACCACCTAATAAACATACCATGTCTTGGTTGAATGAAGTGAGCATAAGCACCAGCAGTCTTGAAATACCAAAAAAAAAATAAGTTCATGTTCATGGCACCTTTAATAGTCACAATTCTGACGGTCCCTGTCAGAATCTATCTTTAAAACATCCACAAAAGATGTATTTATCGACAATTGGCGTTTGTACCTTTTGCTTTGGTCTTTTAACACTAAGTAGCACTTTCTTCTTCTCAGTCGTATGACTCTTGCCAGAGTGTATGTAGCTTGCCTCACGGTGTCCCGCCATCTCACCCCATTTGCCACCATTTTGGTGCACACATGCAAAGGTCCGCCAACCATGATCTTTACTTTGTCGGTCCAATGCATCGGCGATCGTCCGCGGTTGGTGCCCTCTATCTTGCCTTGGACGACGAAACGTTCTATGGAGTCGTTGTTACGCCTTGAAATGTGTCCGGATATTTCGATACGTTGGGGTAGAAAGGTTGTAAAATAATGTTTTAATGGCTTTTACGACCTTTCTACCCCAAGATATCAATTTATAGAATGCGAATTTGTACTACATTTAAGTAGTAGTATAAATACTTTAGACGGGAATTTTTCCATGTTTATTAATTGTTTTGAGTATTTTAGCACTACTCAGGCATAATCATGTTCGCCCATTCGTCATACGTTTTAAGTTCTAATGATACTTTGAATGACCATGTTAGTGTAAAAACTTATATCGGACGATAAAAACAGCGCAAAACCGTTGAGGCTTAGAAGCTACAATTCAATCATGCAACAAGAGCATGACAGATTCTCAAGTACGTATTGTTAAGAAGAGAGTGTATGCGTCTATGCTTCACTAGAACCTAAGCAAGAATTCCAAGATGAAGAATGTAGTTTTTTTTTGCACAAGTAAAACCAACTGCGCTTTTTCCTACTCCGGGACTAATCTAGAAAATTACAGAGTGGATTCTGGCACACTTTCCGCCACTCAGACCGTTTTCCACGGAAGGTTTTGTTAAATAAATTCATCGCTTGTAAACCACTAAAGCTAACCAAATGTAGAACTAAAGCTAACAACGGCGTATCTGCGTAGTTTTATATGTTTTACTAACGAGCGAGGACTCGATTATTGAGTTCATAGTATACAGCCTTGTTCAAAAGTATTGAGCAACTCTTCAAAGTATTTCGTCCTGTTTTTCAAGCATGAGTGAAGTGAAAGTGAATTTGAGGAGCCCGTGGTCGTAGTCAGTCCGTGGATGGGTGGGACCATCTTATCATATAGAGATTTTAGCGTGCTTCGGAAAGTACGTTAAGCTGTTGGTCTAGTCTAGACTGTCATTTGTATTATAGGCAGTCCCTCCATGTAGTACTTAGCTGCACACTAAAATGGTATAATGCAGTGGTTCCCAATTAGTTTTTTCTACGTACCACTTCAAGGAAGACCTCAAACTCGCGTACCCCTTAGGACGTTTCACACGATGACGCATGTCGGATGCGACAGCGACAGTGCGGCAAGCATCGTTGAGAATTGTATGAAAACGCGCCTAGATCCACACACGGGTGCCGCACTGAAGCTGTCGTATGTGTCGTATCTAGGCGCATTTTCTAATAATAATTTTTGGCAATTGTTATTGCACTAGGTTTTATTTTTTAAGAATTTATTGTTTTAGTTAGAGATTGCTCCGCGTACCCCTGGGGGTACGCGTACCACTAATTGGGAAACACTGGTATAATGGATCATTAGGTGAAAATGAGCGAAATTTCTACGCAATCGAAGTCGCAGGCAATAAAAACTGAATATTTAGTAGAGCCAATGCTTGATTGAATAATTTAAGAGATTTTATGTATCTTGCGAACTAGTTTCTCGAATCGTTGACGATTCTATTATTGCTAGATATGAAGCTTTAGATCTTCTTTGGTTGAAATTGAGCAATCGCGGAGTTAGCGCATCAATGTATAGCCCATAAATTGCCCTACGGGTTTTCGGTGATATTGCACTTTAGTTGGGGTGTTGAATTCTTTTGAACATACATGTATTATTTTAGCATATTGGAGCAAATGTAAAACGTCAGATATTAGTCGAAGCTGCTGTTCCTATTTTTTGTAACCTTGTTAGCATATGGAATCAATTATGTAATCTATAGAGAAAATAAAGATTTAAATAACCAAAACATATTTGAATAAAATTTTCAGCATTTATTAATTTTGGTTCAACCATGGGCTGACTCGACTCCAGCAAAAACAAAATAAAGTCAAACGTTAGAAAATGTTTTTCGCTTTTACAAACAACCTTTTTGCGGACCGAATATAACAAACTCAATGTTATTTATTTTTATACTAGGTAACTGGAATAAAATGATGAAAATGAACACTATCGCTTTTTATTATTAACAAGCTTTTATTAGGTCGACCTGTATGTAACTAACTATGTAATGGAATTTAAGGTAACTAGTTTAACCATCTTCCAAGGATCGTAGCGTAATGAAAATTGGCAGTTGTATGTAGCTCTGATGACAATACAATAATATGGTACTGTCAAACTGATCTGATGATGGAGCCGGAAGATATGAATTGGAAATTCATGATGGAAAATCGTATCATAGCTATTTTGGATTTCTTAGAAGTCTTGTAATGAACTGACCACAATTGTTTCAAGGTCTGATGATGAAGCTGGAAGATGGGCACTGGCATTGCATGATGGGATATCGTATCATAGTCGTTTGCACTTGTGAGAAAGGCCATGTAGTGGACTTTGAACACGATCAGGTTTCAAGGTTATAACAAACCTAAAGAAAATCCGTTATCGGTTTTCTTAACCTTTTTGAATTACCGCGTAATCCATAGATTTATTATTAGGTCGATCTGTAACGAACTAAATATGCAATAAAATCTAAGAATCAGAATTAAACGTACTTCTAATTGTTGTATCATCATGAAACTTAGCAATTATATGTAGATTAGACGACAATACAATATTATGGTACCATCGAGCTGGTCTGACGATGGAATTGGAAGGTGGCTGATGGAACTTTGGACTGCCTACTAGTAAACATGACTAATTTCTGCTCATTACATTAGTCTTAAAAGCGTGTTTTTGGTTTTTTAAACTATTAATTTATTTAACTTATTATTTCTTCTTACCGTGGCTTTGCTCACGTGAAAACTGTTTTTCAACAGCAAAAAATACTCTATGGCACTTCCCCCGTCAACTATCACCATACTAAAAATCTTGACATAAAAAAACAAACAAGCACTTCTGTCTTATTTCTTACTTTATACATACTATACTGTCTTACTTCTTACTGTCTATATCTAAATATATATAACTCAAAGGTGACTGACTGACTGATATAGTGATCTATCAACGCACAGCCCAAACCACTGGACGGATCGGGCTGAAATTTGGCATGCAGGTAGATGTTATGTCGTAGGCATCCGCTAAGAAAGGATTTTGCGAAATTCTCACGGGAACGGGATTTACACGGGAAAAACTTCCCGCGCGGTTTTACAGTATAAAAGCGAAATATCACTCACTGATTAATTACGAAATCTCAGAAACTACAAGCAGTAGGGCTCTCAAATTTTGCATGAAGGTTCCTTTTAGTACGTAGATGCTCGCTAAGACGGGATTTTGTGAAAATCCCACGGGTTCGTGATTTACATGGGAAAATCTTCCCACGCGAACGAAGTCGCGAGCAACTGCTAGTAATCTTACAAATGTAAAAAAGTTTGTGAGAATGGATGTTTAGATGTATGAATGTTTGTTACACTTTCCCGTAAAAACTACTGAACGGATTTGAATGAAATTTGTTCGGAGATAGTGGACATTCTAGAATAATACATAGGCTACTTTTTATCCCGGAATTCGCATGGGATCAGAATTTACGTGGGAAAATCCTCCCATGCGATTGAAGTCACGGGCAGAAGCTAGTTATTAATATGGATAGGTATATCTAGACTCTAAAACCCGTTTTCAAAGTGTTCTAAAGGAGCTGTTCATTTTCATGTCAATATTTTATAGTGTTCCTAAGATATTGGCCAAAGAAATTGTTGCTATATTTTTGAAAGTGCGGGCGAAAAGCAGCCATGTTATGTTTAAAGTAAAGTAAGTGGAAAGAAAACTTATCTTTTTACTATGAATACTTTAACAGTTTATCAAAGTACGCTTGAAAGATAAAATAAAAATATCATCCAGAGCCTGGCAAGCTTGGTTGCGTGCCATTCTATTGACGTTATTTTTAGGAAAACAAAGCCTTTAGACTGATAATATTTTAGATAATATAATCATTATAATCCATTTAAGATACGGCTTTTGTACAGACGCCAGCACATCAAGCTACAACAATCTGTCAAATTTCTTTAATAGATTTTCAACTTTATTGTTAAAGAAATTAAGTTCAAGGTTGATTGGGAAAATTTGACAGTTTCGGGTAGCTTCATGTGCTGATTTCTGTACCTTAAATCGCACGTCCGTAAGTGCTCTACCTGACCTTAGCCTTTTGCGGACTATTACTGTATTTTACCAAGATTAGGAGGGTAGAGCTACAAAGGACCATACGTCGTCATTATCTGCTTAGCTTCCCCAATTATTTTTAGGTTGCCTTCCAGCCTAACCTGAGAAAGCTGAGTACTAGTGTTTTTTTCAATAGACCAACTTCCTTTATGACCTTCACAAACCAGTAGCTGGGTAATGCAATACCCCTTTGCAAGGCCAGTGTCAGATTTTCTGGCTTCTGACTAACCGTAACGACTGTCAAAGATGTATAAATGACAGCCGGGACCAAACGGTCAAAAAAGAAAGAAAGAAAATTTCGTTTATTGGCACATAGAAAACACATTATGGACAACATTAAAATAAAAAAACATCGTTGTGCCAAAAGGGCCTCAGCTCAGCCTTTTGTCAGGTGGCAATCCTAAATATTACCACCTAACGCTGATTTTCAGCCGCAACCCACGGATGCCACACGCTCGAACGTGCAATACACACGCGTAAACATTTTAGTTAACGCCGCTTGAACTACAAAAAATTGAATTACGCGCAAATAATATGCATATACAACGTGTAACGGAAAGGGTATATATATACCAAGGGCACGGCTTCTTTGGATGATATCAAACGATATTGGAAGGGTTTCAACTCAAAATAAAATACTCTAAAAATTGATACCAAATTTTCTGTTTCGTAAGTTTCTTAAATTGAAATCATAACAATCGTGTTACCACACTACGTAGGTCAATAACTTTCCACGTTACTTGCAAATATCACGATAAATCTCTTCCGTAATTCTGTGCGCCTAGTACTGTAGTAGTCTACCGTCCAGGCGGTGACTTCATTACTTCCGAACATGTAGAGATAGGATTAAAAAACCCTTCCAATATCGTTTGATATCACTCAAAGAAGCCGTGAACTTGGTATGTATATACCCTTTAAATTACACGTTGTATATTAATATCAATATAATCAATAAATTTAAATTAAATTAAATCGGAACGGCTTGGCGTTCTTTCCGAGTCACGGAAGAATCTTGATGTGTTAAGATGGTCAGTCATCCGCGGACTGACCTTGGCTGTTATCAATTAGCCACAAGCTCCTCTCTCGACCATTTGATACCATTACTGTTATATTAATTTCCAATTTGGTATCCCCTCGCGTTCCTAAGAAAATGGGCCTTAGACTGACACACGAGGACACGAACACCCAACGAAGGGATCCTATAAGAGTTCAGTTCTTCCTTTGGTTGTAAGTGTCTCCAAATTTCTCCAAAAATAAATAGACCAAATCGAAACCAATTGTTTTAAGTATCATCTGTGATTTACCTACATGCTACTTACCAAATGTCTGTATCTACTCGTATGTAAATTCCTTCGAAGTCAGTAAGTAAGTAAGGCGCCGTCAAACATGTATGTAGGTTGAGAAGTACTTAGAGGCTCCGCTAACCGAAGCAGAGTAAGTATGCTTTCATTTTGTACCAGAAGACTTGTACTTTTGTTTTGGAGTTCATTATAATACTCAATTCGGTTGACATACTTAGGTTTGTTAAAAAAAACAGATATTCTGTCATTAGACATACCAATAGATGTGGGAATGTAGGATTGTACTAGAAGTTGTTTTTTATTGTCAGAAAGCTTGCGTCTCACCATTCTTGAATTAAAAATCCCCAGGTTATCCCTATCATGAAACACAGACTGTAAGCACAATTTAAGTATTTCCATAACGTTTTGTGCGTATGAGTGGGATGTCCACCATTTAACAATGGTGCATCGCTGTTGGTCTTGTAGTCCGATAATGGAACGGGATTGGTGGACTTAGATAGAACCACATAATACAAAGGTTTGCAACTCATCGACGATGTTCAAGTTATTCATAAGATTTTACAGCAGAGATTACTTTCCTAAACAAACTTTAAACAGTTTTATGTAGACAGAAACTCGATTACCATACGCACAGGGTAGAAATTAGGTCACATTGCCCTACAAATGGCTGGACACAATATAATCATATTATGAGTAGTGATATGATTCACCCAAGATCGTAAACTTGGAGGTCTATGTAGGAAGCCTCGCAGGGTGGACATGTATGGGCTATTACCAACTAACTAACTGAGTAAACGTACCGTGGCGAATTAACAAACTGACATATAGGCATACTCTAAAACAATGTGCATTTGCTTAAGCCACATAAGATGACCGTTCTTTAGGAATCTCATTAAAATTGTGTCGTGACTTGTTAAGTCGGGAACTGCTTGTCTTCTTAGGTACGTATGTGAGAATATTGAAGGAGTTCGTTTCACCTTTTGTTTTAATTAAAGTATGCCTAATCAAAGACAGCTTGATTGTGCAAAAAAGATTCCAATAATGTTATTGTCCTGTGCGCTAAGTAAATTTGATTCTAAACATTTTTATTCCTACGATTTGTTCTGATATGACTATCTAGAATGTTCGATTAATTTAACAAGGTTTAGAAAATCTTTTAGTGTGATGAAATATTAGGACGATACGTTGGTACTATTAATTAAGGCATACGAGTTTTACCCCGCTCACGCCCTTGTCACATTTACGTAGGTATTTTGAAATTTAACATTCATTATTAAATTATAAAAGCTAAGATATTAGTTCTATTTCTTTATGATGACTCTGCCTTGGACTGTATATGTGGCGTTGCTCCACAAACCATGGTGCACTTAATTTCCTATCCTGCGTAAACTTGTTGCCCAGTTCTGGGCAGACTCAATTTAGCAATTTGCCATCGACACGCTAAGAAGAAAATGTTCCTAAAGATTATTTTCACACAGATAGAATTCGTCGTTTGTCATCAATTAATTATAGATAAAAGTTCGTATCCTCCCCTCTTCCTCCCGTGCCCCAAAATGTCCCAGAATGGCGTCTAAAATATTGCTGGTATGAGTTATGATAAAAACTTTTTTGCAAAAAATAAAACCGACTTCCATATCAAAACACTACAACGCCAAAAATAATTTTAATTTTGGTAGTCGGTGTTATTGGTTTTGTATTTTCTTTTTTTTTCACACCGCCTTCCGAAATTAAAATTATTTTTGGCTTTGTAGTGTTTTGATATGGAAGTCGGTTTTATTTTTTGCAAAAAAGTTTTTATTTTCGTGCTTTTTAGTGGGTCAGTGAATTTTCCAAATCGGTTCGTAAATGACGGAGTTATGCGCGAACAAAAAACGCAATGCAGAGTAAACGAAAAGATCATCAACGTAAATATTTTTTTTTTGACTTTTGTTGATTTTTCAGAAACGGCTTATCCGATTTCGATAAAATTTTCATGGGACCATTTGGGAAGTATACCCTTTCTAACAAGATAAGAATTTTTCAAATCGGTTGGCAAGCGACGCAGTTCTGCGCGGACAAACATTAAAAAAAAAAAAAACAAACATCCGAATTGAGAACCTCCTCCTTTTTCAGAAGTCGGTTAAAAACAGTCTGTGAAGTTCAAATACCTTTTTAACTAAATTCGTGGATTTGCCTCGGCATTGCACAGTTTAATTTCGTTAAGCCTGTTCCGTCATAAGACTGCAAGACATACAGCGGTGAACCACTGGTTTTTGGTTGACATCCCATCTATTTACAGAAGGAGGATTATAGTACACAAGTGCACAGGTACAAACCAGCGCACATATATACTTGTGTACTATAATCCTCGACCATCGGGCTATGAGAGCGAAGGAACAGAAAGTACTATCGGCCAAAGATACGCATGCTCACTTAAGAAAATATTTCTATGGAAGCGCAGCTAGTGACAAACCACATCCCTTCCTGGTTTCGCCCAATTAGAGACAATATATATTTTACACTACTAAAATACGCTTCGTGCATCGTATTGGTGAAAATACATGCATTAAGCGATCGAGTTGTGAGCCGTGCTACGCGATTATAGCGTAAAGGTGAGCATGCGGAAGATTGGTCGATAGTACATCTGTGTGTACTCTGCGTTCCTTTACAAAAGGATGTAATAGGCCGATGGGACGGCAATCCGACATGACCGTTGAGAGATCAGGCCCAAGACTGATAGCTTAATGTGTTTTCCGAGGCATGGAGGTATCATACCACCAACTTCCAAAAGTGCTATGGAGTTTTTCTGGCCACTACTGAGAAATTTCCAATAGCAAAACTCCATAGCACTTTTTGCGCGATCCGGGAAAAGGTCTAGTGACAGTGGCAGTTATATGTATATACATAGGCACTGTCGGTATATTTCAATTTCATATATGGTTATATGCTCCGTACCCTATCTAATCAGTTGGGTCCCATCCGCGGAGGTCCACGTCCCATACGATATCAACGCCGCTTTAGTTCTCCAAACACCGCCCCGATAACGTTTATTTGCTAAATTTTCTATTTTATTCCTTTTATGTCTCAACCATACATAATAATCCGAGTTTGTTCGTATGCCATGACAACATTCTAAGCCGCTTGATATTGAAACAGTAAGCAGTTTATTTTGGAAATTATATTAACCAACATTTTTAGAAGCTCTAAAGGCTTATTCGTTCATGGGGAAAGGAGGAAAGACGTTTGTACTAAACAAATGTTATTAAAAAGATAGATTATAAGCTTATATATAACCTTTGCCAACGGCGCTCACATGAGATAATCAAAGAACGTCCCAAGTGCCTCGGATAAATAGTGTCTGATATAATGATCGTCTCATGTGCTTTTCGTTACTCGTGTTCTTCAAAATCCACTCAGCCGGAACAGAAGACATGCAGAACAGTTGAACAGACACATAGATAGACTTACCCATTTTTAATAAAAGCTTGGAAATAGTATTAACTTGACGTTACTAGAGCCATATTGACACGATGAATGTACAGATAAAAAAAAATTGTGAGGTACCTACTGACCTAGTAGGTAAGTAAAATTGTTACTGATATCTAGAATCGTACCTAAGTATTTATTGTATATTATTTGTATCATTTTTTCATCATTATATCTGATAATAAAGATTATAAAATACACATGATCATTATAGAGCTGATTTATATCTGTAGCACGTCCTTACTAATTAAGGTCCTGTTGAAAGCCAGCGTCAGACAATTTTCAGTTGTCTGGCATTTTCCTGAACTGGACCTATTTGGCATTGACGTGAGGCACACACAGTGTTGTTTTATTTAATTAAGTTTCTGTTTCATTTTATTTTTTGTATTTATTGTTTGCCTTTACATCTGGGTCAAATAAATTTATTGTCATTATATTTATTATTAAAGTAACAGCGAATGAATTCGCGGGATACAGTTAGTCAAAAATATTTATGTAGTTTGCCGTTAACGAGCTATAGAAAACAATAAGTAAAGTAGATGGAAAGGGTAAATGTATAAGTAATGGAAATTATTTTCAGTGAGCTTTCCGTGAGCTACCTTTGTTATCAACAACAATAAAACAATTATACGAGCTGATACGAATCGCTAACAGTGAATGGGAATTTATAACATTTGTGGAGAACGTTATTATTCATCGGCCATTTGACTTACGATTGGTATTGGTATGACCGGGTAGAAAATTGATGACTAATTAGCATTGTGTATGATTGTAACTGGCTTTAAATGATACTGAATGAATAGAGATATTATATTGTTTGTTTAGTGTATATGTATGTGTATTTATACAACGTGTAATTTAAAGGGTATATACATACCAAGTGCACGGCTTCTTTGGATGATAACAAACGATATGGCAAGGGTTTTGTAAACCTATGTCTACATGTGTGGAACTTATTAGAAATTTCAATACATTGATACCGGAGATCGAATTTTCTAAACGCAGATAATTATCGTGTTATTGGCAAGTGACGTGGAAAGTTATTGACCCTCGTAGTGCTGTGACACGTTTGTTAATACTGGTATTCAAGAAACATATGAAACCGATAATTTGGTATCAATTCTTTGAGTCATTTATTTAAGCTGAAACTGTGCATAGAGACTCCATACCAGATGTTGTCTTCAGCCCTTTTGGATAGATATGGGGTGTCTGTTACACGTTGTATACATTTATTATTACGTGTACTTTGAGTGAGGAGCTCAAAACTAAATAATAATAGCCTCTCGGGTTGATCTTCAAGATTAACGCTTGCAGAGGTTGGTCCATAGATAGTTGACTATCTTTAATCTTGGCGTCAATAGTCTAATGGCTAAGGTGTTGGTCTTGTAATCGAGAGATCGCGGGTTCGGACCCCACTCATTACTCACACTATTGCCGTGAACCCACTTCAGACATAAGCATATTTACCTTAGTTGGTGGAGTTCAATACTCAATCATTTATTGCGTTCCACAATGTGAACTTAGGTGGTAGGTGCATACAAAAATATACATAGTTTATAGATCATTGTGGACCCTGTCGGGCACAGCAAATCATAGAGGAAGAGGACTTTACAATTATTATAAATAAAATGTATTTATGTTTATGACTTAAGCTACTCCTACATAGGTTTTATACATTTTTAAGATAGGTACTATATTTTATACATGTATTTTATTTATCACTGAAATATTCATTTACATCATTTTGTACAGAAATTGTTTTAATTTATTCATAAACATATTACATTTTTGTTCATTTTTAATTATATCTGGCAATTTATTGTATATTTTTACTGACTGATTACTAAGGTGCTTGTGGAGTGTAATTTCAGTTTTGAGCCCCCAGGTAAGTTAAGCCTATTTTTGTGTCGTAGTGTACAGTGACAACATGATTGCTAGTATTTATTCATTTATTAAAACTTTATGCAACACAAAATGTACATAGGCTGACTTAAATTCTACCCATTTTATGCGTACAATGTGAACACTGCGTTTGTCGTTCAAAAAAGAGCTTTGCGCACTATGGTAAGAATTCCACAGTGGGAATCATGTAAGCAGTATTTCAAAGATCTG
This sequence comes from Tholera decimalis, assembly GCA_943138885.2. Taxonomy (NCBI): domain Eukaryota; kingdom Metazoa; phylum Arthropoda; class Insecta; order Lepidoptera; family Noctuidae; genus Tholera; species Tholera decimalis. Next base: position 10,948,823 of record OW964558.2, read on the forward strand.
CAGATATTAACTGTTCCTTGCCTATATTTGTTAATTATACTTACCGACCTCATGAAAAAGCTTAACACGGTGGAAACTACTGAAGTACGGAAAAAGCGAGAAGCCACAAGGCGTAAGGATTTGCAGTATGACATTCATCCACACATTAAAGTAGTAAGTCATGCTGCAGGCTTTCAAGCTGTCAAGTGTTTTAATAAACTCCCTGTTGAATTTAAGACCTTATATAATATTACTCAATTTAAACAACAACTGAAATCGTTTCTTGTAGAAAAATGCTATTACACACTTGAAGAGTTTCTCTGTGACACATACAACTAGACTGTATTAACTTATTGTCCCTATTTAATTGACATATTTTTTATTTTTATTTTGACATTTTCAATGGCTGATCTGTAGGTAAACCTTTTGGTGTTCGTTTTACAATACAATATCTATTTGACATATTTTGGACATCGTCATATAGTGGACTTGCTTAATTTAATTGATATTATTATTTAAATTTTGATTATTATTATTGTTTTTACTTCTGACTTGTAATGGTTGAATTTGTATTTATTTTTAATTTTTACTTTGTTTATATTTGACATAATTATACGATTGTGTAACAATGTTATTCCAGGAATATTATTTGAAATGGTATCTATATGTAATTTATTTTATTTTGATTAGTTTTTGCTGTATTGTAATAATGCCTACTTGTCAATTTTTTTTTATGTTTGTGTGTATTTAGAGCGATAATTTCAACACAATGTAAAAATTGTTTATGAAATAAATAAATAAATAAATAAACCCACATTGCTAGTTTCTTTGTTTAAAAAAAAAAGAAAAGATCTTAACATATTGAGAGTCCCAGCTGTCATTTGGACTACTTTAACAATCGTTACGGTTAGTCAGAAGACAGACAATCTGACACTGGTCTTGCTAGTATTACCCAGTTACTGGGTTGTGAAGATCAGATAAGAAATCGCTCCATATAAAACTCTAGGACTCAGCTGCATCCGGTTAGGCTGGAGGCGGACACTGAAATAGTTTCGGAAAATGCCTAAGTAGATGATGATATACAGGGTTAAATGTAAAACACTGATAACCTCTCAGGACTATGTTACTAACATCATAATCAACAACTTTTGTTCTATGACTTTTAAGAATTCGTCATAATTTAGTTCCCCAGATTTTCATACAAAAATAAAAACATTTAAATTGAACGCCCTAAATGTTACGAACTCTATGCGAAGCAAAAGAAAGCAATTTATACTGTCGCTTTCTTTTGCTTTGCATAGACGCTACATGCCTTTAGGGCGTTCAATTTAAATATTTTTATTTTTCTATGAAAATCTGGTGAACTAAAATATGACGAATTTTTAAAAGTCATAGAACAAAAGTTGTTGATTATGATGTTAGTAACTAAGTCCTGAGAGGTTTTTGGTGTTTTACAATTAACCCTGTATATATTTTACTTATTTATTATTACGTGCACTCTAGTACTTACATATTTAAGGTTAATAGAATTATAAATAAAAAATGAGTGTGGCACTCGGGGACTGCCGCGGTAAAGCTATTGCATAGCATTTTTTATCAACTTATGCAATTATAATTATTTATTTATTTTATTTATGCAGTTTTTTTTTTTCATCACTTTCTTCATTAATAAATGCACTTTGTTTATTCATATTTAAAACACTTTATACACTAATTTTACGCGTACAGCTATTCACTGTTGTACATAGATGATAGATACCTATACACCTATATACTTTCTCACAAACAGCTGCTTACGTATTCGTCCGATTTCGGAGCAGTCGTACCATATACATACATACACGTTAAGGTTCAACTAGTCGCGGGCTCGAACTCACTCGTAGACTCAGTTATGAGCAGTTAGCAGCTAGTCTACTCGCATACGTCTAGTCACACGCACACAACACACGCATGCATGAATCTTAAAATACAACGATCATTTAAAAATGAATCTCAAACCATAACTAATAAGGAAGGTCTTACTCAAGATTTGCTTAATATCGACCTAACCCCAATATACCAGTCGAAAGATCCTGAGCACTCTATTAATTACCTAATAAATACGATTCAGAGTGTAATCAATAAAAATACTGAAATTATAACTACATCTAGGCGTAAAAAAATAATTAAACCCTGGATAACAAATGGATTATTGAGATGTATTAAAAATAGAGACCGACTACACCAAAAATTAAAATCGTCACCTGATAATGAAGTTCTGAAAATAACATATAATCGATACAGGAATTTCTGTAGTGTTATTTTAAAAAAGGTTAAATGTGCCTATGAAAAAAATGAGGTTGAGAAAGCAAAAAATGATCCAAAAAAGCTCTGGAAAGTACTTAAAGAAATTTCGAATCTAAATAAAACTCCCAGTAACTCCAATCAACTCCTAACCATTAAAGACTCGCCAGAAGAATCATTAAATGAAATCAATAATTATTTTATTGATGTAGGTAAAAACTTAGCTGAAGATTGCCAAAAAAGGAAACCGTACGACAGCTCTGACTCAGCTTTGTTGTCAAATAATAACTCTTGTCAAGAACTGAACTCGTTTGTGATGGAAGAGACCAGTGTAGACGAGATTACTTGCCTTGTGATGGGCTTGAAATCCGAATGCTCAGTGGGTAGGGATAACATATCCAACAAATTATTGAAACAGCATGTCAATCATCTAGCACCGGCACTTGCGCACATTTTTAATTTATGTCTCGACACAGGCATTTTTCCATCGCAACTAAAAAGCTCGGAAGTCCGTCCAATTTTTAAAGGTGGTGATAAAAATGAAGTATCAAATTATCGTCCAATTTCAATTTTACCCGCCATGTCTAAATTATTAGAAAAGCTCATTAATAACAGACTTATAAGCTATATGGAAAAAAAGAAATACCTGGCAAAAAATCAGTTTGGTTTTAGAGTAGGTAAATCTACAGATGATGCAGTTAATACACTAACCAACTACATTAGTACTAAGCTTGACATGGGGCAGAAATGTTTGTCTATATTCATAGATTTAAAAAAAGCATTTGATACTATTTCAATTCCCATCTTGATTACGAAGCTTTTCAAACTTGGTATTAGAGGAACGCAACTCCGTCTCTTTGAAAGCTATCTTAGCGGACGGAAACAATGTGTCCGAATTGGTTGTCATGTGAGCACTGACGGTGTAGTCTCCTACGGCATTCCTCAGGGCAGTATTTTAGGCCCTAGCCTCTTTCTCATTTATATTAATGATCTCACATCCATAAACATCCCAAAAGGAGATATAATATCGTATGCTGACGACACAGCTCTCCTATTCTCTGCTGACACATGGGATGAGGTCTTTAATGCAGCGCAAACGGGATTTAACATCGTAAACAACTGGCTTCGACTCCACCTTTTAACACTCAACACTGATAAAACCAAATATCTAACTTTTAGTATTCGCCAGTCAAAATTAATTAGGAGCAACTACAAAATAGTCCCGCATGTATGTTGCTTAGATATACACTGTAGCTGTAAACCAATTGAACATGTAGACAACATAAAATATTTGGGGGTCATTATAGACAGTAACCTTAGCTTTAGAGAACATATAAAATTACTCAGTACCCGGGTCAGAAAACTCATGTTCGTTTTCAAAAAGCTGAGACACGTTGTGGATGCTGTATTATTGAAACAAATCTACTTTGCCTTGTGCCAATCTGTAATATCATACTGCATCACATCATGGGGAGGAGCTCCAAAAACAATAATCAAACCTATTGAGATTGCACAACGTGCTATTCTTAAGATCTGCACTTTTAAACCGCGTCTTTTTCCTACCACCCTGTTGTACCAATATTGCGAAGTACTTAGTGTACGACAGCTGTTCTTACAAGGTATTGTTTTAAAGCAGCATACAGTTTTAGAATATGACCCTAATCTAAAATATAGGCGAAGGAACAGGACAGTGTGTACTCGCAATCACCACCCTCATACGTCCTTTATTCGTAAATATTTTGCCTTTTTAGGCCCTTATATATATAACAAAATCAATACTTCAATTAATATCTACTCTCTGAATAAGACCCAATGCAAAACTAGGGTAAAAAATTACTTACTAACACTAACCTATGATGAGACAGAAAAGCTTATGGAAGTTACTGAATAATCAGGAGTCCTAATTTTTTTATTATTTCTTTTTTTCTATAGTTAAGCTCGAAAGATTGATACTCTTTGGCACAATGTAAGAATACAAACACTCTCATACACACTACACATGCACATACACCCTCACACGTACACTGACTCACACACATACACTCACCCTTACATCCATACTCATACACACACGAAATAAACCTATAACTCACTTAGATTTTAAGTAAACTAATTCCTAATTCTAATTTTATAATTATTTGTATAAAGTATTACTTTTAAGTGTTCTTTTTAACCGACTTCAAAAAAAGGAGGTTTACAATTCGTCTTGAACTTTTTTTTTTTTTTTTTTTTTTTTTTTTTTTATGTATGTTACCTCGTAACTCGGAGACGGCTGGACCGATTTGAAAAATTCTTTTTGCGTTCGAATGGGTATAGTTTCTAGTTGGTCCCATTGTTCCGAAATCAGGATCTGATGATGGAATCTTGGAGAAATCGAGGGAACTCTTCAAATATTATAGGCACACCTATAGCGTTTTGGGTATTTCTTATAGTACCTTGAGCAGTTGCTTCCGAAAAGTACCATTTGGGGAAGGTGAACTGATGATGAAGACCACAGATGGCCACTGAAACTCCTCAATAATAAGTATTTCGTGGATTGCGATTCGATTACTTGAGTACGGATGTTAAACACTTTATGCTCGTCACAATACATATGGTGATGTGAGCTGATGGTCAAGTACCAGGAGAACTCCTCAAAAATTAACGGCTATGCATCAGGAAAAGCAAAATTTTGTAAAAGGTGATAAGTTGTCGACATTATGGCTTTTGTAACTAGATAAATTACAAACCGACCCACTAAAAAGCGTGAAAAAAAAATTTTTAGCAAAAAATAGAACCGACTTCCATATCAAAACACTACAAAGGCAAAAATAACTTCAATTTCGGAAGGCGGTGTCTTTAGTATTGTATATATTTTCGTTTTTGACACCGCCTTCCGAAATTGAAGTTATTTTTGCCTTTGTAGTGTTTTGATATGGAAGTCGGTTCTATTTTTTGCTAAAAATTTTTTCATGTAATAGTAAATTAAGCATTATATTAGTTTTTCCGCAGTTAGATGTTTTGCTATGTCTCACTTTTTGTGAATGGTTTTCTAACTTTATATTATTAACTTTAAAAGTCTGTGATTGCTTAACGAACTTCATTGTGAAATGTGAGCTAATAATAAATGACCTGAGTATATATACTACTTATTTTTCTAAAAGGCGCTATGTTTTATTTTATACTATTTTCTTAACTTGTAAGTAACGCATAAAAGAATATTGTGTAAATGGAAATTAAAATAAAATGCTCATAGTTATTATTACACATTAAACATTTATTAAACAGAAATTTTATATTAGTAGGTACTTTACAGCGAAGTAAAAATTTAAAAATAATTGGTGTACAAACAGCGTAAAATGGTTTACTGTTAGTAATAAAAATTACACATCACTAGAATAATCTACAAACATAGAATCACAATGCCCCCAGGGTAATGTATGAATTTGATCCTGTAATACTTGAACTTTGTCATCGTTTCTTTCTAAAACATGTCTAATTGATTTTATCATATTCATTTTACATCTATACGCTTTATTTGTCAGCAGTACATTATTGTAATCATTTAATTTTAGGTTACAAGTTACAGACTTAGAAACACCTTTGGCTTTTTTAATTTCAGTCTTCACACTGTTTATAAAATATAACTTAGCTCTTAAACCGGTAAATTCTGTAATTAAATCGTCACCAACTTCATGTTTCCATAATCCAGGAATTTTTGCATTAAGTTGTGGTATGTGATATGGATTATTCATTCCAAAATTACTGGTATCAAACTTCGTAAGATCATCATGCATATCATGATAAAAATCATCTGTATAAATTAAATACAATAGGCTGTCAGTATCTGTATAGCACAACTCAGCATTGTATTCGTATTTATTTTTAATAACGTCATAATGAAATTGGTATAAATGTTGCTTCGAATATTCAAACGGTAAATCCAATATAAATAGGTCTATCTAAAATGACCTTTTCACGGTACAATTCCACAGCCACAAAATTTTCTGAAAAAATTTATATATTTTTTAAATTTGGTTTACAGATCAATTTTTCAGCGCCAAGATGCTTATTTGTTTTATTTCTGGTATCTGTCCATTTTGTTACTAATCGGCTTGCTTACGTTTATTTTCGATAGTTTTACCGAATATGGCATTATTCAATAATTTAAAAAAGTCCTTCTCGAACGCTGTTTTGGAATTTTGACGAAGACTAGTATTCAGATCAATGTATTTTTTGAGAAAGCATTCTTGTCTGAAGCTAAGTATACGATGAATCTTTTTTAAAATCAAACCTTTTTTCAAACATTCTTTCAAGTGAACATAATGAATTACATAATTTTGCTTATCATAGAGATTTGCAACCAATTTTACTGATTTTCCATAAGGAGGTACCATTTTTTCAACTGCAAAAGGTAAGTCTTTATGCTTGTAATGTAAATAATTTGGATAATTTAAGTCTACTTCTAAAATATAACCATAATCATTATCATCTGACACATCATTTACATCAAACTTGCTAATTTCTTTCAGACTCAAGAACTTAAATTCTTTAATAGGAAGTTTCTTCATCATAGCATAGCCATATAGATTGTTACAATCAAGATATATTAAATATCTACTTGGTTCGAACTCATTAAACTGTGGTAAATATTTATTGTTTGCTACAGCATGACGTAGAGAACATTGTGCTAGCCCACCCCGAATTCCTTTTTCTAATAACTCATATATTTGTAAATCACTTATCAACTCAAGTTCAGTGCCAGTATATAGAAGCATTGCATCCCAACTTAAACTCGGTGACGTTACATAAAAAGCTGGATCCAACTTATAGTAATGTAAGCTGGTTTTTCTAAATTTTTCAAATATGTCGCATAGTAAAAGGACATCACATTTTATGTATAAATCTGTATATTCACCAAGAGATTTTATTTCAAAAATATTCCAAACTGTTTGAGCGTGTGAATATTCTTCATTAGTTATATGTTTTTTGCACAGACTGTTATAAAAATTATACTTCAAGGGAAGTCTCGTCTCATCAAATTTAGACCAAGAATCAATATAATCATATGGATAAACACCTTTTTTTCGCATTAAATCAAATTTTCTTTTGTCAGTAAATTCTCTTGATAAGTTTAAAAAAATCGTTTTCTGACAAACTTTTACTTAGTGATCTAGACTAGAACTAAGAAACTGAAAGGAATCAATAAATTGCCTTGAGCCTTATTAATTGTCATTGCATAACACACCGATACTGGGAATCGCGTTCTTTTAAATTGGAATGGAAAATTATTTGGTATTATGGGAATTCTGGGAATAAAGACGGTTTCTCCTGCACCGCAACCTGTTAAAATTTGAGCCTCGATTATATTTTGTTGCAACTGGGTTACTTTTAGCCGAGTTCCATTGTAAAGTTGTGGTGGTTTTAAATTTCGGAGCAGAATAATAATCAGAAGCTTCGAACTGCTAAGCTATCGGGAGTTACACGTGTTATTGTGAGTCAACCATAAAAGATAGATATATGCTGTCATGGGATATTTTTTATATAATTTTAAGGAGAACATTTCCGTCATAAGTGATTTCTGTGTAGCTTTAACCATTAAGGTTGCACTCGCGACGGAAGCTTAAAAAATGGAGTAACTTCTCCCGTTTTCCCAACATTTCCCTTCACTGCTCTGCTCCTATTGATTGTAGCGTGATGAAAAGTATACTATAACCAGCTCAGGAGTATGAAAAATAATTGTACCAAGTTTCGTTAAAATCCGTCGAGTAGTTTTTGTTTCTATAACGGTTATACAGACAGACAGACAGACAGACCGACAGACAGACAGACAGACAAAAATTTTACTGATTGCATTTTTGGCATCAGTATCGATCCCTAATCACCCCCTGATAGTTATTTTGTAAATATATTTCATGTACAGAATTAACCTCTCTACAGATTTATTATAAGTATAGATAAAAAGGCTTGGGAATGAGCTGCTCCAATGATATACCTACTTATGCAGGCTTTTTAATATATTTTGCTGAGTTAAGTTAATGATTGACTTTCTGTATATACTTTTTATTTTATTACTTCTTTTTTCGTTCTTTATATCTTTTATATTTTTATTTTTGTGAATGTGAGGAATATGTAGGTTATTATTTCTTTTTATGCCATTTTCATTATAATTTATAGTTGATGTCTGGTAGTTTGAGTATTTGTGTGGCCTACCCAAATGTCCTTACTTTGGTATTGTTCGTCAGATCGTTGAGTTCCTTAAGTTCGAAGTTGAGCTACACGATAACTGACAAATGCTTGCACTATCTGGACAGGTCCGCTCAAATCTGCGTGCTCCTTTCCTCAAATGATACTAACAGACATGAACCTTCATATTTGTGCAGTCAGCAGCATTGACGGGGCCCGATAGAGCTACTGCCTTACGGGGTTGTGGGAAGTTCTAACGATAGGTACCACAGCCCTGGAACGCAAGGGCAACAGAAGGAGCAGGGTGGGTTTTTAGTCAGTAGAAGTCTGACACTCCCTTCTGCTCCACCCACAGCGGGAGGAGTCATTCGATGATTTTCCCAACCACGAATAACCCTTCTTTTGCAGTCGGGTAAAAATAAAAGTCGTCTGGAAAGATCTTTAATTTATTTGTTCGCACTCGGACCCCATGGTCCCAGAGTTTCAACCCCAAACGGCTCGAAAATATCACCAAGGAGAAATATATAAGAAGAAGTTAAGTTTCCATAACAATTTTATTCTTGAGTATATACTTATAAATAATAATATTTATGTATTTCTTCTTTTTTTATATCAGATGAGCCCGCTTTTGGCCTCAGTTACGCCTACTGATGGGTAGTGGAAAAATTTCGGACGGAAAAGAAAAGAAAAAAAGATATTTTTCCAATATTTTTCCGATATTTTTCCATTTCAAAAAAGCTTATTTTAATACAGAAACAAGTTAATTATGTGTACACTGTAACAATATCAATATTACTACTGCTAGTAATAGCATGTTAAATTAGCAGGACGAAACGAAAAACTAGTTTTTATCTATTTTTGCAACAAAAATGTAATTCACATACAGGGAATTCCCCGTTTGAGTTATTAAATGCCGGCTAGGTGCTTTTTAGGGTTCCGTAGCCGAATGGCAAAAAGCGGAACCCTTATAGTTTTGTCATGTCTGTCCGTCTGTCTGTCTGTCCGTCCGTCCGTATGTCACAGCCATTTTATTCCGAAACTATTAGGACTATACATGTGAAACTTGGTAGGTAGATGTATTCTGTAAACCGCTTTCCGATTTGAAGAAAAAAAAAATATTTAAAATAAAGCCCCATACATGGAATTAAAAATGAAAATATTTATTTTTCATGAAATCTATGCAGGTGTGGTATCTATAGACAGGTCTTTAAAAACGATTTCGGAGTTTCTACAGCCACTTTTTCATTAAGTCAATCGCTTAAAAGATATAAGCTTCCAAAGTGGTAAAATGTGTGTGTCCACCCCTCTAACTTCTATAATTATGGAGTGAACAATCTAAAAAAATATGTCTGTAGATCTCAATGTAAACTTTCAACCAAAATTAGTTTGAACGAAATCAGTTAAGCAGTTTTTGAGATACAGTATATTTTCTAAAACCGCAAATATAACTTTGTAATTCATACAAACACTATGAAAAACAAAGTTATTTGGCGTAGTTGTAAAAAATGTAAATAAGCTAGTTTTAAGAAATTTGAAAGTTTTTTTTTTCACCAAATAAATATACATACTATATTATATTATTATAGTTACTACGGAACCCTTCATGGGCGAGGCTGACTCGTACTTGGCCAATTTTTTAATTTAATACCAGTACTACTTCTTAAAGGTATAGGTTAGAAATAGGTGGTAATAAGGACAAACTCGTGTGGAATCTGTACGAAAAACAAAATGATAGTGTATCTTATGAATATTGTAACAAAACATTTCGTTATGCTAATATAACAGGTAATGCGGTCGAACTGTTTGCAATAAATGTCGACAACATGTGAAAATTATAATAAGTTTGAAAACATCGCGAACTTTGCCGGAAGGAGCAGATTACATGAATAGTTTGCCTTCTACTTCATCCTATCAGTCATATTCTGCAGGACCGACAGCACAGTTTCTGAGAGATAGGTGACCAGCGCGCGTGCTGGTGGAACAGATCCGGTCTCGCCGTGAGGCCATGGTTGGACCAACGGCGGATCCAGGGGGGGGGGGTCCAGGACCTATGTAGACCACTAATTAAAATTTTAAACATTGTTACTAGATAATACTCCAGTTTCTGCCGTTGTAAACGAATATCAGCAGTGGATGGCCAAGTGGCAGCGGAGTCAGGAAATACAAATTTTAACTTCTTGTGACTTGACCACGATTATGTGACCCCCCCTGGCACCAAAGCTGGATCCGCCCTTGGGTTGGACGCTTGAAATTGTACTTGAAGGCTGTCTCGGGTGATGCCAACTTGGTCAAGTTTAATGCAGCTAAGACCCAGGCGTGTCTCTTCTCCGCAAGGCTCCAAAAAGGAGCCGGCTCCTTTCCATGGTGTAACCGTGCCGACGACTGATCGTATTGAGCTTTTTGGGGTAACATTGACCCTCAATTTTGGTTCGTTCATTGAGGCTAAGGCTCAACTAGCATCAAAAAGTTGAGAATCCTAGCAAAGGTAAGACAATACTGCACAACGGAACAGCTTTTCTGTGTCAAATCCATCCAAAGGTTGTCTGTAAAAGATCGCTTTTAGCGATAAGATCGCCCATTGTATCACCCTTTTTAATTGTTAAGTCCATAATTTTGTTTTTACTGTTATGGTGTACAATAAAGAATATATCTATCTATCTATCTTCTCAAGCTCAAGCTAAATTGTTCATGGAGTATGTACCCTCATCTTTGGTACGGATCTGCCAAATATCAACTGGACGCGCTTGAGTCTAACGAGAAACGGACCAAGAGACTATTTGCCAACGATGCACGGGTTCATTCAAAGCTCCAGAGCCTTGAACATCAGCGACGTGTTGCAAGCTTATCAGTTACATTCCGTGGAGTGTGAGATAGAATTGCATAATCTAATTCCATCAAGCCCATTCCATCATCTAATTACAAGACAAACGGTAATTCGCCATCGTTACATGGTGGTCATCCCACCCTTACGCACAAATCGTTTTGGGAGTACTTTCATTGTGCGTACGGCTAAGGAGTGGAATTCCCCGCAGGTGTCTGATGGCTATAATCTGGGGGTCTTTAAGTCAAGAGTGAATAGGTTACTTCTAGATAAGCGTGCTAATTCTTCGACTACATCATCACTTACCATGATGATGGTGAGACGCTTAACCATCGCGAGCTTATTATCAATAAAAACAAGCTAGTTCGATAAATGAGAAAAAGGTTTTTAGGGTTCCGTAGCCGAATGGCAAAAACGGAACCCTTATAGTTTCGATATGTCTGTCTGTCTTTCGTCTGTTTGTCCGTCCGTCCGTATGTCACAGCAATTTTATTCCGAAACTATTAAGGCTATACATGTGAAACTTAGTAGGTAGATGTATTCTGTAAACCGCTTTCCGATTTTAAGAAAAAAAATATAAAATATATTTAAAATAAAGGGTCTCCATACATGGAACTAGAACTGAAAATATTTTTTTTTTTCATGAAACCTATGCGTATGTGGTATCTATAGACAGGTCTTTAAAAATGATATCAGGGTTTCTCAAACCACTTTTTCATAAAGTCAATCGTTTAAAAGATATAAGCTTCCAAAGTGGTAAAATGTGTGTCCCCCCTCTAACTTCTATAATAATGGAGTGAAAAATCTAAAAAAAATATATGTCTGTAGATCTTAATGTAAACTTTCAACCAAAATTAGTTTGAACGAAATCGGGTCAGCGGTTTTTGAGATACAGAATATTTTCTAAAACCGTAAATATAACTTTGTAATTCTTACAAACACTATGAAAAACAAAGTTATTTAGCGTAGTTGTAAATAAACTAGTTTTAAGAAACTTTTAAGGTATTTTTTATTCGTCAAATAAATATACATATTATATTATAATATTATAGTTACTAGGGAACCCTTCATGGGCGAGTCTGACTCGCACTTGGCCAATTTTTGTTTTACGGGAAACCCACTCTTGACCTAGATCTCGCCTGATGGTAAGCAATAGATGGGATGGGTCTACGATGGAACCAGCAAACCCAGAAGATGCCTATTTAAAGCAAGAGCTTTAAAGGGTAGCCGGCAGAGAGTTCCACAGCTTGGCTGTGCGCACAATATATTTAGAGAAGAAACGCTTGGTACGACAAGACGGTATATCAATCAAATGCGCCTGGTAGACTGGTAGTGAAAGGGAGATGGAGGGATCAGGTCATGTAGTTCCTGCGCACATTCTCCGAAGTACAATCAGTAGAAAACCGAGAGACAAGCAACTGCTCGTCGATGAGCCGGTCTATGAAGCTTGTCCACTAGCGCCTCGTCACATATAAGCCTTGAAGGATATTGATAAATTGATTGCTTTAGCAACCATAGCATCCGGAGCCTTGATAATTTTGGGTAGAGCATCCACAATGGAAAAAGTTTTTAGTGCTTTGGCACCATCGTATTCCAGTTCCCAAAAATTATGAAGAACGATCTGCTCATATTATTTACTCAATAATATGAGCAGATCGTTCTTCATAATTTTCAACCGACGACCAAAAGAGGAGGTTATCAATTCGACGCGTATATATATATTTTTTTTTTTTATGTATGATCACCGATTACTCGAAGACGGCTGGACCGATTTGGAAAATACTTTTTTTGTTTGAAAGGGTATACTTCGAAATTGGTACCATTTATCACCAAGTCAGGATCTGATGATGGGATCCTGGAGAAATCGAGGGAACTCTTCAAATATTATAGGCACACCTATGGCGTTTTGGATATTTCTTATAGAAACTTGTGCAGTTGCTCTCAAAAAATACCATTCGGGGAAGTGGAACTGATGATGAAGACCACAGATGGCCGCCGAACCTACTCAATAATAAGTATTTCGTGGATTGCGATTCGAATACTTGAATATGGATGTTAAGTACTTTATGTTCGTCACAATGCATATGGTGATGTAGAGCTGATGGTGAAGTACCAGGAGAACTCCTCAAAAATTAACGGCCCAGCATTGGGAAAAACAATATTTTGTAAAAGGTTATAAGTAGTTGACATTTAGGCTCTTTTAACTAGGTAAATTAAAAATCGACCAACTAAAAAGAGTGAAATAAAAACTTTTTACCAAAAAATTAAACCGACTCCCAAAAACACTGCAAAGTGAAAAATAACTTTAATTTCGGTAGTCGGTGTCTTTAGTTTTGTATTTTTGTTTTTGGCACCGACTTCCGAAATTAAAGTTATTTTTCACTTTGCAGTGTTTTTGGGAGTCGGTTTAATTTTTTGGTAAAAAGTTTTTTTAAGTTTAAAGAAAGACTGTACTTGCTGATTTAATAAAATTTCAATGTCATAGACTGAGAGGATTGGCGCTGTATGCCGAGATACAGGTGTTTACCTAGTTCGGCTGCAGATGATCCTATATTATTTTTATTGATCCTTTTTTCTATGTGCTAGTTTTTAAGTAATATTGTAATCCTTTTTGATGCAAATAAATAAATAATTGAAAATAATTGAATTGAAAAACACCGTGCCGAAGTCTGCCGAACTGAAACGACGACGTTAAACGATGCACGGCTTTCAAAGCCGCACCGCTGTGCCGGTCGGAGTGGGGGGTGCTAGGTTTATTTTCGTTACGGAATTTCTTGATTCGGTCGCCGCGCTCAAAGCCCGCTTTAAAAGCTATGCAATAGCTTAATAATTCTGTAATTTTTATTATAACGACAATCATTCAAATATAAATAAAGGAACAGGCTAGTAGGATAGAGAATATTCACAAACTCCGAGGTAATGCTTGATGATATACCTAGTAACAACCGTAAAGTACGTAATTTAGTAATTTCGGTGCACAATCAAATATATACATATATATCTATCTATTAAACACGCAGGATGTGTGTCACTCTGCCTCGCAAAGCCTACTGAACGGGTTTGACACGCATATAGTTTATAACCTGAGTGAACACATAAACTTATAATCCCAGGAGCATGTATATGGGGATGAATTTCGGCTTTCACGCGACAAGTTATTAAATACATAATAAACAGATTTTATATCAGGACTGCGTTTTGTTATAGTAAAATATCTATATGCAATCAAATCGAATAATTCCTTTTATTTCACATAGTCCATTTTTTTCTGGGGGGAAAATCATTCATGATCCTTCTGTGTGTCAAACGTCTACTAACTAAAACCTACCCTACCCTTCAATTGCGTTCCAGGCCGCGGTATCACGTTAGAATATTCCCACAACCTTGGCAATTTCACGTAACCCTACATGGCCACTTATAAAACATCAAAAGCTAGTACATGGTTCGAATTGGTGGTTTCTGTTATCAACACCGTTGTAGTAAACGCAAAGAACTTCTCATCTTACACTTATCTCTAAAGATCTAAAGATGAAGACCGATTATCATTTCTCAACAATGACCTCACATTAAAAAAGTGGCTACACAATTAAGTTTGATGGTGGCCATACTCAAGTCAACTTAGAATACTTAGCAATTAAGATAATCCTGGCTTAGCGGTCACTAACCCCTGTCATTCCCTCCTGCGCGCGGCCACTGTTAATAGATATCGGTTTTTAGGATCAGCTTTTGTCTAGCAATAAAGAAATAGGACCTAAAGTTCGATATAAAGTGTTCATCGCTAGGGCCATTGCCTTACAGGGTTGCGGGAATGCTTTAACGAGATATCGCGGCCCCGGAACCTAAAGGCAACTGAAGGAGCAGGGTTAGACAAAAGTATTCATCGTCAGTGGTGGTCTAGTAGTTACTGGTACGACTGCCGAGTTAGGAGTTGTGGGTTCAAACCCAAGCAGGCACATTACTTTGTATAACTTATTTCATTACCACTGCTCTAAAAACGGTAATGATATAGGAACAAAAATCCAAAGACATGCGACGTTTAACAACCCGCACTGGAATCGCGTGTTGGTTGTCGGCTCATTGCCTCTCATAGAGAAGATTGTCCCAACAGTGGGAACATTAATATTTTATTAAGCTATTGCATAGCTTTTAATTCCGTAACGAAAATAAACCTAACACCCCCCAGCCGTGCATCATCTAACGTCGTTTCAGTTCGGCAGACTTCGGCACGGTGTTTGTGTGCGTGCGACTAGACGTATGCGTGTAGACTAGCTGCTAATAAACCTATAGTTTCAATGATAAAAATTCCTGAATAACCTACATGTATTGTAAGATAATAAAAATATTTTAAACAATAAGTATTAACTTCTCATTTAATCAATAAAAGAAAAAAAAAATGTTTTCTTATCGGTCACCACGTTCAAAAAGTGTAACTTGAATTAATATCAGAGAAAAAAAAAATACTGCATAAATAAAATAAATCAATAATTATAATGCACAAGTTGATAAAAAATGCTATGCAATAGCTTTAACGCGGCAGTCCCCGAGTGCCATAGTCATTTTTATGTTTTTATCACACATCAGGTTCTCATTATTTTCAAGGTAGCTGTCAGATTCTCTTACAATGAAGGTCTTTGAAAAGAGAACGATAAGTATGTTTACCTGTATATTTAAAGGATTGGCCTTTGCCACACTTGCCACGTGTTATTAAGTTAACTTAAGGGAAGATAATTTCATATGATTTTGTGTTTTATTTTTCAGTAAATAGTAGGTAAAATTGGACATGAAAAGAATTCTTATTTTGTAACTTTTTATTTTTTATGGTTTGCATGATGCTTGGAGAAAATTCCTTTTTAACACGCTTTTATTAGGTCGACCTGTATGTAACTAACTATGTAATGAAATCTAAGGTAACTAATTTAACCATCTTCCAAGGGTCGTAGCGTAATGAAAATTGGCAGCTGTATGTAGTTCTGATGACAATACAATAATATGGTACTGTCGAACTGATCTGATTATGGAGCCGGAAGATATGAACTGGAACTTCATGATGGAAAATCGTATCATAGCTGTTTTGGATTTCTTAGAAAGGTCTTGGAATGAACTTTGATCACGATTAGATTTCAAGGTCTGATGATGAAGCCGGAAGATAGGCACTGGCATTCCATGATAGAATATCGTATCATAGTCGAGTTTGCACTTGTGAGAAAGGCCACGTAATGGACTTTGAACACGATCAGGTTTCAAGGTTATAACAAACCTAAAGAAAATCTGTTATCGGTTTTCTTAACCTTTTTGAATTACCGCGTAATCCATAGATTTATTATTAGCTCGATCTGTAACGAACTAAATATGCAATAAAATCTAAGAATCTGAATTAAACGTACTTCTAATTGTTGTTTCATCATGAAACTTGGCAAATATATGTAGATTAGACGACAATAGAATATTTTGGTACCAGCTGGTCTGACGATGGAATTGGAAGATGGCTGATGGAACCTTGGACTGCCTACTAGTAAACATTTCTAATTTCTGCTCATTACATTAGTCCTAAAAGCGTGTTTTGGTTTTTTAAACTATTAATTTTTATTGTTATTTGTTATCATACTTCCTGACCAAGATTTTCTTCACAATGTTTTCTTTCACAATCATTGGATAGTTTCCCCTTTTCGACTTCGACGCACCCATGCTTAAAATTGTCCCTGATTAACGGCTACTAACCACAGAGCGATGTGACTTTAAACCGTATATCATTACTCGTGCTTAACCCCACTACGATAGCAAGCGTGACGGTTTTATGTACGAATCTATTTATCATCAGTATCACGTTGAGCACTGCGTTTCGGTGGAACAATAGCGTAATTACCATACTTGGCACCGCACTACGATAGCTGTATAATTTTGTTAGTATGCAGGTGAAAGCCGAATATCCTTCTTTTAGAAACGGGTTAATATTAATCGAGTATTTAAATTTATCGTAACAGGTTCCCATTTTAATATTTAATGTGAAAAAATTGGGTGAATTCGAAAAGAAATTCCAACATCAGAACTCAACGGCGCTCACGCGAGATTTCATCTTATGTACCTACATGTTTGTTCCCGCTGTCTATGACGTCATTTAAGGAAATGAGGGAAATATTAAACTGAGAGTTTGATTTTCCCCTTTTTAATGTTGTCGCCAGATGGATGTTAACAAAGTTAATATTAATATTTTTAAACTTGAGGAATAAGAAGAGTCAGTAAATTTTTTGTAGTAGTCATCAGCGTCTACGTTTTATATTTGGCACAGCTTATTCTGGTTCACTTGTTCCATCGTAAAATCGATAAAAATATCTGTTAATTAGACTTAACTACATAACTAAACTGAGAGTTAACGGATTCGTGATCATCATAAGGCAATATGCTCGATTGGTAATCTCTTCAATTGAAGAAAGAGCAGAGTTCTTTTAAAGCAAATATTAAAGGGGAATTTCAGAAGTTTCGAAGTAAGTAGTAATCTTAGATCAATACAGAGAATACCTAACCGTTGTTCAAGAAAGAAAAAAAAGTAATCCATACCAATATGAAATTACTGAGCAGATTGTCGAGTTTCTACATACTTAAGAAATGCAAAGTTTTTCTTATTAGCAGAAATCAGAAAACTTTTTATAACTAGTAATAACTAGTTAGGTAGGTAACCTCTCCCAAAGAATATACAAGAAAAGCAATGTCTAGTAATAATAAATGTCCTTTTTCTACAAATTAGTATAGTTGTCTATTTATTTTTGTTGATACAATTTACCCAATGTCTGCAGACTAACAAAACTTTTTGGGCCAATCATCGGAAAAGTTGAATTTGATTGGTGCCATTGAGAGTTCTTATTGCGAAAATTCCCTCCACGATGTGTGAAAATCGTTATCAGAAAACAAAGTTTATTAGAAAAGGTATTGATTCATTTTGGCCAAAAATCATTTTCTATTACAATCTGTTTCATAAAATATAAAGAAACCTGACCACGGCTTCGCTGACGTGAGAAAGATTTGTCAACGAAAATAAAATTAGCTACTCTCTTACAAACCAAATTTTTGGGTGTATTGCCACAAATAAAATAGTTATGTATATAAATTTCAAGCCCCAATTAATGATTATATTTTAACAATGGTTTCTTTCTAATAACCACCTTGATTGCCAGATTTAAATGTGGTTTTTGCCAAGCGATCATTGTACGGAATATCCCGTCCGCTTGATACCCGAATACCCGTCAGATTTCGCGCTTTTTCCTGAAAAAAAAAAAGTGTTTAATCCAGCCGCTGACACAGCTACACAATCTATGTGCACAATCAATCCAGCTCGCCTTTCCAACTAGGTACGCTTGATTCAGCCACGTATATCTAGATACAACTGACGATTAGTATTTTAGTAGCTACACAAACACAATCTCCACTTATATTTAATTCAACACAGGTGGAACTGTGGAGAATCAGAACTCCAGCAATCTACACAGCTTTGCTTTTGCAACTTTCATAGTTCCCTTTACGGGTAATACTTTTTAAGACTTTCAACTTTAATGGCTTTATAAGTAGGTGAGATAAGCAGACTACTTTACTTTGGGAGGCAATTAAGCGTAGCCTTCCAAATATGTTAGGGTTGTCCTTCTGCGCAGCCAGATGCGACTTAATATCAATAATTTACTCCAAGGCCATCTGACGTCCGCAAACAAATTGAGGCAATACCGATTTCTCATGATTTTGTTATTGCGGAAAATGAGTCTCTTGTTTCTCGTTTAATTAAATGTAGGATCATTACGCTAGATCTATGTTAAGTTATCTACAATTTGGGGGTCTATAATTCAAGAGGGAGTAGGTTGCGTCTAGTGACAAACGTGCGCCATCCAAAAACTCATCAAAAGTGTCCATCAGGTGAGGTAATTCCACTAACTACCTCACCTGATGGACACCTTTTAATTACAAGGCAATCAATAAATAAATATATTTCATTTACTATTTATTTTCATCTCTTACTTAGGGGTAGATCATTGAGTAAAAAAAGGAGTCCATCTTTGACCCTAGGTTATCAACTACTCCCGGCATTGGTCGAGGCGTCCTCCCTCCAGCCCAGCCGCAGTGGTAGACGCCCACGGCGTCGGACGTCGGCCGACGATCTCCGGCCACCGTAGGCGCGGGCATGCGGACAGCGAGTAAAGGGCAACTCACTGTCCGACCATGGACCATGCCCGGGTCGACGGCGCGTTGTGTTCTACGCGCGCCTCAAAGAGCGTCAGCAATATGACGAGGCCCCCCCGTAGAGGGCCGAAGCCTGCCGGGGTCGTGGGACTTATCCCATTACCGTGACCCCGGAACGTAAAGGGTTATTGAAGGAACACCGTGGATTTTAGTCAGTAAAAGTCTGACAATCCCTCCCGCCCTGCCCGGGGTGGGAGGACTTATTTGATAATTATACCAGGTTAAAAAAAAAAAAGGTTATCTACTACTAGCAGTTGCTCGCGACTTCGTTCTCGTAGGAAGATTTTCACGTGTAAATCCCGATCCCGTGGGAATTTCGCAAAATCCCGTCTTAGCGAGCATCTACGTACTAAAAGGAACCCTAATGCAAAATTTGAGAGCCCTATTACTTGTAGTTTCTGAGATTTCGTGATTAATCAGTGAGTGGTATTTTGCTTACATATATATCGGGAAAGCAAAACAGGCATACAGGTAGACTTTTGCATTTATAAAAGAAGTACGGATACAATCAACTTTAAAAAAAACCTTATGGAACATAAAAACTAACTAAAATTTTGTGAGATTAGTAGTAATTTACTAAGGACTTCCATTATATAACTATCTCGAAACTTCTTCATCAGATCTTTGAAACCAAACACAAACAAAAAAAAATCCGTTTACAACTGGCACGATATCGTTCACAAACAAAATAAAATATTCAAATTGTCAAACCTACTCCTGATTTTTGGAGTCGGGTAAAAACAAAAAGAATATGTCAAGCGCGCGCAGGAACTATTGGGACAGAATAAAATCTGCAACAAATACTTGAGCGTTGAAAATGTTCAGAGCAATGCTTGAGTCTGCTCGAGAGTCACGTGTGTGTGATTGCGCTCGTTATCAGTCCATCTTCACGGCTTTCGACTCACCTGTAATGAGCAACCGTTAAACTCGTGCAATACTCCAAGTCGAAAGGAAAATTTCTAGATTATTCTTATGGATTACGTTATTGATGCTATGAATAACAATGTAGCCATTCGACTACGGGCATAAAATTCTTTATTTTTATTAAATACGGGTCGAATGCTTTTGTAGTTTCATGTCAGGTGGAGGTTTTCTTTGATATTCTTTCCATGTTCATTTCTAAGACCCGTTTTAGTGATACCACTCGATGTTGTTCCCTCTTCAATTTCCATTTGATGTTCTTAAAGGAGCTGGCACTATTTCACAAAGTGAATAGTTTAGGCTAAGGTAACGTTTTATATAATGATATTGGTTTAACAGAACATTTAAAAGGAACATTTTCAATTAAACAGTTAAATAGTAGAGGAAATACAGAAAGAGCAAAATTGCGACGTCTCACCTAACTACGGAAGACGGTTCCTCTTATCGTCCTGAAACCTCAAAACGACGCCATTTTAAACCGTTTCGAAACACGTTACAACTTCTATAATCCCACTACCTCTCTGGAAACTCCGCTAAACCTTTTACAGCAAAATAACTGCTCAGTACTAAAAATGTACACCAACAAAAAGTACTTGGTGAACTCCATTCAAGACACAATACGGTTTGATACGCCGGTGGCCGCAGTTGCCGCTTTGTGTGAAATATTTGTAATCTTCATAAACTGGTGTAATGGTGCCGTGGGGTGCTGACGATTCGGGCCTACCCTTTATGCGGCGAATAAGCTTACAATATGGGACGTTCATTAGCCACTCAGAAATAAAGGACGCTTGAATTGAATCAGTGTCATTTGGGAGTGTTATTTTCTTATGTAGAGCTATCGGAAGTATTAGTTTTGATGGCGTGGATTGCTGGGATCAATTTAGCTAGGACTGGTAATTTCAAGCAGGCTGGGTTTTTAGTCAGTAGAAATCTGACTCTCCCTTCCACTCCATCTACAGCGGGAGGAGTCATTTGATGATTTTCCCACTCTAAAAATCAGGCTAATTGAAAATATTTTTATAAGAACTAGTCATTAGAGCCTACTTATTCTGCCAGGGTTGTTCGAAAGAGTTACCGCGGCCTCGGAACACGAAGGGCATATGATGGAACACGGATGGGTTTTAGTCAGTAAAAGTCTGACACACCCTCCCGCTTCGCCCAGATCGGGAGGCAGTCATTGGATGATTTACCATATTAAAAAAAGAAAAATAGCCTCCTTATAGGTAAAACTGTGTTAGGATGAGTCACCTCTCCAACTTAACTAATTAAAATGATCAGGACTACAATTGGCCAGTGCAATGATACTGGTGTCTGAAACTGTCCACGGTACGTGGAGCTATAAACGTTGCTTACAATAAACAAGGTTACACAATAATCTACAGGCTCTGAGGCCTTATGAATACAAATAACAGGTCTAACCACTAACCTTCTGTGCTGGGTTCGCCAACTTCGACCTTCCCAAGGCCACGCCCCAAGTGTGGTATGTATGTAATATGAGGTGAGTAAGTGAAAGTGTGATGTAAGTCAAGTGTGTGGACGTTCACAAGGCGCCAGTCTCCAGATAGCGCGGTTCCAACAGCAATCACAGCACAAATCGTTTCCAGCAAAAGCGCGTGCCACGCGATGGCAACCAACCAGCGAGGAATCCCAAAATATCCCGGGTTTTTCATCAAATGGGGATTACAACTTCAAACAATTGATAATTCGCGACCCAATTATCGGTTTCAAAACGCGATTCCAAATGATATTTCAATTACAATTACAATTACAAGAGGGTCCCTACGACCGGCATTTTCAACGGGGAAGCAAAATCTATCTGTCAAGTTCAAGTAATGTCAAGATCAAATTTCTTTATGTCAAAAGGGTGCGTTCGGAAACGTTTGGTACTAAACATTAAAAAAAAAACTAGATTTTATTCGTTAATTTTCGGTCGGAATTCGTGAAAACTAGTTTAATTACAGTAACTACATATTACCAGTAGGTACAGATGCCAGCACATGAAGTTGTCCGAAACTGTCAAATTTTCCCAACCAACCTTGAACCTAATTTTTTTAACAATAAAGTTGAAAATCTATTAAAGAAATTTGACAGATTGTTGCAGCTTGATGTGCTGGCGTCTGTACATCAGGTACGGAACTCTTTCACGCTTAAATATGACCGCGCCCTTTTGAAACATAATGCTACAGCCATTATTTCCATTAGCTTCTCAAACTAAGCTAATTATGCCAAAGCCAGGAGTAGATTCACGTCAATAGGGAAACGTGACGCCAAATGTTGTACTTTGCACCTCTGTGGCCAGTCCAATGTTGGCTGTTTGTTCTTATTTCTAGCTATTTTTATAAAGAAGTGTTTGCCGGAGGAATGAGGGAACTATGGAGTGGAAAGCAAAGAATGGCGCGCACTGTATCTAAGTTTATAAATCCCAGGCCACAGTAGCTTGTGTTTTAATTACTCGACTTTTTAAAGTGCTCAATACTTAAACATTTATTTCTTTCCACAATGTGAGCTTAGTTGGTAGGTTTACAAACATGATAATTAGGGACCTTGTTTGGTATAGCAGTGTAGTATGTATATTTATATATATATTTGTAATATGTGTGTATATACTTGTAATAAAACTTTTATTTTGAATATATGATCTACTTAGTTTATTTTTTCTATATGCACCTGCCATGTTATATCTTCACCACTGACTGGTAGAGAATGCCTAAGGCATTAATTCCGCCTTTGTACATTTTGTGTTCCATAAAGTTTTAATAAATAAATAAATATATATATATATTATAGTATAGTCATCGAATTAAAATGAACAAAACATAACAAATTATCCAACAATTACTTTAGGGTAACATGAGCACAGATTAAATTATTATCAATAGATGAGATCAGTTTCTATGTATTAATTCTATATTATTCAGTAGTGTATTAAAACATACTTAATAGCATCTCATGGTCTCGCAGCACAACATCAAATAGTGTCTATTTAGTGCAAATCAGTGTTATTGATTGTATCGCATCTTCAGATTTGCCCTACTCAGCAGACCCGTGTTGGCTCTAGATCACAATATGTGCATAATTAGTGACAGGTTGACGTCATTAGTGCGGCATTGCTGGCTTATCTACGAGCACGTCATGACACCGTAAATGCTGACTTACGAACTAGCCTTTTCGGCCAAAATTACCTTAATGAACCTACCTACTTTCCTAAATAAAAGACCGGGCTGTGTATAAATATTTGAATTTAAAACGAGAATCAAAAAGCTAGCACGTTGTCGATTCAAATTCAATATTCGAAAAAGTACGGTTTGAAATCGGAATTCAACATTCGAAAACTAGGTCCATTTTTGTGCAGAATTAAAATAACTAGTTTTCGTGAAAATACTGGCGTGACACATCCTATTTTATATATTAAGCTCAATGGCCGATCGTTTCTAGCATTGACCTGTACGACATCCGAGCTTACAAATACCTGCTCTGCACTCATAAAGGCAATTTCGTATTTTTAGGCAAGCTCAATGCAAGTCTACGAACACTGATTGACAGTTATAGGAATATATTTTGAACATTAAACGAGACTTTTTATGCGTTATTATTGTGGTCAAATGTAGATCCTTCAATGTGAACTGGGCTGATGGTGTTCACTAGTATGGTTTTAGTGAGGTACAAATTCCGCACTCCCTGGACTATTCCACAAAAATTCAGGCGCTTTTTTAAGGTTTTTTCCCGATTACATTAAAAAAATAAGGTCCTTCAATGTGACTTAAAATGTGGGTCTTAAAGTTTTTTTATAAAAGTCTCAAGCAATTTTCTCTACAAGCAACTCCTAAACATTCAGATTTTAGTACTTAACACTTATTCCACTTCGTCTGTTCGTTCTAATTTGAATACTTTCACATATTTAATTCGGCTTCTTACAGCTGAATTTAAGACTTTTATTGTACCCAATTTTCAGTCCGGTTCTTTGAAAGTAAGCATTTTCAAAGTGAAAGGCGCATTCAATTCATTACATACTTTTCTTACGCGATTGCCTTTTATAGCATTCAATAGGTAAGTTACTTGAATAACTTCTGCAATATATTAAATAATAACGAACGTAATTCATTAGAAACACGACAAAAGAACCATCATGAACCGTCTTTTTCAACTTATATTAATTAAAATATCTAGGTAAAACGTGGAGAAAATATAACTACATTTTCAATAATGCCTTTAAATGTCGGGTGTGGATTCTGGAGTTGCTTTTATTGGTGTCTACGATCACTTTTTGTGTTTATCACATTCTTTTGGCCTAGGTAAAAACTAATCAGTAGATTAATTACTTACCTACATATTTTTTTAGACGTCACCATATACGTCTAAAATATTTGCTATAATATGTACTATATATACTAATCTATATATATAAAATTGGCCAAGTGCGAGTCAGACTCGCCCATGAAGGGTTCCGTAGTAACTATAATAATATAATATAACTAGTATTTGCGTGTTGCGCGAGGTGCAAGCACCTCGCGTGCTTGTGAAAAAAAAAAAAGGGGGGGGGGGGTGA
This sequence comes from Tholera decimalis, assembly GCA_943138885.2. Classification (NCBI taxonomy): domain Eukaryota; kingdom Metazoa; phylum Arthropoda; class Insecta; order Lepidoptera; family Noctuidae; genus Tholera; species Tholera decimalis. The sequence goes on from OW964558.2 coordinate 10,973,758, forward strand.
TGGGGGGGGGTTGCAGAAGTATTTTGACTAAAGCATTGCCCCTCTAAATGAATCTGAAAAAAAAAATGTTCCAAGTCTCTTAATTTCCGAGATCCGCCTAAAGGGGGTGAAAAGGGGGGGGGGGCGACTGAAAAATGGTTTTTACTTTACCGAGCCTCCTCTCTACGAATCCGTAAAAAAAAAAATACAGGTCTCATAGTTTCCGAGATCCGATAGGGAGGGGGGAGAAGGGGGGGAAAAGGGGAGGTTTGGCACTTTTCCCGTGGGTTTGAGAGTTACTTGTTTACGAATCTGTCAAAATATACCCACCTCCCCATGCACCATCTGGGAGAACAATTATGTCAATGAGTGAGTGAGTGAGTCAGTGAGTGGTAAACTAGCTTTGTATAGTATAATATGTATATTTGACGAATAAAAAAAACCTTAAAAATTTCTTAAAACTAGCTTATTTACATTTTTACAACTTTTTTTTTTTTACGTGGTAAAATCATCAAATAAGTCCTCCCACCCCGGGCAGGGCCGGAGGGACTGTCAGACTTGTACTGACTAAAATCCACGGTGTTCCTTCAATAGCCCTTTACGTTCCGGGGTCACGGTAATGGGATGAGTCCCACGACCCCGTCAGGCTTCGGCCCTCTACAGGGGGGGCCTCGTCATATTGCTGACGCTCTTTCAGGCGCGCGTGGAACACAACGCGCCGTCGACCCGGGCATGGTCCATGGTCGGACAGCGAGTTGCCCTTTACTCGCTGTCCGCATGCCCGCGCCTACGGTGGCCGGAGATCGTCGGCCGACATCCGACGCCGTGGGCGTCTACCACTGCGGCTGGGCTGGAGGGAGGACGCCATCCTCTCCCTCACGCGGCCCGCCTCCTCCTTCGATAGCATGACTGCTTCGCAGAAGGAGGCGACCGCTTCCCACTCCGTCTCGCCCCGCAGCATGGCCTCGACCAGTGCCGGGCGCGAGAGGTCTCCGCCTATCGCCGCCGTGAGGACACGTCGGTGACACCCAGGCGTTCCTTCCTTCCCCATCAGACACAGGTACCTCCCGAAACTTCCGTGTCCGGTGAGGACCTGCGTCATGCGGTAGGTCAGGACGCCGTGATGCCGATCTAGCCACTCCTCAAAGAGGGGTCTTACCACCGCAATTGCGGCGTGCCCGACATTTTTACAACTACGCTAAATAACTTTGTTTTTCATAGTGTTTGTATGAATTACAAAGTTATATTTGCGGTTTTATAAAATGTGCTGTATCTCAAAAACTGCTGACCCGATTTCGTTCAAACCAATTTTGGTTGAAAGTTTACATTAAGATCGACAGTCATATATTGGTTTTAGATTTATCACTCCATTATTATAGAAGTTAGAGGGGGACACACATTTTACCACTTTGGAAGCTTATATTTTTTAAACGATTGACTTTATGAAAAAGTGGTTTTAGAAACGCTTATATCATTTTAAGACCTCTCTATAAATACAACACACGCATAGGTTTCATGAAAAAAAAAAATTCAGTTCTAGTTCCATGTACCCCCCTTTATTTTTTTATATTTTTTATTTTTTTCTTAAAATCGGAAAGCGGTTCACAGAATACATCTACCTACTCAGTTTCACATGTATAGTCTTAATAGTTTCGGAATAAAATGGCTGTGACATACGGACGGACGGACAGACAGACAGACAGACAGACGGACAGACATATCGAAACTATAAGGGTTCCGTTTTTTGCCATTCGGCTACGGAACCCTAAAAAGCGAAATACCACTCACTGAATCACGAAATCTCAGAAACTACAAGTAGTAGGGCTCTCAAATTTTGCATGGGGGTTCCTTTTAGTACGTAGATGCTCGCTAACTCGGGATTTTGCGAAATTTCCACGGAATCGGGATTTACACGGGAAAAACGAACGAAGTCGCGAGCAACTGCTAGTAATTATTATAAATGAGACCAGACTCCAAACTCTCCGTCCAAATGTTCAAATTTGGCAAATATAATTGTTTTTTATTACGGATGAGCCCGCTCTTGACCTCGATCTGGCCTGATGGTAAGCGATAGATGAGGTCTACGATGTGACGAGCGAGCCCAGAAGATGCCTGTTGCTTTAAAGGCTGAAAGGTCATAAGTGGCAGGGAACACAGTAGCCGGCAGAGAATTCCACAACTTAGCCGTGCGCACAATAAATGTGGAGGAGAAGCGCTTGGTACTACAAGACGGTATATGACTAAATTCAATTTATTACTATAAGCCGGTTTCTTCACGATGTTTTTCTTCACCGATTTGAGAGCAGTGGTGATGAAATAAATTACACAAAGTAATGTGCCTCACGGGGTTCGAAACCCACGACTCACAATTAGCAAGTTGCGCCTGTAACTAGGCCACCACTGTTCAAATTTTGGTATAAAGTAAAAAACAGGTCATTGTGTGTGTGTGTGTGTGTATATGCCTCAATGTATATTGACATTGTAATTACTTAGAATACAGGGTGACCCTTTTCATTGGCAATCTTTCCTGCGGTAAAGGTTACCTATGCGCTCATGAATATTTAGCTGGCCACTACATTTATGTTTACGGCAAAATGTAGGGAGAAAACTTTTGTTATTTTTCTTTGCGGTTTCAGAGTAGTTCTTTTAGTACATAATATGTGCCTTCAAGCTGTGTGAATTCATGAGTAGGACCTACATTACCATTCAATTAGGTATTCCATTAAAGTGACACGTCAATGTTGTAATCCCACATTTATTATTATATATAAATATACCGCGTATTTATGCAACGTGTAATTTAAAGGGTATATACATACGAAGCGCACGGCTTCTTTGGATTATAATAAACGATATGGCAAGGGTTTTCTAATCCTATGTCTACATGTGTGGAGCATATTAGAAATTTCAATACATTGATAGCAGAGACCGAATTTATCAAATTAAGAAGAACGAAGAGAATTATCGTTTTATTGGCAAGTGACGTGGAAAGTGATGACCCTCATAGTGCTGTGACACGTTTGTTATTACTGGTATTCAAGAAACATATGAAATTAATAATTTGGGGTCAATTTTCTGAGTCACTTATTTAGAGCTGAGACTTTGCATAGAGACTCCATACCAGATGTTGTATTTAGTCCTTTTGGATAGATATGGGGTTTCCGTTACACGTTGTATATAGCTAACAAGATATTTTGCACAAAGAGAATGATTTTGCAATTGAATTGACAGTTAACTATGTATATCCTTACACTATTAGCACTTCGCCCGCGACTACGACTGCGTGGATTTCGAAATAATTTATAGCACTCACCAATAATACAATACAATAATAAAATACAATAATTTATTCTAACGCACCACCACCAATGAAAAAATCTATAGAGTTGGATCATTAGACCCGGATATTGCCCTCTATATACAAACTTACAAACAAATTTACCTCGTTATAATATTAGTAAAGATTAAACGGAAGAGTTAAAGAATTTTTCCGTTGCAATGGCAACTGAATCGAATAAACTAAACTACTTCTTTTCGTGCACCTTCTTGTACTACCACCAGTACTTGTAATGCCTATTACTAGAATTTGTATGCACGTATATATTCTGTATATCATCCGCTCAGTCAGTTGACTGACGTATGATTGAGTATCCCACAGCATCGTTACACCGGCCCTCGACCGGAAATGGCTGAATATAGACCTGTATCCTGCAAACTGCTACGACTACGTACTATGAAAGCCTCTATGGGATTCTGCCAATGCATTGTTTCGTAATTTTCATTGAAATCTGATGCCCTCGTATCGTATATATATATCAAACGATTCGATTTGTTTTCATAATATTTTTGTCTCATCGCAATTAGATACTTAATACGCATCATGAAAATAATAATTAGTAAGATGTTGTTGTTTTGCACCTAATGAAAAAATAGAAAAGTATTTTGTATGTTGGCAATATGTGTTTTCCTTTCATTCAAACTCGAAGAAAATAATCTTTATGAGATCCAAATAATCGAGTTAGATGTTGCTTGTTAGAAGCTTGCCAAAGTTTTCGATCAGTAACTTTCCTACCATATGTCTTGGTAGCTTGATCAAAATATCATAAACTTATCATATAGGTACTTTGCAACTTTATACACAGTTAAAAGAAAGTTTGTTATGATAATTCTAAACATAAGCTGTCTACAAAATTCATCTTCTTCTTAGTAAAACTCATTTATTAATTTACTGCTACATCGTTGGTTCTACGAAGACAAACAGTTTAAACAAGACTTTCTTAATGATCAATACGATATTTTTCCATTACCATTTACTGAAGTGCTTTAAAAAATTCTGGTTTAATTCTTTACGTCTTTGTAAATTTTATTGTAAAACAACATTAATCATTGGTAATACATTTTTTAATGTGTTATTGTTTGTCTGTTTGTCATTCTGTCACGGTAAAACGGAGGTACGGATCGATGTGGTATATAGTGAACGTTGACTGTTGAGGGGCTGAAAAGGGACATAGGCTCCGACCTCTATCTTTAAAAATAGTGAGTGTGTGTGTAGCACAAGCTAGTAATTTCATAATATTAATAATAGCAAAGTGAATGCAAACACTATTGTGTATTTATAAATTAAAAATAAAATAAATTTATTTATTTATTATTTACTTTATTGTACACCTCATAATATTTCTATGGATACAAAAATTTAAACTAGTGTACAATGGGCGGTCTTATCGCACAGGGCGATCTCTTACAGACAACCTTTGGATGGACAAAAATTAAAGGAAACAGATTAAGGGCTGTCAGTGTACACACAACATATTTAATATTAATTAAACATAATAATATAAAATACATACATACAATACAAAAATAATAATTGAGAAAGAAGGGGAAAACTTATATGGAGAGGTAATGCTCCTTCACCATTCTTTTGAACGCTGGTAGCGTTTGAGCACGCCTCACTTCTATGGGTAATGCATTCCACAAACGAGCAGCTTGAATAGTGAATGATTTATCAAAGAAAGAAGTGGAATGCATACGAATACTTAACTCTAAATTTTCCGATGATCTCAGGGATCTAGAATGTGTGTCACACAGGAACTGAAAGCGTTCCTTAAGATAAAAAGGAGTAAACGGATTAAAGAGCACATTATAAAGTGGAGAAAGTAAGTGAAGATTCCGGCGAAACCTAATAGGAAGCCATTTGAGCTGAGTGCGGAAATCAGAAACGTGGTCATACTTGCGCAAGCCAAATATAAATCTGATACAGAGATTTTGAAGTCGCTCTAGCTTGTCTAATTGGTCTTGGGTCAAGTCGAGATAGCTGGCATCAGCATAGTCCAGAATAGGGAGAAGGAGAGTTTGTGCAATTGCAATTTTTGTAGAGATGGGAAGAAAATTACGAAGGCGTCTCAAGAAGCCTGCAGAAGCAAATACTTTACGACTAACTTCTTGTAACTGTTTAATCCAAGAAAGGGTGTCGTCAATGTGTATTCCCAGGTTCTTCACAGTGTGACTAAAAGGTATGAAGGTGTTGTTGAAAGAAACCTGGGGAAGTGCTGTCCAATCAATCCTGGAGATATTACGAGAACTACCAACAACAACAACCTGAGTCTTAGCAGGATTGATTTTCAGCCCAAACTCAGCGCTCCAGTCACTAATTCGAGAGAGGTCCAAATTAATAGCTTCAATGGCATCAGCTAACTCTACGAGTGGAGCTTGGGTGTAAATTTGAAGATCATCAGCATACAAGTGGTAGAAAGAAGATAGTCGTTGAGTGATAGCATTTATAAAAAGTACGAAAAGTAAAGGAGATAAAACACCACCCTGCGGCACACCGGCAGAGGTATCACACCAAGAAGAAAAAGAGTCCTCAATGGAAATACGCTGCCGGCGACCAAACAGGTAACTACGAAACCAGTCAACTACTGATGGAGATATGTTAAAAGAGCATAGAATGCCGAGCAAAATGTCGAAGTCAACTGTATTAAACGCATTACTAAAGTCTAGTAATGCAAGTACTGTTAACTTCCCCATCTCCATGCCAGGCCTTATATCGTCTGTAATATGAACTAGTGCAGAGGTAGTGCTGTGACCAGGACGGAAACCAGATTGGAAGGGATTCAGGAGATTATACTTAGAAAGGAACGAGCTAAGTTGTTAGTGGACAAGCTTTTCAAGGACTTTGGATAGGAATGGGAGAATAGAAATAGGTCGGTAGACAGAAAAAGATGTAGAAGTTTTTTTGGGTAAAGGGATAATTTGGGCGTCTTTCCAAGCTTGTGGAAAGACACTACTTACTAGAAATTGAGAAATTTAGGATGTATAGAAGGACCGGAAGAACGTTATCAAGGATGGGAATGATCATCTTACGGCTGACACGGTCACTACCCACAGCATTGGACGTAATCGACATAACACTCTTTTTAACATCACAAGCAGTAAATTGACTTATGACAAAAGGAGAATAATCAGGTATCGGAATTCTTTTTATTTCGGACATAATTATTTGGTCCATACATTTTCAATTTCATTATTGTGACAGGTAGTCATTACTGGTAGTCAGAAACTAAAAGATCTAACCTTAGAATACAGATAAGATAAGATACTTTATTTTGCAAATATGGGTAGTACAATACTATGTGGTGTAAGGGTACAATGCGAGTTCAGCCATATTTTACCAGAAGGCATGCAAAGGTACAATAATTTAATTCACAAAAGTAATTCAACTGTAAATTACATAATGCAATTAAATAACAAAAAATTATAAATTTAATCAAATGCAAAATCGATTATTATAACTAAACAATAATTACCAGATAATATGTATATAAAAAAAAAACAAATATCTAAATCATAGCATTAAATTAAATGTTAAAATATAAATGTCAAAACTATAATGTCAAAAAGGTAAGTTGTATAATTAAAATTGAATAATAAATGATCACAGTTTAATCACAATTAATAGGAAGCGCCAAAATATTATTAAATTAAATGTTACAAAAAAAATGTCAAAATATAATGTCAAAAGTTAAATGTCTAATGTTGAATGTCAAAAATTTAATGTCAAAATTAGGTTGTACAATTAAAATTGAATAATAAATTATCACAGTTAAATCACAATTAATAGGAAGTGCCAAAATATTAACAAATTTTATTTTCCATTAAGGTACAGGATCTAACACTAGTCTTGCGAATAGTTATCGTGTTACCTAGGTACCTACTGGGTTGTGGAGGTGAGAAAGGCAGTCTTCCGATGAAAAATATAAGTACGCAGCTGAATCTCTGTAAGACTTGAAGCCGAGCCTATATTTGGAAAAATGCCAAGCAAACTATTAGCCAAGAAGACTAAAGATATATCGACAAATCCGCATATGTAAATACATCCCATCTTTTTATAAACCCTAGAGATAATATCCTCCTTTGTCCGTTATCCATAAAAAAGGTTTTTATCGCCTCGCATTCTCTTAAAATCCCAGTCTATACCTATGAGACGGAATATGATTTCGAAATACGAACTTACAGTTCACCCAAATGGATGACGTAGTCTGGAGAGCCTGCAATGCGACTACGGGCTAAATGAAAAAAAATCTGAATAAAAAAAGGTTGCATACGGTCGTACAGTTTTGGGCTTGGACGTTTGTGTGCAGTACAGGGTCTTGTGTCAATCAATCCATATACCAAACTGCTGCTGCGGCAGTTTGATGTCGTCTTATTTATTTATCTAGCAATCTGCTAGTCGTATGTGGATAAAATATGATATTACGTATATATCACGCTGCTTCTCGACATGTCAGTCAGAGGTAAACACAAATCAGCATCTAAATCTACATTGTGTTGTGCATGGACTTACATAATTAATAATATACACAACTATTCTGTGGAAATGTTGTGGATTTTACATTTACCCATATTATGTAATACTATTTTTTTTTTCTAAAATACTTATTGTACAATTGTTTGTTTCCCAAATAAAAAAATATATGTACAAAGCCAAGCTACGTATCTATATCTATAAATAATTTAATTTAAGTGTATGTCTATGATTACAGAATATAACTTTTTTTTTACTTTCTATTGTTTTATTTAAGACATACAAGTAAGTACAACATACATACAAGATAGATAGAAAGATATACTCTTAGTTATACACCATAAAAGAATTAAATAAGCACTTAAAAACTACAAAGGGTGTTACAAAGGGCGGTCTTGTCGCTAAAAGCGATCTTTAACAGACAACCTTTCAACATTGCAAATGACTTATTAGAAGTTATAAAAATAAAATTGTTTATTTCATCAAAGGATATTTGTACATGATTTTATCAAAATTTACAAATCGACAATTTTTTGTAAACATTTTTATCTTACTTAAGTGTTTATAGTTATTTACACCATACTAAAACAAACGAACTATTAAAAAAATCCGTTTGTCTGTACGCCTGTATTTCTGTTTTTCCAAGCTAATCTATGGAATGGCT